>JAITYX010000013.1:7515000-8715000 GCA_021018815.1 Talinum fruticosum | reverse complement strand
GTCAAAATTCCAGGCAATGATAGATTTGCTAGGCCAATATGCTCTACAAGAAGACAAACTTCCTTGCAATTCATCCTGCAGTTTCGCTTGGAGTATGAATGAACAGGTTTAAACAACAGCCAAAGTATTTAGATGTTGAAAATGTATATAGAAAAGAGCATCAGAAACTACTATACAGTATGGTTTGAGCTACAACAAGTTCTTAACATAACAGTATAGCATCAGAAACTACTATACACCACAACCCAACTCCAAACATAAAACAACATAGTCTAACAGTAGAACTATGTAAGAATTATGTCAATTGAAATAGCACAGGTGGTCGTACGTGATTAATTCGTTAACACAAGTGAGTCCGCTTATATTGTCAGAAATTGTTTAACACACAATCCAAAATCCAATTGCCCAAAAATATGAAACCTGGGAAATGGCAGAAGCGGCATCAGTTTGAAGCCCCATGGAGAAGCGAGACCCAGATGCCGATGATCGATTAAAGGGTTTAAAACCAACGTTAATGGAGTCGGGTAGTGGGGGTTTGGTAATTAGGCTGAAATTGAAGGGCGGAAATGGGGTGGCAGAACTTCGGCGAGAAGGATTGACATAGGCGCCATTGAAGCCGGAGATAGTGGGCTTAAATAGTGACATTGGAGGAGAGAGAATGAACTCGGATTCGGTTAACGAGTAGTTAAAGAAGCCAAAATGGTGATGTTAAAAAGCGGCTGCGGCTCTAAAAAGGGAGCGCCATGGTCATCCTCTGTTCCATAGTCGTAACTTCTTCCCGGCGTTGGCGCTACGTTCGAGTTTCTCTCTCCGCCTCCCATGCTATCCATGTCATGAAAAAGTTGATAACGAGAAATCGTCTCCTCCAATCTATCTACTACGCGGATCCAACGTCTTTGCCGGTTTCCTACCGTTTTCTAAATCAGCATTCAGTTTCCATAAAAAAGATCAGTACTACTCAGTTTTACAGTACTTATCACATTATTAATTTTTTGATTTTTTTATTGTATAATCGTAATAATATATTAATAATCAATTTATTAATTTTATCCTTAATTTTATTTTTGAAATGAAATTTACATGGAAACATGTATACTTGGCAATCGGGTCATTCGGTTCGGGTTCGGTTCGTATTAATTCGGTTTGGGTAAACTTCGGGTCGATCACGTTCGGTTTCGGTTCGGTTCAACTTCGAGTCAATCTCTTCGGGTCGGGTTCGAGTTCAATTCGAGGTTAATTTCGGATCGGGTCAACTCGGGTCGTAATCAAGTCACTTTTTGAATCAAAATCGATTCAAAATTGTACCCATCAAAAAAATTGTACCACTATAGGCACAAAAGTCCATCCCGAGAGACCCAACAAAAAAAATGTGGGTTGGGTCACTTTTATTCAAGTTAAATTGATTCGGGGTCTAATTCGAGTTTGGGTTGGTTCGGTTTTGGTTCGGCTCGAATCGGGTTCATTAGATTTCGGCTCGGTTCATTTCGGTTTTAGGTCAAAATCGGTTCAACTGTTTCGGATTGTTCGGGTTGACCCGTTTGATTCGAGTCGGTTTTACCGGGTCTAGAAACATGTTATGTGTAACTTTACTTTTGATTTGGAGAAATCGAAATTCAAATAGCATAAAATATGTTATGGCTATAACTAATTAATAGTTTCTAAACAATACAAAAAAGAATCGAGTATCGTATTAAGTATCAATCATCCAAAACATCAGTTACTGTCTATGAATCAAGTTTTAAGGTTGAGTTTTTAATAAAATTACATGTTTTCGAAACATATTATGGTCAATGTAACTCATCTACACCTTAAATACTATTATACCTTCAATTATAAAATTTTAAAAAAAATTACAAACATGGACCGCATCTATTCTCAATTGCTACTATCGGTTTGTTCGAAATCGGTTATAATAATATTTATAACAATTTTCAACTTATTCTAACTATATTTAGTTATAACAACTAATCATTTCACTTTATTTCACCTATAATAGAAAATCACTTCATCTTATAATAGTTAATCACTTTAGCTCACATTTCACCTCATTTCATTTCAACTATAACAAATAATTTTAATAGTCATTTTGAATAAACCCTACTTATTTTTAGGTGAAATATAATATTTGCAACTATCGTTGTTGAAGTTTGATGGATGACGTCCTAGATATTTTCTTTTATTGGTAATATTTACGCTGTTGGATTATTACTAGGCCTGGAAAAAAGTGTCAAAGATGACTAATGAATTCTGTTGGATTCATCGTCATCTTCATCTCCAGCCACCATTTTTGTATCTTTATAATAAACTTTCATATTCTTACCATACTACACATAACCTTATCATCTTGTTGACAACAATATGAATAATGAATATACTCATCATCATAATTTTTCAGTTCCCGTAATTAAATTTTATTTAATTCTTTAAGTATAAATTAAATACTATTCATATTCATGTTAAGGGACTGTTTTTTTAGATGACTGTTTTAGAAATCTAGTAATTTGGTTAGTCTCACTCCACCCTACTTCTTTCCATACTTTCCAACTCGACCTATTTCTTCTTCTACCATAATGCAAATTTTTTAGATTTTCGCCTTTCACTTTTATCAATAGATCCTATTTTTCTTACTTTTCTTTTGACTCTATCTCATTCATTCGAACGTATTCTCACTCCTTCCTACTCCACATTCTAAACTTTACAATTTTAAAAAAGGTCCTCAAAAAAAGAAAAAGTAACGCAATTTTTTATGTTAATCTAAATTAGCTCATCCAAATTCGTGGTTTGACAAGCCATTAGATGCTTATTCTGCATATCATTAGCCCCAAATTCGCTGTTCTGAGGACAACCATAATTGGACTAGCCCAATAAGGCTATGAATAAGATTGCTACTCTGGAAATGTAGTCGTTTTGACAATTTACATGGTCTGATAACACCAGTCCAACTGCTCTGATAGACACTAGCCCAATAAACAAATTATTTTATGAATTTGGAGGAAAATATGAATTTAAATTATTATATATAATATTTACTTTAATTTTTTAAAATATTTTTTACTTTCATGGCTCCAGATTTTTTTATAAAAAAAGTAAATTCTTAAATCCGAATTCATAATATAAGTATTGAGCCCAATATTATGCCTCTTTGTCTCATCATTGAGTAACTGTTAATTTCTATCTTAACCATTAATTACTTGGAAATGTATCATTTGATTGGTTTTTAACACTCACAAAAAATTCAAAAATTCCAATATTTGGGGAGCTAACAATGACTTCTTAACTTTTTGACCACAATAATTTGTTTTTTAAAAAAAAATTGTATGTGTTTACATGCGTGTTTAAAATAAAAGATTACTATATTAAATTCTTAAACAAGACTAACTCACATAAATATTTAATTAGATGAGCTCCTTTACACATGACTTTCTAAAAATCATCTAATAATTTATTTCATGATGACTATTTAATTTAGAGATATGTCGACCTATAATCGATTTAGTGGGTGTTTGGCCTAGATTTTAAAAGCTGTTTTTGAATTCTAAAAACGAAGTTAGGCCAAACACTAGTTTTAAAAAATCAAAACTATTTTTCAAAAACGATTTCGGAAAAAAAAAAAACTCCCCAAAAACAGAAATAACAAATAGTTGTTTACGTTTCTAATTTTGAAAAAACTCCGTAATAACCACTCATAATCCCATTCTTTCTCTGTCTCTCCTATCTTTTTACGTTATTTTTATTTTTCTCTCTCTCATCTCTCTCTCTCTTATTTTGTTTTATCTCTATCTTATTTCTATCTTTTTAAAATCTTGGCCAAACAAATTAATTATTTAAAAACACTTATATAAAATTTAGGCCAAACACTTCAAATTTTTCTTCAAAAATAATTTTTTAAAAATTAGGCCAAACATGTTCTTAATAAAAGCCATCTAAATAAATTATCAATCACTGTTGTTTCCTAAGAAAACCGAGTTGATGATGTGGATGATGATTCGGAGAGAGGAATGATTCATCGCTCCGGTTCGGTGGACGTGGCACGATCGATCCGAGTCCGACCGCGACTGCTTGAACCCGCAAAAGGCGAAGCCCCGAGGGTGGATCCCGGGAACGCCCTCCGACGCTCAAGTTAGTGATTAACTTGATTGAATGGATCGAGAAAATTTTCCTCGATGTGCGTAGGGGAATTCCGTGGGAGTTGAGAGGTTTTTCAAAGATGGAAACTCTTGGGATGAATGTTGATGAACGTTGGGAGGTTGAGGGCTTGATAGCTTAGAAACTTGGGAGATTATGAGAAAGATAAGATTTGTGGAATGTGAAAAACTTGTCCCCGAAGTTGGGAAATGATGTGTATTTATAGGAGATTTTAAAGGGGTAAAATAGTAATTTATCATGGTTTAAGGAAACCCTAGCCCTAGTGGGCTTTGGGTTTTACCAGCCCGTTAAGGGTTGGCTCTGGCCGATATCTCCCTTATCCGACTGATTAGACACGGTTGGCTAGTGACGTGACGGGTGAGTTGGAATTGTCAGGAAACACCCGAATCAAGCTGTGATTATTATTAAAAATCATCTCAAAAAATATCCATCTTAATCTCATAATATTCCATTAATTTCATAAAAATTATTAAAAATTTCTATTGTAAATATCCTGAAAATATTGTCAAGGTTTTTCTATATGACTAAAAAAATAATCTTTTATTTAAAAGTTGTCATTTATAAATAATATTTTCTTAATTTTTATATTTTTAAAATTTAATATCTTTTTAAAAACAGATAATTTATTATGTGAAAATACCTCATATAAGATAGGAAGAAGGAAATTTAGGTTGATAATGATGGTGACTTAGAAATGAAGGAAAGAGCAAAATCTCTCCACCAGTCGGGCAAACAAATTCAGAAAGTGGACATCTTTTTTGTTTCTAGAATTTGTTAAGCGAGGAAGAGGACATAGCTTACTTTCTATTGATATCAAATGTTGACTTCAGGGTTACATCAACACAGTTTTCTTTTCTCTACTTTTTATTTATCGAGATGTTAGACAAATAATTGTTAGCTAGTTATTAACTGTTTATATGAATTATTTTCATTAACTGTTTGTATTAATTATTTTTAAAAAATAATTTGACGAGATTAATTGATTATAAAATAACTATTTGGTGAGATTAGCTTATAGTTTAGTATTTATTACGGTAGCCATATAATTTTATTTATAGGTTATTTAATTTTCACTATTGTAATTTGTAACTATACCAATGGTTCCTGCACATGATTTTGATAGTTATAATAGCACTTTGGACGAGATTGCTCAGAGTTTTATGCGCATTTCGGTCGAACTCTCCATCACCTTTCTTCTTTTGAGTGGTATGCATTTCCATGATGCTCATATTTTCCAATGGCTAAGCGATCCTACTCAAGTGTCCATCGACGATTACAGAACCACTTGAAATTATTAACTCAATATAGGTTTACACCACGGCCACGGAAATACCAAAACCAACATCCTGATGGTATTCAACCTAGAATGAATTTATGCAAAGAATGTAAAGTGTAAACAGAATAATACCACATAGACATTATGCAAATTAAAAGATGATGTTGGACTAGACTAACCCCTTCTACTCAGTACATAAAGAACAAGTTAGTGAAAATCTAAGGTGGTTTGGGCTATCTAAGGCAAAGAGTTAAATTTTATTTGTTTTAATGTTTTGTTTCGTTTCTTCAACCGCTAGGTTTAATTGTCTAAATAGGTACAATTATTGTTTTAATTGTTTGGTATTACTCTTCACTTTTGCCATTATTTATCGTAAAAAAAAACATAAAGAACAAATTAAAAATGGTAAGCAAAGTATGGAGTCCCAGATGGTCTTGGACTCACAAGTCACACAATTTGGAGATGGATATCAATTAACTTTGGCATGCCACTTTAGGAGTTTCTTCCTTTTGGTTCCCTTTTTTTTTTTTTTTTTTTGGATCTTTCAATGTCAAAGTTTCCACTATGTAGGACTTCACCTTCTATTCATTGACTCAATGGGGACATTGGACTCTATGTGTTAGGTGCAAGGTTGGTATGCTCAATTAACTCAAAGTCAAAAACACAATTCTTCATCTTGTGCCACTTCATCTTAACAATATCCCATTGCATGATTATATGATATTATTACCTTTTGCTTTCCATTTTAAAAGAAACAATACTAATGTTGAGTTGAGATCTTGTAATGTTCCAACTTTTTCATTCAATAGTATAAAAATTACAATTCAGAAAAAACCATATAATATTACGAGTTCAAACCTTATGTATCAGCAACAGTTTGACTCTACTCAACAAAAATCCAAGACCCGGGTGGAAAAATTGTAGAGGTGATTATGAATATGATTAAAGTAGTGTTGCCCCAATGCTAAGGTAAAGATTTGAGAATGGTGGAAGGAGGGAGTCATAGTAACTAGTGGAGGAATAGAAAACATATGGTTTTTGCAGAGAGCTGAATAAGGTGTCGTTGAGTGGAAGGAAAAATAGCACCCGTAAAAGCTTATCATGTCTCCCAAAACATGCACGCACCTAAAATCAAAAAAGCAGAGAGATTTCCACCACAAACAAGCCCATATATTGTGGAGTGAGTTGAAAGACTTAGCCTCTCAAAAGTCGACAATTGTGAACATCATCAAACAAGGCATGTATTTTTTTTTACATCATCTTTATAATTCCAATAAAGTTGTAATTCTCAAATAATAATAATAATTGTATTCTTTTTTCCTTTTCATCTCCTCCATGTTCATTACCTCCAACACCAAAAAGATATCAACATTTTTCCCTCAAATGTAAGAGATCACGTAAAGTTTAAAGTTATTATATAAAAAGATTTGAATGCAAATCATGGTATAACGAATAATTAAAAATACTATTAAGTGGTATTTGAATGGTATTAAATATCAAATTTATTACATTATTTATAATCACTAAACACCACGTCAAAGATACATTTTATGCTAATCATATGCAAAAAATTTCTTACCAAGCTTGATCAGTATTAGGTGGTTCGGTTAGAGGAAAGTCCAATGAAATTATGCCGTTAGTTATGACAAGAGATTCTTATAATGATGTTGCTTCAAGTATGATTAACACTCCCCCCACCCCCAAAAAAAAACTCAAAAACATAAAATTCTTCATACATTTTTCTAAGCATTTGGGATCCATACATGCAATAGTGAACATAGATGTCTAGGGATTCTCGTTGAATCTCTTCCATTAAAAAACGTAATTAAATATCGGACGAGTTTTACAGGACAATATAATACAATAGCAAAGGAAAAATCAAACTTAAAATCTAATTTACCTAAGACCTCAATTTTAATAAAAAAAAACATGATGTTCAATTCTTGACCCAAAATTCATATCATCATCCTTTTGTTGATTAATTAAGATGTAAAAATGGTATCTTTTTCATTAGTCAAACACAAATTAAAGAGCCCCCAGATGTTCCCACTCTGTGGCAAGATATACTCAAAATAATAATTATTAAGTGGTTTGGCTATATATCCACTGTCGTTATTAATATTTAATACTCTTGATTTTTAGCTGAAAACCAGAAGTAGAAACTCTAGAAGTGTCAAATTAAGACACAAACTCTACTTGTTCATATCTTGTAATAATTGCATTAGCATTCTGCTGTTCTGTACCACTAGCTCCACTACGAGAGACAAGGTAAATGGATGAAATATTAATACTAATTATAACCTCGTCTATCTGGTAGACTCAGTATGGATTAGAAATTTTATTTAATTATATATTTTTAAGTATTTTTAAATTTTGTAAGTCCTTTTAAATATAAATTGTAATAATTTTTGGATTAAAAAAACAACAAAAAATGTGATTTTAATATGACTTATTTAGATCATAATTTTATTTTAATTTATAGTATTATCAGTGTACTATTATTAATAATTTTGATCAAATAAATTAGTGATTAAGTCAATATCCCTATAAAAAAATAGGCTGACTAATGAGTTGGTTTTCAATTCAACTATGAAAGTCATACACTAATGTAAATGGTGCATGAGTATCTAACAAAATTACCATCCCGGTGCCACATTTCCTCTCCCCCTCCCCTCCCCACCCCTATAAAATCCCCACCCCACCCCCTAAGAAAGACACAGTCAGTCATCAATTCATAACTTGACAACACTAGAATGAGCAAGTTGTTATTCTGCCTCTTATTGCTATGTCCTTCAGTCTCTCCATTACTGGCCTCTACCCTCTCATCCCCACATGAACTGAGAACCTCTCCTAGAGCCAGAAAACCTGCCTCAACTGCAAAGAAGGCATTGCAGTTTGAAGCCATCTACCAGTTTGGAGACTCGCTTTCCGACACTGGAAACTTGGTCCAGGAGGGCCCCGCTGGAGCTGCCACCGCCTTTGCCCGACTCCCCTATGGCCAGACCTTCTTCCACCGCCCCACTGGCCGCTGCTCCGATGGCCTCCTCATGGTTGATTACTTTGGTACTTCTAATCTAACCCCCTTTCTTTCACCCCCTGTTTTCTCCTCTGTTTTTCCTGGAAAGTTGGAGTTTTTGCCATTCTTCTATGGTGGGACTATCTGTTCAGTGGCGTTTGCCCATTAGGCACAAATCATTTAAGCTGTCAATTCGATATGAAAACAATGGCATTTCAGGCTCAAAAGATTTTTTCCCCTTGTCAATTCAAACATTTTTCTTGTGATAACTAGATTCCGAAAACTGGCCTGGCCTACAACCAATTACTCACCCTACCTAAACATAGACAAGACTTGGGCTCATAATGAAGCAATGCCCGTATCTAAATAGACTCCATCCGTAACCGAGCAATCTTGAAACTATTTTACTAATATTCATTGTGTTTTCTTGACTAACTATATTTGCCAACCGACGATGTATACTATCATATGAATATGATTTAAATCTAACTCGACTTGTATATTCCACTGATATATTTTATGTGAAACTAGACCATATGGTCCACATTTAAGCTTGTATATACTTATTTTTAGCTCAAATCCAAAACTAAGCATTCATCTAAATTTTGCCTGACAATATTATTAAATGATTCGCCACAAAACATAAAACCCAACACAACTTCTTCAGACATCAAGTACCCCATTCGCCCCTACCCCCTCCCCCTTTTCACAATTTACCTTGATCAATGAATGTTGTTTTCATAATGTAAAAAACAGCGACGTACTTTGGGTTGCCATTGCTAAACCCGTATCTGGCTAAAGGAAGCGACTTCAGCTATGGAGCCAATTTCGCAGTGGTCGGTTCAACTGCTCTTGATGCCGCTGCATTGGCTGCCAGAAATGTATCGTCTCCAGTCACCAACAGATCCTTGGCTACCCAGATCGGCTGGTTCAAGTCTCACCTCAAATCCATTTGCTCCAATTCCACAGGTACTCTATTGAGACTTGGCTACCCAGCTCAGCTAATTTTGAACTATTCATCACGTTTTCCTGTAATACTTTATCCGTTTTACAATACTTATTCACAATATACCTATTTAGAACTATTGATGGCAATATAGCAAAACCATAATGCACGTTCCCACCTTAAGGGGAAACCGTTGAAATTGTGCGATGGAGAGCCAAAAACTTTCCTTAAAAAAATATATAATTGCATTTAATCAAACTCTTACAACTCTCCACCTAACAAACGGTACATATACATACACGATGGTTGTCTCACCATTTCCATCTTTTATATAATCTTTTTGAGTTTTTGCAGAATGCAAACAAAAGCTGGGCAAGGCACTGGTGCTAATGGGAGAAATTGGGGGAATGACTACAACTTTGCTTTCTTTCAGGGCATAACCATGAAAGAAGCCTTTCAACTTGTCCCTCTAGTCGTACAAACTATTAAAAATGCTGTTCAAGTGAGTAATCTTCATGTCCAATCATCATTATCATCTCTCTCTATCGCTCCCTTCTTTATGTTTCATACTATTAGTAAGGGATCTGTTCGTTTCATTGTTAAAACTAACGGTTATATCTTTTATAACGTTTATGAGTTGTTATGAGCTATTACGAGCTGTGATGAGCTATTACGAGTTGTTATGAGCGGTTGTAATTAGCGGTTATAAGCTGTTATGGGTTGTATAACGGTCATAAGTTCGTTATAATGGTAATAATAATATTAATAATTAACTTTTTAATAATAATAATAATAATATTATTATTATAATTATTATTATTATATTATGAAGTATTGAGAGCATTAATGAAAATAATAATAATAATAATTATAATACATTAATAATAATAATAATAATAAATAATAATAATTTATTATAATTATTATAATAACAATTATTATTATTATTATTACTTATTTTATTACTATTATTATTATTATTATTATTATTATTATTATTATTAAATTGTCAAAAGAGTACTATAACGATGATAACGATAATCATTATAATAACAAGTTACAATGACGATAATGATAATAACAATAATAATTATAGTAATGATATTAGTAATAATAAAATAATTTTTTCTTAATAATAATGATAATAATAATATAATAGTAATATAATTAAATTCGTAATAATAATAATAATAATAATAATAATAATAATAATAATAATAATAATAATAATAATAATAATAATAATTCGACTATCATTATCATCATAAATAATAATTATCACGATAATAATAATATGAGTTTATTAGCTATTATAGTGGATAGTTCTTATAGCGGTTATAACTAGTCTGTTATGAGTCGTTATAGTGTTTATGAGCGAGTTGTTAGCGTTTATGAGCGATTATTAGCGTTTATGAGCGGTTATGAGCATTTATGAGCGGTTATTAGCGATTAGTGGTTATAAACGCTTTTATAAACGCTAATTCAAATAAGACCTAAGTTTCAACTGATGATTTGACCTGTGTCTCAAGAAAGTGACATAATATGAGTACAACACTCGTAAAAGTGCCAAAAAGAAAGTAGTAGTTTACTTTAAGAAACGTTAATTTTGTATAAATTTCTCTCATCCTTAAACAGTAAAATAAAAAAGGAATTGTTGAAATTGAACTCAGTATATAACTAATTCATGAAGGCTCATATATATATCTCATGTCCAACAACTAGCTTAATTAACCAAAGAGTTTAAACTAAATGTTGAAAAGTTTAGGAGCGGGATTTATTTCAATGCCGACATTCTTCTAGGTCTAGTTGGAATGAGGGTGTGGTGCAGAGAACAGTACATCTTTCATGCATCTGCAAGTTTATACACTCGGGACATGTGTCAAAAAATAATAACGCAAAAGGAAAATCAAGAGGAATTTATGGGTATTTGACAATAATGTAGCTCCTGAGAAGCTCTCAAATGCATATATCAACACCTATCTTACAATATATCAGCACAAGAAAGATAAATATATATCAACACATATCTTAGAATATTAATTAATTTCCTCCATATAAGTTTAACATAGCCTCACAGAGATATAAAAGGACAGATGAGTTTCGAATTCGAGACGAGTTAATCAGATTGGAGAAAAATTAACTAAATTAAGTTCCTTAAACCTTGATTAGAAGTTCCAATATAGTATTCTGACATGCTTCTTCTTGTTGTTGTTTAAATGCATGTAGGAGGTGATTAAGCTTGGGGCTGTTAATGTGGTGGTGCCCGGAAACTTCCCCATTGGTTGTGTTCCACTCTACCTGGTTAAATTCGGAATCAACAGAAGGTGGATGTACGATGAACTCCAATGCCTGAGGTCTTTCAATGAGTTCTCAAAGTTCCACAATGGGCAACTTCAGCAAGCCATCCAGGAGTTGCAGCAAGAGCACCCCGGTGTTGCTATAGTCTATGGAGATTACTATGGTGCCTTGAGATGGCTCATTCGCCATGCTCCTTCTCTAGGTACCACTCCTTTTCACCCTCCATTTCATGCAATAATTTGTGCACGGTATAGAAATTAATCCGTAACAACTTCTCTGACAATGTACAGGATTCGAGAGAGATGGATCGCGGAAAACATGCTGTGCATTCGGAAACAACCCTTACAACTTCGATTTGAGGCGGAGTTGTGGAAGTCCCGGAGTTCCAGTTTGCCCGGATCCTACAAAGCGAGTGAGTTGGGATGGCATTCATATGACTCAACAAGCGAACAAGTATATGGCCGTATGGTTACTAAGACATTTTGTACCCCAACTTCATCTACCCAGTTTTCGTGCTTAATTAAGTATACACACACACCCCTTTCCTTGTAGGTTTACTCATTTTTCTTAGAGCTATTTTATTATGAATCAGCCCAATTCTTATTTTTTTTGGGTTAGATTATCCAGCCCTGTGTATGTATTGAAAGTCCTTTTTATATATATTGGAAATGAGAATGCTTTGATGTATAGGAAACGAGAAGTTTAAGCATGTTGAGCTTTACTCAACGCTTTAAAGATACAAATGGACTATAGTCTTTAAATTCTTGTGGAATCGGAAATGTTAAGTCGTACACAATGTCTTTTTTTTTTTTTTTTTTGGTGAATGGGTAAAGGGGAAATACACGGTAGACTGTTAGGTAACTCTTCTTACAAGTGTTCTACTTAGGGTGTCATTTGCCAAAATCAATGAGAGGGAATGGGATCGATGGACAATATCCCTAGGTGGACGGCATTGAAATCTCAGTGCCCCTGTTGTGCTAGCTAGTCTGCCGCACAATTAACTTCTCTAAACACATGTTTGAAAGTACAATTCCTAAAATAAGGCATCAATCGGATGATATCTTTGATGATAAAATCAATCCGCCACGGTGGCTTGATAATGCCTTGAAGAGCCTCAATGATGACCTTGTTATCCCCCTCAATTTGGATTGAGCTAATATCCGCTTTGATTGCCTCTTGGAGATCATATCTAAGTGCACTAGCTTCGGCAACTAAAATAGATGTGAATCCTAGTTGGGCCGCTCTAGCCTTGATTAGCTTCCCTTGGTCATCCTGTAGTAGGAAACCCATTGCTTTGCATAATCATTTTTGAGAGATCTATCAAAGTTAAGTTTGATCTATCCGGGTGGGGGTTTGTTCCATTTAACCAAGTGGATTTTCTTTGGTCCGTTGTCGCTCATCTTGATACTCGTAGTCCTTTGGGGATAGCTTTGTTCTTGATTTCTATTCCACAAAGGCTCTTTTTGCCTTGATTAGCGTTACGAGATGGTTGAAATATTCATCTCTAAAAGTGTGAGCATTCCTTTCCTTACAAATACTCCATAGAAGAAACATAAACCTCCGAAAATTATCCGGATGAAGGGAGGCTCGGGTTGCTTGAATAATGCATCTTCCGGTAGAGGTGGGTGGTATGAAATTAGTGGAGTGTAACCAATGGTGTAAAGAAGTTGATGCCCACACTAGTTGTGTTCGTGGGCATAAAAAAGAGGTGATCATCAGATTCATCCTATAAATTACAGGACCTACAAGAGGGCACAATATTATATATGAGATGATATGATGAGTAGTCGACAATACTATTTTTTTTTCGATTGTTGATAAAACTAGAAAGGTGTAGAATACAGTAAAGTACCACGTAATTACAGATAATAAAAAACAAAATAATCAAGAAGCAACTGGAACCACTCCCTACCATACTAGCATTTTATATCGTACAATACCACACTGTTATGACTAGAATAAACTGGATGTCAAAAGTGTCAAGAGGTTTTAACTATTAAAATCTTTATTTTAAATCTCGTCTATATAATATTGTTGTAATGTTTATTTTTATATAATTAACCTTGTAATATAAATAACTTTTAATTGTGTTTTTATTACCTTATTTTGTTCTATGATACCGTATCATCATAGCTATTATAAACTATATAATCATGATTACATTATTTGGTCAATTATATATGTCATTCTTTCAAAAAAAAAAAAATCTAATGTACTGAGGAAATCTTCTAGGCCCTTTTAGATTCTAATGGTTATAGAGGAGAGACTTTTGGGAAATTCTGTTGCAACGAATTTGGTTTTTGTGTTAATGGTTCTGTTGGATCTGTTTTTAAGGCCCATCAAAAAGGAAGAAGGTCCAAAAAGAGTACACGTCAGCCCAACTAATATTCATACCTGAGAAATCTATCATTTGATTCAACTTTGGTCTGATTAATTCTAATCGATAATATTTAACTCAATAAGATTCAACTTTATTTTAATTTTCGTCGGACAAACGATGACTTCCAAATTATAAGAAATTGTGAGGAGTTTTAAATGTTAAGATTAAATTTACTATGATACCATTTATTGGGATTAAACATGATATTTGGTTCGGAATGAAAATGTATTAGAAAATTTAGCCACACACGCCTTCACTTTAAGGGAAAAACACGACTAAAAAACTGTCGGTATATCCACTGTAATAAGAAAAGGTAGATTATAATTGGATATACTAGTTATACTCCGCCTCTCTCAATATTGTAAGAAAGTGTAAAAAGTTGTAAGAAAACATACGAAGTCATAAAGATTAATATATTATAAACTTAATTTTACTTAAAAGTGATAAATAAATAAATAAATAAAAGATTTATCTTATCGAGAATAAATTCAAAAGAGAATGAGCAAAGCCATTCCTATTTTAACTCTTTTAAAGTGCAAAAGCCTACTAAACTTGCTTTTGGGCCTACAAAATTGAAGATAGAGAAATGAGCGATGAAGGCTTCTCTTGGCCGGCCTATGAAACCAGACGCCGCCCAAAAAAGAATATTTTTTTGACAACAAAATAAAAACAATAAATCCAAAGGCATAAATTTTCTTCTAAAGGAAACAAAAAAGGACGAATTTATGGGCAACTTGCTGCATCCTAATCTTCTTTCTCAATTCACTTTTCTCCCTTTATTTATTTATCACCTTTTTTTTTTTTCCATAATTGAAAATAGTCCCTTTGTGACCTTAAGATCAATGGTCCAATGATAGTGAGATCTTGGTCCCATACTCTATGCAAGTTATCCGCATGTTTTATTGACAAATTTGCTCTGCTTAGGGGTCTAAAATGTGATACGGAGAATGGCGTCAATAAAGTGGATATTAATATAAATTTTATAGTTAGTTAACAAATTACGTAGATAACATGTTCGTTTATCTTACTAATTTAGAAGTTGATCAATCTCTCCCCTCATTGTTTTAGAGTCTCCTCCCAATCACATTTCGAAAATTTTGTTGAACATAAATTTGGTGTATCTTGACCAAGTTTAGTCCACAATGAAGAATAGTTAAGACGGCTTAACCACTCTTTTTGTCGAACATAATTAGTTAATGGGTTTTCTTCATTATATCATTTGAAAGTATTAAAAAAGTATACATTATCGATTCTGAACGGTTATAATATTAACAACAATTACGAAGACAGAAAAATATGACAATGTGGGGTTCAATTTTGAGCAATTGCATGAAATTGATTTGGGGGTTGCAACATGTTTGTTATTTAACGGATAGAATGACTTTAACCATAGCCAATTCCCAAAAAAGATTGTCAAATGCGAGGAATATTATGTATTTAGAGATCAGAAATTGGGGGAAAAAAGAAAGAAAATGAAGGGTAAAGGGGATAAGAAGACGGATCTGATCATGGATGAAGATGTTGATGGTGATGCTGGTTATGCATGTTGGTTAAAAGATGGATGCTTTCCATAATGGAACTCTGGAATTCTGTAATAAAACAGAGATTACAGGGAGAGATAGGGAGGGAGAGAGACGAGAGTCAGAGCACGGAGGAGGCTTGGGGCCTGTGGGTCTTCATTGGGGTTTTGGCCTTTTGGGACTTGAAATTTTGGCCTTTTTTTGTTGGTTTGTATTAGAGACACCTGTTTTTTTTTTTTTTTTTTTGGTTTTTGTTGGGATTAATTCCTGTTTTATTTAACTTTAGTTTACAATTTACTTATAGTTTTTACAACTAACTTTATAACTATCTTACAATTTTTTACACCTTCTTATAACTCATTTCAGTTTTTCTTATAGTTTCTTACATCTCGTTACAACCTTATAACTCCTTATAATTAAATGAAATAGGGCTTAAGGGTCTAAACTAATATTTATAATAACTTTCTACTCACTTTAGCTATAACAGCCGATTATTTTAGCCTATTTTCACTTATTTTACCTATAACAATTAATTATTTAAACTCAGTTTAGCTCATAACGAGTTATAGTGACTAATTAATTCAATTTATTTGAACCCTTTTTGTTTACAATGGTAAGCAAGTCCACCTGAGACCTCATATCTCATAGGTAATACTTTAGGTGAGGGAAGACATGAAAGAGAGAGGGAGCATGAAAGAGACTGGGGAACATTGAATAGAAAAACACCACTAATATCTCTAGTGAGTTTTAACTTATTTATACTCATTTCAACTGTAGCAGCTTGTCATTTCAAATAGCCCTAAAAACATCTAACAACACTCCTATTCTATATATCATTTGTCAAGAAGTTCAAAAATTTTCATATATAATTTTAGGTCGAAAATTTTAAAGAGGTTTTTGGGATGTCTAAGCGAAAGTAGTATAAAATATTATTGCAAATACATATATCTTTCCTAGCTTTTGTCCCTCATTTCCCGCCTTCCTCCCCTCTCTCTCTCTCTCTCTCTCTCTCTCTCTCTCTCTCTCTCTCTCTCTCATCCACCCCTTGTCATATCAGCTTGTCGATTCCGAGAATTTTTCTTCTTCCTTGCTTCCTACTGAAACAATCAGAAATCCCCAACCCCGTTCACAAAGAAACAATTTTTATACACTTGTTTTACTGATCCTAGTATATATACAACCACATTGCATTTCTGTTTAAGTTTTTTCCGCCATTAATGCCCTGTACTTTGTCCCAACTATTTATTTAAACTTGACAAACTTGTGTTAATTAATGGCAAGGATGCTTCCAAGAACCTGCATTGTCATTGTTCTCCTTTCAGGCTTCAGCTTTTTTTCTCTCTCCTCTTGCTGAGGTTGCTGCTTCTTTTAATCTCACCCTACCCCATCAACATCCCTACCCTGAAGATATAGTCCAAGAAATTCATAGGTTAGGGAGATCACTTTCATGTTGAATTGCTCTTGTTGGTTGTGTTTATTTCCTTGTTTTGATTTCCTACATTGTTGTACTTGTTTATGAAAGTATCTTGCAGAGCTTGGTATTGCTATTACAATCTAGAGTGAGAAAGAATGTCTACTTTTTAAAACACTAACTGCTAGGTGTTTGATAAAATGTCCCAAAGAACACTAATCTATTCTCAATAATGCAGAAATTTCCCGTTTTCCCTCCACATTGTGATGAACAATAGTTCTGGAACTTGGGTCCTATAGTTCTGTCAAACAAGTTAATAGAATGCCTCAAATTCTGGTTTCCTCTGTTTTTAGAATAATTTCATCTGGTCATTACTCATTCTGGAGTTTAGCAATCTAGATTCTATATTCTGGGTATTCTATATTCTTAGTTCTGTCAAACAAGTTAATAGAAGCTCTTACTTTTATGAAATTTATTCTGGGTATTCTATATTCTTAGTTAATCGTGCATTTTTTAAAAGTTTTTAAAAAACTTTAGGGTCTCAGTTTCATTTCTTCCTCTGTCATTACCTTAATTTTGGTGCATGATGGAAAGTTTTTTTTTTTTTTTGTTTCTCTGCTTTTCTTGCAGGAGAGTTAATGTCTCTCTCTCAAGGAGGCAAACCCTGGAAGTTTACGGAAAGGATCAGCTTTCTTGTGTCACTGGTAACCCAATAGATGACTGTTGGAGGTGCGACCCCGATTGGGTTAACAACCGGCAGCACTTAGCTGATTGTGCAATTGGATTTGGGTACAAGGCACTTGGAGGCAAAGGAGGAGCGATCTATGTGGTTACTAACCCATCTGATCCGGACCCAGATAAGCCTAAACCCGGGACCCTAAGAGATGCTGTGAGCCAACCAGGCCCGTTGTGGATAATTTTCGCAGGTGACATGGCCATCAAGCTCAAACGACCCTTAATGGTCACTAGCTTTAAGACCATTGATGGCCGAGGGGCTCATGTAGAGATCACAGGAGGCGGGTGCATTTCATTAGAACATGTGACCAATGTGATTATCCACAACATCAATATCCACCATTGTTACCCTGCTAATTCAGATGGTGATGGGTTACACATATTTAGCTCGAGCAATATTTGGGTCGACCACTGTTCCCTTTCAAATTGTGCTGATGGCCTAATTGATTGTACAGAGGGCTCAACAGCTATCACGATATCAAACTGCTATTTCTCTCACCATGATAAGGTGATGTTACTGGGGCACAGTGATGATTACCCTGCAGACCGAGGAATGCAAGTGACAATAGCATTCAACAGATTTGGTGAGGCATTAGTACAGAGAATGCCTAGATGTCGATTTGGGTATATCCATGTAGTTAACAATGATTATACAAGTTGGGGAGACTATGCCGTGGGTGGAAGCTCTCATCCAACTATCAACAGCCAAGGGAATCGGTACATAGCACCGCCAAACCCAAATGCCAAAGAGGTAGCTAACCACTTCTATCATGTTTGAGTCACTTTTCACTTTTTACTAGTGATTGATTCTTGATAAAGTCCAATGCACCATTTACACATGTGACTTGAGTATCTATCCATGTTCATGTTATTCTCTTTCCATAATTCACTTTTGTAACAAAGTTACATAAGTTTCACTTCATTTAGTATGAGGCTTATGCTGGGCAATACCATAGTGCATATGAGCTGTAAGATGCCAAGGAATGGTAACACTGCTATCGAACCCATGTTATCCTTTAGCCTTTAAAGTGTGAAAGGTAAAGGCTCATAGACTTTTGTCCAACACTGCAGCATGCATGCGTGTACGCCCCCTGAGTCTACTTCTTAGTAAGGCCCGGCAAAATGACCTAGCTTCACATACACCTGATACATGCACATAGCCTCGTGAAAATGTATGAAATTGTGGTAAAATGGTAAAATGTGAATGAAATTTGTTTAGCATTATCTCTCTGCTTCGCTCATCCCAAAATTAACATGGAACTAATTGAAGATCTTGTTCACTTATATAGAGACATGTTAATTTGTGCATATGGTGTTGCAAGGAATATTGCAGGTGACAAGGCGGTTGGACACAAAAGGGAATGAATGGGAAAGTTGGAATTGGAGGACAGAGGGTGATGTTATGGTGAATGGAGCCTTCTTTGTGCCCTCTGGTGCAGGGGTGAGTGCTCAGTATGTTCTTGCATCAAGTGTGGAGCCCAAATCTGCAGCTTTTATTGACCAACTTACTCTTAATGCTGGCGTCTTGCTTGCCAATGGGTACGTTTTCTCTCTTTCTTCGGCTTTTGCGGCTGCTGCTTAACTCAATTTGCTTGAATTATTATTGCCTCTGATCATCACCAGTCCATCCAGGCACGTTTTTTCTGCATAAATTGTTCTGTTGTGTGGTCTTCGTCACCAATCACCATAGTGCCAAGATATTTTCTAGTCTTTGTCTAATAAATTTATTGATGGATCGTTCTCTGCATAATTATGAAATAATTGATGACATTGGTGACTTGATAATGACAATTGAATTACTGGATAGAGCATTATCAGTAATCTTTTGGTGCATAAGCACTATATTCGTAAGGCCTGTTATTAAGTGCCCTCCTACCAAGAAGCACTGGCTTTAATATCAATGCTGGAGGATTTATCCTTTCCACCTGCGTACGAAGCCCCTCTCTCTCTCCTGAGCCCCATTGGACACTAGTAGGATGAACACGTTAAGTCCCCCTCCCGAATAAAAGAATGCAGATGAAAAGAAAACAAAAAAGTAGAAGAGAAAGAAGAGACAGGATTTGTCCAAAATGGAGGGAGGTCCCTCCAAAAATTCTTAGAAAATATGTTACTATGGACTAATTTCTGCAAGGGTCCTTGGATTGTCTTCTCTGTGGAGGATGGAATTGTCTATAGCGTCTTCTTTTTAACTTTTAAGGCATCTATGTTAATTTTTTTTAAAATGTCAAGCTTATTACAGTATATAATATATAATATTAGGAATTTGAATGGATGTATTGCCCTAAAAACATATAACCAAAAGGAATAAAGCATGATATATTAATGGTGTGGGGTTGATGGAAAATATTTTTCCAAAAAGAATAATTTTCAATTCATATATTTTATTATTTAGTAGGAAGAAGAATGATTTTCAGCTCATACTTCACATTGTTTTAGTGGTTATATATGTGATCATAAAGGTCGATAAATGAATAAATTTTGACATCAAATTTTAGAGTTGATCTTTTTCTAATGTTCTCTATCAAATGGTTAAATTTTGATTCAAACTATTGAAGCCATTCGATATCCGTAAAATTAACTTCTTCCCTTTTTGAATAAAAAATATTTTCCTCTATATGGATGAAAATGATTTTCCTTGGATTCTTCACCAAATGATAGAAATTTCGAAAATTATTTTTCAGAAAAACATTTTTCCCAACCAGACACACTATTTCTTTCAAAGTCACATCAAGTTAGCAACAATGAAACATGTTTTAGATCCAATTTGAACAAGATTTTGTGACGTGTAGGTAGTTTTATTCTTGTAATCTGTAACATGTTAAATATAGGTAGTTTTATTCTTGTAACCGATGAGATTGATATTTCTTTTCTAATCTGTCACAAATATTTGAGAAGTACAAGAAAAAGTAACAAACTTCCAACATGGGTTGTTTTCATACAATAATTTCAGAAAAATGACAGTAAAAAGATAGAACCTCTTTTTCTTTTCCCTAGCAACTTGGAAGAAAATGATGCTCTTCTATTACAAATGTGAGTGGTCATACTGCCTAAAGAGTTAGCTTTCCAACTGTGGATTTCTTCACATGGAATGTTGAAAGAGCTTTATCATGACAAAGTAGGCTAATAGATTGGCCTCAAATAGGCCAAAAATTTCAACTTTCTTAAGTACTGTGGGAGTATGACATTGAAAATTGCAGTATTTTGGGAGTTAATGGAAGTTTGTATAGGATTCTTTTGTCTTATAGGGAACAAATTGTCTAGCCTGACCAGGATTTGAATCATGTTTCAGTTTGAATGCACTTTTTAATTCATTGGTTCAAATACATTAGATATCTCTGTTTTGGGATTTTGGTTGATGATTTCATTGTCATATGCTTGAAAGTTAGTTAACTCTTTTTCTCTAACGAATTCAGGGGCACAGGAGTGAATATAGCGGGATCAAGAAGTGGGGGCATCAGTAGCGGTGGTGGCGGTATACCCGGTGGTGGTGTCGGAGTTGTTCCTGGTGACATCTACGGTTATGCCCCACCGGGATTTGGTGGAGAGGGAGGCTATTATGGTGGTTATGGGGGCTTGATTTTTAGCAAAGCACCCCCTCTGCTCTCTCATCAAACCTTCATGGTTTTGTCTACCCTATTCACTTTTTACTTCTTTACAAATCATTATCCACCTCTTTTACAGCTGTTATTAAGCTAGTTTATTGGTAGCATATTTAGTTCGTTCAACCAAATTAGAATGGAGCTTAATTAAGAATGAAACTAAAAAGTATGAAGATGGTTTCTGATCCTTGATCCTACTTGTTTGGTTCGATTTAAAAAGGATTTAATGTAAAGAAAACGTAATACCTTAAGATTATAAGAACGAATTCATATAAATATGAAGGATAAGAAAGGCATTCGAAACTCATATAATTCAGGATACTCTTTGCAAGGGCCTTATTGTTATCATGTATAAAGATATTGAGAAATTCACGATAACAAAATACTACCAATAAATGGAGACTTAAGATGTTTCTCAAAATTAAGTGTCTAATCAGGTACTCAGTTACCTTCCCTTTCAATGCTTACATTAGTATCAAGTTATCTCCCCTCAATGTGTGGATGCTTGAATTCATAACGTACGGATAAGTCATACCATTTGACATATGATTTCAGGTATAAAAGCCGATAACTAAGAAAATAAACGATTCCATTCCTGTATTTGAGTTCCAAAACCCCGAACTAAAGGGAACTAAATGTTATTCGATACCAAAAGTCCAAACAGAAAATTACGAGTAAGGTTGAAAATTACAGAGGCTTATTTATGAAGCAACTTACGTAGTTTGTGTCATATATAGCATGATAGCGATTTGCTAGCTAAAAGTGAAAAGGTGAATAAAAAGGCTTTTGAAAGTTTCCTCGAGATTTTCAATCGATAAAACATGATTATTTATTTATTTATTTTTTAGTTTAACTAAAGGTGTAATCCCTTTGGAGTTGAGAGCATTTAAGGTAAACATCCTTCTAACAAGTGTACTTACGGTAATTTGAACTTGTATTATCTTTCATATCGACATGAGACAACTATCATTTCAACCAACATCTTATTTATAAACAAAATTATGAGTTGGAAATACCAAGCCTAAGCACAAAGCCTAAACTCACAACACATCACAACTTATTTGCAAACCAACACTCGCTTGGTAACCGTTTATAGCTATTAATTTCAGAATAGTTATGCATTTGAATTGACATATATGCCATTGCAAGAGTTGGATGACATTTGCTTTAATATATTAGTAGGGATGATAATGGGTAGAGTGCCGGGTCGGGTGTACAAGTGGACCCAAACCTATTTAATTTTTTATACTTAAACCCGGACTGACTCGGACTCGTTGGATTTGTAAAACATGAACCCATACCCAAACCTGCTGGGTCTGCGAATCCATAGGTCCTAAACGGATCCTAAATGGGTCTAGGCTATTTCAAGCTAAAAATTGCTAAGAAACAACATAATCTTATCATTCTTCTATCTCATTTAATATTATTACACATTTGTAGGCAATACAAATATCTTATGTAACTTAGGTAATATTATTACACATAATTAGGCAATACAATTATTACACACTTAGGTAACTTATGAATTGATAAATTAAAACAAATATTCAAAAATAAAGCAAACTGAACAAATTTGGATAAAAAAGTGAGAGTAAGTGTTTGAGAGTTATGTAAGATAATTGATAACGAGCGAATGATGCAAGGAGTGATTAAATTGTTTAAGAGAATTAGGGAAAGATAAGCTTAAATCATATTTTTAAAAAATTTGATCGGGTCCATGGATGTGGGTCCAAATTCTAGACTCGGACCTAGACCCATTTAATATCATTTGGACCCAAACCCGACCGAGTCCAAAATTTTCGAACCCGGACCCGCTAATTAGGGTTTGGTGGGTCCAGGTCAGGTCCAAGACCCGTTGTCATCCTACATGTTAGCATTGCTCGTTTGAAGTTACATAGAAACCATCATATATTTCTATTTTCTATTTATTTCTATTTATTTCTTGTCTTTTTGTTACTCATTTCTATTTCTGTTTGTTTTTTTATGTAATTTCTAACAAACCCCAACTACATAGTTAATATAAATTCTACGCAAGAGTTAGAATGATTTACATTAGTACATAATTGCAAAGATGGCGTAAATTGTAAGAATCCTTTTTTTTAGAAGAAAAATGGTCTCATTGAATTAATATCAAACTCATTCAGAGTTTTCGCATATTTCATTAGCATTTGAATCCTGGTGATCATTTTTTGATGAAACTTGAGGAGTCCAGGCTCCTAATGACCCGATGATAGGGTTAGGCCTTCGTTAAGTTTACTCTAGTGATTATACATCCCTCCCCTATTTGTGAGCCCACTAAGTTTAAACCCTATAGAGAGGCTGGTGGTTAGACCCACTTACCATTGCAGGGGGAAAAAAAGTTCTCCATGCAAGCTTAAGGCCAAATATATAGTGCATCTTGACACTCGGTCACTTTAGGACTCCATCAAGCTCTAATTTTTTGTATTGTTCCAACCTTTTTAGGTCTTTGTTTCTTCATTTAATTGAAATAAACTTGATTTTGGTTTGTAAAAATTGAAACTTATATCATAGTTTTTTAAGTACTAGCAAAATAGTCGGGGCGGAACCAGGAAAATATAATAGGGGACCGCTCAAATTTATTTTAGACGGTGTCGTCTTATCATAAAGAATTGTTACGAAAAGTAAAAAATATACAATTCCAACCTAAAACAAAGTTATTCTCAATGAATAATTCATGAGAATTAGTTTATTTAGTAAGATATTCATAGTTTATGACCTTGTATTTATTTTCCGAATTTTTTTTTGAATGATATTATCATAAATAGTTGTAATGAAATGTAAAAAAATTGATATAATTCCAACCTAAAATAAATTATTCTCAATGAATAATTTATGTGGTTATCTCACTAAAGAGTTAGTTTATATATATATATTGAAGATTCCTAATTTGTTTAAAAAAATTCTGTAATAATCAAAATAGTAAATAACAAAAAAAAAGAATGTCAACATAATTTATCTAGAAAAAACTAGTAGAGAACTAAAGATTTAGCATTAGTATTATTATTTATTGACAATATTTAAGGAAAAGGTAGAAAAAATGGCATGTAAATAAAGAACCATTAAAATTACTGATAAAAAAGCTAAAAGATTGAAATGGGGTTAGAACAAGTAACAAAACTTAGCAGCGTGGGTTAAACAAAAAGTTAGATAACACAAAATTTGTCAGGGTTATGATTTGAACACGGGCCACTAAAATTTAAGTAAGGGTAGGAAACCACTACGCCACTTGGTCTTTACTTATATACTTGCAACTTATTACTCTTTTCTATTTTCATGGGGGCAACCATGGCCCCCTAATTCTGCCCCTGAAAATAGTCTCATGAATTATACCTCTTTTTCTTTTTTATTCTCTAAACCTTCCCTTAGTAGAAGATAGAGATCTCTAATTACAATTTTTTTTTTTGAGGTAGGGAAAGAAGGGGTCTACTGTGTAAGAGGGAATTGGAGATTTTTTTCACAAATTTTTATATGAGATCATTTCACGTAAGAGTTATTGTGAGACGGATTTTATTATAGGTGACTTTTTAAAGAATTTAATATTAAAGTCCTCTCTACATTTAAAGTCAGCATAAAAAATTTTGTCTCATAATAATTTTTTAATAAAACGATGTCATACAAAATTTACTAACTTTTTTATATAAGAAAAAAAAACACGGAGAGATCTTGAGAATTGTTAGGGAAAACTAGCCAGCCAAAAAGCAAAAAGAATCATTAAACATGAAAACCATAAAAAAATAAAAATTGTCGTCTACATAGATTTTTGCATGTTACTGGTTAAAATAAAAAGGAAAAGAAAAATATCATAAAAAGTGAGATATTTGTCAAAAAGAGGGGATAAAGCGTCAAGGAAAAAGTTTTATGGACGAATGTTGAATTACAATCTCTATCAGTTTTTTTTTAGTTTTTTTGGACGAATATGTAATCTATACTACATAAAATAACAATCTTTTCAAGATTATGAAATGGTGGTTTGAAAGTAAATTTAGAAATTTCGTCCAATATAAAAAAATAATAATCCTTAAAATAAAAATAAATTTTTAAGAACTGTCTAAGTGTCATTTGCCACAAATCAGATAATAATAATCTATATTTACTAAATATAATAGTAATTTTTTCAAAATTATCAAATGCTGGTCTGAAAGTGAATTTAGCAACTTTGTCCAATGTAAATATAATAATTATCCTTGAAAAAAATAGGTTTCCATTCATCTAAGGACTCTCTAAGTCTCATTTGCCACAATAAAAAAAAATTTAAAATAATAATAATAATAATTCTTAGAGTATACATTGTACTAATATTACTTGCATGCATAAGCACGAGTCCCGACTAATAATTGAGAATATAAAAGAAAATACACAACATACATTCGCTTTAATTATTTCATTTACTAAAAATTATTAATAGTCAATATTTTACTAATTATGAAAATAAATTTTAAGAATTTTATATCGTAGTACTGATATTATATGTAATTCCTAGAAATTTAAAATTATCAACAAAAAAACTCTTCTAAATTCGATAATATTGCAAGCTTATCATCCTATTTCTGACAGAATTTTAGTCTCATACAGTAATTATTTTTCATAATGTATATTACCACACCTACCAACCATGATAATTATTATGATGAACATGATTATTATGCTGAAAAAAATTCAAAGGCTAATATTAAAAATCAAAGAAGAAAATTATTCAAGTGACAAGGCACACTTGGTGGAGAAGATTATTCAACAATATGTCACACTATATCTTGTGATGGGTTGATGGGCCCACATTTATAATCAATTTTGGGAAAGGAATTCAAACATGAAATCGAAAGGTGACTATTAAACCTTCTGGGCTCACAATTGCGTCGACTATTTCATAAAATAATAATATGAAATAATTATACCTTATCTCATTTCTTTTCTTTATTATTTTTTTCTTCTAGTGGGCCTTCATAATTTCGGATGTTTAGTTGTAATCATTCTAATAAATACACAATAAAATAGGTATTTAATTTACTAGATAGAATATATCCATCATTATGAAGCTAGAACATTTTCAAATTTTAAAATTAAAATATAAATAAATTAAAATGTATCATTTAATTAGTATATCATTGTAGCAGACGTTTGCATGCACATTTAAATTAATTATATCTAATATTTTTGAAATAAAACTTTAAATTAAATATATGCTAATATGACAAGAGCCTTTCTATGAGACAATTTGTGAATTACTTTTTTGAGCATAGTCTTAGAAAAATAAAAAAGAATTTTTCGATTTAGATTAAATATTCATATTTTTTAAGTAATAGTGTTAGTATGCTAGCCAAAAAGATAAATACAGGTATCAATTACGTCAATAATCATGCTAGGCAAGTACAACTAGATTGAACATTTATACTTTCATACTAAGGTTAGGACTCGATAGAAAACTGGAATAAGCTTCTATAAAAAAAATTTATATTATCCACTAGTAATGTATCGTGTCAATAATATTACAACGATATATTATTGTTCTCTATCAATTGCGTGAATTTCTGTTAATAACTTGATATTTATTAGAGTAATAACTTATAATCAAATGAGTTTAACGTTATTTTATCTCGCAATTAACGTAAGTCAGATGATATTTACAAGATAAATTATTACGCAGATGAAGTGCCAGTAATATTTTTAGTGGAATTTGAGGCAAATAGTTTTGCATGAAAAGATAAATTAATGTGATTTTTTGCTGACAAAGATCCTCACAGGGAGATTGCTTTTGGCGTCTAGACAAAGGATTCGGTGCTTTAGAAAAAGAAAATGATAATGATAATTTTGGAAGCCTTTAATTTGTGGAAAAGGTTAAGGTTGGGTGGATGGGTGGGTGGTTTTGTTTTAGCTAATTCAACTCTGTTTATGATTCTTTGTTTGCCTTTCTAGTTAATGCTAATTATGATGCTAATAGCATCCTAATTCTATCTTAATCTATAGGAAATCGTCATAAATATCACCTTTATCAAAATAGTCAATCAATTTAAGTTTTTCAACAACCAAAAAAGTTATTTTTTATTTTTTTGAATTTAAGTTGTACATAACTAAATACATAAAACTATTCTCTAATACTTTGTTATGGGGTTGTATTGCAATGTTTGTAAACTCCTTCTAGATTATTGATCGATATTGGATAGTTGATCAAAAGAGCTATAGGATCCGTAAATCAGCACAAGCCCTAACTTTAATTTGTCATCATTCATATGATATTTGGAAAACTTTATAAGAGGTCACCCATTATAAATGTGCTCTATACCGGAGGTACACCACACCGACCCAATAGCTTTTTCTTAGCGCCACGATACGAATTGTCATAGCTAGGTTTGGAGAGTCATGGAGGATCGATTGGATTTGTCATATGATGTTTACTTGTTTGATTGGAAAATGGGTGAACAATTAAAATTTTATATGTTTATCAATTTACGACATATCAATCTTGTTTGCAAGTGTAACTTCTCATAAGAAATAGATGATTGTGACTCTCCAATGTTTGATAAGAAGTATTGATTGACATCAAATTATTCGTTTAGCGGTGAGATTAATTATGTTATAAGTTTAAAGTGATAGTAGTAACCTTAATTTTTTTAAAAATAATTTATGAATGAGACAATTCACCCAAAAATAAGGGGCCTCACTATCCATCCACTCAATTTGGATCAGCCCATTCATTTTTTGGACTTCAGCTTCTAGGCCCACTACTTTCAAAGGCCCAAATTCATGAGAACATACTACGTCAATTGGGCATATTGCTGACCACACACTAATTACAAAAAAAAAAAAAAATGCAAATTTGCTATGCCTGTCAATTAAGGATGACCTAAATGTATGGAAATATCAAAAAACAATTAAAATTTTTTCTCTACTTACAATACATATTCAATTTCCAAATTTGAAGATGGCACAGATTCGTTCAACTCATTATGATCATAAATGAAACTCTCAATTGATATAAGTCAAGTTTTGCTTTTTAGACTTATAAGTTAGGTTTAATCAACTGTAAGATTCATCGGTCTAACAAATTTAATAATTTATTAAGAGTCTGTTCGACTTTATATAAAAACAGAATATATTTATGTTTATATTTATTTATGTTTTTTATATTCTTTTATATTCGTTTAACAACTTCAACTTGACAGTGGCTCCACATGTTATAATCATTATACTAATTCTTATGTTTTATTTTAATTGACGCTTTGAGGTCGTAAAAAGGCACAAACTATGTGATGAATTTTAAGGTAGATGATCGAATTGTCATCGAAAAAATTAATTGAGATATAGATAGATAGATAAACAAATAGTTAGGATAAAATTGGTAAATTAGCTACGAATATGTTATCGGATTGTAAATTAACTAATATTGTAAAAAGAAAAACGTTAGTTTAGACAAATATATTTTAGAATGAAGGGAATAAATAATAGATAGACCAAGTTACTGCCCCTATTTATGTCATTTCCTTCCACTAGGAATTATAAAGTTGTAAATTGCAAACAACTCTAAGATAATTTTTTTGTTTGAAGAAGGTAAGAACAATAACTAGCAGGTAGCGCTTCTTGTAATGGTTTTACTTAAATTGCCCTTCATTAAAATGGAAAGAAAATAAGAAGAGGGAATAACAGACCACACTAAATTAGAAGAAACACTAATGCCAAACTTGACCACCCATAACTCTAAAATTATAAGATTAATTATAAGTAGTTGTAATGAATTTTAAAGTTGCAAAAACATAATCACCCATCATATGAGAAACAATTTGTCTCGCTCGAAAAGAGCATCATTTTCTATATCATGTTTTTATGAGTATATATGCTCCTATAAGCCACATAATTAAATTTACACTAAAAAGTAATATGTAACAAAAATTAAATTTACACTAAAAAGTAATATGTAACAAAAATTATATTTATACTAAAAAGTAATATGTAACAAATATAACTAGAAAAAATACATATGCGTAACATGACAAGTGAGAGTACATACTTAAATGAGTATATAATAAATTGTACTAGTTTAATAACAGTGGAAGCTGAATCATCCTAATCAAACATGCATTTTACTAATAACTAACCACCAATTAATTCATGATTAATAATTAATTCAGGTAATTAGAAAAATAAATCATCCAACACGAATCTTCTTCGTATACTAGCTGCAGTAGTTGGTCCACAGCAGCCGTGCCTCCTCTCTCTCTCTGTCTCTCTCATCAAATATGGTTTCAGCAAAGTGGATTCCAGTTTTATTTTAATATAAAAAAATATATAAACCATTTCTAGTTCTTTCTTTTTATTTTTTATTCTTTCCATTGGACACTTATTTTTCCAATCATTAAAAGCTTACAAGCGTTGCAATGTATACATATCATAAAATATAGGATTAACCTTTTAAAAATAGTTTATTTGCACCTACAAATTTATTTATTTATTTGAGATCATTAAAAAAAAAAAAAAAGATAGTATTTTAATTGATTTATGCATATCTTGTTTGACCATATTTTAAGCTGTTCAAGAAACCCCATCCTTGTTAGGTGTGTGTTTCTAACCACCTACTACACTGACCACCCAGGCTCACGTTAATTAGCCGCCTAATCCCAACTCTTTTTTCTGTTAATTTTTTCATTTGTGCCTAATCCCAAACTTTTCATTTCAACAAGTTTTTCTCAAAGGTTTAGGTACTAGCAGCTTATACTCCCTCTATTTTAATTTATTCATCGCTTTAACTATTTTTTTTGTCTTGTAATATCTATCGTTTTATAATCTCAGTGACATATCAATAACTTTGATTTACCCATTTAATCCTTATTAATTGTTTTTATTCTCTCAACTTTTATAATTTTCGATTAAATCCTAGGAGTATTTCAATCTTTTAGTCACTAATTTATCTTGAAATTAACGCCACATTGATATTTCCGTAATAAGTCAACCCATAAATAACTTCGATCAATTCGACAATCGGCATAATATGATGCGATAGAAATGAATAGGTCAATTTAGGGAATCATGAAGGAGGAGGCAAAAGTTGAATAACTCAACAATGAATCCTAATTTAGATATTTCCTCATGGTTAAAATGCATAAATAAAACTACAAATGAGAACAAGTTAAATTTCATTTTTAGTGGATTTGGCCAACTTAATTTTTACCCAAAAATTATCATATGTGGTGTCCAAATTGAATAGTTCCACTGTTTTGTTTCTGACAGCTGGACCTGCAATTTTGAGTGCCCCAAATCATCGAGAGATGGTATTAGTCTAAGAATATAAGTTACCTCTTTTGGAAGTTTAGAAAGTGATTTACTTTTTGTCAAATCATTTAACCTAATTACTATGCTTTATTATTTTTTTCATAATTATCCATAACTATGAATAAATTAATGTAATATTTTATTGGAGGTAATAAATCTTGTAATAAAATAAATTTGTTAATTGTGTTTTTAATATATTTTGTAGTTGTATAAGAGGATTGCAATCAAACAATTACCTTATAATTATGATTATTACAAATTATATCATGATTATATTACAAGATTGAGTAAATTACATTGCTTTTCAAAGCAAACATTCATGTAAAAGACTTAGAAATTGAAAATTCATGAATGTATGCGTAGTAATAAGGATTTTATAACCATGGATTTCTCCAAGATGGTAAGGTTATAAATTGGATCCAATTGAAGATATTAGGGTGTGTTTGGTTTGAAGAACTCAGTTTATCGATTGCTACGATGAAAAATAAATTTTCAAAAAATTGGTCATGTTTATAAGTTTATGAATTGTTTCACCTATTATTAACTTAGTATCATATGGAACCTTAGTTTATTGATGGCTTGATTTTTATAAAAAATTAATATAGTATTAAAGTATATTGCTCATTGTTTGTCATTGTCTCCAATTTAGCTAATTGTTTTCATTTGTTGGAGTTTCTAAGTAGCCCACATGTAAGGAAGCGATGATCGGTATCACTCCAAGTAAAGATGAGAATACGAGTTCGAATCCCTGAAATACACTTGATGAAAGGGTTTTTATCTTAAATGTCTCGCAACTCAAAAGAAATTATACTATTAATCAACCCCCAAAAAGGAAAAATTGATACAACAATGACTTCGTTTCACTATCTATGCATGTGTTCAATGCCAAGTTTTTTTTAAAAAAGAAAACACATACTAATTTTATCCCACGTAAAAGTTGTACTAGTCAAGGATCAAGCTCGATTTTTTTCTCAACATCCCTTGGAATGAATTTTAAGTCTATTGTTAATTCAATTCAAGCCTTTTTTTTTTGTGTTTTAAAATGCAAGATGGCGATTTGTTTGAAGATTCTATTATCAAGAGCTTGGTGTAGTACGTACTTAAGGACTTTAATGTAGGATTCAATATTTGCAACAGTCGAGTATTTAATGTGGCAGGAAAAAAACTATAAACATTTTAGGGGTTGGTAAAATTGTGATGCAAATCATGTGGATTTTGAGGTGCCAATTAACAAATAGGAAACATGCCTATAGAGCATGGATTAAGATTGTGAGTAACCTGTTATTTGTGTTTTTTTTAGATACGCCGAAAGTAGTTATATATATAATTATTTAATTTAATGGTGAAAATGTCTTAACTTGTTACCTCGGAGAAATATAAAGATTACTATTTACATTTGATATCATAAACATAAAAACATAAAAAAATATATATATCGAATTATCCTTCTAAATATCCTAAATATTTTATCGATTAATTAACCATTATATTTATCACTCTTGAATTATTAATATTAAGATGCATGACCCAATAAGCATATCTCTCCAACTGATTTCACGACTCTTTTTTTTTTTTTTTTTTTCCTTTGACATCATCTAAAGTGACAGGATTAGTTCAAACAGCCCAAAAAAAAAAAAAAAAGTGGCAAGGCATGGGGTAGTCTTACCAAATACCCCAAGAATATGTCAAATTTATTTTTAATAAAAAAGCTAGGTTTCTTGTCTTGAATTCTTTTTTGTTTTTCTTGTATTGAATTCTGAATTTCTAAACGGAGTTTCTTGTTCCTGTTGTATAAAATCATAATTTAATTAATTCACTTCTCTTTCGGTGCATACCTGCCGGTTTACGCCCAATTTCCATATCAATTCAATCATTCCTTCTCTCTCCCTCTCCTCCAACCCCTACCAGATAACCCCCCGCCTTCCCTTCCTACCCCCTCCCAATGTCTCTATTCTTGTTCTGATTCCTAAATTACCCCCTCCTATGGCAATTTCTCCGACGGACTTTCCGGCTCGCCGCCGGCGGCCTTCTCCGGCCTCGTTTCTCTCTCCTAGCCTGTCCACCTCCGACCTCTTATGCTCCCTCCAGTCCCTTTCCTCCGAGATCTCCGCTCTCCGACCGCCCAGCTCCGGCCTCCTCAAGCGCAACTGCACCTCCATCATCCGCAAATGCGCGATTGTTTCCGTGATCTTCGAAGAAATCCTCCGGTCAACGCGGAAGCTTGATATTCTCTCTCCTTCGTCGCACCTCTGCTTCGAAGAGATGTTCATCGTGCTCCAGAGGATCAAGGCTTTGATTGAGGACTGTTCCAATGGCAGCAAGATGTGGCTGTTGATGCAAAGCGACTCGGTCTCTCTCTCCTTCCACGAGTTGACTCTCGATCTGTGGACGCTCCTCGAAATTCTCCCCAAAAGGAGCTCAATCTTAGCGAAGACGTGATTGAACTCAGGAATTTGGCGATTAAACAGTGCCGAGACGATAAATCGTCCTTCATCGATCCAATTGACTACGGATTGAGGGTCGAGGTGTCGAAGATGCTTGATTCGATTAAGAGAGAGATTGTTCCGGATCATTCTCGACTCGCAGAGATATTCGTTAGACTCGGACTGAGCGACTCGGCGAGTTGCAGAGAAGAGATCGAATGCTTAGAAGATGAAGTTCAGTGCCAGACCGATGAGAAATCGAAATCTGAGGTAATCGCTTTAATTGGCCTTGTAAGATATGCGAAATGCGTGCTTTACGGCGCCTCGAGCCCACGCGCCGATGAGAAAATTCGCCGGACGGCGTCGGACTTGAATGTTCCGACGGATTTCCGGTGTCCTATCACGCTGGATCTGATGACAGACCCTGTCGTCGTGGCGACAGGACAGACGTACGATCGAACGTCTGTGACGCAGTGGATTGAATCAGGACACAACACGTGTCCCAAGACAGGACAGGCCTTGGCCCACACCAACTTGATACGCAATAGGGCCCTCAAGAGCTTGATTGCTATGTGGTGCAGGGAGCACAGAATCCCGTACGCGGCGGCGGAAGGCAGTGAGGGTCAGAATAGCACAGCCCCGAATAAGGCCGCGCTGGAGGCCACCAAGATGACCGTGTCCTTTTTGTTAGGTAAGTTGGTGTCCCCATCACAATCGATCGAGACTGTCAATCAGATCGTTTACGAGCTACGTGTCTTGGCCAAGACGGACTCGAATAGCAGAGCTTGTATTGGTGAGGTCGGGGCAATCCCCTTGTTGGTAAGGCATTTGGGGGTGGAGAATCCGAGCTTACAAGTTAATGCTGTCACAACTATGCTTAATTTGTCTATCCTTGAGGCAAATAAGGCAAGGATTATGGAGACGGACGGAGCACTAAACGGGGTTATAGAGGTTCTCCGTTCAGGGGCAACGTGGGAGGCCAAGGGCAATGCAGCAGCTACAATTTTTAGCCTCTCAGGGGTGAGCGTTTATAGGAAGAGGCTCGGAAAGAAGACACGTCTCTTGAAGGGATTGCTCGAGCTTGCTAAGGACGGACCCACGAGTTCCAAAAGAGATGCCCTTGTGGCTATATTGAGTTTGGCCGCAGACAGAGAAATTGCCGGAAGATTGGTCGAGTGTGGGGTGATTGACATGCTTAAGGACGTAATGGATGCACTTCCTGAGGAGGCCATGACTATTTTGGAAATGGTGGTCAAGAAAGGTGGATTCGTGGCTGTTATAGCAGCTAGCCATTTGACAGGCAAATTAGTCGCTATATTGAGAAGTGGCACGGACAGAACTAAAGAGAGTGCAATAGCCACACTCGTTATAATCTGTCGAAAAGGGGAGCTGAAATGGTGGCGGAGCTAGCAAAGATATCAACCATCGAGGTGTTAATATGGGAGTTGATGGGCACCGGAACCGCCAGAGCAAAGAGGAAGGCTGCATCGCTTATGCGAATACTCCGAAGGTGGGCAGCTGGTTTGGACGGAGATGTATTGGAAGAATTTTCCATGACTATGGCATAACAAAAGGGAACCATTTTATTTGCCTTAGTTGAAGTAATTGTACAAAAACAAAGGTAGTGTGACAAAAATTTTCATCTTTCTTCAAATACCAGCAATTTATGTACATGTTATTCATAGTTGTATCTTTTGGGGTTTGGTGATACTTTGAACATGTCAATACTCATTTGTTGTTTTCATGTGTTAATAAAAACACTGAACTTTGGTTGTGCCATGCCTTCACATTTTCATTTCTAGTCATGGATCATATGGAGGCAGTAGGACATCTTTCCCATATTTCATTCTACTACTTTTTCAGGAAAAAGAACAAAGAAAAAGAAAAAGATAACCCTTTTAAGCAAATGGAGATCTTTAATCATTACAAAGAGATCGAATAGAGTTTAGTTGATGCTCTCTTTAGATATATATTCAATTGATGCTAATGACATCCAATGTATATGTAATATTATATATTTAGCGTATATTTTTAGCAATAAAGTTTTTTTTTTCTATCTCTTTGCCTTTTGCATATTTTTAGCTTTCTTTTAACTTGTTAACTATAAATTTTTTTAATTCGAATCATTTTGATAGGCTAATACTTTAAGTCGTATAATAAAATTGATTAAACTTTCATACGTTAAAATATCTCTTTTAAACATACATTAGAAATCTTGATCGATACTCTCATTTTCTTATATGATCAAACCCAATTATTTAAACTTCTTAACCCTCTACATTGCAACATCGCCATGGGACTTTCTTATATGCCTCAGATTCCTTTATCAAACTTACACTCTAAGTATAGCTACTCGGTCTAATCCCTTAGACCGTAGGGTATCTTTCCACCATCTTAACTTGTTGATTAATCCTTTAGTTTAATTGATTAAAACAGTGTCATTAACAAATAACACACCACAATACGTCAATATCTCATCTTAAATGTTCTTCGCTAGCTCATCTATGTGAAGCTAATCCTTATCTAAGCTAATCCTTCTTATGTTGTTACATTCATCGTCTCTCCCTTGCCTACATATTTAGGAAAAATTACATCAATAAAATGTACACCAAAACTCTGTGATTGGTTGATTTTAATTTTAATTTTTAAAATCCCCCAATTTTCATAACGATATCCTTCATCTAATTACACCACATTATATAAATGTCAATTTGGTGTTTATTTTGTAAGTATATTTAAAATAATTGTATCTTTAATGACTCAAATATAAGAAATAACCTTTACAATGTACATAAATAAAGGTGGCTCAATAGATAATGTCTAAGTTTAGTGTTTAAAATTGAGTAACTAAAGTACATTAACATTCGGTCTCGAGTTTAATTCATCTTTCACTCATTATATTATACTACCTTCATAATTCATTTCAAATAAAAAAGATGTAGTACCAATACACATTTGTTGATAGGGACGGATACCCAATACAAAGTTAGACGTTGATCGATATTAAAATCTAACTATGATAGTTGGTACGTACAAATTAGCCTATATCAACTCCTAGAATACATATATATATATATATATTTGAATATTCTTTGGACAAGCATGTTGAATGATTACGTATGCTTTTCATAACTAAACTAAAACTATTTGCGATTTCAAAATCAAGTTTTATGATGAATGACATAGAAGCTACAGAATGACAGAGACAAGCCGCTCTGGTTGCCAAGACATTTAGAGCCCACTTCTCATCAACTTTGCTTTGAGGTTGACCAGGACCAAATCAAAGAGTACTCTTTTTGAGTGCCTACATTTTTATTAGAAAAGGCCAAAATGTGAAACCAACAAAATTACAAGAAAGGTCGTCTCGCCACCCTTAGAATTGTCTCTACAAAAAGGAGACCGATTTAGCTTTTGATAGATCTTACAAACCAAATCCCTCTTTCTCCTAATTCTTCATACACCCATCGTTTTTTTTTTGCTCCTCCCTTTAGAAGACATATAATTGACTTTTTTTTTCAAAGTCCACATTTTATTGTAATTTGAATGACTTAATGGTGGAGAATTCGTAAAATTGTAAACTATAGATCCTATTCTATTTAACTTTAGTTTACAACTTTTATAACTTTTTACAAGTCTTACTGATTCCTTACATCTTTTATAACTAACATTACAACTATCTTACGAATACTTACAAACTGCTTAAAGCTCCTTACAACTCGCTTGTACCTCCTTACAATTTTGCTTATACTTTTTCACAGTTAAATAGAATAATGTTGTTGGATATACCGGACACATGAGTTTATTCGGTTTGCTCAATTAAAGATCAAATTCAGTTTGCTTACAACAACATTATAACCAGACACTTCAATTACAATTCATTTTGACTTGAACAAAGTCAACAAAATCAATTAAAGATCAAATTTATGGTTAAAAAAATAGAGATAACAAAAAAACCTATGTTCATTTTAGTTTTGTTAAAGAAATTAATATGAATAAAATCGTATAAGATTTATTCAGTTGATATGGATTATACATAGGAGAACTAAATTGGATAGTTGAATAGATTTGGTGCGGATGAGGTTGTGCCCTTGGCCCATTTTTTTCGTAGCTGGTTGTGCATATTTTGTCTGTCATCCACCAACTTCCTCTCTCCAATGGCCATCCTCCATGAAAAAGCTCTGATCAAAAATTCGGTTGCTCAATAATTCAACACAAATCCAATTAAAATTCACGACCGTTAACATGGAAATTCACCAAACAATGAATCAAAGTTTAACTGATTATATAAGATTCACCACAATAATTTTAAAAATTTAAAGCCCTTGATTCAAATTGAATGGCCATATTTCTTATCTCGCTTATTTTTATACTATAAGGTCATGTCATTTGATCCACACCCAAAACAGATAGAGAGAACTCTTATTTAAAATTTAAAGGTATATTGCTTTTGACTTATTGGAGGTACTTAGTCGTATTTATATAAAGTTATTGAAAGTTACTAAAAGTTGTTAAATATGTCAAGAAAAATTACTAAATTTTCAATAATTTCTTAATAATTCTTAACAGTGTTGAAGGTTGGTGAATGATACTGATAATAAATATTATATTTATCCAAAAAAGATTATTGTATTTAACTTCTTAGATCTCCAGGGCAACTCGTTGTCCATTAATTTTGATTTATATAATTTGGTACATCTTATAAACTTCTGTTCTAACAAAAATATTCTATAAATGTTGTTAACAAGTGTTATGGTTGCTATTCATTATCAGGTGTGGCGAGATAGAGATGATAAACTAGAAAGACTCCCAATGAACATACTATTAGCAAGATGGTGAAGGAAAGTATTAGAAATATAATTTTTTTAAAAAGCTCTAATACAAAATATAGCAATTGGAATCAATTCTGTATAGATGATTAAGGTCTAGTGGATAAGGTAGCTCCTAAATTAGATGCTTCTATTGTGAAAATGAGACGAGTAGTAACGAAACTAACCTTTTTAAAAAAAAATATTTACAAATTTAATGGTAGAAGGTTTGTTTTGTGACTCAATATATTTTCAGATAAATGAACTATCGAAATCACAAATTTTAAACTCATTAATCAAACATAGATTTTTTTTGGGACAGAGAAAACACTTATAATAAGATAAAAAGAAATAACCTAACTTACCAAATCTCCTCATTAAGAGGGAATAAGTTTAGTTTAATTTATAAAGTTATAAAAATTTCTTATAAAATTTTTAAATTTAAATCTTATTTGCATTAATTTTTGAAATTTTTTAAACCCCAAAAAAATCATCGATCGTTACTAAATAACATAATCCCTCTATTTCACAATATTCGTCATTTTAAAATTTTTTCATTTTTATATCTATCAATCACATTGGCCCTGTTCGGCAAAATGAGTTGTTTAAGTAGCGGATACCTATTTGTGTAGTCGATAGTCTGTTTAGATAGTCGATAGTTGTTATATTTTAGTCTGTTAGCGGATAGTCTGTTCAATTGAGAGGCTGAATAAATATGTTCGGTAAATTTAGCGGTTGAGTTAGTCGATTATTGTAAATTGACGTAAAATGATATAAATAATTTGTCAAATATAAATTAATGAAGGGATTTTTTTGTCAAAAAATATAAAACGCTACTTTCAAATGTGAAAAGCTAATATTCTTAACTTTTCGGAAATACTACTTGAAACGCTAAAAGCTACTGCAAACACTAATTAAAGCACTACCTTACCGAACGCTAATATTTGGTTGATTAGTGTTTTGACTTGGTCAAAATGCTAAAAGCTACTCCAAACGTTGTTGCTGAACAGGGCCATTGACATATGAATGTTTAGTTTACCAACTTTGTCCATATTAATTACCTTTTTTGTCTTTTTTTACTGACTTTCTTTATTTTCAATTAAATTATGAGATAATTTTGTCTTTTAATATAAAATTTATTATCAATTTTCTTATTTTTAGGTATTTTCATATATAATTACAATAAGAAAACGATAAATATTATAAAATGAATGGATTAGAAAAATCGTTAATAACATGAAAAACAAGCGTTTATAGTTGATTAAGATTCAAAAACCAAAAAATTGGAAGTGTGAAAATTTATGAAGCCCACTTTGAATGTGTTGCACCGACACGGTTTATATGACCCTAAACTGAGTCAGATGTCGCCAATACCAACCGAAACCACCCACCTCAACCAGATTGGATCACACATCCATAAACCCAGTCAAACTTCACTTGTCTCTCTCCCCTCTCTACCATCTGAGAACTTTCCTCAGTTCAGAGCTGACTTTTCCATCTCTCAGATTTCCCTATAAAGTCCCACCCTTCTGCTCAACCTCCTTTTATTTCACATCCATTCATCTCTTCATTCTTCCCTAATTAAAGCCTTCTTCTTCACCCTCCAACACAACATCTGAATTCAGCTTTTGTAATATTCACCTGATCGGGTTTTGATAAAGATTTATCAGTTAAATTAGCTGATATTCAATACTGATCATTAATTTTCAAAAGCATGGCAAAAGGGTTGTTGTCGTCACTTTCACTACTACTACTTCTAGTTCTTACAAGTTGTTACTCTAGCCATGCAAGGGTTTTGAGCGGTTGCATCCTAGGCAATGTGGATGGTCTCATGGCTACAGTCGCCTTGGACCCGACCCTGAACCTTGCTCTCCCGAGGCCAATCTTCGAGGGAACCGAGCAACAACCTTTGTTATCCAATGGTGGCTTTGGAGGAGATGCAGTTCATGAGGGAGCACTCACAAACAAGTACAGGACATTAGTACTCAATGTCCTTCCTAAGGGCACCAAGCCTAAATCTAGCCCTAGCAAGAGGCACAATGACTTCAACGCCTAGTTGATGCGATGAATAAGCATGCTAATCAACCAAAATGCAGTTCACTTATAGCTTCATAAACTTAAGACTGACATCAATTAATGTATTCTTTGATTCTTTCAAATTAAGTGATGACTTAGCTTATTCTTTCATTCTTTTGTAATTGTAAAGTCATATTTATTGAAGCAAATGTAATTTGTACAATTAAGTTATTGTCTCATTGGCCTCATTCCAACATGTTTTTGAATACTTGCTAGTATTTTGTAGTTTAAGAAATCGGATGCAATATAATAATATAAATTATATAATGGACCCGACACTAGTGGTTCCGGTCAACTATAATTAAAAAATAGCTTTTTAAAGTTTTTTTCTTTGCCCAAGAACCTCCTCCCATTGCCATTCTGTCATTTGCTTACACGGATAAATTTGGGACTATGGTATAAGTACTAATATAATAATAAGTTACTTTAAATTATTTATTCTGGTATTTGTATGAAATATATGACCAATTCAACCCTTTGTAAAATTTCTTCTCGGGATTAAAAAAATCTATCTTATTTCCAATATTAGTTTTATTCTTTTAAAACCTACAATATTTATACAAGTGCATATTATACCACAAATTTGTTGTTGTTGTAGTTTCTATTTTAATTTGTTACAAAAGATTGTCATATTTGATTATTTAAATTAAGAATTTTAATAGTTAGACAATTTTACCATTGGTAAATTAGAATTTTAAATAATCCAGTAGATGATTTTATGGTGTTAAAAACAATAGATATGAGAAGATCAATTTAAGGATAATATTTTTTATTACAGGTAATCTAAAATAATAAACACACTTTTAAAAACGTTGTTTTTCTTTTACTAATGACAATATGAGTAGGATAGAGAGAGTATATTATAATCACTAATTTTTTAAAAATTCATGGCCACATATTCTCAAAAAAATTGATATGTTTATATATGTTTTGTTGCCATTAAAGAAATATTACATAAACTAGGTGAAATTATTTCAGCCCTTATATAGGATTTTTATTTTTAAAAAAATCACTTGACTTGGATCTCAAAGAATGTGATTCAGGTATTTTCCGGATAATTCCAACTCAACCAACACGTCACCGGCCAACCGGGCCTAATCAGTCAGACAAGGGAAGAATCGGTCCAATCAACCCTTAACGGGCCGGGTAAAAGACCAAATCCCACTAGGGCTAGGGTTTCCCTAAACCATGGTAAAATACCATTTTACCCCATCAAAATTTCCTATAAATACCCACTATTTTCCAATCCCAAGGCATGTTATGTTCATTTGACAAGACATCTCATTTGGAGGACAATCACTTAAGCTCCCAAGCTCCTAAGCTCTCAACACTCATCAACATTCATCAAACATTCATCAAACGTTCATCCACACTCATCCCCGAGAACTTCCATCTTTGGAAATCTTCTCGTCTCCCAAGGAATCCCCATGCACATCGAGGAAGACCTCCTCGATCCTTTCAATCAAATCGGATACAAACTTGGGCGTCGGAGGGCGTTCCCGGGATCCACCACCCGGGCTTCGCCTTTTGCGGGTTCAGCGGTCGTCACTCGGACTCGGATCGATCGTGCCACGTCCTCGGAAACGGAGCAGTAAATCCTTCATCTCTCCGAATCATCATCCACATCATCAACCCGATTTCTCCGAAAACGTTTGGCGCCGTATGTGGGGAGGAAGGTAGCATATGGTCGCCGGTGGCACTCGATCTCGATCCAAGATGACTCGCGACACGAACAACCCACCAGTCCCTCACCCTCATCGTTCAATCCCTACGGGGCCAATCCCGCGATGCTCCTCAAGCCGAGGATGCGAGAATCGTCTCGGCGGTCTACCGGCAACCGCCATACCAGGCCGAAGGGGTACGCCACCCTAGGGGCTCTCCGTAACCTAATAGAGACCCTTAAAACAAGCTGTCGCACAGCAAGTGCAAGAACAAGTGCGAGCCACCATGGAACAGCGCATGCCAATCATGCCCTTCCACTATGCCCGGACTCATGGGTACGGCACAACCTCCTAGGGAGGTCGACCGTTGGCTACTTCTCGGGCGGGATGCCCTCCCACGCAGCCCCGGAACAACCAACTGCGGCACCAACTGCGCTTGCTTTTGAACAGCCAAGCGCCCTCCCGACAAGGCGTCACGAAGAAGGCGATGCCCGAGGGATTATCGATGCAAAGAAAGCTCTCCATAAAGCCAACGAGAATGTTGCAACTTCGTACACGGCCTCGACCCCTTATGTTACCCACAGCAGGCGTTCGCCCGGTTCGACGATCATGGCGACGCCCTTGCCCCAAACATGGAGCGAAGGCCCCCGGGAGCATAAGGTCCGCCGATCCTGCACGATCGGCTACACGTAGCCGCAATTCTCATCGAGCCCGCAATGCCCCAAGGCACAACCAAGAGCGGTCCGCCGCCCGAGAGCGGGAGCGATCAAGAGAAAGGCGTCATAAGCAATCAAATCCGAAGGGTCCCGAGAAGTCGGAGAGGACCAGGCGCACTCCTCCTCGATCCGAGAGGAGGAAGAGTCCTTCCCCGGTGGAAGTTCCGAGCCACCAACCCCACGCTGTTCCCATCTCTCGGCTCCGATTCAAGGCCAACCTGAATACTTTCAACACTCCATTTTCGAAGAAGATTATGAATGCTCCCGAATGAAGAAGATAAAGGTTCCAAGCATTGATCCATACAATGGCACGACCGATCCCGAAGATGACTTGGCGTACTACAAGTCCCACATGTACGTTCGGGACGGGGACGATGCAACCTATTGCCGATTCTTCCTCGCTACACTAAAGGGAGTCGCGCAGAAATGGTTCAACAATCTTCCTCAAGGGAGCATCTCTTCCTTTGAAGAGCTATGCGAGAAGTTCGTCGCATAATTCATTGCGAGTTGCAAGCGTAAGAAGACTAGCATCCACCTCTCCAAGATTAAGTAAGGGAGAAACGAGACGCTTAAAGATTATGTCCGAAGGTTTCATGGAGAGGCCGTCCTTATCTCTCGACCTGCAAGACGGAGTCGCCTACACCGCCTTCCTTAGCGGACTCGAAGCGGAAGATTTAAATTTTCCCTCACTGAACAAAAGGTGTCCACCTTAGCGAAGCACTCCGAAAGGCGGCCGACTTTATTCGAGCCACAGAGATCCGTGTGGAGGAAGGAGATGAGGTCGAAAGAAAGGAGGAGATGGAAAATTTAATCCTCGAAATGAAGTTGACTACCGCTTCAACACCGACCCCGCAGTATTCCGATGGAAATCAAATGGCACCCCATGCTCAAAAATCACCTCCCATGTCCACTCCTGCGAAAGCACGAGCTTCCAACAAATATTGCGAATTTCATGAACAAACCGGACACAACACTACGAGTGTCGCGCGTTAAAGAAGGCGCTTGGGGAATTGGCGGATAATGGGCAAATTGATCGCTTCCTCAAAAAGATACTCGTGGAGCACAAGGAGGTTCTTCAACGCAAGGATATGAGCACTACGATGATGACGATGTTACTAAGATTGTAGCCACCATCGCCGGGGATTTGCAGGGCGACCCTCTCCTCCTGGAAGGCTCATCTCAGGAGCGCCGAACAATTCTTGATCACCGGCCAACCTCCACCTTTGAAGGTGCCCACAGTGACCTTTGGAGAACAAGATTTGAAAAGCATGGCCGCCCCACATGAGGATCCTTTGGTTATCACATCGAAGATTTCGGACGCCATAGTCCGCGGGGTTCTTATCGACACAGGGAGCTCGGTAGACGTCATCACCCTGGAATGCCTAAGACAACTGAAGTATGCCCCTCAAAATCTTGTTTCCCTCGTCAATCCCGTCGTCGGATTCGGAGAGCGGACAATACACCCCATAGGCATGATCCGCCTACCGATCGGGGTTGGAGAGAAAGTTAGGGGCCGAAACATCAAGTCAAATTCCTAGTGATCGACATCCCTTCGCCTACAATGTCATCATTGGACGTCCCACCCTCAACCGGATCAAAGTGGTCGTCGCTCCATACCTTCTCCTCATGAAGTATGAGTTTGATGATGGATCCATAGGTGAGACCTATGGAGACCAAAAGACCGCACGTGAATGCTATGTAGTAAGCCTTCGACCCTTGATGGAGAAGCAGAAAGAGGAGGGGAAGAGTCATGATGATCCTAAGGGTAAGAAGTTAAAAGCGGAGCCCCAACCAAAGTCTCCGAGACTATGATGGTGTGCCTCACCACCACGTAAGGTTATGTCAAGGTCCGGCTTGCGCCTCCCAAAGACATCAAGCTCAGGAGATAATGGTTCTTATGTAAATAGTGCGAGCTCATTGTCCGGAGTGAGGGTCTTTCTTTAAAAACCCACCCAGCCAAGTCCTAAAGATTTTGTAAAGGAATTACCCACGATTGACGCGACTTTTCCGAAAGCGCTCAACGGGGCACACATTCCTCTCTTTTGTACGGATTTCGATCTTTTATCAATACAATGAGCAAGTTTTCCGCATCTCTACGTCTCATATTTTACTTTAAGACGATCTTGGGGGATGAATAGGGGCTAATACAATCCCCTAGAACACCCAAGTCCCTGGTTCCTTTCGTTGGATTTTCTTAACATTGTCAAAGTTAGAAGAAAAAGTAGGGGCTAATATGTCCCCCTAAGGCCTCGCTAGTTTCTTTCGTTGTATATTTTTCATTTTGCCGATTCTGGGGCAACACTGGGGCTAATACAATCCCCTAGGACAACCAAGTTGTAAAACTCAAAGAAGACCCAACTATGATGAAGGGTGATCATGTGCCCCAAGCGGCAAGAAAGCAAAAATCGGCAACAATAAAAAGAAGCAACGAGGCAAGTAAGCATTGAGTGAGCATCCAACAAGCATCAAAGCAAGGATCAGTCAAAGATAAAAGTTCAAGCAAAACGAAAGAGTATCAAGTCATAATGGCACGCAGGACGTCAAAAATAACTCATATCCCACGAAGAGTCATGGAAAGGGGGTCAATCCTCGGAGCCATCTTTGGCATCCTCGCCAACGCCATCATCCTCGGGGATCTCCCCTCCTTTGGCGCTTCCTCCTAAGGGATTGACATGGCCACATAGCTTGACTCCAAAGTGAGATATTCGAGTAAGATCCAAGCATAACACAAGAAAATGCCAAGCACGAAGAAAATGACTATGGTCTTCAAATGCGTACATTCGTCAAAAGAAGGCCTCTTGGACGAAAAAATTATGAGCGTACGCGACTCGACAAGCAAAGATCACATAAGATCATAGAGGATCTCTAAGAGACATCACTCAACTCTTAAGTCACCGAAAAAGGCACAAGGTCAACGCCATTGAAGAACACTTTTGCTCAGCAAGAAATTGCTCCAACGCTACAAGGTTCAACCTACGACAGCTTAGCTCCGGATTTTGGCAAAGGATAATCGGGGTGCCCACATTTTTCTCAAAAATCAAATGAGCGATGATTCGCAAATTGAAGACGAAGAAGATTTTTGGCCGTCAAGGCGTACGGTCATTATCATAGCCCAACGCTAAACGTCGTTTGACGACATCGAGCTCGGAGGCAAACGAGAAGCTAACGAAGACCTCCAACGTAAAATTGCGACTTGGGCACAATCAAAGGCACCCTACAAAGGCCCACACTAAAGAGCTGATATATTTGAGCTTAACGTGGAGTCAACACAGGTTCATCGAAAATGGGTTTTGATTTTTTCAATCATAAAACGCCCCACATGTTCGACTAACGGAGCTAGTGCCATCGCATTTCCGATACGAATTGAGATGATATTTTCCGTCCGAGGGAGCCTACAATTTATTCGCTCTAAACTCGAGGTTAGTATTTTTTCCGTCCCCTTCGAAAATTTTTACGCATAAAATTGGTTGGGAATGTTTCCCAAAAATATGCCAACACAATAAAATGAAAAATTAAAATTTTCTAGGGTTAGGGTTAGGGTTAGGGTTTGGGTGTTTTTGGTGTCTTGCTTCGGTAGGGCTAGCGTAGGGGAGTGAGGGGTCGGGGTGAGGGGTTGGTCTTGGGGGTCGAGGTGAGGGGTCGGTCCGGGAGGACCGAGTCCGAGAGGAGAAAGAGTTAGCGAGAGAGGGCCAAGCGAGCGAGAGAGGCCAAGCGAGCGGAGGATGTGAGGGGTCGGGGTGAGGGTGAGGGGTCGGGGGAGGGTGCAGGTGAGGGGTCCGGGTGAGGGGTCGGGGAGGGGTCGGGGTGAGGGGGTCGGTCCGGGAGGACCGAGTCCGAGAGGAGAGAGAGTTAACGAGAGAGGCCAAGCGAGCGAGAGAGAGAGCGGAGGGCGTGAGGGGTCGGGGCTGGGAGGACCGAGTCCGAGCGAGAAGGAGAGGGGAGCGAAACAGAGCAAAGCCGAGAGAGAGTGTGCGTGAGCGAGAGAGCGAGAAAGTAGAGAGGAAGGGTCGGTCCTAGGACTCGGGGTGAGAGGTCGTCCCGGGGTCGGACCGAGCGGTCGGTCCCGGGGTGAGCGATCCAGCCGAGCGAGAGAGCGAGCATGGGTGAGGGAGAGAGGATGCGCGAGAGAGGGCGAGGGAGTGTATGGGAGGGGTCGGCTCAGGGGTCGGGGTGGGGGTTGGTCCTAGGGGTGGGGTGTTCGGTCGAGTGCAACGTGGGGAGGGTCGACGAGTGCAGCAGCAGCTGGAGAGAAATAGTGGAGGCGCGACAGTACCGAGATAGGGCAAGAGAGAGAGGCGGGAGGGAGATGGTTTGAAAGAGTGGGCCGAGAGAGGGAGTGCTGGCCCAAAGTTGGGGGGACCGCGAGAGAAGAGAGAGAGCAGCGGGAGTGAGAAGGAAGGAGGATTGGGCCGAGGGGAGGGCCCGGCGCGAGGTAGAACCGGGCCGAGGGAGCGAGAGCAAGCAAACAAGGCAAGCGATGGGTTTTAGGAGTCGATTTTAGGAGTCGGTCTTAGGGGTCGGTGAGAGGGGTCGGATTTGGGGGTCTTTAAAAAATAAAATAAAATAAAAGTTTGGCGTAACTTCGAAAAAAATCTTCCGCAACGAAGCATATGATTTCGGAGCCGAGACGTCTCTCGACGTTAAACAACGACTTAGCCTTCGGGAGCTAACAAGTCATATTTCCACCTCCACAAAGGGGACATCCTTCGAAGTTACTGGTAGCGATAGCTTAGCCTACGAGAGCTAAAAATCGTACGCCTAACTTCATAAAAGGAACACGCATGGGCACTCGCACTCCTAACTTAAGGTTAGGGGGTCGCGCTCTTTGTGGCATGTTCCCTAGCGAGAATCATGCGCTCTAAGCCTACGGGAGCTGGAAGGTCGCATAAAGACCCATGTCCGCATGGGCACTCGCACTCCTAACTTAAGGTTAGGAGGTCGCACTTGACAATCATGCACTTCTAAGCCTACGGGAGCTGGAAGGTCGCGTAAAGACCCATGTCCGCATGGGCACTCGCACTCCTAACTTAAAGTTAGGAGGTCGCACTTGACAATCATGCACTTCTAAGCCTACAAGAGCTGGAAGGTCGCGTAAAGACCTATGTCCGCATGGGCACTTGCACTCCTAACTTAAGGTTAGGGGTCGCGCTCTCCGTGGGATGTTCCCTAGCGAGAATCATGCCCTTCTAAGCTTACGAAGCTGGAAGGTCGCGTAAAGACCCATGTCCGCATGGGAACTTGCACTCCTAACTTCGGGTTAGGGGTCGCGCTCTCCGTGAGATATTCCTTCGCGAGATACTTACGTTCATGCACTTTCGAGCCTCCGGGAGGTGAAAGGTCGCGTAAAAGACCCACGACGACGCTATCGTGGGCAAACTCAATTTCTTCGGATCCGAGGCACATAGGAGCTGGGACGCCTTGAGGATCCTAGAAGGATCACGAGAGGACTCATCCTCCCCGCAAGAGCCCTGGAAGGACCATGGGAGGACTCATCCTCCACAGAAGAGCCCCAGGGAGGATCACAAGAGAACTCATCCTCCCCGCAAGACTCCTTTTTAGCCCCAAGGGGCTAAGTAAAAGATCAATCAATCAATCACAAAAATTGCAAGAATTGCAAAAACAAAACAAGCGAGGCCTAAATGCTCATCAAGCAACAACCTAGCCTCCAAAGGTTAACAAGTCGCATCTCTACCTACACAAGGGGCTATCCTCCGGGACTCGGATCCGACTCACACTCAGCAATAACTTGGCCTCCGGGAGCGGAAAATCGCGTTCCTAACCCCTCACAGGAGTACCCTTCAAGAAACTATCTCTCAAGCATTTTCAAGCCTCCAGGAGATGAAAGGTCGCGGAAAAACCCATTCCGTCATGGGCACTCGCACTCCTAACGAAGGTTGGGGAGTCACGTTCTTCGTGGGATGTTCCCTAGCGAGACTCACACACTTTCGAACCTTCGAGAATCGAAAGGTCGCGCAGAGACCCATTCCGTCATGGGCATTCACGCACTTTCGAACCTTCGGGAATCGAAAGGTCGCGCAAAGACCCATTCCGTTATGGGCACTCACGCACTTTCGAACATTCGGGAATCGAAAGGTCGCGGAAAGACCCATTCCATCATGGGCACTCACGCACTTTCGAACATTCATGAATCGAAAGGTCGCGCAAAGACCCATTCCATCATGGGCATTCACGCACTTGCGAACCTTCAAGAATCGAAAGGTCGCACAAAGACCCATTCCGTCATGGGCACTTGCACTCCTAACTTAAAGTTAACAGGTCGCGAGCACTTTCAAACCTCCGGGAGCTGAAAGGTTGCTCAAAAATTACCCTCTAAACCCGAGGGGCTGCGTAAAAATCATTTTTCACAACGGAGCGTCTATGACAAGATAAGAAAGCGAAGGAAAGCAAAGTTGACAAAGCAAACTCCCTTCACTCATTCATTCATTACGACAAGAACGCGCAACGCGCCATTACAAGAGAAGTAAAGCGTATAAAACTTAAGATACTACGCTACGGCTATACTACTACGCTACGGTTACACTACTTAGAAGGAATGAGGGCCCCGGCTACCACATCACTTCTCCTTCGAAAGGTTCCTATTTTTCTCCGCCGGAAGGTCCCTCTTCTTCTCCTTCGGAAGGTTCCTCTTCTTCTCCGCAGGGAGGCCATTCCCCTTTGCCTTGGGCAAGTCCCTACGTTCATCAAACGAGTGGGCCGAAGGCCATCCACCGACTCGCCACTCTCCATAAGAAGATTAGAAGACGAGCCAACACTCGAGCGGCCCCTCCACCCGCCGCATCGCTTGCCGAAAAGCTCGGGTTCGTTACACGAAGTTTGACGAAGAGGTCATGGTTGCGCTCCAACCAGGCTTCAAGAATATCCCACTCGGGGCGGATCGTGGCTTGAAACAATTTATCATACTCCTCACCGTCATTTATCAACCTCAACTTCCAAGCATCATCGATGAGAAGCCGGTAGAACGTTTCCGCAACAAAGGATGGCCGGCGACGCTCCATCGCTGTTTGCTCGACCTCGGCTCGGTCGAAGCGAGGGCATAGCTTTTCATATCCGATAGGAAGCTCACCTAGCGAGTCATTGTCTCCAAAGCAAAAGAAAGGAGGAGAATGAAGAAGTGGAAATTGGCAATCCTTTTCAAGATTCATCCCCTACTTATAAGAACTTGGGGTCATAAAGGCATCTCGGAATGGGTTCCACATTCCACCTACCTACCTCGGGAGGCATGCAGGCGAACGTGAGGGACTAAATGATTCGGGTATTTTCCGGATAATTCCAGCTCAACCGACACGTCACCGGCCAACCGGGCCTAATCGGTCGGACAAGGGAAGAATCGGCCCAATCTAACCCTTAACGGGCCAGGTAAAAGACCAAAACCCACTAGGGCTAGGGTTTCCCTAAACCATGGTAAAATACCATTTTACCCCTTCAAAATTTCCTATAAATACCCACTATTTCCCAATCCCAAGGCATGTTATGTTCATTTGACAAGACATCTCATTTGTAGGACAATCACTTAAGCTCCCGAGCTCCTAAGCTCTCAACACTCATCAACATTCATCAAACATTCATCAAACGTTCATCCACACTCATCCCGGAGAACTTCCATCTTTGGAAATCTTCTCGTCTCCCAAGGAATCCCCCACGCATATCGAGGAAGACCTCCTCGTTCCTTTCAATCAAATCGGATACTAACTTGAGCGTTGGATGGGCGTTCCCGGGATCCATCACCCGGGCTTCGCCTTTGCGGAGTTCAAGCAGTCGTCACTCGGACTTGGATCGATCGTGCCACATCCTCGGAACCGGAAGCGGTAAATCCTTCATCTCTCCGAATCATCATCCACATCATCAACTCGGATTTCTCAGGAAGCAGAATGTATAATTATATTTTCCACATAAATTATCGTTGTTCTTAAGAGAAATTTATGAGACGAAAAACGACTGCTGGAGATATACGCCATAAAAGGACACATGATATTTTATTATGTACACATGATATTTGAAATTATAATTAAAATTTTTATGATATTTTATTATGTACACATGATATTTGAAATTATAATTAAAATTTAAGATTCTTTTTAGGTAGGAATTAATTAGAGAGTTGATTAATCCAATCAATGAATTCAAGTCAACAAATGGAAATTATGGTTTTTATCAGATTATGATAATGTAGTAAATAGGGGATTAGTACACATGAAAGGAATGGCTTCGAATCACTAAAACTCGTCACTTAGCTACTAAACAATTTATAATTCCTTCGTTTCGTTTCTTAATATATTGTTACGTAATTTTTGATAGTTTTGTTTCTTAATATATGTAACGTAATTTTTGATAATATGTGATTTACTAATTTTGTTATTATTAGTTAACTTTATTTATTTTTAATGAAGGATAACTTGATTTTTTAACATAAATTTTATATTTTAATGGTATATCCTCGTATCGCAAAAACGACAAGTATTATGATGAAATGGAGACAGTATTACAATTGGCATTAATATATTTAAAAAATAAAATTTTAAGTAAAATGGCCACGTGATTTGACCCCCAACAAAAGTCAAATTAAGGTTTCAAAGAATTTGTTGTTCTAGCTGACGTGCCATATTGGCCTGAGTTACCTTTGACCATTTCAATATAGAGTGGTTGGATTTTTATGGATCAATAATTTAGGGGTTAGGGGATTAATCAGTTGATTCAATTTTCTTTGCATGCTTCATGTGAGGATTAATTAAGATTTCATTAAAAAAATAAAATTATTGTCCAATTGTAAAGTTTAGGGTAAGAAAAGGAAGTTTTAATAGTTTTGAACTTAAATCTAAATATAATTTTTTTCTTTTTTTGGGTAGGTAAATAGTCTTCCCAGAGTACATTGAGTCACTAAAGATTTAATCTGATTTGAAGGTGAAACCGGATTAACTTAATTAGAATTGAATAACATCCAAATGTTTTCTTCAAAAAAAAAAATTTATCTATATGATCAGCTAAATATTAACCAAAATAAGAAAAAATAATTTTGACCCGACTCGAAGCTAAGCCAAAATCTCACCAAATACTATTTGATTGAAAATGTAGCTGAGTCTACCCGTTTGCCAGTATCCTTTGAGACGCGAACTGCATCTTGTTGACATTCAATTTTTGCATGTAACTCGGAAGCTTTAGAACGGAAACAAAAGACTTGTACATTTCTGAGGAGACCTCACATTATTTTTGTTTATCATTAATTGGGCCCGGCCCAATAAATCTCTGTAGTTGAGGATTAGTATTTGAACAAGCTTATGATTGGGCCTCCAGCATGAAAAATATCAAATTAGCGATGACTATATCACAACTCAGTGGGCCCTTAATGGGTCACAGGACTATGTCCTTTGGGCCTAAATGCAACCAAACAGCCATTCCAACTCTCTCTCTCTCTCTCCCTGTTTCCCTGTTATAATAAAAACTTATGCTCTCTACGTGACAATATAAAAAGAGTTTACATAAATAAGGAAATTAAATATTCAAATATATAATTCCATATATGAATAATTACAGTCAAACCATTTGGCTAAAATTTTTACTAATAGAAAGCTTCTTATTAGCTACATAACCCCTTTTTATAGATCAAATAAGTTTCACATGAATGCTGAAAATATTTATCTTGATTTAATTTTTAACAGTTTTATAAATTAATTGAATAATTTTTTTCATTAGCTTATTTCCATGGCTAAAACCTTCTTCCCTTCACCTCAAATGAGGGGAAAAAAATACATGAAAAGAAGTTAAAAATAGATACAACTATAAATAATTTTAAATCTACAGTAATTATATATCTATACGTTTTTTATTTATGAGATCATATAAGCTGGACCATTCCAACCTATACTGAATCCATACGTGTTATATCTACAGGCATTTTTATCGTTTATCTTAAGTAAAATTGGAAGATAGCATTTTGATAACAACCCTAAATTTTCTACAAACATCAAAAGAAAGAAAACAACAATATTTGTTGTCTAGTATGTTATGCAATGAAAATATGACAAGTCTTTTTGGTCCCATAAAAAGGACCCATACCTCTTAAGTCTTTTAGCTGCAACTTATCATCAGTGTAGGCCTACCAAATGTGCCTAGCTAGCTAGACGAGACACCCCTAGGATTCCTCATTTAATTTTCTATAATTTAAAAGCCAATCTCTAGGCATGTTTTCCATAGGGGACCAAACTTAGTTTTGCCCCAAATCATCATATTCAAACAAATAAAGGGCTAACAAATTTAAGAATTTTTGGAGTTAAAATTAATGATGTTCTTGCCAAGTAGCCTGCCATGAAAAAACATTCTGATTTTCCCTATTCTTCTTCATATGCATGTTGTGGCTTTAATTTTTATTTGTCTCTTTTCTTCCCTTGTTTTTGTAGAGACAATGTGGTTGTTATGGTTTGTTTTAAAAAAAAATTATTAGTAGAGTTCAAATCGATAAAGACATGACATTTATAATAATTTAGAGATATCATAATACTACCTTTGTTTAAGAATAAAGAATGAAAAGTCATACAACATCTGCAATAAAAACTCAAACAAATTCAAAAATAAAATAACAAAATAAATTTTTCAATGGAAAAAACTAATTAAAAGCTGTTACGATTGTCTCTCTTTATTTCATCACACAATTTCTAACAAAGAGATTTACAAATCTTATGTAGCTTTCTCGTTAAATAGATTTATTTTTTTTTACTAGTCCTAATTCGTAGAATTGATGTTTATTGTAGACATAATTGACAATTAATCAACAATTCAACCACATACAAGTACAACATTGTTCCAAAGTGAGAGATAATACCACTCATTTAAAAAATGTTATAGAGAGACTCTCATAAACATAGAGAGAATATTCATTTGTAAATAAAATACAAGATAAAACATGAAAGAAAGATGTATTGAGGCGGACTTACCGTTGGGAAAAATCCAATGACAACCCCTAAAAAATGAATGAGGAAGAGAAAGAAAACTTGACAGAGTGGGAAGAGGAGGAGGAGGCTGTTATTGGTTTGTTTATCATAATACTAATTTAGTACACTTTATTTGATTGTTGATTAATTAGATTGATTAAATTACACGACCTGATTTTATGCAAATGAAATAAAACTTTTGCAAAACTCCAATTTCATATATGAAAGTGTGTCAAGTGCGATAAGTTGATGATATATGTTCGGGATTTAATATTACATGAAAGTGTGTGCCAATTTCGGAAGTTATTGTTTGTAAACATAAATATCATATGAATATGCAAGTATCATATAACAACCTGTCACCCAATGACAACAGTATTTTTATTTTTATTTTTTTGACGAAAAAGAGAGGATTATATTAAATTATGATCAATAACTTTACACATATCCTCACTTGCCGGACCATAGATAATGTTTGGACTATTCTCAAACCACACCCTCTCCCGAGAGTCCATGGGTTTAAGATGGGCTATCGTATGAGCAACCGCATTGCCCTCCCTTCTAACATGAACCCAAGAATAGAAATCAAAGCTAGAAACAATATCCAAAATGTCTAAAAGAAGAAAACCTAAAAACGTATTAAGTTGAGCTTTCTTGGAAAGCTTCCTAATCAAAGCTAGACAATCACTTTCAATGATAACACGCGATATCCATAGTTATGGACTCGTTGAACAATGAAACGGCAAGCACGGGCCTCCTTTTCTTCTATCCCTTGAAAACCAATCCCTGTTTGACTACCATCGAAGCGGACCACCAAGGCTGTCACGAAGGACAAAACCCCGACCATAAGTATTTTCTCCAACTCTGTCCCGCATCGACATTCAACTTCACACAACCCGTTTCGGTGGTCGCCAAAAGCTAGGGCTGGAAGTTTCGGTTGGAGTTACCAAGTCTTGGACCGCCTCGTAACTACTTACAAACGCTTCAACCTTGATGCTCGGTGTTCGCAAATTGCATGTTTTCCCACCGAAGACGAATCGGTTCCTTGTATTCCAAATTTCCCACACTATGGCCACAAAGATTCCAAGCTTTTCCGCACCTAAGACCCGAGTTGCACGCAAAAGATAGTCTTCCACGAAGCTAGTGTCACTGCCCATAATTCCTCATCCATCCCACTCCCTTCCCAAGCTTCTACCGCGAGGGGACAATCAAATAGAATATGTAACTCGGACTCTTCTAATGCCCCACAAACTTCACACCTCATACTCGAAATTGGGGAGTCGCTTAGCTATATTTACCTTGGTAGGTATGGCATGAACACAAATTTTCCAAGCAAAGAGACGTATTCACGGCGGTACATTGAGGTTCCAGATTGTCCTCCAAATCGGTATCTTCTTGTTTGTACTTGCCGAAGCTTTCCCCGGACTCTTGAGCTCTCGGGCCAAATAATAAGCCGACTTGACGGAAAACATCCCTTTCGAATCAAAATGCCAAATAAATTGATCATTGGGCCAAGAGTCACAGAGAGGTATTTTCAGGACATCATCAACATTGCAAGGATTGATTACAACACTAATCAAGTCCTCACGCCAACATTTAGCGTCCTTATCGATTAAGTCCGAAACTCTTAGTGGGGTAGTTGTGCTTATATTGATCGGCGATGCACTGATAGGAGAAGGGACGTAGAATCCATCTGTCTCTCCAAACATGAATGCTATCTCCATTACCGACAACCCACCTAGACCCTTTAGCGATCAATTCTCTTATACCCCATATACTGCGCCATGTATAGCTGGGTCGAGACCCGATTTGTGCCTCGAGAAAGTTAGAATTTGGATAATATCCGGCTTTCGAAGTCTCGCTACTAAGGATCCTTCATTTTGAATCAATCTCCACTCTGTCTTTGCCAATAAAGCATCGTTAAACGCATCAAAATCCCCGAAGCCAAGGCCACCGTTTTCTTTTTTTCACACAGAGTGTATAACTACTTACCCAATGAATCTTTTTGGAGCTATTCGTGTACCCCCACCAAAACTTGTTGATAATGCTCGAAGAGACAGACTAAAATCCTTGGGTAATTTGAAGATACTTATTGCGTAAGTCGGGATTGCTTGAGCTACGGCCTTGACCAGCACTTCCCTTCCCGCCCAAGAAATAAGCCTATCCATCCACCCGGAGAGCCTTTTAGATATTCTGTCCTTGATCGGAAGAAAAGCTTGTTACTTCGATCGGCCCACATACGTTAGGTAATCCGAGATACTTATCTTGTGCCAGCACTTCACGGATATCCAAAATTTGTTTGATGGCTGCCCTTCGCCCCTCGGGAACCCCCTTAGCAAATACCACACTAGACTTCTCAAAGTTGACAGATTGTCCGAAGCGACCTCATATTGTTGTAGGACTCCCTTAATCACTTGGGCTTGATCTTCGGTTGCTTTACGTAAGAAGACAGCAGTCGTCTGCAAATAGAAGATGTGAAATTGTAGCTGCTCGTAGACAAACTTGGTGTCCCACCAAATTTCCCTGTGCCTCTTCTCTTTTCAACGACCTCAATTAACCCTTCGGTGACAAAAAGAAAGAGATAAAGGGATAACGGGTCGCCTTGACGGAGACCCCTACGTGGAATTACATGCCCCCACGCCTTTCCGTCTAAGACAAAAGAGAATGTTGCCGACCGTACACGGTTCATAACCACATCCACCCATCTCCTTAGAAATCCGAGCTTCGAGCATCACCTCCCTAAAATAATCCCAGTTCACCCGATCATACGCTTGACTCATGTCAAGTTTGATGGCCATCGAACCATTTTTTTGATTGCGTATACATAGAGTGAAAAATCTCATACGATATAAGAATATTATCCGAAATCAATCGACCCAGCGGAAAGGCACTCGAGTTTCGGATATAGTCCGGGCGTAACGTCTTCGACCTATTGGAAATCACCTTTGTCACAAGCTTATATACGACATTACAAAGACTAATGGGCCAGAATTCACTAAGTTGCATCGGGTTCACTTTCTTTGGGATCAACACCACATGTGCATGATTCGAGTCTCTCAGGCATCACCCCACCATTTAGGATAGCAAGTACCATACGAGATACATTATCTCCAACAATATCCCAAAACTTTTGGAAGAACAAAGGGTTAAAACCATCGGGGCCGGACGCTTTGCTCGGATGCATACATTTCAAGGCCTTGAACACTTCGGCTTTATCATAGGGGCTGCACAACACGGTATTCATATTCTCCGTCACCTTATGAGGGATGCATTCCATCACCGGTGCGAAATAATCCGAGTAGTCGAACCAAACAAATTGGAAAAATATTGTTCCACCATGTTCACAATGGCCACTTCTTCACGAGACTTGTACCCCTTCCTCATTAGTCAAAGTAGAAATTTTATTGATCTGCCTCCTCATGTTGGCACGAGCATGAAACCAACGTGTATTTGCGTCCCCAGGACCATATACAATGTTAATTAATATACGAAAATAATCAACAGGGTAAATTTTTCAATATAACAATAAATTACTCATGAAAAATTTAGTGAGATATTTAGGGTCTATTCGAATTAGTATTTATTAAAGTGTTTATTACCGCTAATAATTTATAACTACTTATAACTCGCTCTTAACAGTTCATAATAGCTAATTATAACAATTTATGACAGCTCATAACTCGCTCTTAATGGTTCATAACAGATCATAAGGACTACTTATAACAACTCATTACAGATTCATAACCGTTCTTGACGAACTTATAACGGTTATAATAACTAATTTTAACAGTTGAAATGAACATATCTTTATTAATTGAATCATAATCAATAGTACTTTACGTGTCGTGACACAACTCTTTAGCTTTTTGCGAATTGGTCCCCTTCCCTTCCAAAGAAAGAGAAAGAGAAGGATAGACACTTCATGGTGAAAGCTCCCAGGAAAGCTTATGCCATATATATACGTACCATACCCTTGAATGCTTCCTCTGCACACGTTGGGACATAAACATCCATGTCAAATTCCAAGGCTTTTAATTTTATTTCTTGGCTTTTGCTCTACCAGTCTTTTCTTGCTTCATGTCAACACCACCCATGCATCTACTCAGTCATTCTGCTGCATTTTTCTGTTATGGGTGCATCCTATACGATTAGATAGTGGCCCTTCATTGGGTTGGCATTCGCTCTAAGTTTCAATTTTGAAAACTTTTTTATTTTTCGTTTTATTAATTAAGTCAAGTTGTAACTAGAGGCTGAAAGATAAGAAAACTAATCGCTTACCAACGATGTAGTTTGTATATACCACATCAGTTGATTATAGATGACCGTATATTTTATAATACATGTATATAACCTTTAATCCTTTTTAATGAATCCTAAAAACTTGCTTATATCAGGCTCAATCCTAACTTTATGCTTGATTTTAGTGAGATCCATCTACATACAAACTCAAATTTACCTAATAAAGACAATCCCCTGACTATTATGAGTATATTTTAAAATACATTTGTATATATCGGTGATGGACACTTAATTAAATATGGGATGGTAATTAATGATTTTAATGATCAGTATGAGCCGCAAAAGAAGGGGAATAAAATATGATTTATGAACGAGTAAAACAAGGCCATCTTTGCTTTAAATATCTCTGTCTAATTCAACGAACAATTCTGATGTCTAGGGTTTAGTGAAAATACAATACTCCTTTGTTTCAGAATATTATCATTTTTAAATAGTTTATATTATAAGATTAAGTTATTTTAAGAATTTATTAAAAATTAAATAAAGAGATAAAAAGTAATTAATAAAAATAAAATTAATAAATTAATAATTAATACATTATTAAAATTATAAAAAGATAAATATTATGAAACGAAAAGAAAATTAGTTAAAAAATCATATTTATAAACGTTTGTTATCACTGTGCATCTTAATTAATACAGTAAATATGACGAATATATTATGGAATATAATGACTTGTTTGATTTTTCTGGCTGACGATAAGTAGTACAACTAATAATGATATAATGACATTAATTATATTGATGGACATTACTACATGCCCAAAACCTGTAAATCATTCCGTCATTTTGATTAGCCTCACGATAAGTACGTTTAAGACTACATACATGAGATGACAACTTTAAAGGCCAACATCAAATTAGACATAAAAGTGAATTAAGATCCTAATAGTGTAATTAACAACTGCTTTATGATGATTAAGTTGGTTAATCTTTCACTAAATAGGCTATCATGACCAAATCTCCAATAATTAGCTATTCAATCATTTTGGTAGACAGTGATTTAGACAGGAGGTGACTGATTAATACATATTTAGCAGTGGAGATAATTAACAGCACCCACGACAAGACCCCCTGCTTCTTCATTTTTATCATCTTTTTCTCATCCATGGCCTCCTTTTTTTTTAATTTTTTTATACAGTAATAGTAATTTTTGCGTCATAAACAACAAAACACAACCATTGCAAAAACAGTAAAAAGATTAATTATTTCTTCTTTTGTCCGCAAAAGAAAAAACAAACAAAAAGAGGATATGCAAATGATGAAAAAGGGGGTAATTAAGGCTCTCATTGTAGATACACATAAGCATTCTTGGATAAAGTTAAATAAGTCTTCTCTTTCCTATAAAATTAAATATATTAGTTTTATTCTTACCTAAATATAGTCCACTAATAATTTCAAAAGTAGTCATTATTTATTATTGTCTGTTATGATGAAACGATATATTGAACTTTCAATATTAGTAACATATCAAATTATTTTAAGGGTGTTCTTTTTAACCGTTAAAAATACAGTTGTTAGATTGTTATGAGTGATTATGATTAGTTGTAAGTTGTTATGATCTGCTATTAATGATTATAATTTGTTAAAACTAGCTATTACGAGTTATTATGAGTTGTTATGAATTGTTATATTTAACACTTACCTGTTACAAATCGTTAGTTGTTATAAATATTGTTATAAACTCCAAAATAAAAATGGAATAAGATTTCAAGAAATATTCAAGTAGTTTTCATTGTTCTCGGATGTTTTTGTACAATGTATATTTCATGTCCATACAAATTAAGTTTAGCTATATTGGTTGGGTTTCCCATACAATGGATTATTTTAATAAAGAGTTTACTAAAAAAACACACAAACTCCATACTACTATCAATCACGACCATAGTTTGGCCCCTATACCATGTAACATGCATTCCCTTTGTGAGTTCAATTAATTATTTGATATTAATGTGTATTATGTTTCGTGAGATTTGTAGGCATAGCATGGAGATATTATATTGGAATTAATATAATAGCAGCAATTTAAAATAAATTAACATTATAAAAAATACTTAAAATTATTTATTTTTGGGGTAAACTGATAATTTTTACATATATTTAATCTGGATATGAGACATTTTTAACCGACATGATCATATATATGAAATTTATTATGTATTGTAATAATAAGTTTGATGATATGATATTTATTAGGAATGGTAATAAACGTACAAGTTTTGTATAGTGTTGGTTAGGTAATGGGAGGTTGCATTGATTTTTGTTTGAGAGGAATATAAAAATGTTAATTATGGGAAAACTCAAAGTGTTGACCATGTCTGTCTCTGGGTAACTTTTTGTTTGCTGGCTGTAATTTGTAAATTGACAATGCATGCGTGTGCCCTACGCCGAATATCTCTCATGAATTGATCGGATCCCTCCTCTCCTTGTAGCTCAATCATCCATGATTTAATAACACTATTATTATTTTCTTCTTAATCTTTGTCAAATTAACCAGGGACAAGGAATTCAACGTATGCCCAACATATATTAAGTCATAGTTTTAGCTATATGTTCAAGATTTTATTCGTATCGTTATCTCCGAGATGTGCTTGATTAAGGGTGTGTTCGAAATGACAAATGAAATGAACGGATAAATTGTCTGTTATATAAGAAATGAACATAAATGAATAGATACGAACAACAACAACAATATTGACAATAATAATAATAATAATAATAATAATAATAATAATAATAATAATAATAATGTGATGAAATGAGTTGTTATATAAGAAATGAACATAAACAAGTAGAAATAAACAAAAATAAATATAAAATGAACAAAAATATACAGAAAATAGAAATAGACAATGGTATACATCTCAATTCGAATAGGCCATATTTTTTTTGATAACAAATAAGGGAATGATATTACTCGAAAACGTAATCATTGCAAAACTCTAGAAAAAAGTCGGCTCAAATACACTTTCTAAAGTATCCTCAACCCAAGCTTTGATACAATAAACATAAGTAGGTGTACTAAGGTGTGAGCCACCCGATAACATGTCTTAATTAGATTTATTATTAAATTTATTGTAATTTTTAAAGTTAATTTTATTTAAAATAATGTTTGAGGACTACTTATGAATAATTATTTGAGGCTATCTCTATCTAAATAAATTATTTTTTAAATAATTTATGTTAGGTATTATATCTCTTAGATGGAAAGGATAAAAAGTTCAACTTTACGGGTTTAAAAAAATCTAAATACTCTAAAAGGAAAAAAAAATTCATAAAAACAATGCAATATAAATATTAAACGAAAAATTGAAACTAAAACCTATTATATTCAGTATTTTAACCTTAATAATTAATATAAGACTTTATTGGTAAGAGTAGAAGTAAAATAGAATGATATTTTAACAGAATTAAAAATAAACAAAATAAAATTGGTCAAATTAAGACGCTAGCAAATACAATAAAATAAACAGTTTATTTATTTAATTTATTATTCCACGAAAATCATACAACTCCGTGAAATGATATTAAAAAAATTGAACGCACCCTCTCTCTCTCTCTATATATGTATATATATTGGGGGCCCATAAAGGCAGTGCCATATTTTCAACCCAAATGGGCCCACAACAGCAGTTTCTTTCTCCCCCTCCCTCTCTATTTAATTTGAAAGCCCACCCATTTTTCTGAGTTGCTCACTCACATACTCTCTCTTCTACTTTTCCACTCTCAAAAGTCTCTCTCTCTCTCTCTTAACCCCTAACTCTGAACTCTGCGAGAAAGAGAGAGAATTGGATAACAAGAAAGCAAGGCATAATAATGGGGAATCACAAATTCAAGCTATCTGATATGATCCCCAATGCCTGGTTCTTCAAGCTCAAAGACATGACCTCCAAGCCACCACCTCCTCCTGCCAAGCCCCACTCTCTCTCCTCCTCCACTAAGCCCAAAAGGCACCGCCTCCCTCCTCCGCCCTCCGCCGATAACCTCTCCCTGGCTGAGCCCAGAAAATCCTACCATATCACTAGAGACCTAGCTCTCCAATCTCCCCAGGACCCTCCTATCATCTCTCCTCCCCGCAAATCCAAATCCAGAAAGAACCCCGCCAGGAAAGGCTCCTCTAAGCACCACCACCATCACCATCAGTTTTCTCTCTCCTCCTCTGTTTCCACCACCTGCACCTGCCGCACCACCACCACCACCACCGACGACTCTCACTCCCCGACGACCCCCAAAAGCCCGAACGCTTCGACATCGTCATCGACGTCTCCAAATCCTACAAAGTGAACGGATTCGACATCGAACTCCCCGAATCGTCACCAAACCCGCCGAATCCACGAAGCCCACAAAAGTCCCGACGGATAATAATAATAACAAAAATCATAATCATAATCAGCAGAGGATGATTAGCCGGAGCCCTCCGCATCCATCTAGGAGATTCTCCGTGAGCGCCCAATCAGGGGTGCGGCTGAAGATCAATTCCCCGAGAATAATGGCGCGAAAGCAGGGGCAGAATGGTAATCATCAGGGAGGAGGAGCGTGAGCTCGTCGCCTTCGTTTTCATGGCGGAAGAGGCGGAGCGTGTCGGAGAGCTTCGCGGTGGTGAAATCGTCGAGGGACCCTCAGAAGGATTTCAGAGAATCAATGGTGGAGATGATAGTGGAGAACAATCTGAGGGCGTCCAAGGACCTGGAAGATTTACTGGCATGTTATTTGTCTCTGAATTCGGATGAGTATCATGATGTTATCATCAAGGTATTCAAGCAAATTTGGTTCGATTTCATCCACCTTAGACATCACAAAACTGTCTCATGATCAATTTTTACATTATTTCAATAATTCAAATTACCATTATTATATCAATGTAAATTTAATTAGCTAGAAGGGTAATATAATATTATATGTATACTATTTTTATTAGCTCAATATGGGAATTAATCAACCATATCCATTTAATATATAATTAGAATTTAGATGCCTAACATATGAAGATTGAAAATAATGAAGTAGATATATATATTTATATATATATATTTTTTTTTGTAAATGGAAATAATGGAGTAGAGTTTAATTTAATATTATTGCTTTATTTTTATTTCAAATTGTCTAATTGATTATTCAAGAAATTTCACTATGAATTTCTTTGTTGTAGTTGAATAAAGTAATCAATTTAGGAAAGTTATTACTGTTGATATTGTATTATATGCAAATTATCCTTTTTAATTAATTTTTTATTTGTTATTATGAGACAAAAAGTGAAACTAAAATTGAAAGTACGCATATAACATATATAGAAATGAAAAAGATCTCTAAATATCAAAACATGGCAGTGATTTAATTTTTCCCTGGTTATATATATACGCATTGTCACTTGTATGGGATATTATGATTGTGTGCACTTATTATGTATTTTGTAAATATTTAAAATGGACATATTTATTTATCTTCGATTAATGGAATTAAAACATGTTGTTTGGTTTGATCGATGTTTCTTCCTCTTAAATAATAATCCGATAAATTTCCGGTTCAGATGTTATAAAATGAATACAAATAAACTTATCAGATGAGAATTCTATCGTTTTATTACACGGACCGGCTAACAATAGCTCAACTTCAACGATAAATAATGACAATATTTTTAACTTCAAATTGAGGTTTTTTACCAGGTTGTCTGATCGGTATAAATATTTTGGAGTTATGGATTGGTGCTAGCTAGGTGGTGACACCATTTATCCGGTCCCCTTTTTCCATTACTTTTCCTTTGTTGGCTTCCAGTCTCTTTCCTTCGTTAATAATTTTTGTTATGTTTTAGTTTGTACTACTATGCTTCACAAACAAATTAAAAAAAAAAAAAGAAAGAAAAATGGTCTATTTTCAAGCACTTAATTTAATTTATTCTTTCGAATTGTTCTTTTCTTTTTCATGATACATGTTTTGTGCTTTCTGTTTAAAATGTGTCGGTCTCAGTTTTCATTTTTTTCATTAGTTATTTTACTCATGCTCAATTATTAGATTACTAATAATTAGCAACTAAATTCAATTCGAACTAAAAAAAATATATAAGCAATCAACTTTTTAATTAACTATTGAAACAATTTTATTTGTAATATTTTGGTAGACTTTTACTTGATAAATACGTGCCAATATTAACATTTCGGTCTTCATATTAATGACCATACATGATCGGAATGAAACCATTATGGTCAATAGTATTGAAAGTTAATATTCTAAAAAGAAAAAATTAAAGCCACTATAAAATATTTTGGAAAATATATATGGCACATTCTTGAGCATGTGATGCTATTTTTACTCATATGATGTATTTTCAATAACAATAATCATTCTCAATTAACTAGGATAATATAAACAATTAAAACGGTTTTTATTTTATTCTATAAAAAAAAAATGAAGCACATCTATGATATGTACAATTATAATCTTTATCATGTTAAGTCCACTTTTATTCAAGGTGGTGCTTTTAATTTTATATATCATTTATATCATAATTTTCTAATCAGGCACAAAAATAATCATATTTATATTTTGATACAGATACCAAAGCAGCTGTCGTGAGTTATTTGCCCTTATATTATGAGATAAGGTTTCATATAGTTACCACCAAGTGAAACAATGAGTTATTTTTATAGTTAAATAATAACGTTGGACTATTTATAAATTTTGACGTAATGTTAAGATCGAGGTTTTGAGAACACTAAGTCTCCAATTTAATTCTTTTCTTTCTCATTGTATGTATTATAAATATTTGTATTATTATCTGTGACTCATCCGAACCTATGAAAAAAATTATCAGGCTTCTGTATAAACATTATTTGTTACGACCAAAATGCCCCTTCGCCTGTTATAACCTTTGCCTTATCCTGTTTCGAGACCAGCTAGCCACACTTCATCCTCACCCCACCCCCGCCCCCCAAAAAAGCGTCAAGTTGAAGAGCATATGTTTTGAATTTTTATATTAATAACACATTAGTCTTTTCTCCTAAAATTAATTAAAAATAGAGTAAAAAAATATCGTGTATGTATATATATGAATATGAGTTATAGACTTTGGTACATCTTATAAATATCTGTGTATATATCTATATATAAATTCGTTATAAAAGAATAAATAAAAAAAAAAGATAAAAGACAAAAGAGTCTATACGCTGACTCATATGAGTTATGTTGGCATGGTCATGAATAATGAATATATTAATCAGAAATTACATTAATTGATGACTTATTGAGTTTCTTCGTCCAAAGTTTCTAATAACTCCAAAGTTGTTTGCATTTCTTAACTATGATTATTTCCCGTAGGATACAATAGTTTAAGTAGAAAAATTTATTTAAATTACTATTTAAATTAAATTAAATTTATAGGTTACATTATTGATATGTGATTTGTATTAAAAAAAAAAAGATAATTTCTGTCTAAATCAGCTATAATGACATATATATTTTTTTGTTGGTATATAAAATGTTATTTTCTCAAAAAAAAAAAAAAAAACTAAGCCTTATAGTTTATAGGATATTTATTAAATTTTAAAATAATAAAATAAAACATCATCTTCACTAAGACTATATTTTTCCTTACAATTTCTTACTACTTATTTCTGGAGCGTCTAAATGAACACTTTACTTTATGTAATTATCTTATAAAATTATGACTATTTATTTTAATTAAAATAAAAAATATGTAATTATTTATGTGTCAATTATGTATTATTTTTAATATAAACTATATATAGTACGATATGTTAAATCTTTTGGGTAGGAGCTAGCCTGACGCCCTGAGTTTGGGCTTGTGGACGATAACTCATTAGTTGGAAATGAATAGTAGCTTAAAAATGCATGACAGCTCAAGTTTGAATTTTCAAAATCTGAAATCTTAGCTTAGCTTCCATCTCCCCCTCCTTCTCTCAACGCTAATGTTTTTATCAGACAAAAAGTAATTAGGTAGAGAATGTTTCCCCCCTGGAGATACACTTTAATCATAAATTCATTCCTCCCCATGCACATCCCATATCGGATGTTATGGTGCTTCAAATTTGAAATTCACTTATATTACACTTTAGATCAACTCTTTATGTAACCGATTATTATTTACATATATGATATTTTGTTAGATTTTAACTGTTTAATTAAGTGGTTGAATAAATATAATCGGTAAATTTATCAGTTGGGTTAGTTGATTATTATAAATTACATAAAATGATATAAATAATTTTTCAAATATAAATTAATGAAGAGATATTTTTATCAAAAAAAAATATATGTAAAACACTACTTTCAAATGTCGGTAGTTAATATTCTTAACTTTGTAGAAACGCTATAAGTCTATCGCAAACGTTAGTTGAAAACTACTTTACCAAATACTATCATTTGGTTGGTTAAAGTTTTTAACTTGATAAAAACTAAACGCTATTAAAAAACTGTTGACCAACGGGACCTAAATAAATGAATAGAAGAAAAACTCTCCTTCCCTTGAGCTGAGTTTATTTTGCTTAACTAGCAATCGGAATATGAATATATGATGGGATAGATTTAATAAATTACGTCAAAATGAATACAACAAGAACGAAAACAAAGACTTGGATGCCGAAGCATAATAAATGAAAATGAATACATAAACAAGTGAGAAGATTGCATGGAAAAGAAAAATACATATCTTGTGTTCCCCTAGTTGGGTTTTTACATTTTCAAACAAGTGAAAGTGCAATTTCTTTATGTCACATTGGAATTGTACTAGAAAATCATTTTTATAATAATTATCATGTGAGATAAGATCCCATTTTTTTTAAAATTTATTTATTTCAAAGTTCAAAAGAGTGTACTATTACCATCTATCACTGCCTTCCATGTCCACACACCATGCCTTAAATTAAATACAATACAAAAAAATTAATGGGTAGTTGGTACAAAACAAAAACTGACATTTCATTGCCTAAAAATTCAGTTTCCTTTTTCCCCAAAAGTTCCCTTTAAGGTACAATTTACAACCCCAGTGCTTTAAAAAAAAAAAAAAAAATTCCTTTGATTTTCTGACAATTTTTTTATTTATTGAATCACAATTTCAGGGCCTATTTCTATGTTTATATACTTTTTCTTCCTTTTCCAGCTTTAATTTTTTCCCTCCAACCGAGCAAACCGTGTGTGTGAGAAGCAGGTGCAGTGCAGTGAAAAAGGCTCCAATTCTGTTAGCTTTACGAAGTTGATGGCGACTGTGGAAAACTATAACAAATCTTAAGGACATATATTTATATATATATAGTAGTGCAAAAATTCAAATTGTAAAGTTTAATAAAAAAATTTTACCATTGAAATTCAAAATTGTTTGGTCCTTTAGTAGGACCTATTTAAATCAGTTCTGCTTTTGAGTTTTAACAGTAAATTTACAATTTGTATGGTCCAAAAAAAATTTAAAGATTTCAAACTTTCAACTCCGCCTTTTAACTAAAAACGAGAAGAATAAATGTATTAATAATTTGTGTAGTAACAATTGTATTCCTGACATAAAAATTCCTGAATGTTATAATAAGACATATATTGAACCTTAAAATTTTAAAATTGACCCATAACATATTTACTATATTTTCTCGAATATGATAATTTATTTTAATGTTTTAAAATGATTTTTGTTTGTTAAAGGATCTCTATTATAAATGTTATATAATAATTTTATTATTTAAGCGAATATCCTGTATCTCACTAAAATATAGTAATAAATTAATTAATGATAAAACTTTAAAACTTAATAATAGTAATCTATGTTTTAATTAGTTCTTTTCACTTGTATTTTAGTTCATCTTATTTGAATCGGATTAGCATATAATTTTTTCTACTCAATGTTGGATCATAAGGTTGGAGGTGAGCTAATTGGTGACCTACTTTATTACCCTCCTGCAACACAAATGAAACAAGAACTGAATCAAAAAATACGCAAAGGGATAAAATGTGTGTGTAAGAAAAAACCCAATTTGGAAGTCATATCTTCCGTCATTTCAGCGATGAGAGCTAGATAATCTCCCTCCAAGATCACATTCTTCATGCCTCGTTTAATAGCCTCTGTCTAAGCAAACACACATGCTCGAGTCTCCTCCAACTCCAGGCTTAGTCGTCTCATCCGAGCCCCCATTCCCTGAGCGAAGCAACATCAAAATTTAATATTATTATATAATTATAGACTATTTTTATTTTTTACGAAAAGATTTACGTTGGAGCATATCTATAATCTATATTCTATGCATCTGTATGTGACTTGTTTTTTATATTTTTCCTTAAGAAAAGTTAAAGAAAATGAAGATATAATTAGGTGGCATGGAAAGAAAGAGAAGCATATTTCAAAAGTGAGGAAGAAAATAAAAGTTTCACAAATTTCAAAAGGCATGATGAATTGGTGAAATAAAAGGTGTTTTTAGCCCCAAAAATTAAAAAATAAAGTTGTGTCTTCTTCTCTAAAGTTGAAGGGTGTGATCAAATTTTATAAAAAGTAAAATTAAAGTTGCTTCGAAGAATTCAAAAGCTTGCATGGGATCTGCTACAGTTTTTGCCAACACCACCAAAAGTTGATATGAGATACAAAAATAGGCCTCTTGATCGTTTTCTCTTTTTATTTTATTTTAAAATTACTGTTTGACTTCAAATTAAATGGTTTTTAAAAATTTTCAACTTTTGCTAGTACATCCAACTTTATTAAAAGTGAGGCAGCTCTTATATATTGGTCATGAAAGTTTGTATTTATAAGATATTCTCGTTTGAAAAAAAAAAAGAAAAAAGAGAGATAAAATAAAATAATTTAGTCCCGGTAAATCAGTAAGGCTTGAAATTAAATTTATAGATTTGCTCCAATAAAATTAAATATCCTTAGGAATATAATTAAGAATATTTGAATGATAAATCGTGTATAATTACGGGCTATCTGATGCAACGGAGTAGAAGAATTTATGATGAGGATGAGAAAATGACAAGAGAGGAGGAAGCCATATAGGTAACAGGATAATAAGATACCCATATATATATATATTTGTTTTGATTGGAAAATTTATCATGGCCATACACCAATTCTTTTATCTTCCTTGTTGGCCACCAAAAGACAAGGGGTAGAGTCCAAATAATAAAGTCTTTGTACCATTTATTTTTCACTTTGGTCCACTTGCCTTAATTAATTGGCCTTATTTGCTTCCACTTTTACTGCTTTCCGCTTTCAAATTTTGTTTCATTTTACAATCAATTTATTTACACTCTTTTTAATGGTTTTCAATCCTCCATCCTTGGAGTAAATATATATGCAATTCAATTTCAATTTCAATTTTATTTATACAAACACTGAGTTTGATGATGACGACACCACAGTCTACTCATGATACATGATGTTATATTTCATTCATATTTTCAACACTATATATCATTCCCGTATACGTGAAAAACACTAAGGTAAAGTATGTTTCGCTCGATAACGGTAAATATAAAATAAATAACTTAAAAATGTAGAGCGAGCAAAAAGTTATTTATTAAATACATATTTTATTGGCATATAATACTTCCAAAGTAGTGATTATTATTATTATTATACAAAATCTTCATCGGTAATCCTTTATCTATGGGCTTGAAATAAACCAAAATATTATTTGAATATTAATATTCAATTGTGTTGAACCACCTGTATAAGTGGTGGTTTTGTTGCTATGATCACTAATATTCTTGCTTAATTGGAAATAAATAAGTCAATATCTAACAACTAATTATTTTATAATTTTTGAATCAAACAAAAAAAAAAAAAAAAGGAACTGGCTACTGTAGCGGAAAATACAAGAGGGAGAATAATTGTATCTATAATCATTTCCAACTACTCTATGATAGTTAGAAAATAACTAAATTTATTAATTGCGACTATTATAGAGGTAAAATAACAAATTTTAGAACAATCAAATATTAAGAAAATAATAGGCAGAATATACCTAAACAACTTAGGTAAAATCAAACGCTATGATTTACGCAGTTAAATATAAATTTTAATTTAAAATTGAACATATTAAACTAATTCTTTAAAAGATTTTATAATTTAGAGCCAAAATTATTATATAGGTCTGTTTATTTTAGTTGTTAACAGTTATGAGATATTGCGAGCGATAACGATTAGCCGTTACAAGTCTTAATGTTACTAGTTGTTATGAGTTGTACATTTTAGCTGTTAATGATTAAAAGTTATGATAAGTTATTAACTTACACAAATTGTTAGTTATTATAAATGCTGAAACGAAGAAAGCTATAGAAATGGATGGAATGAGGCATGAAAAGAAAAGGATATAGATTGGTGAGAGGGGGAATACTAATAGTAGAGAGGAAGTACGTAGTAGAGTAGTAAACTATTTGTCTGAAAGCCGCAAAAAGGCGGAGAAGAGGGAGGCAGTCAAGTCAAGGCAAACACAATCCGTGAATTTTGGGGTTGGTTTCCCCCTCATTATTTGTATTTCCCCTCCTTCCTTCCTTCCTTCCTTGCTTTTGACAATAATCGCATTTCTCTGTTTTCTTGGCCTACACACTTGGAGCCCTCACCCTAGCCTTGTTCCGCTCTGGCGGTAGGTGCCTATGCCGTCACCTCTTGTTCATCAATTAGCTCAGTCAAACCACATTTTCCATTTAATTAACCACCTCTTTACACCTTAATTACCTAACCCTCTTTGGATTTCTTCCTTTAGTTTCTTTTATTTCGTATAGGCATGAATTATAATAGTTCATATTTGGGTCGGATTTTTACAAATTCATTCTCTATCCTATTTGTCGGATATAGATGTTTAATCCAAATTCGCTCTATATTTGATCGAGTTTGTTATCCCTTAGAAAGTTAACGAATGAATCATTGAATCGTGAAGAGAAAAAGAAAAGGGGAGAAGGAATTGAAGAGAAAGAGGAATTAATAACATGATTAGTTTATTAGTTAAAAAGAAAAAGAAGGAAGGAAAAGGGGGAGGTTGTGAGTTGTAAATAAAAGGGAGACAAGAAAATCTTGAAGGGGATCCTACAAAGGAGAAAGACTTGGAGTTGCACACGAGTGCTTGAGCTTGAGCTTGAGATTGAGCTTCAGCTGAATTTGATGCCCATGCGGGCATCTCTTTCTCTCTCCTTTTTCTCTGCCCAAACACGACACAACATGAGACAAAACATATCAACGTGCATCAGACTTTCCAATTACATAACATAATCCAACCTTAATTCATTTTCTTATTATTCAAACACTCACCACCCTTTATTATTATTATTATTATTATTATTATTATTATTATTATTATTATTATTATTATTATTATTATAGTTACTCTTGCTGATATTGTCTTGCATGGATGCTCATTAATTATCCAAAAATAATGATAAAAAACGAAGAAGGGAGAATGCGGATGAGTGTGCGACACTACACCACCATGTGATTGGATTTGACTATCAATGAATGAAAGACCACATTTTAAATGGTATTGCCAACAAAAAAATGTTCACTCTCATCAACTACACTTTGTATATCATTGACAACCCGAACGTTTGAACTACTTCTCCATTTCAAAATATTTATCGTTTTAAGGTTATGAATGAGTATTAAGAAAATAGTGAATTTATAACAAAATTTATGTAAAAAGATCAAGTTGTTATAAGATTTTATTAAAAATGAAGAAAAGTGGTAAACCGAGTCATTAATTCGTCATTAAAATTGTAAAGTGATAAACATTATAAAATAAAAAAGAATTAGTAAAAGTAACATATATTTTAAAATATAGGGAGTATATACTTTCCCTTATAATTTATCTTTTTACATGATGATGAAAGTTTTTTTTTTTTTATCATTATTTATGAGGAGTAAATATAAGAAAAAAACATGAGTAATAATGGCATGGATTTGGAGATAATGGCAAAGCAGCTAATTACCCATTATTACGTAATCTTATTGAAGATGCATGTACAAAGTGTGGAAAATTAAAATAGAAAGAAAGAAATAGTTGTAATTTTTAATTTCCTAGAGGTAGTCCTTGAGCCCAACACAGCGACTACTTACAGTCAAGTATCCTCTTTTTTCTATGGTTAAGTTATATGACCCTGCCTGCTCCATGCTTTATCAATAATTGCAAGCCCATGCAGTATCATTAGTTTGATGCCATTTTCGCACATCAATAAATTACTTAAATTATTAATTAATTTGACTAAAAAACAACGCCACGTCTCATTAGATAGATACAAATTACAATATAGCAACAATATACATAATATAATCGATTTTATAATACACTCATCATTACATAATTTATGATATCATATATAATTATTGAATATTTTTTTAATTTTTAAAAAATTACAATACTGATCTCATACACAGTTATAAATTTTTAATTTTAAATTAGCGATAAATTGAATTTGAGGTGTGTTAATTGATATTGTGAATTAGATTATGGGGGGCCATGGAATTACAATGACATTTGAACAACACACGAGTTGGTCCTCCCCATCTCCCTTGTCAATGTCCTGAGCTTCGTGCCTCTATTATTTGTTGCATTGATTTTGATGGAGAATTGTTTAGTGTACGTGTGTAGTAATACAGATACTATATAAGCTGTACTATATTTGCAATTTTACATATTATTTATAGGACGAGATTTTTGTGGCCTCAAAACCCTATGCCCGAGGCCGGTGCCTTTTGTCGCTTTTCTTCTTTTAATTTATGCCTAACTTCCAAAATATACTAATTATATATTATATATTTGTTTTGTTATTAGGTAATTATTATTATTATTTGATTATGCAAATTTTTATATCCATTTGGAAGTATATACATTTTAAGTGATATGTTATTATGTTAGATTTATACATTATTTTTTCGTTCAATTATCTGTTGATATATGTGCGGGAATCAAATATTATATTTTCAAGTATATTATTGACGTTATGGTTGGACCCAAATTTCAGGTTTTTATTTTGCTTCCTTATTATGGTTCTGTTGGAACAATAATTAATGAGTAGGGTTGTGAAAAAAAAAAAAAAAACTAATGAATAGAACTTAACAATTAGATGACACTAGTGAATGAATACTCTAATGCATCAATAATAATAATAATAATAATAATAATAATAATAATAATAATAATCGCTTCAAAAATAAAAATAAAAATAAAAATAAAAATAATAATAATAATAATGTAATTAGTAGGAAGAGGGACTTGAACCCGTCGTCCCCTACCTTTGATATAGGGCAAGACTAATGAATGAATACTCTATCTAGTACATCTAGCATTATTGAATAGTCCTATCAAAACTTATCTTTACAGAAGTAGACTTATTTTTTTAAGTATTTTTTTTACAAATAAGATATAAAAGTTAACGTAGAGGTGGGATTTGAATTTAAATTCGACTTTAAGAAATTTTATTAATTGACAAATAATGATAAGATTGATTATATAATTTATGGTGGTTTTATGTGTTGGTATTAATCAATAAAATCCTCAAATTGGACATTTTAGAGGTGAGTTGGACCTAATTAATTAGAAAATTGTTAATACGGTGATATATTCGTGTGAAACGGTACTTGATTATCTTCAAATTGTTTATTATTAGGTTGTTTTGACATAAATCCCACCTTATGATTGCCAAAATGAAGAATTATTTAGTCATACCCACCCATCATTTCAGCTATTAACAAAGGGGTAAGACTAACACACACAGTGAGGTTGTTGCACCATTTTTTAAAAATTTGGTAAATAAAGTGAATTATACCCACTACTCTTCTTCTCTCTTTAAAAAAAAATTAAAAAAAAAAACCCTGACCTTCATCTACTTTAATAACGGGTTGGTAAGACCCATTTCTCATGCTTGTTGAAGTTCACTTAATTTTAAGATATTTATTAATTTTTCTTAATCTTTTAATAAATTTTCTCTTCATTTTGTGAGAGTTTAATTATTTATTTATTTATTCATCATTAGTATGAGTTCGGTTATAATCGTCTTAAGCATGAGTTATTTTATTCTCACTTCCAGTGCGAGTTTTGGTCATCGCCTTCATGCGATTTATAGTAGATTTGATATAAAAGTGGTTTTATTGTGAAATACAATTTAAATGTTATCCTATTAGAGTTATTTATTTTGATTAAGGAATGAGTAAATAATAAAATTTCATGTAATTCTACGATGCCAATTTTCCTTTCATGCATAATCTATCGTGTCAAATAAATACCTGCTCTATGAACTTATAATATATAGCTTTATGAGATTCGAGAAAACACGTTAACATTGAAGAATGGGTTGATGGCAAGAAGAATGCTATAAATTGTAGATGTTGTTGTAAGACTTTTCGTTAATATATTTTCCTTTCTTATAAAAAAAATAAAAATATATTCCTCCTACTATTGTCAAGCAATAACTTTAATCTTTCATCAAATGATTTTGCTTAGGACATGAACTTTAAGATTTTCACCAATGATTTTGATTTGAAGACCTAATTAATAATTAATTAGAGTTTTATGCATAATCATACCCACTAGGTTGAAGATCGAAGTTGAGCATCTCCTACTCCAAACAAAAAATGACAAAAAGGATGTGATAATTTTAAAGTCAAAGCCAAGGATCGGGAAATGATTTTGTGGAGCCCTTCTTGATTGATGATGTGATGTGTATGTATTTGCGAATTAAACTTTGGCCAATGTCTTGGCAATTTGATTTGATTTTGCAAATTCAAGATAGCCAGCCATGCCTGCATTTATTCTCATGTTCACTCCGATACGACCCTTGTCGGATCACACGAGCTAACATTGAGTACAATTAGGGCCGTGTATCTCAATATCAAAGTCTGTGGTATCTAAGACAATCTCAAGTGTAAATGGTAACTATTTACAGATATTCATACTTACTAACTAGTATCGAACGTTATACTGATATTTGTGAATAATTTCTATGCTTCTCACATTCAAACACATCTTTTAAAGTAAATCCCTTCTCACGTTCGAACAAAAACTCTAGACACTTCCTCTATGGAAGAAAAGTTTCGGGCTTTTTCAAGATTTTCTCGTTATATTATTCAGTTTCATTATATGAATTTTGATCACCTAAATTATAGTAACTTTTTCAGAACTATTATTTGCATGAATCCAACATATGCATCAAATAAATTTGCATTTCCTCAAACCCCAAAAATCTGGATCCACACTATGTATATGGTGGTTGTCTTTATTGTTGTTGAAACACACTAAATAAATGAAAGATGAGTAAATGATTACCTGAAATTGGCTGACAAAATACATGGCAACTCAGCTCATTCCCTCCATGCTCTTTTTCTCTATCCCGGCTTCCTTATGCCTTCTTCTTGAATAACCAACCCACCTCACTAAAGCTTTCAAGAAATTCCGGCTTCCTTATTTCGGCCTATAATCTTGCTATCCAGCCATGGTGGAAGCCCAGAATTCAGGAAGTTAAGCTCATTAGTAAGCATTATGGACGTCCGTAAGTGGCTCAATTGCATAAAATCATAATTATATAACATCAGAACCCCTAAAAGTGGATGACAACAAAGGTTAATTTCATAATGCTAGTGCGTTGTAACATTTTCTTCTCTTTAGTATATTAATCAACAAGGGAGGAGGGGGGAATACGGTCCAGAAATTCAATGTAGCAAACTAAGCCACTGCGTCCCAGATGAAGAAGATCTGGACAGAGTGAACATGATTATTCTGTACATGAAACTCATAATTACTACAAATAATATCTGATCTACCAACGATATTGTCCTCACAACTTTTTGGTGTACCCAAAGTTTAGATTCAAGGGTGAACATTTGAGCTCTAATGAGTATGATGCCTCGGTTCCATGAAGGTTTGGATCGAAGATCAGCTCCCCGGAAACTGATTTGAAATCTCCTGCACTCCATTCCTGGCCACACAAATCAGCAAATGCTGTGAGATATGTGTAACCATTAAGGTCTAAACATCAAAGTAATATGATTTTCAACCTGTTCATGTCATTAATGACTTGCAAGATCTCACACGAAGTCAAGGCAGTCCTGTGTGATCAACTTTAATATGAGAGTCCATGAGGAGCCCAATTTGGGAAAGACTGAAAGAAGCACAGGCATTCCCAAATCTAAATTCTTTCTTACCCCTCCCCATGGGCCCAAGGGCCCTCTCCTTGCTAGGTAACCAAGTCTTATCTAACCTACCGATGAACCCATGACTTATAGAAGGCCCTCATTGGTGGACCACTATTGGGCCTACTCATAGGCCTTGGCCCAGTCCAAGGCCCATCTAATAGGTTCATGAAGCCCAATGTTTTCAAAGAAAAGACTATTTGAGAGTGATAAGAGTACCATGAGTTGGTCACCAACAGTGACAACGATGGTGTCCGGGTCAGTGCCGAAGCACAATGGACCTTTCTCAGTCTGCACGTAGAACTCCCCCAACTCCATCGCAAGGTGAAGGCTCAATGCGTGATCGTACGACTCATGGATGTCCTCGTTGGACACCAGCAGGCTCGGGTGCATGTCATTATACCTGTATAAACTTATTATTGATTCCCTCTCCTCTATCTCCTTCTCGAATCTATGTTCTGAGAATTTCGATAATACTTCTGCTAGCTCTTCAGCTATCTTGTCCAGCTTGCTCACCACACTTTCCATCTTACGGCTTCAATTCCAAATAAGAGACAGAGTATTAGACTTTTAGCACAATTGAGATCATATGTTACATTAATATTTAAGACATCCAAGATGTATTCTTATTTCCCAACCCTCGAAATACCATTGATTTTCTATCTATTAAAACGGGTCGTTAAAATAAAATTATAATTCCTCGGTTTCAAAATACGGATCAACAAAAATGAACCTTAAAATGAAATTCCATTACAACGTCTAAGAATAATCAGTGATCATTAATATTTTTAACCATCTGAAATGAATAAACATTCATACAAATTAAAATTAAATTACCTGAAATCACGATAGCGATCAGAGCCCATGACCTCGCGAGCCCAGAGAAGCATGGCCTTATCAGAACGAAACCAAACGAACTCCTCCCGATTCCCGACCCGATCCACGAAGCTCCTCCGAAAGCGGGTCTTCCTCTCATCCAACTTCCTGAAGAACAACTCAACCTCGGCCTTGATGGAGCGGACCTCTTCCTTTCCAATGCCATGGCCCCCGATCCGGACGACCCCGAACTCCTTGGCGGAGCGGATGAGGCGGTCGATGGAGTTGCCGACCCGGGAGGAGATGAGGCGGTAGTCGATCTGGGCGGGCACCCGGACCCGTCCGGCGGTATGGTGGGTGTGGACGTGGACCTCCGGGAGGCGGAGGTAGGGGATCTGGAGGTTCCGGTTGAAGTAGTCGTTGAGGCGGCGCTCGTCGGCGAGGGGGACGGAGCGGGCGCCTCGGGCGGTGGGGACGGGAGAGGGAGGGGCGTGGTAGCCGGTCATAAGGATGGAGCTGCGGCGGCCGCGAGGGGTCATTGCCGTTGAGGGTTGGTCTTCGTGGTGGCGAAGGTGGTGGTGCGACATCATGGGTGGAGAAGCCAATAATTTCGGGATATTCCAAGGATTGTTTTCTTTTGTGGGTTGAGGTTGAGGAGCTTTTGTTGGTTATGGCGGATGTATGGATTGATCAGAGGAGAGAGAGGGAGAGAGAAGAGGGGTTGTGTTTATTACTACCGAGAGCACGTTGGTCGTAGGGAATGCACGTCATAATAATTTATTTTTTAAAAAATTAGGGGAAGAAATTCATGATTATAGCATTATTTGGTGCTTCGTTGGATAATCGGATAATTATGAGAACTTGTCGCATCATGGAGATTATATATCTACCAAGTATTTTTGGTAGTATAATATTATATATAATGATATCATATAGATAATAACATCTTTAATTTTCGAAGAAAATTATTTTTATATATAATATAATTATGAAATTTTTATGAACAAATCTAATTATATTGGATATATGAGTTTAATTTCTATATCGATTTTTATGATTTTATTTATAATAAAATATAGATTAGTTATGAAAGATAAAATAATGCATTCAAATAAATTTTTGAAATTGTGAGGTTAAATGAAAATCACCTTATGTGAGGATTTCTAGTTTCTCTTGGGTTTAGAAAGGAGGAAAACTGGCACGTAGAAAGTACCAAATCAAACTCATATGCTATGGATGGATATGACAAGTACTAAAAAAAGTTCACACTCAATAAAGAATAAATGTTTGAGATTATTGTTGAAAGAAATACTTCTTCCCTCCCTAAAATGAAAATTCAAGAAAACTACAAAATAAGGAGATTTTTTTATTTGTTTGTTTCCACTTTTGTAAGATTATTACTTGAAACTTGTGAAAAATTTAGTTTCATTTTATTGTTTCTATTTTTACCAAGTAATTAATGAATATTTCATATATTTCTAGATAAAAATTTTATATACTATTTTTATTTTACAATACATGTAACTTTAACTAACTTATTTTATTTCACAATATGTGTCACTTTATAATTTTAATGACGTATTAATGACTAATTTATCGATTTTGTCCTTGTTAATTGATTTTTTCTCCTCTTTTTTTATTGATTTTTTATTTCCAACTTGGTCTTTTAGTATAAATTTTATCATAAATTTTGTGTTTCCTTAATATTTCCTTATAATCTTAAAATGGTAAGTATTTTAAAACATATAAAATAATTAGTTGCAATGAATAAATATACAATTTCTAAATTATGATAGAGATGATTACAATACCATATTAACAAGTATCATATGAGATCAAAAGTGAAAAATTTGACAACTTTTTAAGGAAGATATGGATAATGAGCTTAGTAAATTTTATTTTCCAAGAAAAAAGTAATAAATTATGTGTAATTTTCAGTAATAAATCAATTTTAAAAAAACAATGGTGAAAAAAATCTCAAAAAGTGTTTGCAGGTGAAAGAATTTGGATATTTTCTCCTCCTTTTACGTCTTCAAGTAAAAGTATATTGCAAAATGTGATTTTTATTATGTGTATAGAAGGAGATGATTTTTTTTTTGGGTGCAGATATAGAAAATTCAAGTACACTCGAAATGAATAAATTGAGCATCGATGACGAATGTAACCCCAACCCCTCTGGAAAAATACTATCAGTGCAGTTTTGTTCTGGTCTCCCTCTCCTCTTCTCCACCAACCCTCAAGAGGAGAAGATAGACAAAGATGAAACAATCTTACATGAAGCACACCACTGGGGAAAAATGTAGAGTGCACTGCGCACTTGACTTGATGCCGACGCTTCTGAATCACCTCGAGTTGGTATGAATCAAGAGAAAGTCTAAGCTAACCCCATTTAAATCGGCCTCTACCTTACAAGCAAAGAGGCTGTTTTCGAAAGATCAACAATGCTAACTAAGCTAGTGCTCTATAGTGAGCTTGAGGATAGACTGTAGCTAGCAGGGTTCTTGAAACCCAATGTTTTCCACAGCACCAACGGTCTTGGATCCACGCCGCTTGTTGAGGGCTTGCATTACAGCTTTATGTAGCAACTGGCTACGGACATCCATGAATGACCGGATTTTGCTAAGTTTCTTCCGACCACCTGATTTCTTACCCTTGGAGGGATCAGAAAGGTCGTTGCATTTCTCAGTACCCTTCAGGGTTGGGGCTTCCCGGGGATCACAGAACCTCGTAGACCCCCTCGTTCTCACATTTGAGATCCTCCGTCCTGCTTCTGGGCTTGAGTTGTAGCCATCATTGTGTTTCTCCGAGTACTCGAATTCAGAGTAAGCAGACAAGCCATAGGAGCTTTCTGAATTTGCTTCACTATTGGCCATGTGCCCTGCAATCGAAATTCCCTAATCAATATGATTTGGAATCCAAAATCGAATTTAACTCCAACAAAATCTGACTTCAACTGCGTATTTGGTGGATCAAATTCTAAGTTTCAACCACACCTCACGGGCTCATAAGCTCCTTTTCCAAATCTGGAAAGTTAAGATAGATATTAACTTCACCCTAACTTGTTTTGTTTGTCATCGAGCTAGACGGGAGGATAGATTCAGTCACTGTTGTGTTTCAGAAACGAGCCGCTATAACAATATTAAAGCTAAGCGTGCATTTTAGACATACCTCGAAGCCAATCACGAGTTCCATTCCATGCATGCTCATTGGAGAACAATGCTTCAAATGAGCCAGAGGTACCACGACGAGAATCATGGGAAGAAGAACAAGAGGACGGGTAAGGAGGGCGGTTTCCTTCATCATCATCCACATAATAATCAAAACTGTGCTGCCTTTGAAGCCTTTTGAGCGAGCCCAGATCCTTCCATCCTGGAGCCAAAGCAGAAATCTCCTCCTCAATCATCTCTGCTATCTCAAGTGGCTCCCGGTCAGCTATGTCTAGCTCCTTCAACATCTCCATTGCCACATCCATACTTGTGTCATTAATGATGTCGAATGGAAAGTGAACGTTCCTGACAAGACCTTCACAATCAAGCACAATTAGAGCACAATAAGGGCTACAAAAGTAAAACATAACCATATACAATAAGACAACACTACTCTAAAATGTAAAATTGTTGCTTCCTCCATTAAATCCAAAAATACTTCAGTACTTTATGGCAAAGTTCAAAAGGTTACAGATTGGGGAGGAATGCTCTAGTAATTTGGCAAAAAACAAACGGCATGGAAGAATCTATAATGTAACTACAAATGCATTAAGTTCTGACATTAGTCAAACACGAGATGAGTTCCATTATCCATACATTAAGGTCATTGAGTTGTAAGTATCTTATGATTAAAATGAGTATGTAAAGGAATATGGTCTAGCTTTTTAGGATCCTTCATGAAAAAGTGCTGAGATGGCTCAGGCTTTCACTCTTTCAAAAAATAAAAGAATGGGAGAAACTGTAAACTTGCGAGTATCTTATGATTAAAATGAGTATGTAAAGGAATATGGTTCATACCATCCTTGTCAGATATCTGTACTTTTAGAAAAAGGGTATTATCTTCTGGATTCAACTTTCCGGTGATTGTCATTTCCGTGCTCCTAACAGAATGATCCAGCAGAAAAGGCATTTTCACACTCACTCCCTTTGGGGAGTATATTTGAAGAGGGGGTTTGGGGACTGGTGTGAGATCCGCATCAGTAGCAAGAAATGGATCCACCAGCAATTCATGGGCTGGTAACCTCTTTGAAGCCGTCTCTAAGCACTTTGCAATGAATTTCCGGGCCCCCACATCTTGGATACGGTAAAAAGCCTCTGGCTTCTTTCCCTAAAAAATAAAGGGAGTGTGGCATTGTGTCAGATGAGTGGGAGACACGGCAGTTACTCAATGTTAAAACCATCACAGAAAACTCACCGATACCACTTTCTTGTAAATTTGGGCAGGATTTGAGCATTCGCTATATGGATAATCAAAAGTAAGCATCTCTAGAACGCACATTCCAAAAGAATACACATCTACTAGCTGGTTGTACTCTTCATCGTATAATTCTGGTGCCATGAATTCTGGAGTCCCTGTCAAATGAAGAGAAAAATGCTATAATGAGAAAGTTGGTGTTAGAGTCCAAACTTCTGGAGAAAATATTTTGTAGAGGCACCACTGCTGACAGACAGGTGCTCAGATTCTGAACTACAAGGACAAATATAAAGCCATATTTGCAAAAAAGAACCTTAATGTATTAATAATGGTTATTTACTTATTTTACATGCCTTCACATTAACATCATTTGCATATAAAAAACCAAATCAACTCAATACCTTTGAGCTGCCCATGGATCTCCTTTTTTAAAATTTTTTTCTTTTTTTTTTTGGGGGGTTGTTGAATGTACCATTTGTGAAGCATTGCCCTGCAATTGAATTGTAAAGACATTGTTTTGATGGACTCTGCACTGTTCGACATCTAGTCTCCCCTTAAAAGGACAGTCTAATGTGACATTTTGCCTTTGTCCACAACAACTCTACAGTCAGATAGTGAAACTAGAAGTGCACGTAAAAACATATGCATACATAGTATGACAATAAGTTTAAGCAAGAGACTGACCAATGACACTATGGGCTCGTTGTGAACCACGAAGGATGGCAGCTAACCCCAAATCACCAATCTTCACCTGTCCAAGATGGCCATTAACAAAGATGTTGTCACACTTGAGGTCCCTGTGAATAACCGGAGGATTACGGCTGTGAAGATAAACAAGGCCGCAGAGGATTTGACGGGCCCAATTCTTAATAGCTCGGATGTCTACCCGTTGGTATTTCTGCCGGTATCTGTCATTTCAATGCAACAGAGATGATGAAGCTCAGTCACAAGTAGTTGAAATCAATCTGGAAAAGTCAGATTCCAAGAGAACATAATATACATTATCTATGAAATTGTCAATTTGAAACATGTTGTATGAGGTCTCTACTCCAGAACAGCTCTAATCCATTCAGTAAAAAAATCAGATCCCGAGAGACTATAATGCATTTAAGGTATGAAAATTCCAATAAGACCTCAGACAAGAACTAATAACAGAGGTCCTCAGACTACTAGAGCTTTAGGGTATGATCAGCTTACTCTCTCAAAGTGCCGGAGGTGAACATTTCCGTGATGAAGTTGAGACTTCTCTTATCAATGTCTATCCAGGCATTATAGAACCGTATAATCGACTCATGATTAAGGTTCTTCAGCAGATGAACTTCTGAATAAAGTCTTTGCAGTTCATCTGGAGAACGAAGGACGTTATTAAGCATCACTTGACTCCATGCTACTTCCATCCCAAGAACCTCATCAAATGCCCTATAGACTGTCTTCATGGCTCCTTTGCCCAGGATATCTCTAAACTGCCAGTGTTATGTCGAACAAACATTTAGACCAACCAACCAGCCAATAATTAGTGACAAGTAAAACATTGGGCAATAACAAACACTCAATTATGTCAGAAAATGACTGAGTCGACACCTTGACCAGCATTAGATACATTGAAACTGCGACGTTGAAAGAGCCATGTCCAAGTTTGACAGACACACTCAGTCAAGTCCAAATAGCAAAATCTTCGTAGGTCGCATTTTTGTAAGGGCACATTTTTTATTTGAATAACTAGCATCGAAAAACAGGACCAAGTCCAAGGCGAACATATCATTGTATTTTATCAAATCAGCAGCAAAACATTTAAGACAACTTCTTGTAACATTTGTGTGATTGGAGAACTCAAAGAATCATCAGAACAAATATAAAGTTTACTTCTTGTCACATTAAAGAATGTCCCAAAGAAAAACCTGCATCAAACTTGTAATATTGGCTGTTTTTATCTTTGTCCGCAGAAAAACAAAAAATGGTATTCATGAATTTCTTAATATTCTCAAAGTAAAATTTCTTACCAAGAGCATGAATAAGGGGCACAATTTCATCTTCTAATTGCAACCTCAAAAGTGTAATCTGTAGTTTGAATGAACCTTCAATTATATTAAATCCTTCATGAATTCATACCTCCCTCAAAATTTAACCTTCCTTTTTATCCTTCGGAGTTTCTGAAATCTATAGGGGTATGAAGTTGATTTAAATACTGATAATTTAGAAATTAAAACCAGATTCTAGACTCAAAAACTTCACCAGTATGATGAATCAAGCAAAATATTTAACTGATCAATCATTACTGCACAACACACAAATACACAAAAGAAAGAAACAACTAAACTAAAATCAATACCCTATAGTCCACCATAAGGCAAGGCTATTGAGGTGAGGAGGGTCATATGGACTCCTAACCTTTGTAAAAGTGGTTGTTTTCTTTAGACTCTAGATTGAAACTAAATCGAACCAAAATATTAGCCCAAACACAATATGAGAAATGCCATCAAGGTAGCTTTTGAAGTTCAATCCCGAAACCCCATTGATCTCCCAGCAGCAAATGTTGATCAAATGGGTGCAGATGTATACAGTCTTATCTAACGAAACCGTTAGCAAAACAAGATACCATTTGTGACAGGAAAATAGAGTAGAAGAATTAAAAGGGAGGAAAACATAACAACAAGAACTTACACGTCCATAGCGACCAGATGGGTCTATTTCCACATAATCCATATGAGAATTTGCTTTTCGATTGGGGGTACGAGGCCTCATGTTGTACATGGCTTTATACCATAAAATCAGCAAACCTTTCTTATTGTTCTAAATAATCAAATCATGCAACTCAGTGATTATACTTGATTTTGAGAGAGAGAGAGAGAGAGAGAGAGAGAGAGAGAGAGCAATCACTAGACAATTCGGGGCTTCCCATCATGATTCTCATAGGAGAAGACGCCAAATAACAACCAGAACAACCTTGAGTAGTCAATTCTGAGCAAAATCCAAGCAATTTCAACCACTGATAGTGAGTTTCCATAGCTTTTAGTGATCATTTGAATTACAGCCATGTCTTTAGCAAAGACCCCAAAAGACAGACTAAGGTGGAGAACTTTTTAAAAATACCCAATTGGATTTCCGAAAATTAACGGTCAAAAAGACAAGAGCTATCTGGGTTTGGCCAATGGAGCGGAAATTCCCAAAAGGTACAAACTTTAAAATGTTAGGAGTATCAGAAGGGAGGAGAAATGTAAGGCTTGGAAAAAGTGGGACTCTAAACTCGAAAAATCTATGGCCCCATTTATGCAGTATCATTTGCGTATTCTGAGGAATCAGAAATAGAACCAGAAAAGTTCAAATAAAATCCGACTGCAGAAGAAGGAGAAAGGGAAGAATGGGGAGCAAAAGAGTAGAACGAAGAAAGAAGCGAGAATGGAAGGTATATAGAGGAGGGGGAGCGAGATGGACAGTGCGGCAGGTAGTGGCAGGTACTGCTCGTATTTGGCCTTTAGCGGAGTCACACCCTGTTACGCCTTCTCCTTGGACTTCTCTCACAATCTCAATCTCTCTTACCAGGGCCATAAACGAGCCGAGTCGAGCACGTGAAGTTTTGGCTTGGATTCGGCTCGTTTGTTTTTAATTTGTCTAAAAAATTTTAAATTTAAATTTATAATTATAATTAAATTATATATTTTTATATTAGATTCAATAAATAATAATTTGAATGAAATTTTGATAATTTTAGAAATAATTTTATATTTTTCACACAAATATTTTTAGAAAAAAAATAATATTTAGTTTAAACCGAGTTAAATCGAGCCGAGCCGAGCCTTGCTGAGCTCGAACTCGACTCGATGTGCCTTCGAGCCGGCTCGAGCTAAGTTTGACTTGAGTCTGAGCCGAGCTTTGACCCAGCTGAGTGCGAGCGCTTGGTGAGCCAGCTTGGTACAGTTATAATCCTATCTTTAACGCATTGAATTTCCATATCCAATTGACAAACATATATTCGCGATTTTTGGTTAGTTTTTTTTTACTAATTAGATCTGAGAAAAAAATTATTCGATTCATATACAATTTGAATTCATCTGAAAATTTATAATTTAAACCCATTTAGATTTAATTTATCAGATTTGTTATTTTCGATATTTTTCTTTTGAAGAGTATAAAGTACAACTAAAATTAACTTAGAAGAGCAAAACTAATATATTTTCGACCTTTTTAAAGTTTTCCTTACCTTCCATCCTTCACATGTAAATCATTTGTTATAGTATATTACTACAAAATTGCCTCTATGATACACTATCACTAACATTGCTAGCCCTTTTGTTTTTTTTTTTTTGGAAGAGCAACCGATCACCTTATCATCTAATCAAATCAATTATGTTATCTTGTAAAGTAGTACTTATTGAAAGAAAAAAAAAGGAGAAAATAGCAGCATCATTAGGCTTTTTTTTTTACAGAAATCATTAGGTATTTTACAATTAGAAATTTCGTGCTTATAACAATTAGATATCTTTTTTTCTTTTTTGTGCATTATATTTTGTTGTTCAAAAATATGATCCAAAAGGTTAATTAGTATATTCTATAAATTAGATCTTGAAAAGAGGTAAAGTGTTAAAGATTGAAATTCTATAGATTATATCTACAAATGACTGGTGAAGTTCCCTACTAACAGGGGGCCTACCCGAGTGGAGACGGGGATGGGAATGGGAATGGGAGAGAGTCTTATCCCCGCTTCCCCCACTAATTTTTTTGTATGGTGTAAAGTTTCATATAAGGGTTAAAGTTCTCCCATCACTAATTTTCTTTATTTATGCTCGAGAATCACAAACCCATAGTAAATTATTGTACATTTATAGTATATTTGTAGTGCATGTGTTTCCAATTCTGAAATATATTATAACACTAGTATACACAACGTAGCTCTAAATTCATGAAAATAATCGCAGCATCCATTACACCATATCAATTTAAAAGCCCTAATTCCAAACACAAAAGCTAAAAATACTGGCAAGATGAACATAAATTTGAAAAAAAATATACAAGAAGTTTCACACTAGAAAGTCCCTTTTTTCTTTTTTTCTTTTTTGGCGTAGAAAATATTAAACCTTTTTATATCTCTAATATCTTTAAAATGTTGTAATTTATAAGGAATCTTAAAATTATAGGCATGAATGATGGGAACACTAAGTAAAAGACAACATGTAGCCATCGACTTGATAATAGCATTCTCCACTACTCGTGCATGGGCATGCCCAGCCCCACCCTTCAACTCACTCTCACTCTCTTCTCCAATCAGCCACCACACATATTCAATTTTGACATTGCTTCCTAACTTTTCATTATTACTCTCTCCGTCTTGAATTACATGTCCTTCTTAAAAACAAGGATAGAGAAGTAGCAAATGGATCACTTCGGTTGAATTTCAAGTTGGGTTAATTTGCGTTAGGTCATGTTCGTGTCACTAAAATTTAATTGAGTTTCGGTTTCAAGTTAGGTTGATTTCAGATAAGTCGATGTTAGTCCACTAAATGTATCTTACAGAGAGAAAAAAATTTGACAAAAATATAAGGTAATATTCTATTTGATTCATACCAGATCGGTTTACTTTGTAAGACTTAATAAGAACCTTGTTTATGTCTCACAAAAACAGGGACTCTTACTCAGAAGAGGAATAAGTAATACTGAAAGAGCATTATAAGAAGTCATTGTCGGAAAACTCTATACACCACTGAGCTTGAAGAACAGGCCTATTAAGTTCAGTGATCCTTGCCCAGCTTTCCTTGACTTACTCCAGCAATCTTTCCAGTAAAATACACCCTTTTTTTAAGGGATAATGAAGTTTCATTTCATCTCAGATAATTCTAATTTTCAGTTAAGTATTTTTGAAGAATATTCAAATGTATATATTACGTAGTCATAGTGAAAGATTAGAGTTTCATCTCAAATAAATATTTAGATGACTTCAAACTTATTCAAACACTCAAATATATGTGTATAGAAAAATTTCATCGTAATCATAGAACTATTTAGTAAAGTAGTCCGATAAATTATATTTTTTCTATTTTTTAAACTCTAAACTCTCCCTATATTTTTCGTTTTCCCTCACTATGTTTTATGGAGGTATACTCTAAATACTATAATCTAACAACTTTATAGTTGTAGGTGGTTTTTTCTCTTTTTTATGATTTTATTCAAAAACTATCATATATATATTTCTAATAATCTTTTCTTTGGATATATTATATATATATATCTTAAAGTGATTTGTGCGAAATTGAAAATGTTGAAAGCTTTATCATGATGTTTCCTTATAAAATTGACAAAATGGTGTCGTGAGAAATGGTGTTGATCAAAATAGTCCAAAAAATTAAAATTTTTTTTTATTATACTCATATTTGATTTTTCTGATTAGACATCGATAATAGGTGTGTTTGGCACTAACTTTTAAGGTAGTTGTTAATGGTTTGGAGGATGCAAAATTAGTAATGCTTTTGATTTGAATTCAATCTAAACATTAGGGTCAAAAATATCATTCTAATACCTACGTCAATAACTGTCATAGACGAACTCAGCAAAGTCAAATGAATGGACAACGAGATATTATTTTTCAAGACTTCTAGGCCTCTTACTAGGGTCTTCACTCAAAGCACTATTGTATTCATACTTCTTTTTTGCCGTTTACAATAGCGAATGAATACTTCTTTTTTTTTTTTTTTTTAATGCAGATAACTACGAAAGGCAGTACAAATATAATGAGGGACGGGGAATGGAACTTGGGACGTAATGTAACTAGGACCTCGTTAGTTAAGAATTGATACTACAACTAAAGAACTACTCCTTCGTTTCACAATATTTGTCATTTTTAAATTATTACATAATGCTAAGGAGATACTAAATTTATGACAAAATTTGTATTGAAAGGTAAAATTGCCCCAAAGTTTTATTGAAAATGAAGAAATTCATTGAAAAAGAGAGAAAAAAAGAGAATGACTTAGGATAAAATTGATAAACTAATTATTAATATGTTACCAGAATTATAAAACGATAAATATCGTAAAAATAAAAAAAAAAGATTAATTAAAGTAACATATATTGTAAAGTAAAGTGAATAATAATTAGTAATAATTATAGTTGCCAATAATCTAAAATTTTTAAACGACTTAACTCAAAATTATAGGCAAATTGAAATTACAAAATCAAATTTTTATCTCAACTGTAGGCACTGAATAATAATTTTAAAAAACTTGGTGTTCGATGAAAAGTCGAATGAGATTACGAGGATGGAGAATATTAGAGGGGAAGTAGAATTTTTTCATCTCCTTAATTATTGTGAGGACGATGACAAAAACAATAATTGACAGAAGCTAGACGAGAACACCGAAAGTCGAATGTATCAGTCAACTTCATAATAATTTAAATTTCAAAGTCAATCTTTTGTTCAATTAGCTCTAATTATGGTAAGAGCAATTACAATGCAAGATTTTCATATAATTTAATCCATCTTGTTACAAAGTACGTTTCATTCAACTCAAGGTCGATCCGTCCGCATGGTTATTCGTGTATTCAATCTGTGAGCGTTTAATCTTACATCATTCTTTTTTTTTTTTGTTTTGTTTTTTTCCAGCATTTCTATATTTAAATAAAAATTTAAATTAAATCTTCATATTTGTAAGTTACACGAGTAATGTTTTATTTGACAATCCAAATTGATAATCCAAGAGTGTATCGATAATGGATTGAGTTTTAAAGATTTTAGATTGTGAGATAATTTGTAAGATGTAGGCCTTCACATATAAACCAAATTTTAAGGAAAATTCAACATTTTGTTTTTTTTTAATGTGAATATTTCTTTTATTTTTTAAGATATTAAAGAGATATCACCATATTAGAACAACGACAGAATAAAATTAGGAAATAAATCTTAGTGGTCATATTCTACCAAATACTTGAGCGTTTGTAGAACAAAATGAAAAGGAAAATATTGGAGTGCACAAACGTTCTTTTAAGGGATCAATAATTGTATATATTTTGTATGTTTCTCTCCAATGATTTGGCAACGCTACTATCAATTCAATCATGAATTGGAGCTTCTCAAAGAATGAGCGCTACGACCTAATGATTAAAGCTGAAATTTTAAATATATTAGATATCGATTCATTTCTTCCATCCCTTATTATATTGTATTATCATTTATAACTTCTCTATAAAAAAAAATTAATTAAAGCATTCAGAGCTACGTCCACTTTGCCATCATACTCTCAATATAAGTTCCATCCTGTTTTTATATTCCTAATTAATAATTTTTCTTCCCAAAACAATCTTCTGAAGTGCTCATTAAATGGCAATTTTAACAAATAATTTTATATTTATCATGTGTTTTTATCATTTATGAACAAAATTGCACTGCACAAAATTGCACATGACATTTAAATATTTAAAAGTTGTTGTCAAAGATTTGAGTTTAGTATCCGATTATTACGACACTCTTATATCTTATATATACGAAAAAAGACGTAATAATATCTTTTTTGTTTTGTCTGTGCTTCTCTTGAACATATTTATCTGGGCTTAGAACGGAGGGAACGAAGGAAAGGAAGTCAAGAGCCAGCGAGGGTAGCACAATAAGAAAGAATGATGAATCACTTGTCCAAAGGCTTTGGTCTTTGGAAACTTATCTGAAAATGATTTAATATTCGTCTGATGCCATTGGAAAAGACTTGGCTCCTAATAAAAAGTACAGTTGACAACATAATTACGGCATAATTTTTGTTCCAAACAAATTATAAGTCAAAGTGTATGAGCTCATAATATAATGGTAGTAGTAGTAGTAGTAGATTAAAGTCTAAAATACTTATGGTTATTTAATTTACCAAGCAGTCAAGCAACCCACCCGGACCAATTCTTGTCATTGATTTCTAGAACAATGTGTGTTTGATTCAACTATTCTGAAAAATATAATATACGACTTTCAAAGTATCTCATAAGTGTGTACTACGGAATATTTCCTCCTTTTCAAAATATGTCATTTTAAATAACTTTTTTTATTTCACAATACTTTATCACTTTATAATTTTAATGACATCTTAATTACTAATTTACCAATTTTATCCTTATTAGTTGCCTTATTTATCTTCTTTTTTTCATTAATTTTTTTCATTTCTAATAAAATATAGGTACATCTTAATCTTTTAATATAAAATTTATCATGAATTTTGTGTTTTTTGTTTTTCCCCCTCTTTTTCTCCATTACAATTAGCGCTTGATGGTTAAGGAGTATAATTATGTTGGTGGTAACTACATATCATAGCAGCAGTCCATATAGTAGTAAAAATTAAAGGTAAGGAACACAAAACGTCTTATATGCACATAAGAATATCTGCTTTCGTCAGTATGTCACAAAATGGTTAGACAAATAGAAAAATAGGGGAATTTTGTGGGTTTAATATTTCTTTCTTTCTCCCGAAGTATATACTCTCCGGAGCATTTCAAAATTTGCATAAGGAGCGAAGCTTATATAGGCACCTCAATTGGAGTGGCTTACGTGATAAGATCCGCAATATTTATCCAAGATTCGTAAATCTTCTTTGGCAGGTTTTATTCAGCTTGGGTTTGCTCCAAATGGTCAAGTTGGGAAGGACCTATGAAAGAACTGGCCGAGACTAATCTCCTACATTAGTGGGACATTGGATCAGACCTTTTCTTGAAAAACTCCAGAATATCGTAGATTAAGCTCTTCTTCCATTCCTACTGTTCAAATGCTGCAGCACACCATACAGAGGATATGCAACTTCACTCTGTCAACTGATCAAATACAATAATTGCCCGGACAAAAAGGAAAGAAAATGGTGGCAACCAAACACATATTTCCAACAGACCAACGCCCAACAAATCCTCCAAAACTAAATCAAGTCATTGCGTGGGGAACAAGTACATCTATAGTATACTGCCCGTGTTTTCGATAAATCAAACTGAAACAAACTACCAACACTAAATTACCGACAACAATGCTCCCCAAAATCCAAAAAACAAAAGGAAACAGGTTCCTCTCTCACGCAAGTAAATATGACTGGAATCACTATAGCTCTCAAAAGTTCATCAGCTGAGATAATCAACTAGTTTAACTACGAGTAACTGTCCAACAATAAGACTTCGCAGCTCACCAAAAAATACTCAAGCCCTAGGAGCAGCAGGTGCACCAGGTGCACCAGGGCGTGGTGCTTGTCCAGCCTTTGCCGTATCATCCTGGTTAAATCAAATAAAATTGACTGTTAGTCATTGTACTCCAAATCTTGAAAAGACCAACAATTTAATCATCACATAACATGCCTTGACAGCAAACTAAGTTTAGAAAAGATTAAGAACTAGGGAATAAGCAATGACTGCAAAACCAAACTAGACACAAGCATATACTAGTTCATGTATTCTGAATTTTTGATTCTGAAGTGTAAGGCGGGGAAGCATGTTTTCTACAACTATCCAACGACCAACAGAAACTCACATCCCCTTCCATTAAAGTTTTTCCTCTGAAACTGCTCTTTTCCGAACCAAAGCATGCAACAAAAGAGAGGGGGATGCCCAACAGGTACGTTTCATAGACACCTTTTCCCTACTGATCCCCAAGGGATGCCAACTAAGACCCAAGCAAAACAGGCATGGACATCTTAACTTCACCAGCAAGATAGTAGAATGGAGGCTAAGAGGAATGGCAGATCCTTTAGGAAACAATCTTTTTAATTTGGTTTACAGATCAGATAAATAACCTGATGGTTATAGCTGTTTGAAGCTCATCTTGTATTCAATAGCAATAGTTCATCTCGGCTAAGACCCAAGAACAAGATAAAAGGAAGTATAAACTATATAACAAAAGAACTCAATCCTGACAGCAAAGAACACAAAACGACACACAATTAGCATAATAAAGCAAAACCATACGTGCATGCAACGGGTCGCATAATACACCATCTACAAATGTCCAACCAAATAATTCCTAAATACTCAAGAGACCATACCCGACGCCTGAAACGCTGGGGAGGCTCACGGATTCTTCTGTTCTCACGGGAGCGAACCCTGACAACATGGGAGTGGATGGCACAGGAAACACAATACTGCATCTTGGTGTAGAGCTTAGGAAGGACATACCCTGTAAATCAATCCAATAGCCAGTCAGAAATTCCAAACCAGCAAAGCGATCGGGCCAATGAAAAAGAGAGAGTATAGCCTAAAAAGCATACCATCATAAACACAGGCCTCTTGGACATCCCTAACTGCAGCTTGCTCCACAATGTTCCTCACAAGGAACCTCTTGATTGCCTTGTCCTTTAACCCAAATTCATACCAAATGATTTAACATCAGCCTCATTACATTTAAACTGACTGCTACAAACCGCACATGCTCATCCTCTTTCCTTGGAATTTATACCATTAAGTGATTAAACATACATTAAGGATTCTCAAGATACAACCCCCCCTGCCAAAAAAAAAGACACCATCTTGCAAGCTGTAATTCGAAGTGAATATGATTCAATCTAGCAAATTAAGACAAATTCATATTATAGCCATGAAATTTCATAACAATCTAGCAAAGGCCGATAAATAATTAAAAACAAAAAAGAACTTCCGATTGAAATATGCAGGAGGGGAGAAAATTGGGAGACCTTAGGGCAGCACTTTCCGCAGTTGGAGCAGCGAATGAACTTGACGTGACCACGGCCATGTTTGTTGCGACCTCCATTTCTTCTCTTGAACGTCTGAGTATACACACACACAGAGAGTCAAATTAGAGGAGATAACAATGGCGGAAAGGAGATAACAATGGCGGAAAGGAGATAACCAACCATGGCTCTCTGTGGATTCGGAGATTCTCCTGGAAACAAAACCCTTGCTCGGTCGACGGCGGAGCCTCCTTTTAGGGTTTTGCGAGGAGAGAGAATGGAAGACGGATGGCGAAGGTTATGCAAGTTATTATGGTATGACATTTATCGAGAAAATGGGCCAGCGTTTTGTAATTGGGCCGAAACTGAGAGTTAGAAATGGAAATTTCCATGGGTGATAGCAAATTGGCCCATTATAAACCTGAGCTGTTTTTTCTTTTTCCTGGTCTGAATAAACCATTAAATTAATTTACTTACGGTATTAATTTTAATCATTAAATCACATCGACTTAAAGTCACATCATTTTTTAAAAAGAAAAAAAACTTGAAGTGTTCGGCTTGTATTTTTTTACCAAGTTGTCGGATTTATTGTGTTTTCTGAGGAGGGTAGCATGGAAGATATGCAAGTTCATATGAAAAAATGAGAGATGCTCGTAACAACGAAGTTCAAAATTTCCGATGAAATTATAATTTTTTGCACCTAAAAAGAGGTGTAAAATGTTTTTGAAAGAGTGTTGTTAGGACAATTGTATTCAACTTTGATAAAAATGTATGGATCACGCTATAAAAACAAGTACATATTGATATACTAACCCATCATGTTATTTTGTTTAGTGGTAGGTTCTTAACTGATCTATTCTAACAACAAGGATAGAACTTGTGGACTCTATTACTTCATGAGGAAATAATAGTCCAAATATAAATTTACATTGTGTAATGTGGTAATAAATAAATATGTGATTATACTAATTTACTTGCATGCACATTTTCTTTTTTATCTTTTTTCCTTTGTAATTATTTAATTTTAGGATGAAGTTAGAGCAAGCTGTCACTATAAGATAATCACCATAGCAACTCGTACATGGTATATGTGTTCTAATTTAATCACAACCATTCATTTTTTACCCTTTAATTTAATTTAAAATTTATTATATAAAAATAAAAAAATTAAATATAGAAAAAAATATTTATTAAAGAGATTGTTTGATATCTCCTTCCATTTATTTCTTTCATCGAAAAGAAAGGTGGAAATTATATATATATAAAAAATATATATCTTTTCCAATTTCTCCATTGTGGTCACATGGCAACCCCCGTTTTTCTCGACAAGTTCTTGAACTGCGAGTCTTCGAGTATTTTCCGATCACATGATTAATTTTTTCAGGCCACGATTGACCCAACCATGGAAAAGCATGAAAGGAAAGTACCAAATCCAAAACCACCGCTAACTACATGATAGTGGGACAGCCTTGAAGGGTTTAAGGGTGTCCATAGACACCCTTAGCTCAAAAAAATTACAAAAAGCCACAAAAGCCTAGTTTGAAATGAAAACATTTTTAAAAGACTCGCTATAATGATAAATATTCATAGATGACACTCTTTATCTAAAGTAATGACTCTACCTTTTTTCAGATGACGCCCTCGCCGTCATTGAAGTTGACGAACAATGGCCAGATGAGGAGAGAAAGATGAGAATGAAGACGAACAAGAATTCACTTGCCAAAGTTGGAAAAAGACTTGCTAGAGTCCATGAGAGAACCATGAAGAAGCGTAAGAGGCAACTTGTGTAGAAATTTCACTAGAGAAGCACTTTCGGAATTCAAGGTCCCCGACATCAATGGCGTTTGAAAATTTGAGATAAATGAGTGGGATAAGAGTTGAGGGTCTTAAATTTTCCCCCTCTAATGGATGAGTGTTTTTTTTTTTTGAAAGTTAATGGATGAGTAATTGAATACCAAACATAAACTTAATAATCATTTAATAAAATTTAAAAAAATATTTTAATTTTAAAATTATATTTTTTAACTTAATTATACCTAGAGAAAAAATGAATGATTATATAATCAATACACATGTATTGTGAAGATTTGTTACAATTACGATAGTTGTATTATAATGACATTGACAATCATTATAGGTTCTTGGTTAATTTTACAATCACATAAATATAGTCAACATTTTCGCTTGAAATTTCAAGTGTCTTTTTGTTTGGAGGAAATATGTTCTTGCACGAATAATACATGTTAAATTTCCTATGTTTAGTTAGATATGAGAGGGATTTTTTTCTATATTTTAGAAAGGACAACTTTGTTTTAATCGATGGAAAAGTGGAAAGCTATTTTTTTAAATGGGGGTGAGTGATTTTTCCTTTTCCTTCCCCTTTAATGTCCTCTCATCTTCAACCATCATTTTCGAAGGAATTGGATACTCAAGAGAAGAGGAACATTTGGGTTTGAAGTTATAATAGTGATCAAACATTGAATAAAAACGAGGTGTTTTTGTAATAACAGCAAACTCTTATCAAGGATATGTTCGTTTTAGCATTTATAATAAATAATAATTCGTAACAATTGATAATAGTTAAAAGATAACTATAACAACTTGTAACACTTTATATCGACTAGTTTCAATTAATCATAACCACTCATAATCGCAAATTTTTAAATGCTCCTGAGAGCATATACCCCTAGAGAGAGAGAGAGAGATTAGGTCCATAAAGCCATACTTATTTTCCCGTTTGTCTAACTATAAATATGAGCAAAAAATAGATACTTCCGGTAGACGTTCGACTCATAACAACTTGTAACAACTTGTAATACGTAACAACTAATCATATCAACTCATAACAGGTAACAACTAATTTTAAACATATAAAACAAAGAAACCTTAAATCCTTACAAACCATTTTCCAGTTGACAAGACATTGAAGGAAATCTTTATTTTTATTCCACCATAGAGTAAATGTAATATGAAAACTCATATTTCTTGAAAAAAAAAAATTTTTCCATAGAACAAAATTTCATTTTGTCTCACTTTATTATCTACAAAAGTGTTAAATTCCTTTCTCCATTAATACTCACCCATTAGAGCCTATCATTTGATAATCTAGAGACAACAATATGTCAAAACGCGCCATCAATCACCAAGATAAATTGACTCTAAACATTCATGCATATGCTGAAAAGAAGAAAATTAAACCAAAAGACAAGAACTCTGATGGTATACTAATGCTAATCTACTAATTAACTTTTCATCAAACAGATAAAAGCATAATTAGTGGCAATTAATTTCCATCCATCCACATGAGGAGAACCGCGCGCTAATGAAATGAAGATGGCAAATTGATAACCTTTTGAGCAGCCAAAAAAATAAATTTCATTTGTTAGATTATAAATTAAGGGTGCGATCTATAACTTTTAATTTCTATTTTAACTATGAATTCTCACTAAATGTGCTCAATATATATAAAATAGCCGCAGGCTCACCACCAAGTGAGATCGTTGAAGGTGCTTGAGGAGGATACAAAGTCACATGGTTTTTTCTTCTTTTTTTTTTCCCCCATCATCTTTTAACACTTATTTTGCAACAATATTTTCTATAAGGAACTCATCGAAAATGAAGTGCTTTTTGATGTGTGTGCGGAGGACATGGATTAATGGGGGAAGAGATTTATAACAAGAAAAATGAGAAGAATAAATTTGAACTATTAAAGTTGATTAAGGATTATAATTTCTTTTAATCTCAACTATCAGATCTGATTTTAAAGGTTCAGATTTTCTTCTCTCCCTTCTTACACAATAACTCTGCCTATAGTGTGCAAGGATCTCTTCAGTGAGAAAGGAAAGTGTTAGAAAGAAAGAGAGAGTTGACTGAGTGTTTCATTTTATAACTTGACATGCAGCAGTCGGTTACTATGCATATTTGAGCTTACTTATAAATTTTATCCAAAAATTAAGTTGTACTAAAGTTTCATTAGAAAAGAAAAAATTGATGAAAAAGGAGAGGACAAAAAAGCAATTAGCAAAAATAAAATTAATAAACTAGTCATTAATATGTCGTTGTAATTGAAAAATGAGAGATATTATGAAACCAAAAACTTAGTTGAAGTGATAAGTATAGTGAAATGGAAGGAGATATATATGTTTATTGAAAGTGACAGTGGTAGTTAATTGGTTTGAAGCCTACTTAATACTTTATCCGTTTTAAAATACATATCATTTTAACTAACTTTTTCGTTTAATAATACTTGTTATTTTACAATTCCAATGATAAATTAATTACTAGTTTACCAACTTTATCCTTATTAATTGCTTTGTTTCTCTTCTTTTTTCATTTATTTTTTGATTTTCAATAAAATATAGGGGCAACTTAGTCTTTTAACGTAAAATTTGTCATGAATTTTGTGTTTCTTTGGTATTCCCGCATAACATTAAAACGACTTGTATTTTAAAACGGATGGAGTAATTAAATATATTGATAGATATTATGTGTTTTATTTTTGGAACTGTTTTGAATGAAAATTTATACACAACTCGATCATGTTAGGGTAAATAAAACTATATACGATTACTCAAGCATTACAATTAACCTCTATTACTTAAATTTATGAATGTCAATTAGCTCATCAATAGATAAGATTATAAAACTTGTTATTAAAGTATGTGGTCGCCATAAACCTTTATACCTCCCTTTATATCTAAAAATTAATAATTTAAGATTTATATATTTAGATTCATTTTACCCTTAATTAAGGTAGGGAGCATTATAAAAAGATCTCTACAACTCCCATCTTTTTCTACGGTTGATTCCTATCACTTTTTAGATTTCAGGTCTAGAATGATGCACAAGCATGACCAAAGGAAAGGAATATTTATATGTCTCTCATGAATTGTGAGGGACATCACGGTATCCAGCTATTTTAACCAAGTGGGAATGCTATTCAGGGAAACTTTTACTTAAAATGGCTGATTTTTAAGTTGCGAACGCGTCTATGTGTATTTGCCTAAACTAAGGGAGGAAAAGTAGACAAGAAGAAAAATGTTGCATAAGTAGATTTTGGTACGACAAAATCAACGAAGACCCCAAATTCATGCATGGAGACACGATGCATCTCTTTTGAAAAGATAAAGTGGGCTACTCGTACTTTATAGATCGTTTCTTTAAAAAGAACGATAAAATTTGTTAGTTCGGATGGATGTGTGCAATATATGTCAAGTATATTTGTATTTAAGAAATTATATTCTGTGTATTTTGATTTTGTGAATTTTGTGTGATGTTTAATGGGTTCAAAGCGTATTTTTGACAATTATTTGCGTTTTAACAAGTCTAAAATCAAAACATATACTTATTGTTTTAAAAATTATTTGCAGCTATGCAAAAAGTATAAAAATTATATTTGCTTAAAAATATTTAAAATAAACTTTTTATTATAAGACAAGTATTATATATTTTCTGTTTTTAGATAATTGGTACTTTATAAGTAAAGCGAAAGAAGTGGATAATTGGTGCTTTATCATTAGGAAGGTAAATTTTCGGGTTGGCCTGAAAAATTGCTTCGTGCAAGGTTTACCATTGCCCGTACCCTAGAAGGGGAACCATTTTATCCTTTTCCCAAGCACTACAAATGCATCAAGAATGATGCAACAATAGTAAATCCGAACAATTACCTTCTAGAGCAACATTTAACTATTGAAATTCTAAAAACTCGTACAATATACTTAGGTCTATATATAAAAATTCTCGTGCCATAATTTGATAAAAAAGATGCGGTTGGAAATTTATTATGCCATATTCGTTCTTGGATATCTAGCCTTTGTTCTTTAAAAAAAAAATCTCATTTGTACGTTATGGACCAATATTATAGTTATATGCGTACGGAGTTGATTTCTTGCAAACCTAACGTACGTCATGACCACAGGTTGTGTTCTATGGGAATATATTGCATGTTATTGGTTAGTGACGTGGTGTACCTAATTGGTACCTTTTGGCCTTTATAACCAACAAATCATTTGGATGATATTTCAATTTGAAGGTCTAATAAGAAGATGGAGATACAAAATTAGATGTTTATGTCGACTTAATCATGTATAATTTGGAATAATTGTACTTGCACCGAGCTGAGCGGAACTAAAAAAGGCAGAAAATGGAGTCAACCTCAGCGGGCAAATAGCGAGAGAGTTTAGTAGAAGTGAAAAATAGTTATCAGGTTCTTTTAGGCGAAAAGTCTTCAATGGAGGAAAAATAGGAGAGAGGTTGGAGGAGATGTAACAACCCAATTTTTATTTATTTATTTATTTAAAATTATTATTATTATTATTATTATTATTATTATTATTATTATTTAATTTAAATCTAATATTAAAGCATGACTAGTTATTAAAATTTAACACATGATATTTGTAATTTAAGCACTTATTTAATGAATTATTACTAAAGTAGTATCCATATACATATGGATAAGCAAAGAGACTACATATTAAGGTTAGGGATTAATTTGTATCATAATTTCTAAAAATAATTAGGGCACTTATTAAGACCTTTGAGGTACCACAACCTTAGGGTATTCCATTGTTACTCCCTATAAAAATACCTCAAAAATATTAGGCAAAATACTCACTCACTCATCTTTTCTCATCTCCACTCATCTTTAGTTTTCTCTCTACTCTCATCTTGAGTGAAATTCTTCATTCTAAGAGTTTATTGAAGTTATCTAAAGATTACTTTTCAAATGCAAATAGTAAGGTACAATGCATGTCAATTCCTTCATCGAAATCATCATTTTTAGTTAAATAGTGTGTGTATGTGAGTGCAATGATTTTCAAGTGTTTTCATGACAAAAGATGCCTATATTGTCTATTATTTATTGTTCATTGTTCAAGTGATCAACTTGATACGTGCACTCATCGACTCATTGTTCATCGTCCTTTTCAAAGGGAATCATCGTTTATTGTTGGGGAATCCGAAGTCCAACTGTTTTCTTATCTTATTTCTAAACAAAATGAATTTTACAAAATTGTTATTTCCATAATTGGGTTTATTGTGCTAAGAGTTTTCCTTCTCATTCCTTAAATGTTTTATTGTTTTCAAATAAAGTATGAATGCATGGGGACAATTGGATTATCGGAACGCTCATCTAGTTTCATTTTCTAGTTGGAATAAACCTTCAACTATTTTAGTTTTATTATAAATTCAGTGTGAAAAGTTTAGCTCCAACAAATGTTAGTAATTGGAATGAATCAATAATAAAGTTTATTTTTATTTTATTAAATTATTGGCCTTACGTGTCTTTTTAGGCACGTGGCATGACACTCTAACAATTGAATCTTTATAAATTATATTTGTTTAAATAAGTAATTCCTCCATAAAGTTAGGGTGTTACAATTGGTATTAGAGCCTATGTTTAAGTAAAATTGATGAAATTAAGCAAAATTAACATATAGATGAATAAAATCATTAAGTTAAAATTGAAAGGGTTGTGGGTAAATCACGGGGATGCATTATATTTTTGTTTTTCCTCTTGTTGTTTATATAATTTTTCTTATTTGCTTTTCTCGTATATGTTTTTGTGAAATATTTGTCTTACTTATTAATCGTCTTTAAGGGGGAGGAAAACCTAACCTTAGTATTATAATAATAGATCTCAGGAAGCCCAATCAACATGGATATCCTTACTAACAACAAGAAATGTTCGCTGAAGGTTAATGAGAAATTTGTTGAAATGGATATGGAAAACCTAGATCCTAAGACCATGGCCTTTATGATGGAAAAATTATTGTGAACTCAAAATAAGAACAAAGAGGATGATGTTTATTCTAAAGTGTTTCGAGAGGATTGGTTCTCATAATCCTCCAAAGTATGATGGTACAATTGATCCTGTGGTTTTAGAGAATTGGATAAAAGTATTTGATAAACTCTTTATATTTGTTAAGTGTCCAATTGATTAGGAAGCAGGAATTGCAAGTTACTTTTTAGTTGGTCAAGCTGGCCTTTGGTGGGACACTAAAAAACACAAGTTAAGTGAAAGAGGATTTGGATGGAAAAATCTAAAAGAGGAAGTAAGGGTTAAGTTTTGTCCCGATTTCTTGAGGAAAAAAAAGGAGCGTGAGTTTGTTGATTTAAGACAAGGAACAATGTCGGTGGTGGAGTATGCTCGTCAAGTTCATGGAGTTAGCAAGGTTTGCCCTGAATTGATTCCCAATTATAAGAAGCAAATATAGTGGTTTGAGAAGGACTCGATCATGAATTACGCAAGCAATTTTGTAATTTCCTTACTAAGTTTTACCAAGATTTGTACGATATGGGCAGCACATGTTGAAAGTGTGAACTTTCAAGTGGAGGAGACAAAGAAGAACAATTCCCATGAGTATTATAACAACAATCCATTTAAAAGACCTTATCAAGAAAGAGATGGAATTTCATCACACAAAAAGTCAAGGAGTGGAGAAGGGTTCACTTATAATGGACCATCATGTACCTACTATGGCCTTGAAAATCATTTCACGGATCAATATCGAAAGATGCTTGGATTATGTTTTTATGTGGCAGCCCCAAACTTGTCTTAGCTAACTCGTCCCGTAACCAAACTAAAGTTTAAATCTAGTCTTAAGTCCGTAGTCGGAGAAAGAAACAACCAAGGAAAAAGGGTTTCCACTTACAAATTAAGTGGTATGATCAAACACTTATTTTCTCATTGTTATTATATTTACTTTATAAAGTAACATTGTATTGTAAGTTTCGAGGACAAAACTCATTTTAAGGGGGAAGTCCGTAATAACCCAATTTTTATTTATTTATTTATTTTAAAAATATTATTATTATTATTATTATTATTATTATTATTATTATTATTGTTGTTGTTGTTGTTGTTGTTGTTGTTGTTGTTGTTGTTGTTGTTGTTGTTGTTGTTGTTGTTGTTGTTGTTGTTGTAGTAGTAGTAGTAGTAGTAGTAGTAGTAGTAGTTGTTGTTGTTATTTAATGTTTTAAATCTAGCATTAAAGCATGACTAGTTATTAAAAGTTAACACATGTTATTTGTAATTTAAGCACATGTTTAATGGATTATTGCTAACGTAGTGTCTAGATACATATAGATAGGCAAAGAGATTACATATTAAGGTTAGGGACTAATTTGTATCATAATTTTTAGAAATAATTAGGGCACTTATTAAACCTTTGAGATACCACAACTTTAGGGTATTCCATTGTTACTCCCCTATAAATACCCCCAAAATGTTATGCAAAATACTCACTCGCTCATCTTTTCTCATCTCCACTCATCTTTAGTTTTCTCTCTACTCTCATCTTGAGTGAAATTCTTCATTCCTAGAGTTTATTGAAGTTATCTAAAGATTACTTTTCAAGTGCAAATAGTAAGGTACAATGCATGTCAATTCCTTGATCGAAATTATCATTTTTAGTTAAAGAGTATGTGTGTGTGAGTGCAATGATTTTCAAGTGTTTTCATGACAAAAGATGCCTACATTGTCTATTATTTATTGTTCATTGTTCAAGTGATCAGCTCGGTACACGCGCTCATCGACTCATCGTTTATTGTCCCTTTTAAAGGGAATTATTGTTTATTATTGGGGCATCCGAAGTCCAACTGTTTTCTTATCTTATTTCTAAACAAAATGAATTTGACAAAATTGTTATTTCCATAATTGGGTGTATTGTGATGTGAGTTTTCCTTCTCATTCCTTAAATGTTTTATTGTTTTCAGGTAAAGTGTGAATGCATAGGGACAATTGGATCATTGGGACGGTCACCTAGTTTCATTTTCTGGTTGGAATAAGTTTTCAACTATTTTAGTTCTATTATAAATTCAGTGTGAAAAGTTTAACTCCAACAAATGTTAGTAATTAGAATGAATCAATGATAAAGTTTATTTTCATTTTATTAAAAGTATAGGTCTTACATGTCTTTTTAGGCACGTGGCATGACACTCTATTAATTGAATCTTTATAAATTTTATTTAGTTTAAATGAGTAATTTCTCCAAAAAGTTAGAGTGTTACAGGAGATTAAGAAATGGATGCCAGATTTTGTTCTTCTTTTTTGTTTGTGTCCTTTTTCCTACCTTGGTGCTAGAGATGATGGCTTTGGTGTATTTGGCCTTTTAGCCTTTGTCCCTAGTGGACTATTATTAATAAATAAATAAAAAACTTCTGAATTTGCTAAATGATTATCATTGGACTCCAATTTTTCACTGGTGGATAATGCATATATACTTACATGATTATCTGTATGTATTATTCTTTATAGTGCATACTTATATAATTTAATATAGATAATAGTAAGTTGGGATATCGATATGATGTACCGAGCATACATTATTAAGTAAAGAAAAGTAAGAACCTTTAATTTGTATACAATACCATAATTAAGTGCAGCTAGTACAAGTTGCTTATTAGTAAAATAATTTAGTAATAGTATAATAGTACACATTGGTTAGTTTTTTAAGTACAATGGATATGGGTTGGAAATGTCATGTTAACTTTGGAATGGGATGCAGTACTATGGATATCTGACACTACTGTAGCATATAATTTAGGTGGCGAGTAGTTTTTTTTTTTTTTTTTTGGTGACATGAGGGAGGTAGTGTTGGTCTTCTTGTGTATTTTGTTTGGGTGTTGGTTAATTGTTACTTAGTTTTAGAAGCCTTAAAGTTATTTTAACCTTCAATCTTATTAACAATCGGAAAAAAGCATATGATTTGCTTTGCATTGGTACAAATTGCAAAGGGGTATCAACCTGTCACAGTGTAATCCACCGAAGCTCCGTACCTAAGCGGCTAAGCTTAGCTTAGCTTGCATTGCTTGTGGTTGATTATGCGTTGGTAATGTTCGTTACTTTGCAACTTGTGGTTGCCTTTGTGATGCTCATAACTCATAGATGTGCTTTTCATCCTATATATATTCTTTCACAAGTTGCTTCAATTATGGCCTAGCTATATATATATATATATCTAATGCTTACTGTTACAACTAGTGTTAGTGACCAGATTCTATTTGACCCGAGACTCGTTATTAATTGAATATGTATGATCTAAATAATTAGGTTTAACTGTTTAATTTTTCATTTGAATTTAATTTTATGTGAGTAACTATCTGATGATCAAATACCAACCAAGATTATATTCTGAATATGATGATCAAATACCACTACACTAGCCACAGGTTCAAATACTTGAATAGGCCCTTTTAAGTGCTTTCACTTTCTTATTATTATTATTATTATTATTATTATTATTATTATTATTATTTTCCACTGAACATAAGAGAAGCTAGAAAAGCAAGAACTTGCCTACCTATCAAAAGAACAAGTGCCTTGTCTACCATCATAAAGAACAAATCAGTCTTTGTATTACCTAATTAATTAAAAGCCATGCTTTGTGTCTCCTTGTAACGTAGCTAAAACAGAGCTTATAAATGTCATTTTTTTAAAAAAAATTAAAAAATGGAAAAGGGGTTAATTATTTGGGGTTGCATAAATTTACCCCAAGTGGCCCACTTATTTCAGTGCAAGTTAAGAAATGGGGTCAAAATTAATAGCTATTTTCCCTATTAAATTAAAAATATATATGATGGTATTTCAGCAAGCAAAGCATGTTGCCTTGAATGAAACATGTTTTATTATTCATTCAGCCTCATAATTAGAGGTCACCTACTACTTGAGTGGGAGATAAAACACCCTTTTCCACATGTTCGCGTATCAACCAAATATAATAAATCAATGTTGCTGAGCAGGTAATCGATCCTATTTGATAGAAAAAATACTTGTCATTTATTAGAATATTTTATTAATTATTTTTATAAGTTATTTGCATTAATTATTTTTGAAAAAATATTAAGTAAAATTTAGTTATTTCTCACAAATATACAAGGGTAAAAGCAAACTTTTCAAATACAATAAAAAATTATTTGACTAAGTCAAACAACTAAAACTCTCAAAAGGCTATATTTATGAAAAAAGTTATTCAAAGACTTGTTTGCTATACATAACCTATATGAGGTCGAGAGATTTTGTAGGGGAAAAAAATGAAAAGTTTTTGAGATGAGTTATATATTTTTTTATGAAAAGTTTGTAAAGAAAGATATAAAAATGTAAGATTATCTAATTAAAAATTAGTAAGTTTAATTTGAGGAGCAGAAAGAATTATATTGGAATGGAGCGTAATGGTTTGGTTTGGTTTGGGAGACATAATGATGAAACATCATGGGGAGATTAAATTGATCTCTGCACTCCCCTCGTGTCATGTACTTCAATTAGCAAATTGATTGTCATCTAAGATCTTATCACTTTGCTTAATTAATTAATTAAATTAAATTGTGCCAAAGTCATTATTAATCTTGGACAGCAACATAAGAGTGAAGAGCTTTATTGATGCTGGCTTGGATTATCATCATGTATACAATAACCTCCACCAAAAGGACCACTTTTATGCTACACAATCCTCATAATTTTAATCTACAAGTCACAATTAGTACTTGATTCCATTATTATAACTTCAAAAATATGTATATTTATATAGTCTGATTTTTATTTTTAGTGGATCGGAATAAGACAGGGACCCATTCAATATGTGATTATGAAAAGGAAACAAAAAAGCATTTAATTAAGATTTTAAGTAATCAGTGAAAAACCAACAACTTTTTTAAATTCAAGGGTAATATAAACACAATGTTCTCCGTCTTGGGGCTGTAAAATAAAAACAAGGGTATAAATTTACCCCACAATAATGACATGCTTATGATGTCTTAAATCCCTTCATGTTTGGTAAAAAGTTAAACAACAAGGATTAAATGGATCAAGTAGTGAATAAGAGGCAAGCCTTCACCATTTATGGAATTGTTTTCAATTATTGGTGTTGCGACCAAATATAAATCTGTCAACGATAATAATTAAATCATGTACCACCAAAAGGGAAGCCGTACAATTGGGAATCCCTTGTTCTTCCTCAAGGGTCACGCCCATAATTAAAATAGGGAAAATGAAAACCCCACTAACCCCTAATAAATCTTTTATTCACACAAAAAAAGTCACATTTAAAAGACAATTATACATAAAATAATATGAGGGTTCAACTTTTAAGTACACACATGCAAAATAATAGTAGGAGGAAACATTCTGAAAATTATTATGTATAACAATTATATGATGAAATTTGCGAGAAAACCGAAATCTTACACAATTTAACATTTTTTGTTTAGTAATTTGCCGTAACATCTTATATACATTTGAGAAGTATCTCGCTTCTCTTCATATGTTATGAGATGGTTGGACGAACAGAAAAGTAGGGGTGGGAGGATTTTGTGGGGCTAAATCTTTCTTTATCTCTCTTAAAAGTATATACTCCCGATAGCATTTTAAAATTTATAGTAATTTACTGCTATTAGTTAGAGTTACTACCGCAAATCTTAGGTTAGGAGTTGTCCAACCGTAGTAATTACCTCATAAATAACTTATTAGGTTCGGGTGTTGGTTAAAGCGGTTTGCATATCTGATGTGCATGTAATTAGTCTTATTATAGTGGTTAGAATTGAAGCTCTAAGTATATTGAATTTTCTGTTTAATTCTTCCCCTCTTCCCACCCTATTGTATTGTAATTAAATTGTTTTACTCTTTGTGATTCATCTAAATCCTAAAATAAAATGTATTCAATAATAAAAATATTATATATGTGATTAAGAAAAAAATAAAATGTATTCAACCGTAGTAACCCTATGTTTTTTTTTTTGAGCGAGTATGTATTAGATGTTGTAGAGGTAGATATAGACTAATTTCAACTAAAAATTTGGTAACCAAAAATATGTAATAAATATCATCAAACTAATTGAACACTTATTTATTTTAAATAAGGTCACAAATTCGAGTCATGTAAATAGAGAAAATATATGATGGGAGAGTTCCACTCTTATGATATGCCAACAACATAGAGAATTAAAGTTAAAAAAAAAACATGCAATAAATTTTCTAGGAGATATTAACATTTACATCCCTCGAGGTATTTGGAAATCATTTTTACACCCTCCAGGTATTGGTATATATTTTTACTCACCCCGACCGGAGTAGTTAATATTTGAGTTATACATTGACCATTGTTCTTAATAATAGAAAACATTCAAATACGGTGAGTGTGCTTGATGTGGCATAAGAAAATGAGGTAAAGTACCAAAATTGCCCTCTTTGCACTAAAGCGCGAATAACTAATGGAGGGTAGCATAGTCATTTTATTTTAAAAATTAGGGACAAACTTGTCCTTTTACATTTCCGATTAGCCTCGTACCGTTTTTTTATCTTAAATATTTTTTATCTCTAAACCTAGAGTGAGTAAAAATATATACCAATATGTATAGTATGTAAAAATGATTTCCAAATAGCTCGAGGAGGTAAATGTTAACATCTCAATTTTCCAGAGACCAATTGTCAATAACATAGTAGTTGGTCTCTTTCTCCTCCCATTCCACCATCCACATAGAAGATAAAAGAAGGGGGAAAAAAGGGTTACTAGGAAATCTGTTTGATAAAGAATTGAAGAGGTGAGCAAAAGTAGCTACTTTTGCTAAATCTAGACTTTGGCTTTTGCATTCATAGTAGTGGCTCGAATATCATAATATGGTCGGTCTCATTCATGGCTACCTTATACAGCTTTATTGCTTTATTTTCTAATTTTATTTATACACTACTCTCCCTTTCGTGCCTTTTTGTATACGTAAATGAGCATAAAATTTCATTAAAAAACATAATTCAAATATTTTAGCTGATGTAAAAGTTTGTAAATGATAGAATTGATATTTAATTTGTTTTTTTATAAGTAATTGGCAGAGTCAAGGACCATACAATTAACACTATAATTGTATGAACTAACAACAAAAATGACATAAATGAAGTAACCAACATTGTCAACGACAAATTAAAACCACCTAAGAACTCAATTGGAGAAAGGAAAACTAGATCTCAGACAACATACCTAAACCTAATCTGGAAAAGGTGTAAGTGAGGTCCTAAAATATTTTAAGATATTCCCAAAAAATAAGATAGCCGCAACTACCTTCCACCACCACCTCACAATTCCACAATTCCTCACTTTCGTCCACTTCCCACCTTGACTTTCTGCAACTCAAAACTCCTCTTCAACGCACTAAGGTCCTGTTCGCGAACGACGTTTGGAGTAACTTTTAGCGTGTTGACTAAGTCAAAACACTAATCAACAAATATTAGCGTTCGGTAAGGTAGTGTTTTAATTAGCGTTTGCAGTAGCTTTTAGCGTTTCAAGTAGTGTTTACGAAAAGTTAAGAATATTAACTTTTCACATTTGAAAGTAGCGTTTTATATTTTTTGACAAAAAATCCCTTCATTAATTTATATTTGACAAATTATTTATATCCTTTTACGTCAATTTACAACAATCGCCTAACTCAACCGCTAAATTTACCAAACACATTTATTCAACCGCTCAATTGAACAGCTTATCCGCTAACAGACTAAAATCTAACAGACTATCGACTACACAAACAGACTATCCGCTACTTAAACAACTCATTTTGCCGAATAGGGCTAATACACCGCCATGGCTGCACCATACAAGATAATTACTCCTACACCAATCCATTAAAACATCTCGTTACCTCCTCACTCTATGACGGATGGAGTTGTCCAAATCACTCTTTTTAACAGCTTTGCTCCAGCAAGAAGTCACGTTCGGGTTACCACCAAACTACCCCTATGAAGAAATCATGAAGGCTACAATTCCTCAGAATTTTTCGCCTTCTTCTAATGTGATGAATCTTCCTTCGACCTCAAGGTGCTGTCCACTTGCTTGGCAAAATTCCTATAATTCTTCCTAGTAACAAAGTCGGAACACTTAGACAGCTAGTTATGAAAACTCATTTATACACAAACAAAGGCGGCAAGCCGGCAATAGTCTAAATTCCTTAAAGAGTTTAACACGAGATTTTTCTCCCCTGTTAGGTTATTCTCATTTGTCGTTTATACTCGCTTTTCTCTTTTAAAAGGAATTCTTAATTAGTTTATTTTTTAATTAATTTAATAGAGATCATTTTATCGAGAAAACACATGACATGAAAAAACAATAATTAGATTAGATATACACAAACAATCGGTAACAACAAAATACATAAACATCATCATCAACAACAACCAACAATAGTGTGCATTAAAAGTAATTCATTAATTATTGTGTACTCTTAGCTACAATATTACTAAGACACAACAGGATACTGATCAGAGTAAAAGACATGAACAGTACATGAATGTCTCCCCAATTTTCAAATAAAAGATATATCACTATAAGAATTCATCTTATTTGAGTCTGGAACCAAAAAACAAAAAAAAAAAAAAACAGTCCAAAAAACCTCAAAATTTAGAGACCAAATAAATTGACAATAATTCATTTCAAAAACATCGATCCCAATTTAAAACTAGAGACCATTTCGGAATTTGGGCTCAAGTTATAATTGAATTTTGAGAAAAGTTTCGGACTCTGTTGAAGTTGATGCAACTGAGTCTCTATTAGCTAGAGAAGAGACCGACTAGCTTGATTAGATAGTTTTTTTTTTTTTTTTGTGGTTATTTGCAAACCCAATGGCAAATTTTGATCTCAACTAAACATCATGTTTTAGATTTGATCTCTGCTTTTTTAATTTTTTATGCTTCTTCACCAACAACTTACGTTTTTTTTTTTTTGGAAAAATTGGACAATGTTTTATTTGTTTTCATGTTTTGTGGTCTCACCAACAGTAAAAATTTGAATAAACTAAAATGTAAAAATAATCTACAACAAGCTTAATGTTATTAATTTAGCAAATAAAATATTTTAAAATTGTTAGAATTATAAATTTGAGTTGGAATTCTACTTAGAACGAACTTTTCTATTTTTAAATTTATATAAAGAAATAATGAAAGAGAGAATGATGGAATAATTAATTAGTAGAGAAAAAGTAATATGCAAGTACAGAAGCCCAACTTTTAGAGGACAAACTTTGTGTGAGACAGAGTAGAATCGTTAACTAGCTAGCTTAATGATAATCCAGTCAAAAGACTTGACTTGACCAATCAAACATCGCTTCCTACTTGGACAAGATTGATTTTCCTAAGCAAACAAATAACTAATTTAGTAAAAGACTATTTTGTAATTTAAAGCAATATTTGATAGTTTGTACTAATACAAAAATTCATCAAAATATCGATGGAAATAGTCCGATGGATAATCTAATAAGAATTGATAATATGCTTTTTTAGAGGACTGACATTTCAACGGGTTGATTAATATTTAATTAAGAAATATTATATATTATATATGAAGCCTATTCATTGTATTTTTTAAAAAATTAATACATGCACTATGAATATCGGAAAAATATATAACACAATATATAATTTTCTATAAAATAGTAATAAAATAGTGTTGTTATATAATATAATGTAATGATTTAAAATTTTATACTATTAGTAAAAAAATTTTGAACTAGAATATTATTTTTTAAAAATAATTATATCTTACTAAAAATAATTTGCGCGTTAACACAGGTTAAAAACGAGCTGTTATTAATATTTCATAATAAGAAATTACTGTGGGATACTAATCCTCATATATGTAGGGAAATTTGCGCGTGAATTTTAATTAGAGTGGATAAATTTAACAAATTGTGCATATTGGATTAATTTTTGGGTGCATATATAGATGGCCAACAAAGTACTACATATTTAGTTAAAGAGTGAGGCCATCGGTGGAGCTAAGAGAGAGAATGCTGACGTGATGGCGCTAAGATCAGATCGAGGATGATGAAGGGCTCATTCATGACAAAGAAGATGAAGCAGAAGAGAGAGCCCAGAGAGGGGAAAAAAATGTGGTTTTCTATCTTTTGAATAATGGAGTTTAGGCAACTTCTTGTTGGATAAGCGTTTTCACTATTCCTGGCAAAAGTAACCCCCAAATCGAACCGAGCTAAATCAAAGCCGAACATCTTCCACCAAAATATTTCGTCTCACATGATAAGTTCGTTAAAACAAACATCAATTGGACCTGAATCAAATCGAACTCATTTGAATATTAGTTATATAAATCTTATTTTCCTGACAGGTGCCTCAAAAATATCATTCAAGTAGGAATTCATTGGTAACCATACAACTACTTATATCTAAGTCTTTAGTAAAAATAATATTACGATATATAAAAGTAAAGGATTGGAGCCACAAGAACATATAGAATAGTGAGAAAATGTTGGGAAATTTTCAAATTCCGAGGATACCAAGTTGAATCGTTGGAATAAATCTACTGTCAAAATTATTCAAGACTTTAACTTTTGGCACATATCAATTATGCTTTTCTAAAAATTTTATTCACCTCGACATGCAAATTCGGATTGATGAATAGATTTTTAGAATACAAAGACACTTTTTACCTATCTATGTGTTGTGCATGCTGAGGTAGGCCACAAAATGTGAAGAAACAAGATGAAAACTTAATTTGATTTTGAAGGTACGTACCATCAAACAAGGTGATGAGCTATGTGGCCCAAACTCGCCCTCAAGATTAGTTAGATAGATCGACGTGGGTCATGTTCCATTTAATTTTAATTTGGAACTTTACAACTCGTTACAATTTCTTACTACTTTTTACAAAGAACTTATAACTCTTTATAATTTTTTTTACAACTAACTTTACAATTATCTTATAACTCCTTACAATTCCTTATAATTTTTATACGGTTACTTAGAGTTTCTTACACCTTTGTCTATAACTTCTTACAATTCTTTACAACTAAAATAGAATAGAGTTATGGTCCATCATATTAGACGTACAACAAAAGTAGGTATTGAAGCTAAAGTACGATGCCTTATGGAGGATGTGAATAGACTGCATCGGTCTAAAAAAACCTTATCTAAGAATACTTTTCCCTACCAAATATCGATTGGCTGGTTGACTCTACATCTAGCCATGCATACATTTTTAGCTAGCTTCGTGGAATCTTTCTTGTACAAGCTACCAAACAATTTCAATTAACTCCACTCTATACGAGTCTCACTGCAATCCAATTTCAAGCATTCATAACATTTACCAATTTTTTTTTTTTTTTTTGAATTCCAAGGTTAGTCGAACAAATTGAGAAGCAACAAATTCTTGTCATCTTACATTAGAATTTTGACGGTTCTATATCATAGTAGATGAGTACAATGGATGGAATCTTAAAGGATGTTTTCTGTCCTCCCTTTTTTAAAAAAAAATTATTGTGGGAATTTTCTTATATTTACCAATTTACTTGACTGTGGAGAAAAGCTTATCTTAGAATCTACACCTTTTTTCAACTTTTATAGAAATGGTTTCTCTAAGGGAATAGGAAAATACTTTCCTAAAAGGTGCCTTTTTCTTGGAATTTTTTTCACCCCATTTAAGTATTTAAAGAAAGTCCAATAATTGTATTGAAAAAGTGTATAGCATCTTCTCAAATTCTGAGAAATTGTAGCACTGAAAGAATAGCAACAAGTATTTCTTTTTTGCCACATAAAAGGACAGGAGTCACAATTTTTTTTTTTTAAAAAATTACTAATCGCGATATAAATTGAGTGAAACCTACTAAGGTTTGGTGTATTTTATGTTTAACACCCACAATTTTGTTGCAGGGAAGTGACTCCATTTCTGAAAATGCAGCTTTGAAGAATTGCTTCTCTTAAGCTACCCAGTTCTGCCCTTCTCTCTCTCTCTCTCTCTCTCTCTCTCTCTCTTTCTCTCTCTGAAGTTCTTGTCATCCAGGTGGGTAGGAGGAGTACAAGCAGAGACAGAAGACAGCAACATTTATAGTTCATTTCATTCCTTCTGTCCACATTATTGGACCAAAAACAAAAGAAAAGAAAACAACCCAGGAAACAAGATCTCTTCAGATCATCTTTTAAGGTTTGCATTTGTTGTAAATATTGAATGAAAATGAAACTTCCATATATGCCATAAGTTTTACCATATAATGCAGAAATATTGCCATATAATACTGTTTTTCTTTTTTTTCCTGTTTTCCTTGTGTCGGTCTCCCATTTGCTCCATTCCTCCATATCCCCTGATTTCCCTTCTCATTTCTCTCCCTCACTCTACAAAGGGGGAAGAAAATCAATATTTTTGTTTAGCATTTGTTGGGTTTCTCTTTTGTTTGTGGGTATTGTTGTAATGGTGAAAAGTTGGGCTGGCAGAAGGACTTGCTCTGTTCTGAAGAGGTGGAGTCTGTTTTCTCTCTCTCTTCCCGCCTGTGCCCGGGAAATGAGTCCGGAGTGAAAAATGGATAGTGATGAGTTGATCCAGTCGGGTCGAGAAGAAGAAGTGCAATGTGACATCAATGGATATGGAGGGGTACGAGATGAAGCAACTAGCAGTTCTAGCAGAGAGGTACTAGTCCATGGCGTCCTCCCTCGTCTCCCATTGAATGAGGTACGCCCACCTTTCTCTTTTATGTTTCTTGGTTAAGCAAGGCTCATTGGTCACTATGGTGAATGAATTTCGAACTCCGATCCTTGGTACCAATCATAAGGAAAAACTTTGACTCCATTTAACTAGAATCAAATATAGATATACAGACCTATTATTCATCCAACTTAGTTATACAAAATGTGGTATCTGAGATTAAAATATTTTCACAGAATTTTAAGTTCTACTTTAACTTTGTTTCATCAAAACCACATTTGAGGTTCATTATATATACTCCGTACTATTTAGGAGGGGTAATATATCATTCATTTCTCATATATTTCTTTTCTTTTGTTGTTTTTTGAAGAGTAAAAGTTAATAAAAAACATATATTTAAAATCATATTTTCAACAATAACAGGGTAATTGCAAATGTTCTTAATCAGAAAACACCAGAGACTAAAATGGGAGAAAGAAATATTAGGTCCTATATTTGACCAAGCATTTCGATTAAAGTGTGAATTTTAGTGAAATGCTTTTCATTTATTTAGTTAATTAGGGCCATTTTTAAAATTTCCATGGACCCCAGAAAACAATAGAAGGTGGGGGTTCTTCAACTTTTAATGTTTAGTGCCCACATTATGAAAATGGAACAGATGCTCTTAATTTCTTAACAATAGTTATTGTACTATTTACCCACTTAAATAACCAGATTTAGCTGATGATCCCCCTTTATTGAGCTGGCAATGGCACAATGGACCATCTCTTCAGTTAACTGAAACTAGATTTGTCACATATGGTCCATGGCCATTTTCGTACTATTCTTCTTTTGGCCATCTACGCATTTAAAATATTATGCAAGAGTATGAGTTATGGCTGACATATGTCTCAAATTTAGACTCGATTCAACATGGCCTAAAAATATGTTAAGCATAATATGTGTGTATATATGTCTTGTTTCATTTAACTTAATTTGTGATTTTACAGTTTTTTATTATTTTTTATTACTAACTTTACAACTATCTTACAATTCCTCACATCTTTGCTTACAACTCTTTACAATATCATAAGTTTTTCTTATGAGGAGATTCATTAAACCTTCATAATAGATTTATTTCGAATAGTTACTGTAGGAAAATTAGAAGTATATTTCTTATTCTTAAATATTAGGACCCCTTTTTAATAAAGAAAATGAGTCCTTTTTTTATTATCCATGCATTATTCTAACAGTATCCTTGTGTGATAGAAAAACAAAATGAAAACAGTATCCTCGTACAGATCCTACAACGACATGAAATAAGGTATGAGTGTGAAATTCGATCGATGATGAATATCAGTTGTGTTGTCATAAAGCAAAATGATACATATTTAGTGTACCTAAATAATCGCCCTTGTTTTGACTAGATTAGACCAAAGTGTACATATACTAGCAATCCATTGTTAAAATGACCAGATTTTTACTGTAGTCATCTTTGTGGCTAATGGTGTTGCAAATAAACCTTATGTGGTGAATCTGATGAAGTTGAAATTACCATTGCTGCAGGTGGCAGAAGACTTGAGATCACTTTGGAAGATTGTGCACCCTATAACAACAATGACCTTGTTACTACACTCAAAATCCCTCGTCTCATTGCTATTTCTCGGCCACCTAGGACGTGCCCAGCTGGCCGGTGGCTCCCTAGCCATCAGCTTTGCCAACATCACTGGCTACTCGGTCATAAAAGGCCTCAGCATGGGGATGGAACCCATTTGTTGCCAAGCTTTTGGAGCCAAGAAACTAACGGTCATTAGCCAGACCTTCCAAAGGACTCTGTGCCTACTCCTCCTCACAGCTCTGGCTATCTCGGCCCTCTGGTTCAACATGGAGCCTATCCTCCTCCTCTTAGGCCAGGATCATGATATAATTGAAGTTGCTAAGCTATACTTGCGATTCTCCATACCCGAGCTCATAGCTCAGGTTCACCTGCACCCCTTAAGGTCCTTCCTCCGAACCCAATGCATAACCAAGCCTTTAACTATAGCTACCATGATTTGCCTAGCCTTTCACTTGCCAATCAACTACTTGCTTGTTACATATTTCAAGTTGGGTGTCAAGGGAGTTGCCTTGGCATCCGCATGTAATACAATAAACTTGGACTTGAGCATCTTGATTTACCTTATTTGCTCGAATAGTAGCCTTAAACCTTGGGAGGGTTTCACATTTCTTTCCCCATTTCAAGGTTGGAAGATGCTATTAAGCCTGGCACTCCCTAGTGTCCTAGCGGTGTGTTTGGAGTGGTGGTGGTACGAAATCATGCTCTTCCTTTGTGGTTTATTGCAAAACCCTAAAGCCAGTGTGGCGGCCATGGGGATACTAATACAAACAACGGGGTTGTTGTACGTCTTCCCCACGCCCTCAGCATGGGGTTGTCAACCCGTATTGGCCATGAACTGGGCGCAGGTCAACCCCACCGCGCCCAACGTTTGGCCATCACCGGGTTTACCCTGGCAATCACTCTAGGGATGACAGCCTTCGCATTCACTGCTATGGTGAGGTCGGTTTGGGGGAGGATGTACACATCTGAACCTGAGGTTCTAACACTAGTCTCAATGGCACTACCTGTTTTGGGGTTATGTGAGATTGGAAACTGTCCCCAAACAGCAGCCTGTGGGGTCTTGACGGGCTCTGCAAGGACTAAAGTGGGTGCAAAGATCAACTTTGTCGCATTCTATGTGGTGGGCTTGCCAGTGGCGGTCCTCATGGCCTTTGTGGCCAAGATCGGATTCATTGGGCTGTGGTTTGGGCTGGCTGCAGCCCAAGCAGCATGTACGTGCATGATGATATACATATTGATTAGAACAGATTGGAAGCACCAGGCAAAGAGGTCCGAGGAGTTGACTCGGGTTGCTGAGGAAACTGAAGACTTGGAAACTGGTTTGTTGACATAATTATCCTGTGACTAATTTGCATTACAGGGCCAAGCCATCCCGTCCTTAAGCTGGGCCATATTTATACAGTAGGTAGCAATTTATACTCGCGTTTGAGAGGCTGACAAGAGATTTGGGGAAAAGGACATTCATAAAACTGTAAGAATAGGTAAAAATGTTTTTTATTTTTTGTTTCTGGCTTTCAATTATTGTGGAAATCATAGATCTTCTCGGTGACATAAGAGAATGAAAGGAAAAGAGGAAGGGAAACACAATAACGATGTGTTATACAATTATTTACACATTTTTTGTACAGATAAATACAGCCTTCATTGTTTCCCCACAGAGTATATATTCGAAGAGCATCTCTGTTTTGCCCTTTTTCCAAGTATACAAGTTCTGATCAAAGTTCAGTACTGTCCCAAGCTTTAATCTCCTCAAATTCTTTTAGTAGTCACTGTTGATTCAAGTTCAAAAAGATTGCCAATTCGGAAAGTTCTCCACATTAGAGATTTTAAAAGCATCAGAGCCTATTTTGAAAAATTGCCACTGTCAAACTCAAGGAAGCTTCAAATTGTCTTTGACTCAAATTTCCTTATATTTGAAGAGCCTATTTTAAAAGTATATTCATGCTTTGTAGCTTGTTCAGGTCTCCTATCATGTGGATGGAACAACCCGAAACCACATTCCAAGCATTTTGAGGGTTGCTGGTGTTGCTTGTCATAATAAGAGCAATTCCTGATTAGATTCTTAATTTCACCACAAATACTTGAAAGTCTCATTCTTCCTTACTCTAATTATTTGTGAACATACTTTCCTCCTGATAGATCTGCACTCTCCAGCAAAACAGGCTTTCCTCACATTTATAACATCAGTTTTCTTGACAACAATATATTTTTTCTGTCACCTCGCACTTCACATGCACCCGGCCCCTTGATATGGACCTCATTTCCACTGTATCTTCTTACAAATTTATCTTAATATTTAGGTGTTCTCCTTTTCTGTGAAGACAGCCTTCTCTACCTCTTTTATTGAAACCTTAGACATTTATCTGTATAGGCCTTATTGGTTGGCCAGAATACTTTCTAATCCTATTAAAGAGGGTTGCATTGCCGAATGACGGGTTGTTGTCACAGGCCACTGTGCATAGAGTCTAAGCTTCGAATAATAATACGACACATTCTAGACTCATAAATTGGGCTTTTCGAGTTTATGTGGCGTCTTACTATCTTTGATATTTTAAGTTGCATTCCAAAGAATAAATTATTATCTTGCTTCTAGGCATTGCTGGATATTGTTGTCAATTTCTTCTACAAAAGTGGATAATGATTCTTTTTTATTACTCCAAAAACAGCTACTCATACCCTCCATTACTATTCTTGACAATACACAAACCACGAGAATTGCATGTAAGAACATCGCGGTATAATTGTCGTAACATATATATATATATATATATATATATATATATATATAATCATTATCGAATCACGATCTCCACTCTCCACTAAAGTCAAGATCCACGTTAACACATCCAAAGAACAACGAATTATAAACACTGAGCAATCAAAAAACCGAGGGAATGCACTAGAATAATTAAGCACTAATTTCCTTCTGTTCTTTGATGTGAACCTTGTATTAATGCACTAAAACAACCTTAATTACTTGATGTAACCCTTATATATATGCACTAGTACTCCCCTACCACTCTCAATCATAGCTAAATAAGATACTCTGTTTTGTCTTCTCCTCTGTTTTTGTTGTCTTGAGCTCAAAACCACTCGGAATTCGAAATGGCTGACAGAAATGTGATGAGTGAGGAAGAGGCTTGCTCTTTCGCGTTGGCTATGGCAACGGCCTCGGTCCCGGCCATGGTGCTGAGGGCTATAATTGAGCTTGATGTTCTTGAGATCATGAAGGGGGCCGGCCCGGATGCTGAGCTCTCGCCCTCCGAGATTGCGGCCCAGCTGCCCACCAAGAACCCGGATACTGGTACCATGTTGGACCGGATGCTCCGTGTCCTGGCCAGCTACGAGGTCCTGTCCTGCTCAAATCGGAGCCTTCCCGATGGGCGAGTCGAGCGGCTGTATGGGCTTGCCCCGGTTTCCAGGTTCTTCACCAAGAGTGAGGACGGCGCATCCTTGGCTGCTCTCTCCCTCCTACTCCAGGGCAAGGTTTTCATGGAGCCCTGGTAATACCCTTTGTACTACTTTGGCTCCTCAAGTTTTCAGAGTTGTTAACTTGTTTGTGGTCTATTGTAGGTACTACATAAAAGACGCAATTCTTGAAGGAAGCATTGCATTTAATATGGCTCATAACATGGCCATTTATGAGTATCCAAGAATGGATGATAAATTCAATAAGTTATTAAACGATGGAGTATCAAGCTACTCGATCATTGTTGTCAAAAAATGCTCCAAAAGTACAAGGGATTTGAGGGCATCTCCACTTTGGTCGATGTAGGGGAAATATTGGCACAAATCTTAATATGATTATTTCCAAGTATCCTACCATTAAGGGTATTAATTTTGATTTGCCTCATGTTATCCAAAATGCACCAACATATAAAGGTACTGTAATATATTAAAAAATGTACGTATATTTTACTTTTGAGCTACCTGAGGGAAAAAATTTTCTAATTAATTAAGAACAATAACATTTGTTAATTTTATTTAGGAGTGGAGCATATTGGAGGAGACATGTTTACAAGTATTGCAAAAGGAGACGTTATATTCATGAAAGTAAGCTTCGTGTTTTCATGAACTTTTTATTAATTTGCAAATAGACATTTTTTAGTAATATTTGTATGAATTGGTTTAGTTTGCTAGGCAGATGGCTCCTTTGGTTCTGTTACGGATTATATCATTTTAAACTTTTGGTTGAATTTAGGTCAATTGATATTTTTAGATGGTCTTACAAAGAAAACCAAACTTTTTTTTTTTCCGTTGTGTTCTAGTCAACACGTGTTTTGAGTTAACTTTGAGTTAGATGTTTCGAGTTTTGCATTAGATTGGGAAATGAATTCTGGTCTATTTTGCCAGTTCTGATCATTAAAGGTTTATACATGTGAATTTTAGTGGATATGTTGCGATTGGAGTGATGACCTCTGTCTGAAGTTACTGAAGAATTGCTATGCTGCCTTACCGGACGATGGCAAGGTGATCATTTGTGACTTTGTCCTCCCTAAGACTCCAAAAACCAGCCATGCTCTGAGGACGGTCTTCAACATGGACGCTTTGGCATTGACCAGCTTGGTGGGTGGGAAGATAAGGACAGAGCAAGAATTTGAGGCCTTGGCGAAAGGTGCTGGCTTCAAGGGCTTTAAACAAGCTTGTTTAATATCTGATGCTGATGTGGTCATGGAGTTCCTGAAGAAGAATTGATTTGCAACTTGTTAATGATATTTCATTTACAAACGTATGTCAAATCTTGAATTAACAAGAGCATGGCCTTCTAAAATCTCTAAGCTATGAGTTTAACGGGTATGATTTTATAAATAACAGTTATCTATTGTTTTTGATGAAAATCAGGACTTAATTTATAGATAACGCATCTATAACTATAGAGTTGGAGATTGGTTCGGGGCATACCCCTAGTCAAATATGTTCTAACCCTGAGGGAATCACCTTAGTAAGATGATGGATAACCAAGTTTCCATATCTCTTAACATAATTTCAAGTCTAGAATTATTTGAATTAAAATATTTTTTAATTAAATATGATTTTTTTTGTGATCATATTTTTTTAAAAGAATTAAATTTATTTAATATGTACAAATTAACTTCACCCATAAAAATCTCATTTTCTTACTATTTTGACATAATTTGCATTCATTTGTCTTGTTTTCTTTTCAATTTGTATATATGTATGTGATGTATAGGTTTTTATAACATTATCTTAGTATTTGTTAGATATATTTTTTTAATTATGGAGTGATATCTATTACATATTTATTGGCAAGGGGTGGGGGTGGAGGTAGGCCGACCGGGGAGGCTTTCACACTAGAGCAACTCAAGTAATAAGGATTTATTCAATCATCCATGGCAAGTATATATGTAATGTTTCTTGAACTTTTGGACAAATAAGTAATTTATAAGAAATATTTATTTTTAAATGTTAATGGAAACAACCGTCAAATATTTCTTTTGAACATTTATCGACCAAATTTTTCTTTAGTAAACAGTTAAACTCACCCAAATAGTGAACTTTTGCCAAACACCTGCAAGTTTGCAACAAGCAAACAAGGCTAAGTTGGTGAAAGGAGGGAGAGAAACACAATTACTCACGACTAGCAACATTTTTTTAAACAGGCTTACTATCCCACAGAGCACCAAAATTTGTAACGGGGGTGAAGATGAAACTCATGAGCGGGGCTTCGCTCCCAATCCATGAGGTAGTAGCCGAGAAGAGCGTAGAGTGAGGACATACTAGTGTCTGGCTTGGCATTGGCAAGCCAGATGTTAGGTCGATCCACATATAGGAAGCCCAGGTATAAATTGGCATTGTTATTTCCCAGGGAGGGACGAGTTGTAGCCGTCTTGGACCAAGAAAAGACGAGGATCATATTAGGAGAATTGTTGTTGAATTTCTAACTTGTAGGTTGTGTTTGGCTGAGTGTGGCTAAAAAAAAAAAAAACATTCAAATTACTACTTATCATTAACATTAAAGGCGTATACCTTGTAATTCTTGGAGTATTGGATATCAAATATATAAACTCCTGAGTATTAATTAGGTATCAAATATATAAATTCATGAATAGCATGGATAATACCCATATGACACCCCATGTGTATCATTTATAGTTTTTGCGTTGGGTAGGCACACAAATGCTCCCCCAATAATTAAGGAAATTATTTGGAAAAAATTTTAAAATAGTTTAGATGGACTAAATATGTAAATCCATTTTTGGTTTATATTTTATTTTCTTTTTTCAAATTAAGTTATTTTGACATTGAAATTAAATTATATTAGAAAATCTAAAATAATTAAATATGTAACTAATTTTTAAAAAATGTTGATTAAAATATTATATGATTTTTTTAAAAATATACATATACATTTATTATTAGAAAACCTATATAAGTAGTAAGTCTTACATATTTATTCATTAGTTATTTAGTCTGTTTGATATATATGTATAAACATCATCCATTTTAACCCTATCAAAAGTTCATGTTTGAGAGTTTATGTAATATGGAGACATTATGCTCATGAAATATGTTTATTTTTGAATTTATAGTGAAACTAGCATATCTCGTTTGTTTGGCTTATTTAGGCTGAACTTCATTAACCGGATCGTTAAGATTTGTAAAGCTCACAAACCCAAATTTTAAAAGTTGAAGCTCGACTTGAATATCTTAATGAGCATGGCTCAGGCTTTCCACAAGCTTGACTTGACAAGATTTTTAAGAAGTCAGCTCATAATAAGGGCTTGTGAGTTGGTTCGGCATACTTGCACCCCACTATTCTTAATTGGAAGAATAAGGTTATTATTATTAAATAAAATATACTGTAGAAAATCTAGTTGTATTGTAATTTCTTATTAATGGTTTTTAAGTAAAAAAATCCATATTGATGGTTACCATTTGGAAAAAATATTATTTATTTTTTAAAAATATCTTAATTTAAATATCATGTGTATATTATAACAAGTTTTTTTTTTGTTAAAATATATATTATTTGATGATAAAAATAAGAAAAATTCTACCATAGTTGATTTTTTTCTTAATTATGATAGTTGATAAATATAAACCATCGATTAAAAAATAATAAATCAGAGTCGTTAAAAGTGTAACTTGTAACCTATTTTACAGGTTAACCTATTAATGCTCTCTCTCTCTCTCTCCCGTCTTTGTGAAGCTGGCAAACAAAGCCCATCCATCCAAGCTCTTAAGCTTCCAAAAGCCCGTCAATGGGATCCATTAGATCCCTCACTATTTGACTCATCCAATACCTATAAAAGGTTGGACAATCTGAATAACGACGAAGTACTACGTTCATGTTAATCTATTCGCCGTCGCCATATCGGTGGTAGAATACAAAAGAAACAGAGCAAAAAAACAGTTGAAATAGGGAATTTGAACCAAATGCTTGCATATTGCTCCTTCAGCTTTTAACCCTCTGCCCAATTGATGGCGGTGATGAAGACAATGTCGAATGAAGAGGAGAGAGTAAAGGAGGTGAGAGAAATATTAGAGGGGAGACGGAGATGTTTCAGCAGGGGAAGATGAAAAAGCGGAATACGAGTTTTCTTTTTCTCTGTCGTGGCTTAGGTGAGGAAAAAAGCAATAATTTTTTAAGAAAGAAATTAAGAGTTCATAATATTTTAATTATGGTTGTTGAAATTATTTTCAATTATGAGATAACATTTTTTAAAAAAGGTGATTTAACTGAAAGATTTTGGGTTAGTTAACTAATGATTGTGTAAAAGATTTATTGAGAGGGGTTGGAGATAGTTGGTGAGATGTGGTCGAGGTGGTTGAAACTAATTTTGTTTTTTTTTAAGTCATAAGAGCAGATAGCAATTATTTTCAATCATAAGTCAAGGCTTGTTTTTTCGAGGAACTTTTCAGCTGCGGATAGGAATATTGTTTCATCTGTTTTTAATATTCCGCATTCGATTCGTTGGGAAAATACCTAGGTTGTCCTGTTTTCAAAGGTAGAGCAAATAATTCTATCTTTGCGGACCTATTAGTAAGAGCGAGATAGCAAATTACGAAGTGGAAAGCTAATTCGCTTTCAAAGGCAGAGCGAGTTGTGCTTATACAATCTAATCTTGAATCCTTACCTGCTCATGTGATGCAAAGTTTTAAAGTACCCAAAAGCACGGCTAAGTCTCTAGATAAAATTAATCAAGATTTTTTTGGAAAAAAACTCACAATGCCAATGGATTACCAATGGTGGCTTGGGATAAAGTTTGTACTCCCAAGAAATTGGGCGGTTTGGGTCTCGGGAAAACCGAGGCAGCTAACCAAGCTTTTCTATGTAAACTTATTTGGAAATACTTATACGTAGAAAATAATTTATGGGCCTCAATTATGAGAACTAAGTACCCATTATCGGAGGATTTTTCTTAAGAAAAATTAAAACTTCCGATTCTTGGGCCTGGAAATGTTTGCTTAAAGAACGTGATCTATTTAAAAGAGGCTTAAGATGGAAAATAGGTAATGGCAAAAAGGCGAAATTCTAGCATGATTTTTGGTGTGCTAACTTTAATTTGGTAAATTACTATGATATGAACATTCCGAATATTCCTTACTTAGATGCCATATTTAGTGAATTTATCACTCCAAGTAAAGAGTGGGATCTGACCCGACTTAATTCTTTTTCCCGGATGGCGTTTGTCGGACTATTAGGACCATCCCCCTTCCTAATCATGATATAGAGGATGCTTGTTTGTTGGGGACTTTCTAGCAGCGGTTATTTTACAACAAAATCTGCTACTTGGAATGCACATAATCTTCGGGATAGTCATACTAGATGGGATTTTGCTTGGATTTGGAATTTAGACGTGATGCCTAAATTGAAATTGTTTTTGTGGCAAATTAGTCATAATGCACTATCCACACGAGATAATCCGGCTAAAAGGGGAGTAATCACCGACATTGTTTGTCCATTATGTCAAGTTCACGATGAATCAATTAATCACCTTTTTCACAGGTGTTCTTCGGTTAAGGACATTTGGAATAAAGCATTTCAGCACAAGTGGCTAAATATTAATTTTAGTCATTTGCAAATTGTATCTTTGAAGGATATTTTTGATAAGACTAGGATTTTGAATAAACCAAATCAAATGATCCGCATGGTTCATTTATTATAGAGTATATGGAAAAGTTGAAATGATGTTGTCTTTAATAATGGACACTATAATGCTTTGTCTACAATTTTAAAGGCCAAGATTAGGTGGGCAGAATAGAGGGCAAGAGGACGATTCAATAATCATTCCAACTCACACTCCAAGTAGTCACCCTCCACTTCACTATACTCGAACTCGGTTTGTCACTGGCAGAAACCACCGGGGGGTTCATCAAAATTAACTTTGATGGATCAAAATCATCATCAACAACGGCGGGAGGATTCGTGATTTGTAACAACCCGACCCTAAATCACATTATTTATCTTATTAATTACAAGATTTATATAATTGCGCGAGTGCACTTCAATTCGATATTTCACATTTAAATTACTTTTATATACGTGTTATGCAGCTTAGGCGACGAAGTGGCCCTAATAAAAATCTCATAATAAGATTATAATTTGTGAACATCATTATTAAAATAAAATTAACAAGTAACAAAAAAAACAAAGAATTAAGAAAATTGAAAATAAAAAATAAAATTTTCAGATTTTTTTAAGAAAAATCCAGAATGGATTTATCCGGAATTTGAAAAAAAAATTTTTAAAATTTTACGGATGAATCGGTCGGGCAAAGGCTTCAATTCAGTCTTCATCTCCCTCATTCTCACGCTTCCCCTACCTTCCTCTACCTCTCCCCTGCCTCTCCACGCCCTCCCCTCGGTCGGGCCGGTTCGGCGACCGGCCGCCGCCAACGCCGGGCGAAGCCGTCGTGAGCACCGGCCTCCCTCTCTCCCTCTCTCACGCTAGCGTTCTCTCTCTCCCTCGCGTGCTCTGTTTCCCTCTTCTGCCTCCATCTCGCTACTCTGGTCTCGGCCACCAATCGCCACCAACGCCGAGCCAGCGGCCGACGCCGGCGTCGTCGGGAAGACGCCCGGCGTTTCTCTTCCACCTCTGCCTCTGTCTCTCGGTCGCGCTCTCGCTCTCGCTCTCTTCCGCGTGGCCCTGTCCCTGTTTCCTGCGGCCACTCGGCGGCCAACCGCCGCAGCCCCGACGCCGAGGCTCGTCGCCGGCCACTCCCAGCGAGTCGCCACGGCGCAGCCGCACACTCAATCCCCTCCTTCCTCTCCTTGACTCCTCTGCCGTGAATTCGAAGGTAAAACCTTAAACCCTAAATTATCAAATTCATTGTTTATTTGAGCAATTGTAATTGTAAATTGAAGTATATGATTATAAATACGTTTGTGAAGTGAATTTAAAGATTAATTTGGGAGAATCCGAATTGGTGTGAATGATCGAGTTGTGTTATTTTGATGGATTGGTTGTGTATGAAGGAGAACGAACGTGATTCTCTTGGAGAGATTATGAATTTGTGAATGAGTTTGGGAGGTGTTTATTATAGAATTGGGTAAATTGATGGACTTGTTATATGTTGAAAATGGTTATATTGAGCAAACGAATGGGAATGTGTATGTAGAGATTGAAATTAAGCAATGTGTAAGTGTAGAAGTGCGAGAAAATGGTTCAAGCATTAAGTTTGCCTAATTGTAATTGTCAATGTGAATTTTGTTGTGAGAATAATGCACATGACCTTAAATTGGGATATGTATGAATCTTGAGCGATTCGTTAAATTTTGAAAGCTTCATATGGAAAGACATGTTGTGGATTAATTAATTACTTAACTAGGGGTTTGAATGCAATGAAGGGAGAGAGAATAAATTAGGAATAAGTGTTCAATTATATATATATATATATATATATATATATATATATATATATATATATATATATACCATTTTCAATCCAAGTCAACTAACGAATTGAATTACATCAAAATCATTGACTATCTAATTGGCCTAATCAACTTCTTTAATTAGTATGCATTGTGTTCAATATTTGAAACGGAATTAACGCAGTGAAATTATGTAAGAAAACGTAGTTTAACCGATTACGTAATAAATATAGAAAATAAGATAAATTATCAACGCTTATACAAATTCAATTATTGAAACTCAAGAGAAACATTATTAACAACAAAATCTATCGAAACAGAAATGAGGCCACTTCGTTGCCGAGCAATTGCTGACTCAAATTTCTATAAAAGGGAGAAACAAATATTCTCGGTTCGAGTACGTTCATTGCTCGTACCTTTCGAAAACTCACATGTTTCATCAAATTTCAACATTTCTTATATATATAACTAATAATGAATCATTTGCAAATCAAGTTTTGCCACCTAAGCAAGCGGTCCCCGCCCAATTATTAATTATCGTGGCTTGTGCCCATCAATTATCAATAATCGTGGCTTATGCCCAACCCGCGCGGCTTCAACTCGGGTTCTCGGTCGGCCGGGAGGTGTGCACCTTACTAAGATCGTATCAATTATCAAGGGGTTCCACTTTCGGATAATAACCGAGCAAGCAAGTTTTACTTATATTCTCTCCCCCGATTTCAAACTAAAATGAATTGAAATGCGCGCGCTCAATTAAAATATTTTATAAAGTTGTTTTATAGTGCGGGAATGTTTTTACCGAGTTTCGACTCATTTTTCGAAATATTTCACTGTTTTTGTTTTTAGGGAAAGCATATGTGGACAGCTCATTGCCTAGGAGGTATGACGCAAGCAAAACTTAGTCTGTACAAATTGTTATCACCACTCGGTGATGGATCTAGAAGCTCACGGTGATTTTCCTTCACATTGGGTTTTGGGTTTGCTCGTGGAAGGTATTACATACGGCATATTTTCGGATAACCCATTACGAGGGCCTCGTATACTATATAAAATGTCTCGAAATGTATGTTGGGAGTTGGTTTAATCATGTGGTATAGTTTAACTCTTTGGGACACAAATATTTACTCCTATCGAGATTTGTATAAGCGTAAGTGATTGAAGCAAGTCTTCTTATATGCATTCTATTTTAGCTTGGTCTTATTCCTAGGACGGCGGTAACGCTTTCGGTCGTTAACTTCCGCTGCGACCATACTACATACTCTCTAATTAGGAGATTATTACGTAATGGTGATTGGGGCGTTACATGATTAGAGGTTGGGAATGGAAATTTATTCAAGCTGGGACAACTAATTTGGGACCAGCTTACGTGTTGGTAGCCGAAGCTACCGCTATGCGGAATGGGGTAAGAGCAGCAGTACAAGCGGTGTTTTCGATCAATTATGTTGGAAGGAGATAATCAAGTTGTTATTAATAGGATTAAAGTAGAGATGCATATTCCCTGAGATATCCGGACATTCATCGAGGACACACGTCATTATCTTCAAAGATGTGAACATGTGGTTATCCATCATATATTTAGAGAAGGAAATAGAACCGCCGATTAGGTTGCTAAATGTGGTCTTTGTATTTCTTCTTCCTTATGTTGGTCGATTTTCCTTCATCTTCTTTTCTCTCCATTTTAATGGAGGACAACTTGGGTGAAACCCTTGCGAGAAGGGCTACCTGCTAGTTGTTGTACTTATCTTTTCAAAAAAAAAAAAAAATTGCATCCAAGAAAATTACATTAAATCTACAAATCTATTTACGACAATAAATTATAATAAATATGTCAATATCTTCTACATCTTGTATCAAAAAATAATAGTACATGACCACGGTGTAAATTTTAGAAGTTTGAGCTTAGCTCAAATATTTTTATGATCATTATAAAAAGGTGCTTAGTGTAAAAATTATTTTAACAAGCACGGTAAACACTGCCCAACTCTATTCTTAGTGTGTTTTCGGCGATAGCGTTTGAGGTAATGATTAGTGTTTTGGAGGATGTAAAACACTACTTATTTAAAAATGTAAGTGTTCGGCAAAATAGTGTTTGACATAATGAGTAGAGTTTTAGGCAGTGTTTTTGAAAAGCTACTCAAAGTAACGTTTTTAAAAACACTATCTAGTGTTTGCACATAATTTCCAAAATTCTCCTTTTTATTTTCTAAAATCTTTTATCATTTATGTCCGTTTAAGTCATTTTATATAAATCTGTTACTTAAACAGCTACTACTATCGACCACAGTTATTTTTTTATTTTTTAAATTATTATTATTATTATTATTATTATTATTATTATTATTATTATTATTATTATTAATGAGACAAAAAAACCAAAATATACAGTATTAATCTACAATAGCAGGTCATTAGGATAGTGGTGATTTGGATCATAAAATCTGCACCCAAAAACATTTGGGTCATAAAATATTAACATAATGGTACATACGAAATAAAAAGTAATCAAGTGGTATTTTAGGTAAAAAAATGGAGAAGTTAATGGTATTTCAAGCCAAGAGCTCGATACTGTGGATACGAGTATACCGATGTGACTCACGTGTTAGAGACTCGCATCATTGGACACACAAGGGTTCAAGATGGATCTTAATCTCGTTTTACGTTCGTTTATATTTTTTATATTTATTTATATTTTTTATATTTGTCTATATTTTTTTATGTTTATTTATGTTCGTTCCTTTCTTATTTTAACAACTCATTTCTATTTATTTATGTTCGTTTATATTCTTTTCTATTTTTTTATATTTATTTATTTTCATTTATATTCATTTATATTTATATTTATATTTATTTACGTTTTATATGTAAATGATCGATGGTAATTCATTTTGGCTGGCAACCAATTATTTGCTCAGCCAACCAAAAAAGGACACATTAAAGCCAGTGAACAATTAAAAAAACAAGGGATGCTTGATCATCTATATATACTCTAATACCCCCCAAAACTTAATTATCCCATCTGTTTTTATATATCCCCTGTTTTCATTTTTCTGACTTCAAAACTCGACCCCAAATTCCGAATGGCCGAGAGAAATGCGATGGGGGAGGAAGAGCATTGCTCCTTGGCGTTGGCTATGGCAACCGGCTCGGTCCCCGCCATGGTGCTAAAGGCGGTGATTGAGCTTGAGGTTTTCCGGATCATGAAGCAGGCTGGGCCGGATGCTCAACTCTCCGCAGCTCGAGATCGCAGCCCAGCCTGCCCACCAAGAACCCGGATGCCGGTGCCATGTTGGACCGTGTTGGACGAGGTTCATAAAACGGCCACTTAGGCCTGTTAATTTCCGCCTAATAATCTCTCCTCTTATCCAGGAAAGGTTCCTGGATAAGTGGGATAGCGAATGAAGTTGAGATTGACTCAACTTCTTAACAATAAGGATAGGAGCGGATGCTCCTATTTAAACAAGTAATGGGAGACACAGATTGACAACGGTGAACAACACAAGCATTCGTTGCTCCTCTCTAATCCTTTATATCTCCTCACGTTTCATACCGGGAATGAAGCGTTAAACCCCGACTCGGACTCTCGTAACACCGCCTCGTGGCGCCCCCGACGACCATAGAACATACCGCCAATCGCCTCGGCGACGGCGGCGACGGCAGCGGCTTGGCTATTAGTGGCCCAACGCAAAACCACCCCGGTCCGGCCTCTACGACCCAAATAAAATAAAATAAAAATAGAAAAGGAGGTTAGGAAATCGGACTAACCCATCGGACCGCCGGGAGAGGGTGGCACGTACCGACACGCGCCGCCGCGAGGATTAGTTCTTCCTCTCTCTTAGCTTCTCCGCCGCCGATATACGCCCAACGACCTTTTTTTCTTTGCGAAAACAGCCCGGCGGTGGCGCGTGTGGGTCACGCGCCACCACGCCGCAACCACCTACGATCGATTTTGGTGTTAATCGGTTGCTTGGCGGCCGATCTACATCATGCCGGTAGTATTTTTGTCGAAAAAGGAAGGACGAGGCTTGTGGGTCTCGTTTTTTGGCTCGGCGGAGAAGGGCGGAATTACATCATTTGGGTGTTTTTTGGACGCCGGAAAACGAAAAGGCCGTGGCCTTTTGCTTGGTGTCGCCGGGCATAGTGGAAACAAGCCCAAGCTTTCCTCTCGTAGCCATGGCTACTCACGGAGGAGATGAAGTAAGGGAGAGAGACCCTCGGTCGAGAGACCGAGAGGACAGAGAGACCGAGAGGGAGAGAGGACAGAGATGGATAAATGAAGGCTGTGTGAATAAATGAGCGTGAGTAATCAAGGGCTGGCGTGAAGTAATGGCTAAGCGTGCCCTTCTTTTTTTTTACCAAGTCCTAGAAATTCATTTCGTTCCCGAGGCTTTCCTTTTTCCCTGTCCTTGTTTTTTTTTTTTTTTTTTCTACCGAGGCACGCTGCTTCGTGGTCCACATTAAATCAATTAGCATGCTCATAATTTACTATGTTTAGTACATGGTTTTAATTTTAATTTTTTTTATTTTGTGTAAATTTAAAATTAATATTAACCTCGATTTTATAATTTTGTGTAAGTTATTTTAATCAGTTAATTTTATGAATCTGTTTCATATTATATAAATTACATAATTGTGTTTTATGTGATTATTTGTTTTTGGGCATGTTATTTGTTTAATATATGTAATTTCGTATTACATGTTTCAAAGATGGAAAATTAGCATGAACATTATATAAATATGTTTAATATAGTGTTATATAAATTAGTTTTATAAAAGGCAATAGTTTTGCTCTACATGCTACATATGAATTTGTTTCATGAAATCATATTAGTTATAAAATTAGTTTTTATATAATATGAGTTAAGTGATATTATCTATAAATTAGTTTTTAGAATTAATATGAATATGTTTCATGCGAATTAATAATATCACGTACAAATTATTTCATGTAAATTAGTTTTACATCTTAACTACCTTTGTGGTATGTAAAGTTCAATGTTAATTCGTTTGATGTTAAAATTCATATGAATATGTTTTCTATGGAATTAAAGTGTCAATTAATTTTTCTAAAATTTCTAGTTCATTTCATATGTGATGATTATGAGCTTAGCAAAATTTTCGATCATATGACTTGAGTAAAGAATTTTGTGAAAATTTTAATTGTTTTTAAGATGTGCCTAAATGTCCAATTTTTATTTGTAGATATGGCAACGAAACCTATAACGAGATATGGCCTTGACCGAAAAGTTGGTGGGGTCCAACTATGACATTTGGCATCGGAGGGTTCAGCTTCCTTCGAATGAGCGAGAACTACTAGAGTTCTTGACCGCCAAAATGTATCCTCCTCGCTACTAAGGATAAAGATGACAAGGATGTTGATACTAGTTCCGCACGGTATCGGAGGGATTTGAAAGCATATCGGGAGTGGTTCAAAAGGACCGCTCGACGCGGTATGCCTTATCGAACCTTATGCATGATGACTTAATCGGTGAATTTGAGAACTGTCCCACAGCCTAAAGATATGTGGGATCAACTTAAGATCAAGATCGGGCAAACTTCGCTACTAAGCTCCGCCAATTGCATCTTACGTGGATGCAATACACTTTTGGCCCGGAGCATAGTATAATCGAACATATACGAACATTGAGTGCAATGGTTCGTGATCTTAAGGCTGGAGGGATCGAGATCTCCGAGCGTGATCAAGTCACGAATGTGATTCGTGCTATCCCATCCGAGGACCCTTGGAAAACGTTCAAGACCCCGATGGTGCATAGTGATCACCTCCAGATCGTGGACGATATTGTTCGTCATCTTGAACTTGAAGAAGACCGCATGAAGTCACATGCTCCTCGCTCCCGTTCTCGCTGCATTAGTTGCTAAAGGAAACAAACCTAAAGGCAACAAGTTTAAACGAGGGAAGAAGAAAAGTTCTCATCCCTCTAAGAAACCCGGGCCTGCAGGTGGAAATGCCAAGAAACAAAGATAAGGCTAAGGGCAACAAAGAAAAGAATATGGCACGTGTGAAGTGCTATAATTGTGGAAAGAAGGGTCACTATGCTAGGGATTGTCCCGAGCCTCAAAAGGTGACCCCTCCATTAAAGTCTCTGAATTATTTGTTTGTTCCCATGCATTAGTTGCTAACTCTCTTCCTAATTGGATTGTAGACTCGGGAGCAAGCAAGCACATAGTTCAAGACCGAGCTGGGTTTGTAGAGTTTCACCCTTATCCGGTGGGCATACAAACCGTGACATTAGGGAATGGCACGATTGAAGACGTTCTCGGTGTGGGAACGTATCAGCTCAAGCTACGTGGAGGAAATAAGTTACTCCTACTAAATGCTCTCTACGCGCCCGGGGTGCAATGTTCCCTTATTTCCTTTGTCTCCTTAGTTAAAGTAGGTTTTCAGTTTATTTCAAAAGAAGATGGTTTAGAGATTTATTATGGTGGCAATTTGTTTGGCCATGCTAGTTTTCAAAACAATTTCCCTGTTTTGGATTTAGACGTTTGCTATGATAATTCCGCATTAGTTTCATTTGTTGATTCCAATTCGAATCTGTTAAATGGCATGCAAGACTTGGTCATATTGGCCAAGATAGAATGACTAGACTAGCAAAAGAAGGTCTTCTAGACCGACTCACTAAGGTTAGGTTGCCTAGATGTGAGTCATGCTTAGCTGGTAAGGCGACCAAAAAGCCTTTTGGTAAGGCTTCTAGGGCGTCACATCCCTTAGAACTTATTCACTCCGACATATGTGGACCTATGAATGTCAAAGCACGTCATGGTGCTAGTTATTTTCTCACCTTGATAGACGACTATTCACGATATGGGTATGTGTACCTTTTATCACACCGTTATGAAGCTTTAGATGTGTTCAAACGCTTCGTAGCGGAAGTAGAAAACAAATTGGAGCGTAGAGTGAAGTCTCTTCGCACCGATCGTGGTCGTGAATACCTTTCCGATATGTTCAAAGGGTTTTGTGAGGAAAAGGGCATACGCGAGCAACTCACGATTCCAGGCACTCCTCAACAAAATGGAGTTGCCGAGCGACTGAATCGAACATTACTTGACATGGTCGGGACAATGATGGCCCAAGCTAATTTGCCAATTAGTTTTTGGGGGATGCGTTGCTTACGGCAACTTACATCCTGAATCGAGTGCCTAGTAAGAGTGTTTCGATCACTCCATATGAGTTATGGAATGGTAGAAAGCCCATCTTGGACCATTTACGCCCGTGGGGTTCGGCTGGCTATGTGCACAACCCAACTCACCCACATGGGAAAATTGGTCCTAGAGCTACAAAAATGGTGTTCATCGTGTATCCAGTAAAATTCAAAAGGATATGTCATGTATGGAGAACATCCAACTCGGCGGCATGAAGGAAATAGAATCCCGAAATGTCGATTTTATTGAGGATGAGTTCCCAAGTATTGGTGAAATTAAGAAGGACTTAGAGTTGTATGAGTTACAACAATTATCTCTCGGTGAGGGGAGGATTTGTACACTCATCGTGTCACCGAGGATAATAGTTTTCCAGACAACAGAGATAGTAGGAGTGGTCCTACCATCTCTAATGATGGAAATGTGTCTACACAGGAGATCCAACAAGAGAATGAGGAACGTCCTCAATCTCCAGCTTCCTAATCACGAGGTCGGTCCTCCTTCTCGAGAACCCGAACCCACATCTCAAGGGATTAGTGGGAGAGATTCTCCTATTACTCGGAGTCCCACACCTCAAAGGAAAAGGGGGAGGGATCCCGAGCCTAGTAAGACAAAAGAACCAAGTCCTAAAATCATTCGAAGGAGCGAACGAGGAAAAGTTCCCCGACGATTTTTTCAAATCGAAGAGGATATCTTCTTTTGTATGCCTTTGGAAATAGAAGAGCCAACCTCTTATGAAGAGGCTATAAACTCACCAAACCATACAGAATGGATGGAAGCCATGAGAGATGAGTTGGACTCAATGGCAAAGAATGAAGTTTGGGAACTGGTTGATCTTCCTCCCGGACGTAAGGCCATTGGAAACAAGTGGGTTTTCAAGGTTAAACGTCGAGCAGATGGATCAATTGATAAGTTCAAGGCCCGATTAGTGGCGAAAGGATTTACACAAGTTGAAGGTGTAGATTATGAAGAGACCTTCTCTCCTGTGGTGAGAATGACCTCTATTCGCCTACTTCTAGCCCTCGGTTGCTCATTTGGACTTAGAGTTAGTCCGGATGGATGTAAAGACCGCATTCCTCAATGGTAATCTGGAGGAGGAGATTTATATGGATCAACCTATTGGTTTCGTATCAAAAGGACAAGAGGACAAAGTTTGTCGTCTTAAAAGATCCATATATGGTCTTAAACGAGTCTTCCGGATCATGGTACTTTAGATTCCATGAAGCTATTACTTCGTATGGCTTAACCATGGTTTCGTAAGACCATTGTGTATATGTCAAGAGGACGACAATAGGGATTATGTTCCTTACATTGTACGTTGATGACATACTACCGGCTGGAAACAACCTGGAAATGATCAACGCCACTAAGAAGTGGTTGTCTTCCGTCTTCGAGATGAAAGACATGGGTGAAGCCAAGTATGTCCTTGGTGTGGAAATAATTAGAAACCGTTCTAAAAGCTTCTTGGTTTATGTCGAAGGCATATATCGAGAAAGTCCTGGAACGCTTTCGGATGCAAAATTCCAAACCCGTTGACACTCCGAGTCGATAAGGGTCTTACTTTAAGTCATGAGCAATGCCCTAAAACAGATAAAGAAAAGCAGAATATGAGTAGTGTTCCCTACGCTAGTGCGATAGGAAGCTTAATGTATGTCATGTTATGTACACGGCCGACATTTGCTTCGCAGTTGGATTGGTGAGTCGTTACCAAAATAACCCGGGACCTCGCTCATTGGCAAGTCGTCAAAAGAATAATGCGCTATCTTCGTGGAACTACCGACTTGGTACTTTGTTATCAAGGAGGGGACCTAAAACCGAGGGGATACTCGGATGCAGATTGGGGTGGTGACCTGGATGAGTCCAAGTCAACCTCGGGATACGTTTTCACCCTTGGTGGGGGAGCCATATCTTGGTGCAGTAAGAAGCAAGACCGCATAGCCCCGTCAACTATGGAAGCGGAATATGTCGCTAGTTGCCTTGCCGCTCAGGAGGCAATATGGCTAAGGAGTTTTCTCCAGGATGTCAACCTTTCTCCTAGAGTTGACGATCCTGTCGAGATGTGGTGCGATAACACTGCTGCCATTCAATATGCTAAGGATCCTAAGTTTCATAGGAAGGCTAAGCATATTAAAAGGCGTTATCACTTTGTGAGGAACGCTATAAAGTTGAAAGAGATTGTTGTCAAATACTTATCTACTAACAAGATGATCGCTGATCCTTTGACTAAACCTACTCCTAGAGATGTGTTCAAAACTCATATGATGAGTTTAGGTCTTCATAGAGTTTAGTCATTTGAAACATCTTGTATTTTTGGTTTTTGGACATACATTTTAGATGAACTTTCTCATTGAAATAAAGATTGGTGTTTCTTTTTCTTTTTGAATGTTCATAATTTTCTTTGGTTGCATGAATTGGCACATCCGAATGTCACTAGGCTTCGATTATCTTATCACACGGATAATCAACACTAACGCTTGAGTAGCGGTTAGGATGAGACTAAAATCATATTGGCACTAGGTGTGCAATATTGATTAATTTTTTCGTACTCGAGACAGTATGAAAAATATACATGAATAGTCGCCTTAGTAAGTCTAAGATGAGATTTGAGAAAAATCGAATATAACACAACCTTATATTGAAGCCTTTTAGCCGAATTTAAGTGTCGGGATTACGTTGAGTGCGTTAATCCAGTGACTCAAGTCAGGTTTTAGGAAAAACTTGGACTTGTAATTCGTATGATATAAAAGTGACAGACTCACCTTAGTGGGAGTTATATCATAACACACACGTCATACTCGTGTGTGCTAAAAGACGACCTTGTGGAGTGACAATAGTTTCCCTTCCTTGTCATCTGTGTGATCCTCGAAACATTATTGTTTCAAAAACAATTCCCTTTGACTTAGGACTATGATGTGAAATCTAAGTCGGATGTTGCTACTTTAATGTACACTCCAAGAGTTATAGAAATATACAGCTCAGCGGAATACATTAGGAAAGCAATCTTACCGAGATGTAACATCATGAGTGGCTAAGGAAAACCATTTCGTACTCACCATATCAGCCCGGGCGATTATATTCGGAATATAATCATATGATATATCAGTAGACATAAAGGGATTATATATGTCACGGTGATGTCTTGAATGGTTTGGGGAGTTGTCCTTATGAAAGTGTCATGTTAGTTAGATGGTGACTTAATATGACACTACCGGTTACTTTTTGGTCGCACGCTTCATTCCCGGTATGAAACGTGAGGAGATATAAAGGATTAGAGATTTTATTGTACGGCCTACGTGGCCGAGTGGGAGCTGTTGGACGAGGTTCATAAAACGGCCACTTAGGCCTCGTTAATTTCCGCCTAATAATCTTCCTCTTATCCAGGAAAGGTTCCTGGATAAGTGGGATAGCGGATGAAGTTGAGATTGACTCAACTTCTTAACAATAAGGATAGGAGCGGATGCTCCTATTTAAACAAGTAATGGGAGACACAGATTGACAACGGTGAACAACACAAAGCATTCGTTGCTCCTCTCATATCCTCTATTCTCCCTCACAGATCGGACCGACCATCTTAGGGTCTTCGGGTTTGATACGTGGCTGTTTCCGGCGACTCTAGTAGACGCCGGATATACTGTTCCGGACGACACCGAACCGGACTTCGGAATACAACCAGAATCGGAGGATTCGTGACTCGGGAAATTGACTTGTGGGCTATCGAACGGCAGTCGATCTATTCGCTTCCGCAACTACTAAGGTTAGTCCTTATATTTACATATATATACCTTCGGACCGGATGCTCCGGGTCTTGGCAAGCTACGAGGTTCTCTTCTGCTCGTATCGAGCTTCCCGACGGCCGGGTCCAACGACTATATGGGCTTGCCCCAGTTTCCCAGTTCTTCGTCAAGTGTGAGGACGGTGCCTCCTTGGCTACTTTGTCTCTCCTAATGCAGGACAAGGTTTTCATGGAGTCCTGGTACGTAATTCTCTTATGCACTCTTAGGCTGCTGTTTTGATCATAATTTATTTCTAATATATGCACTCTTAGTTTATCTATGACAAAAGTTAGTGATCGTTGGAAAGGTAATTGTCTATGACAAAAGTTATCCAAAATTTGTGAAATATTCCGTTGAATTCTTCTGATTTTTCTTGGGCCCTTTTTCATTTTATTTGTTGCAGGTATCATTTAAAAGATGCAGTTCTTGAAGGAGATATTGCATTTAATAAGGCTCATGGCATGCCCACGTATGAATATTCAAGAATAGATGATAGATTCAATAGATTATTGAATAATGGAGTATCAAGCTACTCTATCATTATCGTGAAGAAAATGCTTGAAAAATACAACGGTTTCGAGGGCATCTCAACTTTAGTCGACATTGGAGGGAATACTGGCACAAACCTTAACATGATTATCTCAAAATATCCTAACATTAAGGGTGTCAATCTTGATTTGCCTCATGTTATTAAAGAGGCACCAACATACAAAGGTATCGTACTATCTTTAGAAGGAAAAAAAATACATATCTTACTTTTTAAGATAGATAAAAAAAATTGTATTTTTTAATTGAGAATGGAAATGTTTTATTATTTACATATTTAGGAATGGAGAATATTGAAGGAGACATGTTTGAAAATGTTCCAAAAGGAGATGCTATATTCATAAAGGTAATTAGTTTCATGTTTAAATTACATTTGTTATTAGTTCGCAATGCAAATATGTATTCATGGGTATATTGATATAAATCGAGTTTGTGTATATACTTACTATAACTGAAGGCTTATGTGAAATATATATAGTGGGTATTGAGCAATTGGGGTGATGAGCATTGCCTGAAGTTGTTGAAGAATTGTTATGCTGCCTTACCTGATCATGGGAAGGTGATTATGTGTGACTTTGTTCTCCCTAACAAATCGGAAACGAGCCTTGCAATGAGGATGGTCTTGAACATGGATGCATTGTCATTGATTAGCTTGGTAGGTGGGAGGACGATAAGGACTGAACAAGACCTGGAGGCCTTGGCCAAATCTGCTGGATTTCAGGGTTTTAAAATGGCTTGTTCAGTTTCTGATGCTGATGTTGTTGCGGAGTTCTTAAAGAAAAACTAATAAGTTATTTCTCAACTATCTATTATGCAAGTGAATGAAGCCCTTGGATGAAATTTCTTATCCCGGGTGTACTGTTACTGATTTGTTTTTAATGAAAATATGTTCGTACCTCAAGAAAACATGCAAGCTTAATGATAGTAATGGTAACTATAGCAAAGGTCATAAAGTTTTTAACATATTGTCATTAACTAGTAACATCTGTATTTACAATCTTAGACTTGTCAGAATTGATCTCTGGCCCATCTGTATTAGTTTTGCAGTCTTAGATTTGTCAAAATTGGGACTTATCAAAATCGGTGCCTGGCCACCGAGAGGCAGAAGAGTTGTCACCAATGACTGTGTAGTCTACCACTAAAGGTATTGTTTTGGGTGTCTATTAGGGCATTTAGTTTTTAATAGAAATGGGGAGTTCATTTCTAACTGCTTTGAGGCTTTATGTTAGTATCTGTAGGGCTTCAGCAAGACATTATAGTAATTGTAGGATACTATAAGTTGAAAACATTTACCCAAAAGTTAAAGGGACGAATATCTCCTCTAAAGTTAAGCGGATCGTTAATGAGTTCGATATGTTTTAAATATAACCAACATTTAATCCAAAAAAATATAACTTTATTTTAAGGAAATCTATATTAATGGTTTTTGTATAATTTTAAAGAAATCCATATTGATGGTTAATGTTTGGTTAAAATATCATTTATTTTGATAAAACATATTTTTGCTTTTGAAAACTAGCTTAAGTTAAATACTAAATGTATAGGATTATAATAAGTTTTATTTTTGTAAAATATATGTTAAATTGTGCTAAAAATGTATATTATGTGATGATAACAAAAAAGTGTGTTATATTTCTTTAAATTTGAGTAGTAAAAAATAAGCGGCAAACAAAAATCTAAATAAATTATTTACATAGTCAATCCTTTTTTGTTATCTATATTTTATAACTTTTTAGCATAGGACACAAATTTTTGACAATCAACAAGTGATCAGCACACTTTTGTATATCACTTAGCTTTCTGCACTTTCGTTTCTATCTGAGATGAATTACTTTTTGTAGCTAATTTCGTTTTAGATAGAAATGGAAATTTCAAATCAGCTACAAAATTTGTTTTGTTGCTATTTGACACGAAAGTAATTTTGTAGCTAATTTCGTTTCTATCTTAAACAAAAAATAAATTTTCTAACGGAGAATTTGGCAACGAGGTGTTTACAGTGAGTCAAAAATTCATTTCTATTTTCGTTGCTAACAGCCTTTAGCGACGAAAAAACAAATTTAGAAACGAAAATACAAATTTAGAAACGAATCGTTTCTAAACAGTTGTTTTCGTGTAGTGTGTTATTACTTAATGACCTATATTATCACATGGTGACGTGATGATCAATTATAGCGAGTCAAAATATATTATTTATTTATTTATTATTATTATTATTGTTGTTGTTGAGAAAAAAAAACAAATATACAATATCTATAATGGCAGGTCACTAGGATAGTGATAATTTGGGTCATAAAATATTAACATAATGGTACATAGGATTTTAAGATCACTTAACAAAATTGTTAGATATAGCCTATTAAATAATTCATTATATTTTCTATGAGTTTACACAATTATTACTAGATTTGTTTTTTTATAAGAGAAAATCAATTTTTATAGTTTTTATTTTACTAAAAAATTAATACCTTGATACCCGTGCAACACGAGGTCAAAAACTAGTTTTAGGGAAAAATAATGGAGAAGTTATTGGTGTTTCAAGCCAAGAGCTCAAACTGTGGATACGAGTCTACCCATGCGTTTCACGTGTTAGAGACTCGCATAATTGGATACACGAGGGTCCAAGATTATCATAATTTCCTTTTTTCAATAAAAGATCGATCGTGATACATTTTGTCTGGCATCCAAAATAGGAAACATTAACGCCAATGATTTCCACAATCATCCAAAATAGGAAACATTAAAGCCCGTGATCAATTGAAAAAACAAACAAGGGATGCTTGATCATCTATCTATACATACCTAATAATATATAGGATGACCGCGACCGGATACTCAATTATTTTTGGACTCAATTTTAAATCCGATTAAAATTATTCAATATTTTCAATGCACTTAGATTTTTGGATCTAATTACGAACCCGGTCAGAATCCAGTTGTTCACTTTACACTCGCTTGAGTTTCTCCGATTTTTTTCTTTTTAATATTTTTGTACAATTTTAACTTATAATTACCCAATATTTTCAATGCACTCAACCTAATAATACGAAGCAAAGCAACACAAATGAAGAGCAATTAAAATTTTCTCAAAATTTTAGAATACATATATATATATATATATATATATATATATATATATATATATATATATAATAATAATAATAATAATAATAACTCCAAGTCGCTTTCACTACTTCTTACCAGACCGAGTTCAATCAGATTCAAATCTTATCCCGGGTGTACGGTTACTGATTTGTTTTTAATGAAAATATGTTGGTACCTCAAGAAAATATGCAAGCTTAATGATAGTAATGGTAACTATAACAATGGTAATAAAGTTTTTAACATATTGTAATTAACTAGTAACATCTACATTTGCATCTCTATTGTGAATACCCAAGTATCTGTAGAGCTTTAGCAAAACATTGGCCCTGTTTCATTTAGACTTTAACTTACAGTCTTACAGTTTCAGTACAACTCCTTACAACTCCAAACAGATAGATATTATTTTTCATATTGAAATTTATTATGAATTTATTTTTCTAACGTTAATGAAATTTTTTTGTTGGTGAATATTTATATATGTAAAGGTGCCTATTAGGATGACAATAGGATATGTACATGGCGGATATAACTATATTCACACCCTATTTTCCTCATTCTTATACTTAAGTATATTGAATTTATTTGTATAGGTGTGTAAGAATTCCGATAATTAATACCCATTGGATTCATTAATTTAATTTTATGTCTTAAGAAATTCGAAACAAATTCTAACGAATAATTAATTTCAAAAGTATCATATCCATTTAAGTTAGTTATCATGAAAAATATTACAAATATTTTGTTAAAGTTTAAGTTTATAAGTGAATAGTCAAGTTGAATGTGACGAAATCATTTAGGTTATTTCAGTCATGTTACATTTAACATAAGTTGTAAGAAGGTGTAAGGAGTCTGTAAAAGATATGGAGTTGTAAGAAGTTGAATGGAGTTAGAAAGAACATAAAATGTTGTACATGATTCGATAAAAATATTTATGTATTCATATGTGTATTTTTATAATTATGTGCAACATGTTTTTATTTTTAATTTTTATTTTTATTTATGAATTCTACGTAATAGAATAATAAAATTTATATATTTTATAATGCCAAATGCATATATATCATGTTTAATGATTTGTTTTTCAAGAAAAAATAAATTATATTTGATATTTATGAAAAGAGTTTTTATAAATGCATAAATAATTTTCATGTAATAGGTAGTTAAAAATTACCTTAATTTCTTATACGTTTGAAATAAATGTCCTTTACTACTAATTTTAGTAGTTGAGAGCATTTAATAGTTGACAACATTTATTTCAAATTTGAAAAATTAAGGTCATTTTCAACTATCTATTATATAAAAGTTATTTATGTATTTATAAAAACCATTTTCATAAGTATCAAACATAATTTCGTTTTTTCTAAAAATAAAAAGGAAGAAAACAAATCATCAAACTAATACATACGGATTTGGCATTACAAATATATTAAATTTATAAATAAAAATACAAATATGTTATACATAAATATAAAAATATATTAAACATTTTTATCAAGTCGTGTAAAACATTTTATATTCCTTACGATTGTTTACACCTCCTTACAGCTCCTTACAACTCGCTTACAATTGTTTATAGTTTTCCTTACAACTTTTTATAGCCTTACGACTCCTTACTGACTAAATGGAATAGGGCCACCTTGTAGTAATTGTAGGATACTATTAGTTGAAAACCTTTTTGTCATGCTAAACCGAGGCTTTGCTGGTGACATAATAGAATCCTTGGCATGTTTCTACCTTCTAATTAGGGCAATAATTACAATTGTTCATAAGGATATGGCATCAGTGGTTGTAAACTGTATCAATTTGTTATGATATCAACTTTGAAATGGCTAGCACAAGTGAATTGAGCATGAAATGGTTTCCTTCAAAAAAAAAAAAAGCATAAGCACATACATGTTGAGCATAACACCACTTAACATAAATAATTTTGCCACGGAATGTTTTTGTAACACCCCAAAACACCCCCGGGAGTATTACATCGCCGAGTTCCTTAGAGGAACTCCCAAGGCTCTTTCTCGGTGTTGGTTTGGCTGTCTAAACTCAACTTAAAGATAATAGAGGTGGTTTCCCAAAGGAACTTGAGGTTTCCTAAAAATTTCGGCGAGTTCTCGTTTGTAATATGGACTATCCCATAGGCTTAAAGCCTTAAAACCCTGCATGAACAATATAATATAACTCAACGAGGCACACGCTCGGAGTATACAACTCAACGGCCACACGCCGGAGTCCAACCAATCATGCTATAAAACTCAAAACAATCTAAAGGATCCAATATACATCCGGTACAACTATATGCACTAAATTACAAGTACAATATCGAGAAGTATAAGAAATGTATATTCTTGACTTGAATCGCTCAGCACGCATCAAACAACAATCAGCGGAGTCTCGAAATATACTAAGGTCAATCATGCTCCTGAAGTGTACCCGCAACACTCGGGAGGGAACGGGGCAATTTGTGGGGGTGAGCAATAAACCACGGGCTCACCGGAGTCTTATACCCTTAAATTGGAAATTCTTTACACATAATACTCATAATAATGAAATCTGCGAAAACATAATAACGTAATACAAATCTATATACTTTTCACTGAAATCTCTTGCAATGAAAAAGATCATGACTCTTTAATCACTTAAAAGCACATATTCACATTCATGAACAATTCTTTTGGGGTTGAATCAACTTTTCCGGGTCTTCCGAGGATTCGAACTAGCACTTCTTTCATCTCGGGCGCGACCCCGACAAAAAGGCTCCGGGACCTATCTTCTAGGAAGTCTCACAGTGGGCATCCCGCCTCTGCAGGACCCTCGTTAAAAACCTTCCCTCGAAGTTTCTAGTCAGGCGTCCCCAGTTTGAACCCTTCGGTATGCTAAACAATCCGTAGCTCGTTGATTCAAAACTCTTTGCACATACTCATTCATCACATTCACTTTACAGCTTTCTCAATCGATTGTCACCCTTATAAATTCACTTTCTCAAATCTGATTCATTTTCTCAATCAAGTCTCGCTTCTTTAAAACATAATTACCTTCGAAAGGCGCTTTCAAGAAATTGCATTCAAGAATCATTCACGTAAAATACAAAACTCCTTTCGAAACTATTTTTGAGTATCACGTAAGAAATCACATAACACGAATAGCCATCAATCAACGCAAGCGAGTCATTCTCCACTCTTTCCAACTATACCTTTCTCAATCTACCATTCTAGTACAATTAATTTCCATTTTCTAGGCCACAATAACCATAAGTAGATATTACCTAATTCAACGTTCTCACTTTTCACATTTCATTGTCTTCACCTCAATTCCTCTTTTACGCCTTTACTTAATAACTTAACTCTTCCCAATTACCATCTTTGTTTCAATACTTTTCGATTACGCTTCCACATTACTAATCAATCTCTTCTTAATCACGCTTAGTCGGGTAATTCCCGTTCTTACTTCACTACTAAACTCTTCTAATTCCTTTCTTCTCCAAGTGTAATTTGCTCTCATCTTAAGTTTCTATCTCATTAATCATTCTTTCTTGACCAACTCAATCATACACCTCTTAATCCCTTTTTCATCGCTCCACTTTCGCTAGCTCCATTCATCTTCGCATTTAGTTCAACCTTAAGGGTTTAATTATCTTTTGAACTCAATTATCCCAATACTCATCCACTTCTCACTCCTATGTCTCGATTGTGTACCACTCAATACAATTTCACATTCTTCTTCACACCTCCCTCGTTATTTCCCGATTTTAGTACTCGTTTTTTAACGCCGCAAATTCAGAAAATCTCTAGGACTCAATCTGAATATTAATTCATAACTTATGCCCAACCATACGTACTTATCCCGAACCGACCCGACTCCCGACACTACTCACTTTACCCAAGCAACTCAACTCGTCTCGAATTTCCCGATTTCATCTTTAGGCCTTAACAACTCCCATTCCCTTCACAACTCCTAATTCAACTTCCAAGCAACTACTAACTCATTCAATAGCATACATATTCAATATTTCACAATCACATTCAACAATCACGATAAACTCATTTAGATTTCGAATATACTAATAGTTTAGAGTATAAGACTACCCACCTCGATTCGGGGATTGGAGGTTTGTGGTTTGCTGAGGTTCCGGCTCCCCGGTTCGGTTCCTTCTTTCGTTTTTCTTTCCCTGCTGCTAGCCTCGGTTTCGCCGCCCTCCTCTACGCCTCGGCACCGTCGCCGGTCGCGGTCCCGCGTCCCCGGTTGCCCCCGGTTCCCGTTCTTCACTTCCTCTCGTTTCGGTTCGTTGTTCTTGGCCTCGGCTACCTCTCGACCGGGCCCTCGCGTGCTCACCGCGGGTCTTCCTCCCGGGCAGCCATTACTTTCCCCGATTTCCGGCCTCTCGGTTCCCCTCGCGCCCGCCTCGCTTCGATTCCTTCCTTCGCCCTCGTTCTACCTCGGTCTCTCGCCTTCTTTTCCCTTCGCTCGCGTCTGCTCGCGTCGCCGACGGCCACCTTCGGTCCCGCGGTGGTCGCCCGTCATCGCAGTCTCCTTCGCCGCGCTCGCCTCCCTCTCTCTCTCTCTTCCGTTCGGTGGTCCTCTCCCCCTCCCCTGTTCCGTTTGCTCTGCTTCTTCTTCCTCTCGCTTTCTCCCGTTCCCCCTCGGTCCTCCTTTTCTTTTAATTCCTTGTACTCTCTCTCCACCGCTTGACAAAACCCACCTCCTCATTCTATTGGACCTTAATTTTGTCTCTTTTATCCCATTATGGCCCAAGTAACCTCCTTCTTTATAAAACAATCCATGCCTCTTCCTCCCTCCGTCCTCTTATGTTTTGTCTCCTAATTGATTTTGATGCATCAATTAGGACACCGCCTAACCGCACCGAGTTTCAGCTCAAATAAGAAGGGAGGGTATTTCCTTAATTTAATTTATTCAACACCAGCCTCCAAAGGAATTTTAACGTAATATGTCCGGCCGTAAATAAAATCGGTCGTTCAACCCCCTAGTTGCGGGGAAAAATGCTCAATAATCCTATGCTTTCCATCTGTTTTCTTTAAAATTTCGGGTATTACATTTATATAAAGTCAAAACAACACATCGGACCTTTGAACTTCCAGTTGATCTACATGCATTGTCAATGTGTTGTCTTAGTGGACAATATGTTGAAGTGTATTTGATAAAACAAGTTGCGGTTATTATATGAGATGAAGTCACTGTGACTCATCAACATGTATTGATCGTAGTTTTAGGGATATTATGGGAGTAAAGTTCCCTCTTAGGGGCAAAGTGATGGTCTTTGGTGGAGATTTTAAACAAGTCTTGCCGGTTATACTAAAGGGCACTAAAGCTTAGACATTCAATGCATGTTTCATCATGTTAATATTGTATACACATGTCCGGGTACTTCATTTGACACAAAACATGATGTCTCGGCTTGACGTGAATGTACTTGTCGATGAAGATATGATCAAGTTGCCACCATCAATACCTATGATGTTCAACATTTATATCCGGATGAATTTTTGAATGCATTACCCTTTGTAGGATTGTCACCACATGCTCTTAAATTAAAAATTAGTTGTCCAATCATACTTACTATGAAACTTGAAGGTGAATTCGAACTCGTTGCAGCAAGCTCTTGAATTGCTGCAATTCTTTTATAAGTCAAAATAACACATAAGACTTTTGGATTTCCAGTTGCTCTACATGCATCGTCAAAATGTTGTCTCATTAGACAATATGTTAAACTACATTTGATAAAATAGGTTGCAATTATTATATGAGATGAAGCCACCGTGACTCATCAACGTGCATTGATCGTAGTTTTAGGGATATTATGGGAGTAAACTTTCCTTTCGAATGCAAAGTGATGGTCTTTGGTAGACATTTTAGACAAGTTTTGCCGGTTATACCAAAGAGTATTAAAGTTGAGACAATCAATGCATATTTTATCAAGTTAATATTTTAGACACATGTTCGGGTACTTCACTTGACGAGAAAACATAAGGTTTCAACTTGATGAAGAGTTTGCAACTTTCTTGCTTAAAGTGGGAGATGGACGTGAATGTACCGTCGATGAAGATATGATCAAGCTGCCACCATCAATATCAATATCACCTAATCATGGTAATCCCGACTTGATGATGCGATCTTCCCCGATTTGAATAACCATGTAGGTGATTCAACGTATATGATTGATGGAACAATTGTCATCCCTACAAATGAAGAAGATCGCACTTTGAATGAGAAAATCATTGACAAATTTGCCAAAACCGAAAAAATTTACTATTATGTTGACTCCCGATGATGTCCAACAATTATGTCCGGATGAATTCTGACTCACTGCAGCAAGCTCTTAGATTAAAAGTTGGTTATCCAATCATGCTTATTGTGAAACTCAAAAGTCAATTCGGATTCACCGCAACAAGCTCTTGAATTACTACAACACTTTTATATAGAGCTAAAACAACATATAAGACCTCTGGACTTCCAATTGCTCTACATGCATCGTCAATGTGTTGTCTTATTAGACAATATGTTGAAATGCATTTGATAAAAAAAAAAAAAAAGCTGCAGTTATTATATGAGATGAAGCCACTATGATTCATCAACGTGCATTGATTGTAGTTTTAGGGATATTATGGGACTAAACTTCCTTTTGGAGGCAAACTGATGGTCCTTGGAGATTTTAGACAAGTTTTACCAATTATATCAAACAGTAATAAAGCTTAGACAATCAATGTATATTTTATCAAGTTAACATTGTAGTGTAACGCCCCCAATTTGGCCATTATTAATTTATACTCCATAGATAAACACATCGGAATAACGCAACGGAATATTAAGTTATGTGAGGGCGTTACCGCCGTCCCTCATCGAGAGACAAGGCTAAATATTAAAATATGATAACACGACAATCTTTTTCATCTCGCATCAACCGCCCAAACTCATAGTTCCATAACTCCATAACCAATATTTACACAACTCCAACCATTAAACATGAATTCTTCCCCCAAAAGGCAACTTACCATTTAACAAAGGTACCCACCGTCGCTGATAAACCTCCACAAGAGTACAAAGACTAATTGACCAAAAGCCAACCATTAAAGCTAATTATACTATACTTAAGAGTAAGAGCCAAAGAACAAGCCATCGCTCCGAGTCAAGCATTTCGTGGTTTGTTTACTCATGTCTCTTCCTGCTGAATGCTAGCATGTTTTTCTCTTCGTAAAAACAATTATAAAAACAAGAATGAGCCATAGGGCCAGCATGTTACCCTTGTACTATAAAAATATTATAAAAGCCGATGAGCGTGCGCAGTACATTTGAAATTGGTTTTAAAAGTTATTTATGTGTAAAACTGCAGTAAATTCACTATGCATTAAGTATTGGAATATCTTAGGACCCATTTCTGGACATATGAATCTCATGCCGATTCTATGAGGTCATCATATATGTAATTATGACTGTATAAACAATCCATTCATTTATCCCGATCGATCGTGGAGGGCCCTCGTGAATCGTAATCGTGTTCGTAAACCGTAATCGTGAACCGTAAATCGTAATCGTGTTCGTAAACTGTAATCGTGAACTATAATCGTGTTCGTAAACCGTAATCGTGAACTGTAATTGTGTCTCGTAAATTGTAATCGTGAACCGTGTTCGTAAATCGTAATCGTAAATTGTAATCGTGTTCGTAAACTATAACTATGTCTCGTAAACCGTAATCGTGTTCGTAAACCGTAATCGTGAATTGTAACCGTGTCTATAAACCGTAATCGTGAATTGTAATCGTGTCTATAAACTCGTAATCGTGAATTGTAATCGTGTCTATAAACCGTAAACTGCGACTATGAAGTGGGTCCAAATTATTTGTATTATTAAAACAATAAACTTAATAATAAAGATGAACACTTTGGAAAAGGTACAAGCAATAACATACATCGATGTTTTAGATACTCCCTTTTAGGTCCTTGTTCGGATCCTTTCTGTTCGTTAAACTTTGATTTAGCCTCTAGTTTAAAGGGTGGAAAACGGTGGTGGAAGGAATTTGGGATTGCCGGAGGATAGCCGGCCGGTGGCCGGCGGAAGTTGGACTGTGAGCCAGCAACAACGAACAAGGGAAGTGAGGGGTTGGGAGAGTGAGAAGATAGGCTAATGCTTTTTTTTCCCCGCTTTTTGCCTTCCAATTCCATCCACCCATTGCCTCTATTTATAGGCTTAGATTGCTGAGTCCAATTTTGCTTCTTCTTCTACTTTTTGTCTAATCAACCATTAATTCATACTTATCTTAAACAAATTTAACCACATGGCTAATTTGTAACCTCACACATGGCTTAATTTATAATCACATATTTTATTTTCTTTCTTCTTTTTTTCTTTTCCTTAACTATTAAGCAAATTGATAAATTTTTCCGATTCAAAATTTGTGATGTTCGGATATATGTATATATCTCGTGAATCCGTATATTTAGCTAATTATCTATGCTATGAGGCACTTATAAATTCATAATAAATTTTTCAATTTTTGTATGTCCTAACATGTCTATAATTTTACGCAGTTCATTGCTTTGCAAAACAATATATTTTATAATTAGCATGGCATTGAAAATAATTTAATTTAATTAGTTAATGGGGTGTTACATCCTTCCCCCTTAAAATAAGTTTCGTCCTCAAAGCTGTGATACATTTGGAATAATTAAAGATGGCGGATTTTTTTTCTTTTGATTCTCAAATATTCTATGCGTTCTACCAAATCCAATTTAATTAGACAATACTTGTGCATGTTTTAATACCTTACTATTGACTCTATGAGTAACCTTACATACAATCCTATGGGGCATGTATGAGACTTTATAATCTGTTTGTGATGTAACTTTCCATAATATAGAAGTATGTGTAGCATTGAATTAATAATAATGACCTCAAGTGAAATATAAACATACCAGTTGTGGTTGTCTCCGAATCACCGACTTCTTTCTTCCTCATTACATAAGCCCCGCCTACCTGTTGGTTACCGGTAAACATAGGAGACTTAGTGCTCTTAGACACTTGAGTGTCGCCTTTGCGCACTTGCGGAGGCCTGGTAGGACAGTTCGCAATTATATGGCTCGGGTCCCCACACCAATAACAAACTCCAGTCCCTACCCTACACTCTGTAGTGGTGTGGTTCATCCGACCACATTTAGCATACTCGCTTCCTATTAGTGGTTGAGTCTTGAATTTCAGCTCTAATGATCATAGGTTTCTTGTTGGGTATCGCCTCCAAGTAAGTCTTCTTTTCGTTCCACCTCCTTTTAAAATTAGCCAAATTTTCCTTTTTCAACTCATTTTTCACCCGTTCTACTTCGACCGCATGTTCATATAATTCTTGGCTTGTTTGCATTGATTGCCCTGCCAAATGATCCCCGATATAGGGGGCTAACCCCTCTTCCAATCTTATCATTTTCATATGATCTCGTAACCACATATTCGGGGCAAATCTCGAAAGTTCGAGCAAACTTGCTAGCATATTCCATTACGGACAAATTACCTTACCTTAACTCCAAAAACTCTTTTTGTTTTTGCCTTTGTAGATGTACTTGGGTAGAACTTAGCTCTTAATTTCTCTAAGAATTTGTCCCAAGTTGCTTCAGGATGCTTGAAGAGTGGATTTTGCGGTTCCCCACCAAATGTCGACTTGTCCAGTTAAGTAGAAAGCCCCAATATTTATGCGTTTGTTGTCGGGAAGTTCCACCACATCAAATATCTTTTCCATTTGTCTTATCCATTCCTCTAAAATAATGGGGTCCATCTTTCCATCGTAGGCTTTAGGGTTTTGTTTTGCGACCCTATCAAAGAGTTTTCCTTCTCTTCCCGATTTTTCAAAGTTGGGTGCACTAAGCCTTTTTGTCACTTCGCTACAATTCTTCCCAAAAGCTCCGGATCTAAATCATTGAGTACTCCTCCTAAATCCTCAATGTTTTTAGAACTTTGCAGAACATTAGCATCTTCTTCACTTGCTTGTGAGGTTACCTGTTGGGGACTTTTGGTTAATTGATTGTGCTGGCATAGGTTCCACGTTGTTTTCTTGGATGTTGTTTCCAACAACATTCTCATTCCGATTTGACATGTTGTTCAACAAATGACGAATTTATTAATTCTCTTACTATGTTTTTTTCATTCTTTTATTTACTTATTTATGATTATTCGGTTAGTTAAGTAGGTACACGAACTTATGTATGTCTAATCTATGTAAACTTCATCCTCTTTGAACTATATATAAGTTGCTATATTTGGCGTATTTTATACATATTCAAATATACACACATTTTGCTAAGGATCAGCTATGCTTGGCTCCAAGCTATCCAACTCCTTGTCATTCCTAAACTTTCATGCAACTTTACTTTATTGTTGCTCTTTAATCATGTACTCCATGTTTCTTCCATTTCCTTATTATCGAGTCATTTATACTTGCACCACATATGTGCAACCTCGCTAAAACCCAAATAATTATCAGCATAAACTTTTCACTCATACACCTATATATAATCAGTACTACACTAGCCAATTCTCATAATCAATAATTTGTTAGGAACCCAAATAATAGCATTGAAATTCATTATTCCCATACAAAACTTTTTGCACCCAAATAACTCCATTATTCTCCTATATTTATATCCCAAAGTTACAACCTAGCTCGATACCACTTCGTAACGCCCCCAATTTGACCATTATTAATTTATACTCCATAGATAAACAGATCAGAATAACGCAACGGAATATTAAGTTATGTGAGGGCGTTACCGCAGTCCCTCATCGAGAGACAAGACTAAACATTAAAATATGATAACACGACAATCTTTTTCATCCGCATCAACCGCCCAAACTCATAGTTCCATAACTCCATAACCAATATTTACACAACTCCAACCATTAAACATGAATTCTTCCCACAAAAGGCAACTTACCATTTAACAAAGGTACCCACCGTCGCTGATATAGTTAAGAGTAAGAGCCAAAGAACGAGTCCATCGCTCCGAGTCAACATTTCGTGGTTTGTTTACTCCTGTCTCTTCCTCGCTGAATGCTAGCATGTTTTTCTCTTCCTAAAAACAATTATAAAAACAAGAATAAGCCATAGGGCCAGCATGTTACCCTTGTACTTGTAAAAATATTATAAAAGCCAGTGAGCGTGCGCAGTATATTTGAAATTGGTTTCAAAAGTTATTTATGTGTAAAACTGCAGAAATTCACTATGCATTAAGTATTGGAATATCTTAGGACCCATTTCTGGACATATGAATGTCATGGCGATTCTGTGAGGTCATCATATATGTAACTATGATCGTATAAACAATCCATTCATTTATCCCGATCGATCGGGGAGGGCCTCTATGAACTGTAATTGTGTCTCGTAAACTGTAATCGTGAATCGTAAGCTGTAATCGTGTTCGTAAATCGTAACTATGAACCGTAAACTGTAATTGTGAATCGTAAACTGTAATCGTGAACCGTAAACTGTAATTGTGAACTGTAATCGTGAACTGTAATTGTGTCTCGTAAATTGTAATCGTGAATCGTGTACGTAAACTGCTATCGTAAACCGTAATCGTGTTCGTAAACTATAACTATGTCTATAAACCGTAATCGTGAACTGTAATCGTGTTCGTAAACTGTAATCGTGAATTGTAATCGTGTCTATAAACCGTAATCGTGAATTGTAAATGTAAACTGTGACTATGAAGTGGGTCCAAATTATTTGTATTATTAAAACAATAAACTTAATAATAAAGATGAACACTTTGGAAAAGGTATAAGCAATAATAGACCTCGATGTTTTAGATACTCCCTTTTAGGTCCTTGTTCGGATCATTTCTGTTCGTTAAACTTTGATTTAGCCTCTAGTTTAAAGGGTGGAAAACGGTGGTGGAAGGAATTTGGGGTTGCTGGAGGACAGCCTGGCCGGTGGCCGGCGAAGTTGGACCGTGAGCCAGCAACAACAGCAAGGGAAGTGAGGGGTTAGGAGAGTGAGAAGATAGGCTAATGTTTTTTTTCCCCTGCCTTTTGCCTTCCAATTCCATCCACCCCTTGCCTCTATTTATAGGCTTAGATTGTTGAGTCCAATTTTGCTTCTTCTTCTACTTTTTGTCTAATCAACAATTAATTCATAATTATCTTAAACAAATTTAACCATATGGCTAATTTGTAACCTCACACATGGCTTAATTTATAATCATATATTTTATTTTCTTTCTTCTTTTTTTTTCTTTTCCTTAACTATTAAGCAAATTGATAAATTTTTTCGATTCAAAATTTGTGATGTTCATATATATGTTTATATCTCGTGAATCCGTATATTTAGATAATTATCTATGCTATGAGGCACTTATAAATTCATAATAAATTTTTCAATTTTTGTATGTCCTAACATGTCTATAATTTTACGCAGCTCATTGCTTTGCAAAACAATATATTTTATAATTAGCATGGCATTGACAATAATTTAATTTAATTAGTTAATGGGGTGTTACATGTAGACACATGTTCGGGTACTTGACTTGACACAAAACATAAGGTCTCAACTTGATGAAGAGTTTGCAACTTTTTTGCTTAGAGTAGGAGATGGACGTGAATGTACCGTCGATAAAGATATGATCAAGTTGCCACCATCTATACCAATATTACCCGATCATGGCAATCCCGACTTGATGATGATTTAATTGATGCGATCGTTGTTGATTTGAGTAGCCATGCAAATGATACACTATACATGATTGATAGGTGATATAACGTACATAATAAATAATATATAATATCATGTATTTTTATTATCCAAATGATATAACATCAAAACTATCATTATGATAATTTTATTTTAAAATTCAAACCATTTTAACTTATTGCACGTATGTGTTAATAAAATGGATAAATAATTTTTTCATAAATCGTTTACGCTACTTCCGCTAATCCATATGAGTATGCAACTTATATAATTATATAAATTAGCAAGAAAGTCACATAATTGAATAAAAGAGAAGAGAAAACACAGAAAAAACAAAGAGCTTAAAAGGACAAAAAAACAGAAATAATGAGAATTGTTTTTGTTGTTCTGTTAAAGAAATAATAAGGTGCTATTTTCATGATAATTAATATAATTAATATATATATATATATATATATATATATATATATATATATATATATATATATATATATATATATATATATATATATATTAAAAACAATAACGAAGCCTCTTGGGCGTGCACCTTGTTATTGACTGAAAGGTGGGTCCTCATCTTTATGATAGTTATTGAGCATTCTCCTACTTAAATATTTAAAATTTATCAAATTATTGTAAAAGTTAAAGCAAAATTTTTGTTATCAATTTCACAATTCCCTAATATCAAGTAAAACGTATATAATAAGTCAAATTTACATATATAAAAAATTAAGCACATATTTGTATAATTAATATACGGAATAAAGGAGATAAAAGGTAAAATACAACATGGATTAAAACTCAGCAAAACATTTTATTTGAATAGAAGACACCTCCATGGCTCTACTACCAAAAATTATGTGTTGATACAATCTTCTATCAAAAATTTGAGATCACCCAATACTTACAACAGTAATAGTTATTCATAAAATTATAAGTATGAAACAATATTATTTGAGGAAAAGACAAAAACTTTTAAATGGTTAAGCGTGAGAAAAATTAAAATTCTTATAGCAAATGATAATCAATCTGTTGTCGTATTTTCCAGTTATATTTATATACAGTTAATAAATACATAGATGTATAATTGTTAATTACTTAAATATCATAGATATATATAGTTTAGACTTTAGAGAAGCAAATATAAAACATTAAACAGTATTGCAAAGAATGCTCTTTTATTTCCTTTAGACATCTATTAAATGCTAGATGTAGGTAAATAAAACCAGAGATGAAGTAATTAATTTTAAGCCTAAAAAACAATTTTGTTAACATTGTATATATAATGCAAGCTTTAATTTTTACTGATTGTTTTATAATTTGTAAGAAGGAAGGTTACAAATATAAGATTTTAAATGAAACTATGATCATTATAATTCGTAAGAAGGAAGGTTACAAATATAAGATTTTAAATAAAATTATGATCATCAAATCAATATCGTATCTTTAGTTAGGGAAAGATTAAGAATTTTTCTTAAAAAAATACATTAAAATTAAAATTATTAAAAAGATAAATTGACTTAAAAATAATTAAAAATATGGGCCAAATGTATAAAGTAACTTGAACTAACACTTGCAAATACTATTGGGCTTAGCCTTTCAAAAAGAAATCGAGACTAATGCATGTGAAAATCGAGACTAATGCATGTGAAAATAAGTATACTTCAACTTTCATCAAAGAAATATTTATAGTTCAAATAAAGCATTATATTTAGACATACATGTGATCCAAAAAAAAAAAAAAAAAAAAAAACAAAGAAGGACATTCATGGTGAATCACCAGATCTCCGGTTTTTTAATAGCATGACAAAGATGGCTTAAGGAGAAAAATGTTGAAGAAAGAAAAAATTTCTGGTGTACATGACAACAACAATACTTTTTCAAGTTGATATTCAATAAGAGAGAGACATAAAAAGGGTTGTTTAAAATATTTGGTAGAATATAAATACGCACAGAGTTCTTTTTAAATCTTCATAGTAGGGACAAATTTGAGATTAACGAAGTGACATTTGAGAACTATATATAACAAGAATCCATCCTAGAGGGTGACTTTCATGCGTAGGAGCTTTAAAATGTATAGTTATCCCTTGAGTTACGAGCTCTTTGTAAGTAAAAAGAAAAGCAATCTTCTTGAACCATTTTGTTCATTTTAGTGATTGGTGGATTAATGTTCTTCAAGTGTCAAGTGACATTTAATTCATGCTATTACCTCATGTGTCGGTGACATTTAGTCCATGATATTACTCGAAGTGTCACAAGTGACATTCTTTAGGCTATTACCTTACCTTATTAGTTGTCCGCATTTTAGGCATTGTTGAGAGAAATATTATACCGCAAGTGCACGGCGTAGTTGTAACTAGCCGGCAAGCACGGGTCGTGTTCACAGAGAGTTGTGTTTCAAATATCAAAGCTAACTTAAACTTTCTATCTAGGCAAAAAAACTCGGTTCGACAATGATTTGGTTTTTGGATTCAACTAACTAAAATAACTAAGAAAGATCAATGAATAACAAGCCTTAGATTGGGATTAATCACACTACTATGCCTCGAAATCAATCATCAAATACCGCTTGAGATTTGCCTATACTAGTTGTTTAGAAGAGGGAGACACCAATTAAGCCTATCTTCGCCTACTTTCGAAGGTCAAAGACTAATCTTGCACAATCCAATCACCTATTTTCATGGGATTAATAAAGGGCAAAATTACAATGAATGCATCTCACAACCCCCAATTAAAACCTTAATTATTTTCATATCAAAGTTCTAATCGTTCACAACGTCATTCTAGGTAAGTTTTCATCTTTCGATGTTCACAAAACCCTAATAAGAGCAAAAGAGTCCTCTTTCGAGGTAATCAATGAAAAAGTGATAAACGAAGTGAATTCTAACCTAACAAGCATAGAGCAACTCGATTGGTACTCAATTTATGATTATCAAGGCATAGGATCAATCCCAACCTAAGTAGAAAAATTAGCCCCTAAACATGATACTAAACAATTGACAAGATTTAATGAATATAAACATGAAGACTATAGAAAAATTGCAAAGAGAAAACATAAAGAGAGAGAATTAAGAATTACCGAATAGAAATCCGAATACTTGAATTCAAATTAATCTTCAAAACTTGAAAATATTAAACTTCAATCTAAAGAGATTTGACGGCTGGAAACTAGCCTAGAAACCCTAAAATTTGATGGAGAAAAGAACCGCCAAAAAAATAGACAAAAATCACTTATAAAGCCGCCGAATCAGCGTCGCACGGCCGTGCAAATATCGCATGGTAGGCCGTGCGAAATTCCTGAACAGCACGTTAGGCCGTGCGAAATGCCCAAACTCTCGCCTCTTTTGCACGGGTCGTGCACCTTTGGCACAGGTACCGTGCACGACTTCGTAACTTTTGTAACTTCTCGCACGGCCGTGTGAAACGCGCACGGGGGCCGTGCGGCCTTTCTTGACTTCGGACCCTTCGCTCGATGATCCGCACGGCTGTGCAGCTTCGCACAGGGGGTCGTGCAAGGTCTTTTGATGTGCTTTAGGCTTCTTCCTTGCCTTATCTTGGGCCCGAACTCTCTTCTTCGTCGCTTTTCATCAAATTTGTCTCGAATCTCTCGAATTTAAGCCCAAAAACCTGAAATAAAGAAATTTACAAGCTTAGGTGACGATAAAGAGAAAATGAGCAAAATCTAACCCAAAACTAAATAAATATCATTGAAATCATCATGGAATTGGGTTATGCCTTAAAAACCTAAAAACGAGGTTTATCGGGCATCTTTTACCACATTTATCAGCTTGTAGATCTCGGGCATTTCTTACAAAAACTGCAACAGAAAATGAATTAGTAAGTACAACTTTTTTAAGAGTTTGGAAAATAGAAGACTTTAACATCACAAATTTCAGCTTTACGTGTGACTATAAAGAGTGCTTGGTTCAAAACAGATTTCCAAGCATATCTCGTCAAGAAAATAAGCATTTGTTCTTCATTTTGGGAATTTGAATTTCATTATAATGATTGGAAGTGTGTGCTTACAGCGCATGAAAGCTCTTCTCTAATATGATCCACATATGGAGGTGCTTGAAGAAGAACTTGAACAAGAAGCCGATCCATTGGTAAATCATTTTTCACATTGTCCGACTCGCTTTCTTCTTTTCATCCGCTGTCCATAAAAAATACACCACCAAAAACGTTAAGCACAAGTTCATCTACCACGATTACTTAAAACATTGCATTTCCTTCTCTTTTTCCCTCCTCCAAAGCAATTAATGAGTGCCAATACATTAGGAAAGAGATATGCAAAGATTTCCATGAGAACGAGCTTATAATTTTTTTCCATAAAATTGTCTATTTTTTAATGTCTACAATAAAATTTATATGATACAAAATCTCCTAACACCGTAGATTCTCCTTCAATTAATAATTGCACTTAAGTTCATCCATTTTCTCCAAAATCACACAAATATAGCAAACTTCTAAACTATCTCCTAATTATAACAATTTCTCCGCATAACATTCACAGTTCATCTAAGCAACAAACTTGTTACTCTGATACTCTAAAATGATAAATTGGGATCATTGACAATGGCTAGAACATGTAACATTTCGCAGATCTCATCTTCAATTTTGAGATAAAATTAAAATTTTCCGACTATTTATGAAATTTAATAACAATAACTTCCATCACTAACCTCCTTTGTCATTGCTGGTAGATTCGTCTTCATCGAGATTGAAAACTGTCACCGGTCGCGCTTTTCCGTTGAGCCCTCCGCTTTCTAAAACACCAATCACGACATTGCATCACTTACTCCACATTAGAGAGAAAGAGAGGAAAATAGTTATATCCTCCATTAACATCTCGAGCTCCTCAACATCATTTTCATCACCACGAACAGTGGCCAGACTTGTCGTACTTGCCCTAGATGTTTTAGAGCCTAGTAGGAGAACTAGTGAACCATGCCGCTCCAGATCCACTAACAGAAGAAGCAGGAGCTAGCTTTCTGGACAAGTAAAGGTCAGCCATATCATCATTATCATCCTGTAGTTGTTCAAGCTCATCTCTGACCTACAACCAGACAAACTAATTGACTTTACATTAACTCTAGGATAAGCATACGGGAAACATTGCTTTTAATTTACGGTCAACAACATATATAATAGAAATTTAAATTTAAATTCCGCCTCTCAAACAACAATAACAATCACAAAGACAAAAATTTCCCTTTTAATTTTGAAACACGATGATGAAACAAAGGTAATTGTTTTTGCCACAAATCTTAAGGACAAACAAAGATACTACAGACTTCAGACATCTTGCAAGCTGAGCCACTTCATCTACCGGTAGCTTAAGCACCAAACCCCAGATCCCCACCTTACAGATGCAACCTTACACCTACAACCTAAGTGTATAAATCGTATGCCACAACCATGCATCCACACAACAGAGCACTGCCATCACGCAAAATTGCCATGGCCATGCCTCAATATTACCTTCTCTTTCCTCATATTCCCCACTCTAATCTCTCTGTCATCTAATCTAAAGCATCACAAACATTATGTCTCCAATCCCATACAAGGGGGTCAGCCTTTCAAGCCTCCAAACTCGGATAACTACTGATTTCCATGTTGCTTCTTCTCAAACATCCCCACTTCTACTCGGGCTTCCCTTGAAAAAGAGACAGGAATGAGGAGGTGGAGGGGGAAGAGAGATTGCACCATATATTTGCCACATACTGGGGTTTGTAGCCATCTAAGTTGACCCCAGATTCCACACATATGCTTTCCCAATCCTATCAAAGCTTGATCATTAAAGGAAAAACCCAAAATTTGTCCATCCACTCAAAGATAATGTCCAAATCGTAGATAAGTGCACGGTGCAGTAATTTTATTATAATGGTACAAAATGACTCTCAAAAAAATGTCCTCTACATGGAATCTCCAAACCCACATGGACACCGATGGTATTTCCAATATAAGAATACACTAAACCCTTCAGCATATTTATCATACTTTTAGCATCAGTGTTGTTTCCTGGATTTCTTTCCTTTTCAATCATGTTAATAGTGACAAGCCTTCACTATGGTATTGAGTAGTACTCTGAGAAGGTATTCAAAACAAAATGGCTCTGCAGCGAAATGGTAACATTGGAAAAGTTTGAAGTTAAGCAAACCACAATATTCAATGTTCATGATGTTTGAATGGCTGGCAACAAACATTCTGGAATTAAGAACAGCCATTATTAGCTGTAACAATTGTTCTGAAATGAAAACCCACATTTATATGTTTAGTTCATTAATTTTAGTAGCTTATACGATACATTTTGTAATTTGCATCTATTTGTTACAAACCTTGCTACATTATGCCTCCAAGTATATGTATAACCACCAAATCAATTTGAAAAAATTCATGCTCTAACGACCAGATTCTTTTTCGCAATTTCTGTATCAGTGCAATTTCCCTTTCGAATCCCTGACTTTGTGTAGTCTTATGATGCGTTTTCCAGAGTTTGAAAAATCTAATGACAACTGGTACCATGTACAACTATTAAGATACTTTCAAAAGTGGAAAGAAAAGAGAACAGGAAAGATCAGAGAAAGTTAACAACATTTTGCGGAAGGAAACATCCTCAGCAAGGGAATTTCTTATGCTTTCTGAAGACTTCTTTCATAACCCATAACTCAAAAGTATGAATCCAATCAAAGTGAAAAAGGGGAAAACAGAAAATAAATAAAAGCCCATCGCAACCCCTCCCGCCTCCAGAAAAAAACATTCAAAGTTCATCTGAGCAACGAATTTGTGACTCTGATGTTCTAAAATGATAAATTGGGATCATTCACCTCAAAATTTGCAGTTTCTAGGTTATCTAACACAATAATACTTCGCTAATCTCATCTTCAATTTTGAGATACAATCAAAATTTTCAAACTATGTATGAAATTTAATAACTATAACTTCCATCACTAACCTCCTTCGTCATTGCTGGTGGATCCGTCTTCATCGAGGTTGAAAACCGTCACCAGAATCGACGCCGCGCTTTGCCATTGAGCCTTCCGCTTTCTGAAACACCAATCACGACATCGCATCACTTACTCCACAACAGAGAGAGAGAGAGAGAGACTTCTGGAATCGGATCGCTTCTTGTGTATGGAATTTCGATCACAGTGTCTTCGACGACAAGACTGGCAAGCAAGAAGAGTGATCTTCATCCCAGCCAGCCATGGCCTCAACCGATTTGAATCGTGGATTGAGCATACTCCCATCGTTCTTCCCTGAGTTAAGGCTTTTTTCGCTTGATTTAGAGTTTATGCCTTGATAATACTGTGGGGGACATCTTGGGGCTTTGCTTTGGATCTTTTATCACCATTCTCAATTTTGGACGGTTGATTCAGGAGCAGAGCAAGGTTGGAGGAACGAGAGAGAGAGAGAGAGAAACAGATGATTACGGAAAGCTGTTGACAACGATCGAATTTTTTTGAATATGATTTATATCAGGGAAGAGAGAGAGAGAGGAACAGATGATTACGGAAAGCTGTTGACAACGGTCGAATTTTTTTGAATAAAAAGGAAAGACTACAACTTTAAAAACTCAATTATATCAATTTGAGTAGACATTTATCATAAATAAAAAAATCAAATTGTTAGATTATGCTTTATTTTTTCTAATGGGTAAGCTCATTGACACAAAATAGAATTACCGTAAATTTACTTAATTAATGGGTAGGTTAAGAGATTTGATTCTTTTATATCCATTATATTATAAATATATAAATGGCGAGGATTGTATATACAACTAACTTGATCGATATACAAAGATAATTTAATGATAATCTTATAAAACTATTCTGTAAGAGTTTTTTATAGAATTAATTAGTTAACTACTTTGATAAATTTTTAATTATGATTTATACATTAAAAAATACTTTTATACTTCTAAGGATTTTAAATTGATTTTATTAACAATAGTTAGTTAATGATATTGAGTTAACTTACTAATTTTTCTAAGGAGCATTCAAAAATGGCATAAAAAAATTATTTTTATCTTTCTTTGTCAATTTTTAATTTTTCAAACATGCAAGAGACAAAAGGCTAACATATCTCAAAAAAAATAAAATAATCTAAAGTGTAATTGTAGCCTTGCACATAAAATGCAAAGATAAATATCTTTTTAAAATATGATTAAAGGTAAAAAGAATGATATAAATAAAAATACCAATTTTAACTATAAAAAGGTTTTAAAATATGCTACCGTCAGGGGAGAGTTAGAAAATAATTATTAGGATGCTGAATTCGAAATTATTTAAGACTAATTTTTAAATTTATTACTTTTAATTAATTTATAGAATTTCTTTAGCTATACTTCTCCGTACAACACAATCAACTCCATTCTATTTACCTTAATCTTTTCAAATAACTAAGAAATGAATTGATCAATTTAATCTATAACACTTTTAAAACTAACTCATGTCAAAATGACTTTTAAATTCTCTACAATTTTTTAACTTCTTAATAGGACATGAAAACAAAATTGGGGTTCAAATATAACTCATATAGAATTATCTTTAAAAATTCTCATTAAAATAATTAATATTGTCTTATTTTCATATAGCAAAAACGGGCAATTAAAAACTGATAAAATTCATAGTATAAAAAATATAAAATTTATAATGTAATAGAAAAGGGAGTTTAACAAATTAATATAGCTCGAATTAATTAAGATAGAACAAAAGAAAAAAATATATAAGAATAAAAAATAAAATAAATGATGCAAATGGTGAAGCAAAACTAAATGGTAAATTTAATGGGCCTTTAAATTTTTAATGAATAAAAAATTAAAAGTATAAGTAAGGAGACTTGAACTCATGAATAACAAAGTAAAATCATTATCTTTCACATGTCTAATTATCATTTACAGAATACTTCTTTACCTTAATTTAGTTGAAATATTCCAATATATAGATTTTCGACATAGTGGGGGCCATGACCCACATAGGCCCCATCTAATTTTGCCCAAATTATCATGTTCGAACAATAATATTTTTCTGCAATGATATTATATGTCATTATCTAGATGACATTAATAGAATATTAATAAAATTAAAGTTATAAGTTTAATTAATATTAAATAATCTACATGGGAATTTTCAATAATAATTATTGTAAGAAAATATAGTATAAGTATTGTATTTATTTTTATAAGTCATGTTTAATAAATTTTTTATCCTTTTAAAATCGAATGTGGATGCACTACAACACAAGTGATCCGATACTTATTTGTCGATTTTTTAAAAAATAAATAAATAAATATCGTTTAAAAAATTTTCAAGGAAACTCTTAAAAATTAATGAATATTCAATAAAATTCATAAAATTTTAAATGAGATACCTATAAATAAAATTTTGAATCTATTATCTAAGTTCTTTACAAATGATCAAAACCGGCTTGATTTCTTAATATCTAATAAAGTAAACGTTTTATCTTCTAATAACTATTTTCTTTAATTTAAAATCCATGCTAAGGCGCGCGCACAAACTAGTTAAGTTGGAATTTTAATGTGCTTTCAGCTCGGTTAAAAAATAAAAAGGGTTATATTTTATTGTTAAAAGTGTTGGGTTCTTGAATGGTCACCTAAAAATAGGTCATGAGCGGGTTAAATAAATTACATTTTATTCATTGTGGACTAAAATCAACACCAGTCTCTCTCTCTCTCCCTCCACCCCTCTCTCATCTCGATCTTCTTCGCCATCATTGTGGACCAAAACCACCACAAACTCCTCTTCCCCATCAATCTTCTTCTCTCCTTAGTCTTTCCCATCGATTGTCTTCTTCACCTCTGTTGATTAAATTCCTCGGCTTCGACAAGAACCAATTACTTCAAAACTTTTCCAATGCCTGCCTGCATGTAAGTAAACCTCAAGTAACATCTCCAGCTCCTAGACATCATTTTCATCAACACGAACAGTGGCCACACTTGCCCTACCTGCTCTTGATATTTTAGAGCCTATAGTAGGAGAACTAATGAACCAGGTCGCTCCAGATCCACTGACGGGAGAAGTATAGGAGCTAGCTTTCTAGACAAGTGAAGATCAACCATATCATCATCATCATCATCCAGAAGTTGTTCAAGCTCATGCATGACCTACAACCAGGCAAACTATAATTGACTTCAGACATCTTGCACGCTGAGCCACTTCATTTACCAGTAGTTGAGCACCAAACCCCAGACCCCCACCTTACAAGATCCTATGCCACACGGATCACACTATTATGGGACCACGCTTACAATCATAATAAAATGTTATTTTAAATCACATCTACTAGCTAGAACTAATATTTATATTATGGATTCATGTCTGTAAATTTGGTCATATGGTACAATATGGGGATATGAATCTAATTTTTTTTTTTTTAAAGAGGGACTGTGTAAATAGAGAATGAGTTTTAAATTTTTAAAAAATATTATATATGATAACTTGGATCGATAAATTTGAATACATGATATAATTTGTAAGTTAGAAGATACTTATATTTGTAAGTTAAAAGATACTCGCATGTGTGACAGACAAAAATATTTGGAAGATTCTTTTCCTTTTTGGTTTTGGCTGCAAACGGTACTAATCACAAGTATCTCCCTCTAAACTTCACCTAAACATGGGGGAAAATAAGCTGGAGAAAAAAAAACCAAAAGGTGCAAAAAACTGTTATTTATACATCTAGAGTCGCAACATAAGACTAACACGGCTATCTCAAATGGCACAGCCAAACCAGTTGATGAGTTATATTAAGAGAACCAACCAAATAATCAACCTGGCTAAAGAAGTGGGTCGATGGGTCAACCAGATCAAACCAGTTAGACCATAATTAGACCGAGTTGACCTGATTTTACATTAAACTGGATTGGATCGTCATGACTCCTTATGCCCCTAACAAAATTTTTATATTTTTTATAGTCTTTTTATTATTTTACAATATATAATTGCTAAAAAGTATAATTTGAGAAAAATATTATGCAAAACCTAAATCAAATAAAGACATAAATTGTTTATTTCTTAAAGTAAAAAATTAGAAGAGGAAAAAATATAATTTTGTACAAAATTACTAAAAAAGATAAAAACTCATGTAATCTTTGAAAATTTACTTATTGGTCCATTCAAGTTGGGTAATTATTTATGTAATCCACTAATTTTGGATAAATATTTCTAAATATATTAAGGTTTAGGTAAATATTTTTGAATAAATTCTGGCGCAAAACTATGAATTACGGGTAAGCAAATGATGTGGTATCATAAAATTACTGATTTATCCTTACTTAAGATGATTTCCTTCGTGATGGAAACCAAGCCAAATTGGTCAATCCATGATACCACGTCATTTTTTCTTCGGAATTCATAATTCTACTATGAAATTGGTTCAAAAATATTTGCTCAAACCTTAATAGACACAGAAATATTTATCCAAAATTAGTGGGTCATATAAATAATTACCCAAACTCGAATGAAGTAGTAAGTAAATTTTTCTTTAATCTTTTCCATCCAAAATTTAAGCATATATCACACTTTCTTAAGCCTTCAAATAAGTTAAAACAAACCCTAAAGAAATCATAAACTTTCTTTCTCCCTCTCAGCCCCCTCCTTTTTCTATCTCCTACTCACCTTCTACTCCTTCCTCACTAGGGATGGCAATGGATCGGGTTTGGGTCGGGTCCGACCTGGACACGGACCTATTTAACTTTTTAGACTTGGACCCGGACCCGACCCGGACCCGACGGGTCTGTAAAATTTGGACCCGGACCCGATGGGTCCACGGGTCCACGGGTCTTAAACGAGTCTACTATATTTTTATCATAAATGAGTTTAAAAATCAATATTTTGTGCCCTATTTTAATATTATTGTAAATTTACAAGCAATTTTGTTACATATAACCTCTTTAGCATTTTACTAACCTATCTATCAACCAATCTATTGTACAAACCAAAAACTTGGTTCATACAAATCAAATACACCAATATATTAAACACAAAGTTCATCAAAGTTTGACAACACAAAGTTCAAAGTCTATCAAAGTTTAACAACAAATTGTAGGAAGGGTTTCCAAATTGCACTGGGTTCAAATTTGCATAAATACTGCTTGTTAGAATTTTTTTAAAAAACAAAATTAGTGTTCGGGTCTTAAATGGGTCTTAAATGGGTCTCGGGTCGGGTCGGGGTCTTATTTTTGAGACCCGGACCGAGACAGTTAGACCCGGACCCGACTGGACCCATCGGGTCCAAATTTTTGGACCCGGACCCGATTAAATGGGTCGGGTCTGGCGGGTCCGGGTCGAGTCCAGGACCCACTCGCCATCCCTATTCCTCACTGCCCGCCCCTTCCCCCTTTCTCTCTAGTTCCTTCTGAATTGTGCCCCTCTCCTCCTTTCTCTCTCCTCCTCACCTTCTGCTCGGTCTCTCAGCCCCGCCCCCTTTTCACTTTTCCCCTTCTTAGCCTCGCCCCATCAATGTTAAGGGGCGACGGGAGTTGGTGTCAACCAAAGATGAAGGGAGAATGGGGACTAAGGGGATTTTGTTGTTGCGTTGAATGGGCTCACGAAGGAAAGGCTTCGCCTACTAAAGCTCTCGGGGAAATAAAAGCAAAAAAAAATAGTTACCTTCTGAAAAAATTTCGGTTTGATCACAGGTCCGCTAGGTTGCCCGAGTTTCCAGGTCGACTGAGTTAGACCGAATTTTCCCAGTTTATTGCTTAGAATGTAATCGGACCAAAGAAATGACCGTTTCCCCGTCTAACTAGTTGAACTGGCCTATCTGGTCTGATGTTCTTAACTTAGCTCACACGGATGTTAACATTCAAAACTGTAGGAAATGGAGACGAATCATGTATACTGTTACTGTTAGACTATGTCTGTTGATGCGGCTTTGTCAAAGCCTGGCTCTAGCAGTGTGCAACAAACAAACAAGTTATGAAAGTAATAATTTCTTTAATTCTATGAAAGTTTTTTTAGTTGAAATATATAATTTACAAATTTTTATCTAAATTAAAAAAATGGATGATTCAGATTATGCACAAGAGAAATTGATCAATAAATATTGGATTAATTTACAAAACTTTAAAATTCTTTTAAGACAAAGAAGCAATGGTTTGACCCCTCTCACCACCCTCCTGTCTCTCGCTTCCCCCTCTGTCTCTCTCTCCCCCACCCCTCTGTCTCCCCTCCCCCACCCCTCTGTCTCTCATAGTTTACTAAATTAATTTTTAAATAAAAATAAAAAATAATTTTATCTTTAAATCTTATTATTTTCTAAAATAATTTTTTATTTTTTATTTAGATAAAAAAATTAATATTTATATTATAGATAATTTTTAAAAAGTTTTTTAATGATGAAATTATTTAGCGTTTTAAAATTTTAATTTTATTCAATTCTCTTCCTTTTTTAAGTACCATTATACATTTTTCACATTAATGAGGGTGTTTGTTAGTATTACTTTACTCACAACATATAAATTCATACATGTTAACCTGAAAATATATATACAACTTAATATTTATTGGTTTTTAGAATAATAAACAATTAAGAATTTATTCAACATTTTGTCAATTCAATTCTTTCAAGTAAGAGAAGTATAAGAATTATATTAAAAAATATATTGAAGAATTGTAAAAGCTTATAATTTTCAAATTTTGTAAATGATATTTTGCATAAGAGTTTGTAATCCTGTGATTTTGTAAGTGATATCCCGAATTTATATAGTTAAAATGTTAGGTTAAGTGCGAAAAATTTGTTATCCTTAGACATTTTTTATTTGCATTCCCATTTGACAGCAAGTTCACAATAAATTTGAAGCAACTAGAAGCCCATTTTAGTTCGACAATTCCAGAGTAGTGATACAGAGTTGGTAAAATAGGACAGTGAAAACTATTTGTAGCAGATGTTTGCTGTTCTCACTTCTCATATCTACACCATATATATTTTTATTAGTCCTCCAGTTAAATTAACCATCCCCCCCAAAAAAAAAAATCCTAGGAGACTTGCTCTGAGAACGCATGGTGATGTCTGAAACAAGCTATAATATATGTGCAAGCAATATAATTGATAATTAGCTATTAGAAAGACGAAATTGGTCTCCAATGAACTGAGCCTCAGAAACACGAATAACTGATCTAACATTCTGACAATAGAGAGCAAAGTACTAATCCTTAGAAAAGGAAAATTAAGTAGGCCACAGGTGACAAGTACTGATTGACATTAGCCTAGTACGTAGAGCTGTTTTTTGTAGAGTTCAAAACAGTCATAAAGAGCATAATAAAATTACATTATAACCGGCCGTGGAGGGAATGAAACCCACATTACGCCTTATATTTACGGTAAAGCTTTGGTATGAAACGCAGAACCACGACTGTAAGTGCTGGCAAGACCAAAGCAAAGATCACCGCCTTTCCTGACATGTCATCAGGTGCCAGTACCAAGGTTGAATACTCAACGACAAGAAGGATTGATGTTAGAGCATAATAGACATGAGTTTGCATTGGCAAGTCGTCCGTTAGGTCAATTAGCAGGTTAATTGCTGAACAAATTGCTATGCCATTCACATAGAGGAAGCCCAGGTATCCTCCTTGAGACTTTACTGCAAGGGCTGATTTGTAGCTTTTGTCATCCGTTCCCCCTGGTGGCTGCGCCGCCACTTGGAGCGAAGCTGCAGCCACCACACTGGCCACCACTAGCAATGCGCTCCGTGCCCCTTCACTTATGCCCTGTCCAGCATTGACGGCATTATTACCTTGAATATCATCCATCCTCAGAGAAAAACCAAATTAGTTATTTATCAATCGAACTGACTATCGTTGGAAAACAAATTAAATTATTGTAGAGATTTAGGGGTTTCTAAATACTGTACCTCTTGGCAAGCAATTAAATGAGCTCATAGAGTCGTATATGGAGGACTCTATTATAAAGTTCAAAAGGTGTACTCAACATAAGCATAGAAACTCCCTACTAAAGTTCAATGATCATATGGGACGCGCATAGTACAATGATCATGTGGGAATTTTCTGTGAAAAATACATTTCCAACCTGGCGTGCTGATGAATAGAAATTACCAACCTGGCTTGCTGATGAATAGAAATTACAATGATCATGTGGGAATTTTCTGTGATACTTTACAACCTGGCGCCGAGTTGCGAAGACTATTCTCAGTCTTTTTTCCTGTATGTATGTGTTTCATTTCCAACCTGGCGTGCTGATGAATAGAAATTACAAGTGATACTTTAATTTATAACAAAGACTTTTGATCAAAATTTTTATATTTCAATAATTAAAACGGTTTTGCTAAATGTCAGCCCGGCGATAGATAAGAACTATCATAATTTGTTATTTATAGAATCTTTCCTGTTTTTATTTATATTTTTATATATAAGATATGGATATTATTACTTTCCAAAACTAAAGGATATGAATAATATTTAGAAAAAAAAATTAATAAGTTATTCAATTTTCTAATGCAATTTAACTTCCTAAATACGCATTCATCATTATAGCAGTTTCGAATGAATTACGCATTCATCTTCCCCCAAAGTCTTAAATGCCGTATGAAATTCATTTATTATTATTTTTTAAAAAAAGGTGCTTTACAATGATGCAAAGTGAAATTTAGTGTTTTTCTTCACCTAAATTTAGTACTGCCAAAATAAATCTCAATGCATATTTTAATAGCTTACATCTCCAAGAAGGTCAATTCCATTAATATTTATAGACTTGGGATATATGTTGCCTTTACAGTGTTTCACTCATAATTTTTTTAATTATAATTCAAGAAACAAATCTAAATGTTATATAAGATGTTGTACTAGGTCTTGTGAAAGCAAATCGAAAATATTTGGGGAGACATATACATTAATTTTGGAAAGTAATAACGTTCATATCTTATATATATATATAAATATAAATAAAAATAGGAAAGATTCTATAAACAACAAGTTATGATAGTTCTTATCCATCGCACTAAGGGCGACGTTTAGTAAAATCGTTATTAAAAGATAATTATACCCCTCCCCTCTTTTTTATTCTCACTATTACCCTCGTAATATGCTGCAATCATTTTTCTACCCATGTCCTATTGAAAATTATTTTCAACCCCCTCACCTTATCGACATATTATAATTGTAGGTAAACTTGAGATTTTAAGTTGACCGAAGATGTTAAAAGACTAAAATGCCCTTCCTTAAATTAACCCCATCACAGTCATATTTTAATTTGAATTGAAGAGATTTTAGAAAAAAAAACCTCAAAGCTCTATGGTCATGGATCCTCTCTCTCTCCTCTCAAGTTCTTTATTCCTTCAATTTCTCCCTCTTCCATGGCTGCACGACTCCCTTCCTCTCTCCTCTCAAGTTCTATCTCATCTGCAAGTTCTCTATCCTCTTCTTTTCAATTTATAATAGTAATAAATTCTTTTCAATTTATAAGATCATTCATTTTTCCCCTAAATAAAACATTCACAATTAAGGAATTGTGTAAATCATAGCCATAGAAGAACAATTAGATGGGTGAAGGACTTGAATTTAGTAAACTCGGCATAAATATTGCCATCGGAATCGATGTGGGCACTACAAGGAAGATAATTCCACTTCCGGGCCTTAAACGAAACAACGTCGGTAGGAGAGTTGAGGAGCACGGAAGGCAAGTTGGGGTCTTTCCCGGGCCATTTGAGCAAGATTAAGGGTTTGTTCTTGACAAATTCGATGGTTTGTGATTCAAGGGACAAGGCTTTAGCTCGAGAGAGGATCGATGAACACTAAATACATCACCTCTGCTGAAAGATTCTAATGCGCGTACCTCTATTCGTTCATTTCAAGCGTTGATGCGATTGAGGTCATCATTTTAGTTGTGTGATGGAAAGTGGCCATCATTGTGGCTTGGTGCTTTCTTTTCGGAAAACATGGTATCTCGGATTCATTGGAGGATGGCTATAGAGCTATCTCGAGCCGGTTTAGGAGCTTCGATTATGGCGAGCTTAAGAAGGCAACCGGGAACTTCAAGGAAGTTTTAGAAAGTGGAGGCTTTGGTGCAGTTTACAAGGGTGTGTTTCGGATGAGAGAGCCGTAGCCGTGAATAAATTTGGAGGTGTGGTCCAAGGAGGAGAAGAATTCAGGCAGAGGTGAACATTATTGGGTGAGACAGAGAGAGGAAGAGAGAGAGAGGGGTGATAGCGAGAGGAGGAGAGATAGTGAGGGAGATGTGGTGAGGAAAGAGATAAAAGTTTTTTATGGTTAAATAAAATAAATAAAATAATCCGATTATTTTTATTTGGGCAAAGTTGTCATTTAATATACACCAACCACCGTTATATTAGCACAAATATGGGAAAAGGACATATTAATTATTAACAAGCAACGGTCAGGGGGTTGAAAATAATTTTCAATACGATATTGGCAAAAAATGATTGCGACGATCGTACGAGGGGTACGGATGTTAAAAACCCCTTTTAAAAACAAAATTAATTTTATATTTTAAAATAAAAAATTATTTTATATTTAAAAATTTATTTTTATTACTAAAAACTTTTTAGTAACATTATTTGTTTCTCTTATTATAAATAAAATAACTTATTTTTCATATAAAAAATAATATATTTATTTTTTGATCTAATTTTAAATAAATTAAATTTTAAGTTCATTATTATGAAATTTTAAATTTTAAATTTTAAATTTTATTTTTTAACTGAAAAAATATGAAAATATTGTTTAAATTCTAAATCTTAATTACTCAATTTGAAATATTAAACTAATAAACATAAACATAAATAGTCATCCACAATTAATCATGATGTTATTCCGAGATTAATTTCTATGTTATTTAGGAAGACTGTCTATATTTAATTTTATTAATTTAATATTTCAGGTCGAGTAAGTAAGGTTTAGGATTAAATAAAATATTTTAATATTTTTTCAATCAAAATAATTTTAATTAAAATAAGAAAAACTAAACCTTTAAATTTTAAATTTTATAATAATTAATTAAAATTATAATTTTACTTAAAATTAGATAATAAAAATAAATATATTTGTTATACAAAAATAAGTTAATTTATTTATAATAAAAGAAATATATAATGATACTTTTTTTAAAAGTAAAATATATAATGATTCTAAAATAAAAGAAATGAATAACAAAAGTAAATTTTAAGTTATAAAATTATTTCTTCATTAAAAAACTTTTTAAAACTAATACCATAAATAATTGATTTTTATCTGAATAAAAATAAATATAATATTTTAAAATAATATTTTTAAAAATAAAATAAAATTTTATTTTTATTACAAAATATTCTAGAGAGATAGATGATATGAGAGATAGATAAAGAGGCGAGAGAGAGAAAGGTTGACAAACGAGCGAGAGAGAGAAAGGTGACAGAGGACAGAGAGAGAAGCTGATGCAAGAAAGAGAAAGAGAGGAGAGAGAGATAAAGAAAAGGATATAATTATCTTTTTATTTTCTATTTATGTCTAAAATATAATTGTAAAATCAAACTATGTCTCAACTGTAAATCTCCCTATTTATTTGCAAATTTTACCATAGTCATTTAAGCATCTAGGTAGGTGCTTGAACACATTGCTACGCTATTTTTTTTAAGCCAAATTTATATATGATGAATAATTTTTTCAAATTTGATGAATTTTTGTAATATATACTTAATTTTTTATTTTAGTTAATTTTTTAATAAATTTTAATTGCTTAGCTATACGTTTTCAATGCACTTGACTCAATATTATTAGTATATACTAATGAATTTAATTCAAATATGATATATATATATATATATATATATCTTCAATTTTTATTAAAAACACAATCATGAATTTGTGTGCATATTTATACTTTTTTACTAACACATTATTGATTAAAGTTTAATCACTTATTTACACCTTTTCAATGCACTTGACTCAATATTATCAATACATATTGATGAATTTAATATAATATGGTGCATATTTGAATTAAACATTTTTATTTTCAAATTTTCTAAAAAAATATCGATATAACTATTTATTCATTTATATAAAAAAATATACAAGTATATCAAATAAATTATATATGAATTTATAACAAACTAATTAATTTTATAACAATACTAATAAATTTTACAATAATATTGATAAATTTTTAAAAATACGTCTACACTTGTCCATATTCATCCATCTCTTTCTGCATATTCACACTTTTTTTCTCCAAGAACTTGCATTAACTTTTGTTACTTAATTCTCTGCATAAATTTATGAATAATTAGTAAATATTCAAAACAAATACTTAGTATATTCATCACTAAATTTGATATATTAATCTAAAAATATGCAATTTTTCTTAATATAAGATAAATTCATCAAGGATTAGTAAGTAATCATTAATATTAATTAACATATTCATCACTAAAATTCACATATTCATCAAAAAACATATCTAATATAATAACATATCTAAGAATAGAAGATTTAGATTATCAAAAACACATATTAAAAAATATAGAAGACAAATTCATCGAAAAAAATCATATTCATCAAAATAAAAAACAAATTCATTAAAAAAATCATATTCATTGATACATAACAAATTTATCAAATTCAAAAATTTCATCCACAGCACATGAGAAATTCATCAAATTCATCTATAAAACCCGAGAAATTCATTAAATAAATTCATCAAAGAGCAAATCCATCCATAGAAATTCATTAAATTCATTAAATGGAACCCGATTGAAGGTTTGCTCGGGAGAGTCTCGAGTCACCCTAGAGGGGGTGAATAGGGTGATGGAAAATTCTTTGCGAAAATACACACCTTTTAACGTAAAAGAGGCAAAGACAGTTTCGAATCTAAGCACGGGGTCAGAAAATCTTGGACACGAGAATGCAATGAATCGAGTAAGCAAGTACAGCAGGGTCGTCCGAGTCTAGAATGAAATCGGAAAGAGAACACAAAGATTTTACGTGGAAACCCTCCCGGGGTAGAAAACCACGGCCCGTGTCAATCCGGACACGAAGTCAAATCCACTATTTTGAGTCCACAAAATACCGTGAACCGACCGAACCCGAGCTGCTCCCTTGGACAATTCTATACAAGTTTTCCTAGACTCGAAGTTACCTTATCTCGATCTAGTACTTCCTAGCTGAGATAACTCTTACAGACTAAGGACAACTAAACCGAGTTAACCTTTACGACTTAGTCAAGGGACCTTACAAAGAATGTAAGAAGAGTTTGTAACTAAGTACAAGACCTTACAACTCGAAAGTAATGAATTACAAAGTGGGAGTTGTAAGTTGAAGATTGTGAGTAAATACAATAACTTTGATCAAGTAAGAGTATAGACAATATGTTCGGCGACTTTCAAGTCTTGTGAAGTGGCTTCTATTTATAGATAACCAAGCGAGTAGCCGTTATCTTCATCTACCGACCGAGAGTCCTCTCGTGACCGTTGTGACAGAGCTTTACGAGTCACTCGGAAAGTATCCGTTGAAATATGGACGTTGGACAACAGTTTAACTCTCTTGGAAGTCCCAAAATCATCGGTTGTGTCTTGATAAATGTGGTGGAAACCACCGTTAAGCTTAGCGTTCCGGTTTCCGGATATGGAAGCGGACGGCTTCGACACAATCTTCCGAGACTAAAGCGAGGGAAGGTGAAAAGCCATATCTCGCTGGTGATTTGACGTTACGAAGCCGGCTACTTTTGTAGTTTGAAAAGATATCCTCGATTGAATAACCTACAAAAGTAAAAACACCTTTGGTTCTCAAAGTATAAAATACTTTGGTCCAAGGTTAGACACGAGATAGGGATGGCGGTGGGTCCTGGACCCGACCCGGACCCGCCGGACCCGACCCATTTAATCGGGTGCGGGTCCAAAAATTTGGACCCGATGGGTCCGGGTCGGGTCCGGGTCTAACTATCTCGGGTCAGGGTCGGGTCCGGGTCTTAAAAAATAAGACCCGGACCCGACCCGAGACCCGTTTAAGACCCAAACACTAATTTTATTTTTTTGAAAAATTCTAATAGTAGTATTCATGCAAATTTGGACCCGGTGCAATTTAGAAACCCTTCCTACAATTTGTTGTTAAACTTTGATGGACTTTGAACTTTGTGTTGTCAAACTTTGATGAACTTTGTGTTGTCAAACTTTGATGAACTTTGTGTTTAATATATTGGTGTATTCGATTTGTATGAACTAAGTTTTTGTTTGTACAATAGATTGGTTGATAGATAGATTAGTATAATGCTAAAGAGGTTATATGTAACAAAATTGCTTGTAAATTTACAATAATATTAAAATAGGGCACAAAATATTGATTTTTAAACTCATTTATGATAAAAATATAGTAGACCCGTTTAAGACCCGTTTAAGACCCGTGGACCCACCGGGTCCGGGTCCGGGTCCAAATTTTACAGACCCGTCGGGTCCGGGTCGGGTCCGGGTCCAAGTCTAAAAAGTTAAATGGGTGCGGGTCTAGTCGGACCCGACCAGATCCGACCCATTGCCATCCCTAGACACGAGATAATAAAATAATTATTAAAATTACGCAAATGATTATCCGAGTCGAAAAGAAATGGAATTTTATGAGTCTAATATCCATGATACTCGGAATTCCATATGACTTATTCTTAGGTAAAGAATCAAGTTCTATAACGAATATCGAGTGGGAAAAACTTGATATAGACTAAGCATGAAATGAACTACGAATGCCGACTATGCAAACAATAGATTAGATAACCACAAGTCGATTCCGAGTGAGAGTGGACTCGGAATAAAGAACCGGTTTTACGAGTCGCTAACCGAAAAGCAATAATTGAAGGCCGAAACACTTAGAGAAAATACTTGTTTTACTCAAGTCGGTTTCTAAGTCACGGAGAATGTCTTGGAATCAAAACTCTATATAAATAACATCGTTATACCCGATTCCTTTTGCATGACTCGAGAGAGATATAGAGCGATGTATCGAGTCTTCACCGATAAATTCATCAATTCATTAAACAAATTTATCCAAAAATTCATTAAATTTATTAAACAAATTCATCAAATTAATATCATATTCATCAAATTCATCAAAGAGCGTTCAAATTCATCAAATTCATCCACAAATTCATTAAACAAATTCATCCACTAAACTTGAGAAATTCATCAAATTCAGAAATTTTAAATTCATCAATATTATATTCATTTAGAAACAAGACAAATTAGCTTAATCACCAAACTAAATAATTTAACCACTATCATATACAAATTTAAAAAATACAAATTTAGAGAAAGGAGAGAGAGAGCGTAAGGAGAGAAAGAATACAAATTTAAAAAGTATGTAGTGGGTGTTTTGCCTGGATTTTAAAACTGTTTTTTAATCTTAAAAACTGAAATTAGGCCAAACACTAACTTTTAAAAAATTAAAACTGTTTTTCAAAAGTGATTTTGGAAAAAAATTGCTCAAAACGAAACATAAACGACGAATAGCTATTTATGTTTCTAGTTTATGGAGAAATTGCTTAACAACCACCAAGAACTTTTTTATAAACCAGGCCAAACAACACCGTAATATTTGAGTTTTAAAAAATTCTTTTTATTTATTTTTTTGATTTTTAAATCACCTAACTAAACAATTTAACCACTATCATATACTTAATGCTATTTATTAGCGTGTTTGCATCCCCTAGTATGAATGGACCACAGAGGCCAAATTCTTATGGGGACGGTAAATGGGTTTCTGGGCCTTTACTCTTTTGATCTAAAGCTGTGGCTCCCGGGGCCCGTCATACATTGGGCGGCCCTGGTGGGAACCGAAGGGTTGGGGCGTATACCCATAAAGAAAATTAGATTAATCCTCATGTAATGTTATATCACTAAATACAAATCTAAGGATGTTAGAGATATGTAAATACGAACTATTAGGGAAATTTCATAAATATTTGAGAATATTGGACAATTTCAAAATTTTTATATTTTAGTTTTTCTTTAAGGTATGAAACTTGATATTTAGTAGGTATTAAGTACCCCTCAAACTTAAAAGGAAAATTTCTCCTAAATCGAAAGATTATTGTAAGTTGACATAAAATATTATAAATTAATGAAGGGATATTTTAAATAAAAATATATATATATATATGAGACACTACTTTTAAATATAAAAATATATATTCTTAATGTTTTAAAAATATTATTTTAAATGCTATAAGCTAATGCAAACATTAATTGAAATGTTACATTAATATTTGGTTGATTAGAGTTTTGACTTGGTCAAAACACTAAACATTACTTCAAACATTGTTGATATACATAGGCTATGAATTTAAATAATTAAAAAATAAAAAGGATGATAAGTTAGAAAGATATAAAGGAATTTATTAGACCTTGAGGAGATTCTAAAAGAGCATCCAGTGGTTATTATATGGGTAGTTTGTTGTAACTTGTAAGTCATAAATTTATGTCCACTTAGTCGATAAAATATATTTAAAACACTATTAATATAAATGTGCACTTATATCAAAGGATCTATATCGACATTTTTAAAAAAAAATAATTTAAAAAAGGGAATAAAATAGACATGGAATGTAGCCTTATGGGCCGGCTGAAACCAGTTTGCTCCCACTTCCTACCCACGATTGCCATTTCAGCTCACTATTATCTTTTACTCTTAGTCTCATATTTCTTTATATTATCTAATAAATAAATAAATAAATATTATGGACCTTTCCTCTAATTATTTTTCTTCTTCTTTGGAATCAGCCCTACCTCAAGTCTCCATTAAAAAAAATTAACGGATATTTTTTAAAAATAAATTAAAAAATTTGAGAGACAAATAAAGCACACAGAAACTCACCCACCAACCACCAACCATCAAAAAACTTCCCAACATAACAAAAGAAGCAAAAAAATATGTTATCAACGTGGGCCTGAGCTAAAATTCTTTATTCAAGTGCCCCTTCATCCATCTTTTACTTCGTCAAAACCCATTATACATCAATGTTAAATTTGCATTACTAGCACTAGTGCTATTTTATTTTTAAGTCCTCCTAAAATAAACTAAGAATAATTTGATTTAGATGTCTAGTACTGATTATACTCATACTTTTCTCCTTTTGGAAAAATCAATGGTTGGAGGGATACAAGCTTGTGATTGACTATTTCTTTTTGGTTTTTCGAAATTCGATTTTTTTACTTGACTAAAAATAATTGTTTCATTTATTCTTACTGGTTATTTATGATGGACCATTCTTTTTGTCGATAACAGTTTAATGTTTTAGATGACTGGGTATTTTAAATCGAAAGTAAAAGCTAAAACATTCATTTTAAACTCTATATATTTGAATTTGTATGCTTCATCATATAGGAAAAAAACAGAGAAAAATACGAACATTCAAAACAAATATTTACCCATCAATAAAATGTTTTAACTAGTATGTTCTAATAGTTTGCTAGAAAATGTGAAGAAATCAATTCATAATGGTTATTATGAGTTAAATTAAGTTCAAATAGTTAGTTGTTATAGATAAAATAGGCTAAAATAAATTGAAATAATTAATTATTATTATAATTAAAGAAGTTAAAATAAATTAAAAATTATTATAAATATTAATATAAATGGCATTTTAATTGGTCCAGAAGTTAAAAACAAAAATATTTCAATCATAGGAAAGAATAAAGTCAATTAACTTTTACTGGAGTGAGGGATTCACACCATAGTAGGTGGAAACAGTATGAGGAAAAAAATCACGTGACAAAAATCAAAGCAATAAATTGTCTACTTTTTGCTTCAAACTTTTTAGCTCACCTAAGCCCTGTAGAGGACAAATGATATTTTTGCATTTTTTTAAGACCTAAGAGAAAATGAGAGGAGGAGGAAAACCTACAGGATCATACTTTGAAAAAACGTTACTAGCTAGCCAGCCTCCTTCTCCTTTTGTTTTATTTCTTTTATGGTAGAATATTAATTAATAATTAAGAATTAAGAAGATCATGCTAATACATCATCTTCTAGCTGCTTGAGATAACCGCGTAAATAATTTAAGACGAGGAAAGTATCGATTTTTTGGGAGAGGGCATGTTCGTTTTACCATTTTGGCCAATGATTAACACTTCCAAATACTAACTACTACTTTTAAACGTTGCTGATTAATCCCAAACACTACTAATCGCTCATAAGTGTTCTTAAATGCTAACAACTAAACGGTTTATAAAATATTGGTGGAGTATTTTTTCTTTTACAATGAAACTAGCTTTATGGACATTATAATATGTTCTTTTGGGTAGTTAAAATGTGTGGGTTATGGGTGAGTATTGATGAATGTGGTTGAATGAATATGGTTAAGTGTGTGTGAGAGTAAAATTTTATAATTGAAGGAGCGGATCGAGTGTGATTGAGTATGAATTTTCTTAAAGAAGTGTGGTAGAGAGTTACTGAGTATGAACCGACATGGGTGCATGTGAATCTTTCGTTTACCACCCAAAAGAAGATGCTCTAATAATAAACAAAAAGGGTCTACTAAAGTATATGTTGTTTAATATCTAATGAATGTTATTTGGTTGTTGGTTGAACAATTAACCTCTACTAATGGATAATCATCTCAATATATTCATTTTAAGGTTGAGACAATTGTAAGTGGTCCACATGCAGAGTTGTTTTAAGACAGTAAAGGAAACCATAATTAAAATGTATTGGTCGTTTGTTCTTTTGACATGATGTTCACTTACATTCTTAAACCTTGTGGGAATAGAGAACTTCTAATATAAAAGTTTTCCAACATAACTTGCTTAGTCTTGAGTTCCCCACCCCCAAATTTATTCATATGCCATCGTTTGTAACAAACGACATTCAATTCATTTAGTTGCATTATTACGATTCAAATATATTTAAGCATAATCTTAAGTGTTGCCAAAGTACTCCTAAACATTATCAACACTTTAAACGCTTTTAAATGCATGTTTATCTAGTCAACTTTTTCTAAATATTAAAACTAACTAGATTAGTTGTTAATAGCGCTTATGAATAGTTAGTACAAAAAACGTAAAATACTTGCACAAAATCATTGCGATAAATAAAAATTTTTCTCAGTTGTGCAAGTGCATTCATAGCAAGATGCGTACAAGCCCCTCTTTCTTTTTCACAAACAGGTCAAATTTGCCCAACGTCTACACAGTGCATGAGATTATGAGGTTAGTGCGTGGGACGGCTCGTGGCAGGCGACCACTGCTAGTCACTTTTCACGAGCCACATCAACTACTTTTGGTCTCTCTCTCTCTCTCTCGTTTGTTTTTCCTCTAATTTGAAAATTCTGTGTTTTTTACGAAAAAAAGTTGTATTGTAATGTGGATCTAACATAAATATTTTATTTAATGAATCAAAATAATGAATTTTATATTATAAAATAGAAAATATTGAGGGGAAAGTTAATGATAGGACGATGTGAAATATGGTCATATGAGCCCCTATCTATCTAAAGTGCTAAAAATTGGCTATTGGAATGAAAAAATGTAATGTTGTTGAAACAATGAGACCCTTAAAGACGATATAAGCTAATCGAAAACTTCTATGATTTTTAAAAAGGAAAAGTTAAAATCGTTTATATCCTCTACACGTGTTCTCGTCTCATTGGGAAATTGTACATTCACATCAACTTTTTGTTTTTTTCTCTCTAATTACTTTTTAAAAACTAAATTTCTTTCACGTTTTTTCGAAAACCAAAAACCCTGACCGGAGCAGATACTCCGAATATCTTCCACCGGAACGCCCTCCTCTCTCTCTCTCTCTCTCTCCTGCTTCCACTCCTAGAGAGAAGAGAATCAGTGAAGAAGAGGGATAAAATCTGCATTTCCACGAATTAGGGTTTAGTTTTCACCTTATTTCCCCCAAATTATTCTCCCACTCCGAACCATTTACTTTTGATATTAATATTACTGGAACAAACAAACACAAATTTCCGATTGGAGCGAAAAAAGCCTATATCTTTTTCGGCACAAGCTTTGCTTTCTTTTCAAATTTCTTTATTTTTTTCCCTTTTTTGCTTCAAATTTAAGTCTCTCTGCTCCTTTTGGTACCCTCTTCCTTCCAATTTTGCTTCCATTTACGGTTAATCCAAGCTTGGGACTCAAGTTGATGTTTGATTAATGATCTTGCGTTCAATCGGAGAACAGAGGAAATAGTTGATTGAGATAAAGCTGGAAATGGGTTATTGCGATTGTTTGTATACACTTTTATCTTTTTGATTGCTTCTAAGAAGTGCGATTTTGAATGATTTTTTTCACGCAGATGACTTGACTATTGAGGGGGAGGGGAGGGGAGAGAGAGAGAGAGAGAAACAAGGGCTGGTGGTGGATGAATGGAGTGAAATGAAGGGCAGAGGGACTATCTGAGGACAGGAGAGAGACAGAGAGCGAGAGAGAGCGAGAGACAGAGAGCGAGAGTATGAACTGTGGTGAGGAGAATAAAGGGAAGTATGAGGAGCAGAATTGTGTAGGTTTTTGCCCCAACCCGGTTTCACGAAACGTGGCGATCACTGTCCAGCCGTCGATCGATGAGAGCCTGCTGGTTGACCCCAAGTTGTTGTTCATCGGGGCGAAGATTGGTGAGGGAGCCCATGGCAAGGTTTATGAAGGACTGTGAGTTCTCTCTCTCTCACTCCCCCCAAAAAAAATCAAAAGGAAAAAAAGAAAGGAAAACCCAATTTTGGTTAACTATGCTATGCTGTTGATGACTTTTGTTTGTTGTCAAATATAGACTTGGGAAGTCTTCTCTGGGTTGTTTGTGCTTTAAGATCATTCTATTACTAGAGCTCAAATTATGTTCCGAGAGTTATTTATTTATTTATTCTAAACAGAACTTTGTTTCTGCTTTTAGGAATACTTCAAACTTTCCAGAACTATTGAATTTGTGTTAGAATTGACAAACGTTATGGGGCAAATGCCAATTAATGGTTTCTCTTTTTAAAAGAAAAAGTTGACTGTGTATTGAGAGCGAAGATCAAGTGCCAAAATATGGAACTAGGATTTGTCCCATGTTGACAAAATGAGTGGTGTTGAGCATGCTTATAAGCTAGTTACTTCACTTGAAAACCAATTGGCAACAGTGCGGAGTAATTCACTGGTTTATGAACACGAAGGATGAGCCTAAAGGTTGATTTTTATTGTGCAAGATAAGGAAAGGCCTTTGCAGCATCTAGGCTTTAAGTCCATAAAACGTTTACGGGAATGAGCTTGAGAGTATGTTATGAAATTATTCCTGGGCCTTCATTGTTCATCCATAAACTTAAGCTTTAGGTTGAGATGGCTTCATAACATGGCATCAGATCAAGTTGCTTGTTGTTTGCCTGTTGTGCCCCCACGGTTAATTGTGTACATGTTTTCAGCTCTGTTTCTAGCCTACATGGGACGGAATGTGTTGGAATATGAAAGTGAGATTTGTCCCATTTACATAAATTTAGTGGTCTTGAGCATGCTTATAAGCTAGTAAGTTCCTCCGCTCTTTTGGCAAATAGTTTTGGAATGGAACCTCTCTTGGACTTACATGTAGAACTCAGTTTATTAAGATCCAACGGTCGTGAAGTTAAACATCAAGCATATATAGTCCCAATGTCATGCAAACGTTTGTGAAAGGAAATTGGAGGTAGTTGCATAAGGAACTAGAACGGTATAATTGACTGATCGAGGTCCAAATTGGACTGAATTTGATCAATGACTTCTCAATTTGTTTTGTCCGAAACTAAGGCCTAGCATGTCTATTGAAATGGCTGTATCTGGTTCAGGTTTAAGGACTATGTTCTTTTGTTTCATGCAACTATGATTGTGCTGTCATTATAGGCATTCTGTTTGGAAACTTATGTTTCTTTTATTGGGCTGTAGGTATGGTGAAAAAATTGTTGCTATCAAAGTTCTTAACCGGGGAAGGACTTCTGAAGAAAGAGCTGTACTTGAAAGTCGCTTTTATACGGGAGGTTAACATGATGTCTAGAGTTAAACATGAGAACCTTGTTAAGGCAGGTCTCTTCATTTTTCGTTTGTCTGGTTTATGCCCCTTTTCGAATGAGTTTTCATTTGTCTGGCTTAAGTCCCTTTTGCCTCTCATTCAAAAAATGTTCATTGGTATCCTTTATCCTGTATCCTCTTCTAAAGGGAAGCTTGTACTTCAATTGTTTTCTCCAAGTTGGACTTCTCGTATGATGACATTTATTTAGCAGAAGGAATGTTCTTTTTGTTTGCAGTTCATTGGAGCGTGCAAAGAGCCGTTGATGGTTATAGTTACAGAGTTGTTGCCGGGGCTTTCACTGCGGAAGTACTTGACCAGCCTTCGTCCAAAGCAATTGGAATTGAATGTGGTGTTGCGCTATGCTCTTGACATTGCTCGGGCCATGGATTGCCTTCATGCAAATGGAATTATACATAGAGATCTAAAGCCTGGTACTGGAGAACTACTTTCAGTTGTATATGACCTGATTATCTCTACCGATGCATTAGAAAATGAAATGGATTTACTTGTATTCCTGTTTCTTGTACTTAATTGCTGGATATAGCTTTAGGGCATAATCGAAGTGACGTTTCCTGTTGTAAGAAACTTTGTGCTAATCTTGTTTCATCTCATGTATGTATGATCTGTTTATGTAAGCGTTCGATTTTATCGTCTTTGTTTTCTCAATTGCTGCTTTTATTCTGCATGTTTTCTTAAAATTTAAAGAATTTCAGACAATATCTTAGTATTTTCTTTTACTACACTTGCCATGTTTAAGGTTATGCATATCTTGATCTCCCTGACCCCACAGCAATTGTGTTTCTAGTCTTAGCGTTTCCTTTGCATTCTTGATGTCTTTGTTTATTGGTTGATGTGTTCATGTATTTCAACTTTTGTTCACCTTGCTGATGCCAAGGCTCAACTCTATTCTGTTTGCAGATAATTTGCTGCTTACAGCTAATCAGAAGTCTGTAAAGCTAGCAGATTTTGGTCTTGCAAGAGAAGAAACTCTAACTGAGATGATGACTGCTGAAACTGGGACCTATCGTTGGATGGCTCCTGAGGTAGGTTGATTTTGTTGCTTGAATTGGAAACTTGTTGGATGATCCTGGCGTCAATTTTTTGAAGGGGTCATGGCTACAAGGTTTCTACAATCATACTTATTTCGGTACATTTGTGTTCATCCATTCGTATTTCAATGTGGCTGAATGAGATAGCATGTTTAACCAAAATTTACAGAACAGTTGGGTACTTTGTACTTTTACTGACTATTAAAATACTCTGATTTTGCAGTTGTACAGCACAGTCACCTTGCGCCAAGGGGAGAAAAAGCATTACAATAACAAGGTAGATGTGTACAGTTTTGGAATTGTCTTGTGGGAGTTATTAACTAATCGTATGCCTTTTGAAGGCATGTCCAATTTGCAAGCTGCATATGCTGCAGCCTTTAAGGTGCGTGGAGTTTAATATTTTTTCTGCCTCATCTGTGTTGATATGGTTTTCTTCTTTTTGGATGATTTTCTTCTGAGTCTTTGGTGATCTTTATTACCTGACCTTGAATAGTCAAAACTTGGTCCTTCTTGTTGCATAATATACGATCTTTACTATCTAAATGCTTGTGCTATATCACCTGCATTAGTAATGAAATAAACCAAAACATTACCCTGGCGACTGACCTAGAGTGCCATAGAGCAGGATGGGTCAGGTGTGAATAGCCTTGCTTCTGACAGTGACATTGCAGAGAGTTTGTTTCCATTGGACCTCAGATTTGAAATGTGACTTTTAACTGCTTTTCTGTGAAATAATTGAACATTCTACAAGACATTGCTTTTGATCCAGAAGCATTCAGAATTGAAAACAATTGTCTATTAATCAAGTAACTCAGCATGCTTATGAACTCAACAATTTGCTTCCAATCACAGCAATCTGAAGCCTTAACTAGGCTTGGTTTGCTTGACTAAGTAGCATTTCACTTTTCCACCTGAATGATCCAGTACGGTTTATAGTGATGCTTTGCATTGTGAAAAGCTCTGTTCTGCAAGAGTGCTTTTGTTTCTTTCCTTTTTCTTTCTTTGGAGAGAGGGGTGATTTAAGCAGTAGAGTTGTGGCCTGTTGGATTTATTCTTGGGACAAAAATCAAAGTCTTTTCCTCTCCCCTCTGTCTGTAGAGAAGGGGCAAGGTAGCCTATCACTAAGAGACTGTAATGGTGGGGAGCCTGAAGGGCCTCTCTTGGGATTTGCAGTGGTGGAGGACCTGGATTGGGAAAACGAGGGATTCTAGTTGTAAGATATCCAATTACAGCTGTTCCTAGCCGTGATTGAACTCTTATATTTGTTGAAAGGACGGCTTAAGTACCGGTAGACCATTCTTTATGTGATAACGCACTAAATCCTTCTATTCGGAAGTAGAGCGTTTCTTGAGAGACTGGTTCCTTGTGTGCCTAACCGTCCAAGGCTATATCCATATGCAACCATTGCTTGTTTTTTCAGTTCATAGAAACAGCTCTTTATCAAATGACTTAAAAGTTTGCATTCTCATGAATTTTGGATGTCACATGACCTGTAGCAAGAGAGGCCAACGATCCCAGAGGATATAGCCCCTGATCTTGCATTCATCATCCAGTCTTGTTGGGTCGAGGATCCTAACTTGCGCCCTAGCTTCAGCCAGATCATCCGCATGCTCAACGAATTTCTCTTCACTCTCTCACCACGGCCACCACCTCCATCTTTGCCTGAATCAGATTCCAGTCAGTCAACTTCAAAAAGCAATGGTGCCATTACAGAGTTCTCATCCCGGGCCAGGGGAAATTCTCTTTCATTCGCCAACTTTTTGCTGCCTCTAAGAAGACAAGAAACTTGCAATGACCCGGTAAATATTTTTGGGCTGATTCAAAGTAAAGAAAATGTAATAGATGATGTTTTCTCCTCCCCCCTTTTAGTAATATCTGATGGTTAGTTGAGGTTGGGGGTATCTGCTTGTTAGCTTAGGATATGACAAGTGTTGAAAAGGATAGCATGTTAGTGGGGATCATGTCCAGAAATAAACTAATGTACACAATATATTTGTCAAATGTCGATACTAAATAGACCAGTTCATTTCATTGTACATAGAAACAACATATGATTTCATTGTTTGCTAAGTTTGTTTCTTTGGTTATGCTGGCACTACTGCCTACGGTGGCCAAATGAGGCGATCAGGCGGTTCAGCTGTCCGGCTAGGCTCGAGCTGGATCTAACTCAGGTGAACCAGCAGACTGACTGGCAATCCTAACCCACCGTGCTAGCGTACTAACTTTAGTTTTCAACCTGACTCAGACAAATTGAATTTAGTTTACAAACTGGTTTGATTATTATATTATGTATGTTGGATGTCTTTATTTGTGGATTCCCTGAAGGCTTCATAACAATGGGAACAAATTTTTTGTTTTCAATAATTAAGTGATGCATTTTTGTGTGTATTGTGAAGATCTCTATGCATTAATAAGACAAAACTAAGCTGTGACAGGATGATCTAAATATTAATTTGTCATTTCATTCATTATAAAACAGAGACAAAGATTAATGTAGACAACTTAAATATGCAAGTATTGCCCTAAACCATAAGGGTTTGTCTATCTCCAAATGCAATCGTTGTAAAATAAAGGATATTATAAATCAACCAATACATTGACAAATTGAGATTTCATCTTGTGTCATTGATTTCATTGAGTACCGATGAACTTTATTCAATATAATTGGTTATCATTACATTTAGTATTTCTCACTTCTTTTTAGTACTTTTAATAATATTATTTCAAATACCTAATTATATTTTGTTATTGAAATTACGATATCTTTTGGTACTATTTAATTCCTTTCAGTATTATTTAATACTTTGTAGCACCACTTTATTTTCTTTTGGAGCATCATTCAGTTTTTTTCTAAATTATTAACTCATTCAATATTAAAGAACAATTAGGACCTTATTCGCAGTCTAAAAAGAATGCCCCTTACCCTTACATTTTTGCAATGAAAAATAAATTGACAGTTTACAATTCTCCCATCAAAAGATTGAGAATTTTTTGTGTGAATGTAAACTAAAACTTGAAGAGTAGGATAAAGGCAGATATTTATATTGCTTCTTCCCACCAGTTGATTTTTTTGGTTTGGTTGGAGGGGGTTGTTTTAGAGATTGAGTCAAAATCGTTATTTTCCATGTCATGTAGGGCAAGTAAAAGAAGTAAAGGGGGTCCAAAAACCACTCAACTTGGGCAAAGCCAAAACCGTCCCTCTCACCACAACACGGTTTTTACCCGTTGCTTTACTTTTCTTACTTTCTTCAATTCCAAGACAGACAAAACAAAGCGGTGGTGAAATCACAAGTTTTGACTTCTATGGAATGATATCATACAATTTTTGACACTCATAATTCAAGTATTAAGGGTATTGGACAATAATAATAATAATATACGAGACCCTTTGTTTTTAATATTAACATGTTGTCTTTTTAAGGTTGTTATTTTCAATATATTACTATCGAATTTTTAATATTGTGACTCGTGAATACTTATGTAGTGACTATTTTTTAACATTTATATGGTAATGGTGGTCATAAATAACTGATTTTTTTCCTTTTCTGTTTTACACATGTAAGCAACTTTAATTAACACATTTCATTAAAAAAACCTTTACTTAACACATGGTCATCACTTTTTTGAAATTTTCAACAATTTAAGTTGCTTCTGTGTACTAAAAATGGAGGGCATTAGTTATGATCACCAATGTATACGTGTTAAAAAATAGTTGATACGTAAATTTTCTGATAAATCAAACTCAAAGTATCTAAAATTCACGATGATATGGTTAAAATAATTATCCAAACGGTCAATTTGTTGACATTAAAAAAATAAATATGGTGTATAATAGTTCATGTTCTTCAAAGACTAAATTGTTTGCATCCAAAAATCCACTCGAAAAATCTCTGTGAATTATTGAGTTTAATTTCTCTCTTTTTTTAATACTATTTTTTGGTTTTCCATTAGGGGTGAGCAAAAAATCGAATATCCGGTCCCGGACCCGGTTGAATTGGGTCCGAGATTGGGTCCAATTTTCGAGACCCGATTACAATCGGGTCCGAGACTAGGTAGTGAAAGGTGAACCCGAACTGGGTGCTTGGTTTATATATATATATATATATATATATATATATATATATATATATATATATATATATAATTTACTCTAAAAATTTTTAAATTTGAGAGTCTTTTTTGATTGTTAATGTTGGATTATTTGAGATATTTTTCTTTAAGATTTAAACTTGTAATTTAGTATTTGTATTACATGTGAATTCGAAACTTTTTGTTTCATTATTGATCTTGGATTTGAAACTTTTTGTTAGATTGAATACATTGCAAATATTAAATAATTATAGGTCAAAACTTTAAAAAAAAAATAAAAAAGCAAAAAATCACAAAAACTCAAATTGTGAAGCAAACAACCGGGCACAAGGTCTAAGCGGGTCCGGGACCGGTTCTAAATTTCGAATCCGATTCTAATTGGATCCGACATTGATGGTCCGACCGGAATGATCGGATACTCGGTCCAACTCACCTCTAACTTATATTCTATTAATACTTTTTAGGGTGCATTTTGATGGATTAATGGTGAATGGATAAACATAAAGAATTGGAGGTTATAGCATCGATATAACTATTCCTAGTAAACATTTTTGCTATTGATAGAAAATTCAATACTTAGGCATGAGTGAGTGGCAATCAATTGATAAAAGGTAAAGATATCTTTATCTAGAAGGTTATAAGAAAACTATAATGTGAACATTTTAAATTTGTAATGTGAACTTCACATGGGGATATTACTATTCTATGATGGAATCAAATGTACTTATACATGCACTCCACTATATTAGGAGTCACCTACAAGGCTAAGCTATGTCTATACCCATGCTATTACTCAAATTTATCTATATATTTATTTTTAATAAATAAAAATAAAGATTTTTATTTTCTAATGTAAATGGAAGCACAATGCCAATATAAGTGTGATTCAAATTTGAATACCTGATAATAACTTTTAAAAAATTTTATTAATTAAACTAACAAATATTCATAAAAGAAAGTTGAAAATGAATTAGTTGGCTTAATCTAGTGACATGGTCAATAGTCACACCATATATAGACCTCATTATTTATTTATCATTTTTAACATGATATCACACTCTTTAGATTATATACTAAGATTATGAGAAGAACAATTTAAATTTATATGAACAATAAATATTAGAGACAGGTACTTGATTTATATATTTTGTATTTTAATTTTTCACCCTTGCATATTTGCTAATACTAACCATTATATCCAAATTATTAATACACATGAGCGATTATTGCATTATATGTTCAAGATACCCAATAAAAAGAGCTCAATCTCACATACAATAGAGGCCAAGTCTAAATACAAATCATACTGAGGCTATCTTTTAAGGTAATTTCAAAGGTAAAAACAATTCTTACTTTTTCTTAATTTTATTTTTTCTCCAAAACACTCACTATTTTGAGTGGTTTTTCATTTAAAGAAAATAATACAATTCACTATATGGTTCATGACTACAGTTATAGAAGGAATGTAGGTCGATTCGGACTCTAATCTCCTAGATCCACCCCTGCATCAAGCCCAGGTAGGACCAATGGTCAAAGGGTTATGGGTATAAAACTAATTAACTTGTATGAAACCCACAAGCCACTTGTGGCTTAGGTAGGACTTGTTCATTTTAATTGTTAAAACTAACAGTTAACTGTTAAAAGTTAGCGGTTATTAACAATTATAATCAGCGGTTAATAAATACTAATAATTACTCCATTTATTTCAAAATATATGTCACTTTAACTAACTTTTCTCGTTTCATAATACTTGTCACTCTATGATTTCAATGACATATTAATTACTAATTTACCAACTTTATTCCTATTAATTGCTTTGTTTCTTTTCTTTTTTCATTGATTGTTTTTATTTTCAACAAAATATAGGGGTAACATAGTCTTTTAATATAAAATTTATCATGAGTTTTGTGTTTTCTAAGTATTTTCGCATAACCTTAAAATGACATGTATTTTGAAACAAAGAAAGTATAATTTAACAATTAATAATTATTAAAAATTATCCATAATTAAGAATTATAAATACTATTATAACCTTTAAAATGAACAAGGGGTTAGTAAACAAAACTACGAGGTTCGGTGAAGTCGAAGGAGGGCCACATCCCACATCCACGGTTAGGGTGTTCGATGGAAAGTACTGTAAAGTCGTCTTATACAAAAATGGGTAATAAACTAATAATATACGGATTTCTCGTTGAAAAAAAAAAAAAAAAAGAAAGTCAGTCATTGCATACTGAAGACTGGACAAGTCAATGTTATTTGGACAACTTTACAATCAGGAAATCCGAGAGAGAGAGAGAGAGAGAGAGTACTACAGAAGTGTAGGAGGGGAAGGGAAGACTACAGAAGAGGAAGAGCTTCAATGGATTCAAGATCCGCACAAGTCATCGAACGATTCAGGAAAGTGTTGTCGTAATTGCTCCGCGTCTCTTTGAAAAAAAAGAATAATTCTGCGCCAGCTGAAAATCTTATCAGCGAAGAGAGCCCAGAAACAGCAAAATATATTCAGAGATAGGGAGAGAGAGGGAGAGGGTGGCTTTGTATGTGGTCATGATCTGGAAATTCCTTGGGCGAAATTTCGAGCATTTGATTTTGGCACCAAATCTCCCCTTTTTCTTGTGGGATTTCCCCTGATTTTCTGGGTATTAATAACCTAGATTGAAGGGTCTCTAAATTAGGGTTTTTGGGTATTCAGTGCGACCCGCCCTTTTTGATGGGTCAAATTACATAACACAAGGCTTTTGGGGATTTTATCTCTGAGCTTTAAAGTTTTTAACTTTTCTAGTTGTTCTACGGTTTGAATTTTTATGAAATGGATGAAAATGCAGCAGCTTTGCACACAGCTGTTAATGCAGTGCAAGCTTTGGGAAGGGGGTTTGACGTTAACTTTGATACAAGGTTGTTGTACTGCAAAGGGGTGGCTGGTTCTAGGATAGTCCAAATTGATGAAGAACCCACCAAGGATTTGTGGTTGTTTGATGTTGTGAATGTCCCAAATGTTTCCAGAGATATCAAGAGTTCTCCTGGTGAGCATCGGCGCGAGAGTTCTGGCATCTTAAGTTATGATGAGGTTATGCTCTAACTCTATTCTGTCTTGCTATATTCTGATATTTACTATTCATGTTGATTTTTCCTGAATTCTGGTTGTTCAATTGAATATTATATAGTTCTAGTAGGTGACCTTATATGTTAGTTGTTAGCTTAATTGATATGGACGGCAACTATTTGGTTTATGAGTTTCTTCTTGTTTCAATGCATGTCCGTTGAACATCCAAGGCTTATAATCTAAGGTTTTGTCTAAAATTTCAATGTATATGACCTGGTACAGAATGAATTATTGGGTAGAAATGAGGTTTACAGAGAATTCTAACTGTCCCTGCTCAAATCTGATGTAGTTTAAGACTTTTAAGAATGAGTATTGCAATTTGCAAAACATTTCTGCTGGAGCTATGGTGATTCAGTCATTACTTATTATGCATTTGGACCTTTGGCTGAGACTGAAGCATATTGAGTGCGAGCTTGGTCTAATTGGTTGATGTTTTTGTTTCTCTTTTTCTTATGTGGACTGCTGGTTATTCAACATATGTGTATGGGTGATGATAGGTTGAGAAGCCATTGAGTTTATTCTGCTTTCATTAAAAGTCTTAATGCCGAAATTTCAAAGAACTAAAGCCAATAATGTTCTAAGACTGGAATTTTATGCTTTGAATGCTTGACCATTAGTCGATCTTTGTCCAAAATCTCATTTCACTTCTGTTCTAAGGTAGTGGGTTGACCTGAATGCATCATTCTCTTATTATTAAGGTCCTTGCAATATCTTATTAGGAAAAACAAATGAAGTTCATGGTATGACTGTTCTGTTTAAAGGATGGTAGGGGGCATATTAATCTGTGTGGCAGGGTAAGAAAAGGCTTAGGATAAGCAAATCTCTTGAGTGGGCTTCATCTCTATGGAGATTTGGATACTTTCACGAAAAGGGATGGTGTCTTTACCTCTAATGTGAACTATAAAGTTTGTATTTATGGTTTGCTCTTATGCATCTAAGAAATGTGATTTTAATGCCTTCGTTTTATTTTTTTAAAAATCAAAACATGCTTTTTCCCTGTAGACATTAGGAAACTGACTATTGCTGCATTAAGGTTCTCTATCAAAAACAAAGAGAGAACCCTGAATTACAGGATACATGATTATTCACCAAGTACTTCCATGCACAGGGAAAATCTTACCAATATGCCACTCTATGCAAATCTAGATTTAGTTAATGAGTAATGCAAGATGTTTGGTTCAATAAGTTTGTCTTGCAAAGAAAAAATGTTTAGGTCTGGTTCGGTTCGGATTTTAGGTCATTGAGGTCAAGCCGGTTCGGATTTTAGGTCATTGATTCAGGTGGAGTCACTTTTTTCAGATGTGTAAGGGATTGATGGTTATTGTGTCGTGTTCATATAGTTGTATGACATACCTTGAATATAAGTACAGCAGCTGTGAACATGAGGTTCTATTGCATTTAAGCATGATGGGAAGCATTGGCATGATGAAGGGAATAAACAATTACTTCATCCTCATGGATGGACTGATGGAGATTGGGAGCTGATTGTTTTTCTTTGGGGTGAGGAGATTGACTGTTTATCCTGCTCCATAGTTTCTCTAATATGAGATATGCAAGTCCACGGGAAAACCCTGTGAGCCAGCATCATATTGCTTGAACCTATGAGCACAAGATTCACTGGGCTGATATCCTTTCTTCTCATAATTTATATCACTTTATGTGTACATAGTAAGAAAACAGATTTTGTCTGGCCCATGCTGTCAAATGCTGGCAGTTGAACTATATTACAGTTTGTTTTCTCTTGTCAAACTGGGTTGTAGATATCTCTTAATTAACAGTAATATGTATGTACAAGATTACCATTGTTGTGCATATCTGCTCACAGAGAGAACACTTGCTTTCCTTGTTATGACTTGTGCTTGTGGTAATCCTTGATTGCTATCTAACATATCTTTCATGATATATGACGTTAGATGGTCGAGTACTTCAATAAAAAGGCAAATCTTTCAGGCAAAGTTCCTCTTGGAAGCTTCAATTATGCTTTTAGTTTTACTGGTTCAAAGCATATTGATGCTTCAGCCACTAAAACCCTATCAGTAGATGCATTTGTCATCCCACTGACTAAGGTTTACCTGGGTACATCTTCATTGGTACTGCATGAGAATGTATTACGGGCCATCCCTACTACATGGGACCCACCTTCATTAGCCAGGTATGGGTGTTTGCTGCAGTCTTGCTTCCCCTGTGGGAGGAAAAACTAAGTTGAATCTGTGGGTTATCCTCAAATTACCTCTGACTTGTTACTTTTTTTTTCTTTTTCCTTTTTCTGGGCAGTTTTATAGAAAACTTTGGGACCCATGTTATTACATCTGTCACAATTGGTGGTAAAGATGTAATTTATGTGAGACAGCATCAATCATCATCTTTATCAGCGTTAGAGATGAAAAACTATGTTCAGGAAATCGGAAACCAGAGGTTTATGGATACAGAAAGTCATACAAGTTCAGGTCCAATTAAAATAAAGGATAAGGCTAGTCTCAGTATTTTTCTTCTTTCTTTCTTTTTTTCCCTTCAGCAATTCGAGTCAACAGAATTAACTCATTTTTTCAAATTATTACAGAGTTCAGATTCTGGGCTGTTCAACAGCCAAGGAGTATACCCTCAACCCACGGGCATGCCATCTCTTAGTGGAAAAGAGGTAAGCGATGATTTTGGAGCTTCATTGTGGAAGACTTAAGGCTTAGTTGTGGAGTATTCAATAGCTTAAGATATAACTCTTTATCTTTTTTCTAATTTTGTGAATCATGATTGTAGATGTGCTAGATTTGCTCTTTTATTACCTGCTTTGCTACTGTTATTGGTATTGATAATTTGAATTGTTGCTGATGCAGGACATTACTGTCATTTTTAGGCGGAGGGGTGGAGACGATTTGGAGCAAAGTCACACTCAATGGGCTAGGACTGTGTCTTCTTCTCCTGACATCATTGAAATGACCTTTGTGCCAATCACTGATCTCATTGAAGATTTAGTGAAAAGACAACATCTTGCTCGTGCAATTAATCTCTACGTGGAATGTAAGCTGTTATTGTATTTGTCAAAATCCCGTAGTGCGTGAATCATTCTGGCTTCAGTTGCAAGCTTTATTTATTTATGTATTTTTGGTGAATTTCTATTTGCAGACAAGCCCCAGATTGAAGAGTTGAGATATTTTCTGGAGTTTCAAATACCTAGGGTATGGGCCCCTGTGCGAGATAGACTTCCTGGTCATCAAAGAAAGGAACCCATGTGTCCATCTTTGCAATTCAGCTTGATGGGGCAAAAGCTTTATGTCAGCCAAGAGCAGGTATATAGTCACTGACATATATGGTCGGACTCTTCAGTTCACCTCAACTACTAATGTATGGCACTTAAGCACTTCAACATGATATGAATGCATGACCATACTTTTTGAGCAAAATGATGCAAATTTCTAGAAAATGGGCAAGTTAGACACGTGACCATGTGCATGTTACGTACTGGCATATCTTGTATATAATGCGTATCTAACGTGGACCAGGGTCTGCATCTTTGTCCATGTAGAACCCTGTGGTCACTTTAAAACTACTCGATGCAAATGGACTATGATGTCCTTCAATCATGTCCATGGATCATGGCAACATTTTGTTTCTACCTGATTGATGGGTCAAATGGTTTGATTTGTCATTGGTTATATATACCTGCATATTCCCACTGATGAAAGGGGAAAGAGAATGTCTTCTTAGTTCCTCTTACATTTGGCTATATTTCAGGCTTCATGGGATTGTTTGTATGTTGGTTTATTGTCTCAGAAACAAACCTACGCACAATGTATTTACCATGTTTACCTTTGATTTCTTCATTTCGCACATATACAGGTTTCTGTTGGGCGGAAACCAGTCACAGGGTTGAGGTTATGCTTAGAAGGGCCCAAACAGAACAGGTTGAGCGTACATCTACAACACTTGGCCTCACTGCCGAAAATCCTCTTCCCATACTGGGACACCCATGTCGCTATTGGCGCTCCCAAGTGGCAAGGGCCCGAGGAACAAGATAGCCGATGGTTTGAACCCGTGAAATGGAAGAACTTCTCTCATGTGAGCACGGCTCCCATTGAGAGTCCCGAAACCTTCGCAGGAGAAGCTGGTGTCTACATAGTAACAGGTGCTCAGCTTGGAGTCTGGGATTTTGGGTCGAGAAACGTCTTGTACATGAAGCTGCTCTACTCGAGGCTTCCTGGATGCACCATAAGGAGGTCATTATGGGATCATTCACCCACCGAGGAGCCCAGGAAATGGAATGCTTCGGGAAGCAGTGCTAATACAGGTGATTCTAACTCAGGTTCAACAGAAAGTTCCAGTGGAAACAAGTTGGTAAAGTTTGTGGACATGTCGGAAATGACCAAGGGGCCGGAAAACCCTCCAGGGCATTGGTTGGTAACAGGAGGAAAGCTTGGTGTGGAGAAAGGGAAGATCGTTCTGAGGGTGAAGTACTCCTTGCTGAATTATTGATTTGTTGGTATCATGGAAGTTGTGCAGCTGTGGGTTTCTAGTATAGTAATGTGGTGGGATTTATTTTGATGATGTTTAATGGGCGTGGGTTGGTTCTGCTTGTATACTTTGATGATTAGGGAATTGATGTGAATTTTTCCAATTTTGGTGCTTAGTTATTCTCTCCTTTAGGGTATATTGTTGTAAAGGTTGTAGATGATGCTTATTTTTGTTTCTAGAACTCACCCTACTCTCTTTAAGTCTCAGTTTCGATTCTCTTGTTTTTTCCCAAAATGGTCTGCTAATCAATAGGTGTAAGAGATTATACTAGGTTAAAAGATCAAACCAGGTGGTGGTTGTTTGCCCTACATTCTAAAGAGTTATAGGTTCAAATCCTACAAGGGTAAGGAACAGTTCCTCTGTCCCCTTTCCTCACTTCCTCCAATGGTGTACTCTATTAAGGTGCCACCCTCCCCCACCCCAAAAAAGAGAATAATGCTACATTATCATGTCTTTATTTGCCACTTGATTGATTGAATTAATTGTTTGTATTATATATTTCTAAAAAAGTGATCAATGAGATTAGTAGTTTTTTAAAAAAGATGTAAGACAAAAAATTAGTTTTAAAGTATCGATTACAAAAAGCTATTAAATTAGCTTTATAAGAGTTGCAACTTGCATATATATTAGAGACCAAAAAGTCATTTATTAGTCATGCCTTGATTTATAAGTATAGTTAGATATAATCAATTATGAAATGTAATTAAGTTTATAATTGTATTTCTATTATTTTATTATGTGAGGGTATTGCAATTATAATTTATAATTATGACAAAGTATGCGATCATGATATCTTTATAAACTTAATTGTATTACATTACCTGTGATCAAATACCACATGAATTCACCCTGTTAATGGGTCAGCATGCCATGGGCCTAATCAAGCCCAGTGAAAGGTATAGATGGCCAGTCCCACAAGTAATTACACTCGCATGTTTGGTTGGATGTAATCAAAGTGGTAATGCAATCAATTGAGTAATGGTGATTACATCACTATGTTTGGTTACAACTTTGTAATGCAATTAAAATTTTATTGTAATCATATTAACCTTTACCTATGCAATTACAATTACTTAAACATTTACTAAACAATCATGACTACATTCATCTTATGATCAAATTTTAACACACTTCTAATAAATTTCTCTCTCTCTCCCCACCCCTCAATTCCATATCCATTTTCTCTCTCCTCCTTGGCAAGCAAAAAATTTATCCATTTGATAAGAAACTAAATTTTTTTTCTTCTATTATCTTAATATATGATATGATCGTTGAATCATTAAGAGAAAATTTTAACTTTAATATTTTAGATTTAAAATTTAAGTATCCAATTAAGAAGATAAAAGAAGCTTACATTAAAATTTTTAGATCAAATTTTTTTACTTGTTAACACTTATCTTTAATTCAATAAATATTTATCATAAATAAAATAATTTTAGTTTGTATTTTTTATTCATGAAAAAAATTCAAAACTTAATTATATGATAGAAGAGATTAAAAAAGTTTAAATATAAATTTAGAGTTTAAAATTTTGTTATGTGGATAGCATTTATCTTCAGCACGACAAACATTTATTGCCACTAGAATAATCGAATTGATCTTTTTGCCACCAAAAAATTTAAAATTAGAAAATATGATATAAAAGATTAAAAAAATCTCAAATATGATTTTGAATTTAAAATATTTTCGTGTGGATAACATTTATCTTTATTACTATATTTATTGTTATTAGAATAATATAGTTGATATTTGCAATAGAACTTGATTATTTTGATAGAAAATATTTTTAAAAGCTCAAATCTAAATATATAACTCAAATTTTTATTTAGATAGCATTTATCTCCACTACAATAATTTAATTATTAACTTTGGTCATTGAAATAATACATTACCATTGTGATTACATTACACTTTTTATATAACCAAACATGGTAATGTAATTGTTGTCCCATTACATTACATATCTAATTACATTACATAGTTGATTACATTACCTCCTATTGCATTACATCCAACCAAACGCCACATTAAGGTATATAAATGAGCTTAGCCTTGTGTTGCAAACACCGACACTGGCCTGAAAACACAATCCAATTCCGTCTGAAAATTTGGGTTTTGAACATGATTTTCTCGATTCGAATATGAAAAAAGTAAAATTGAAAAATCCATAAATTAGCTTAGACTAGAATTATTACAAAGCAAAGTTATCGGAAAATATAAATGGCTTTAATACACATACTACTGAGTTATTTTCCGAATCCTTCTTTTTATGAAATATTTTACCCAGTCTTAATTCAACGTAAACTATCATGATTATTTTAAAAATATCTAATCATATAAAATTTTAACATCAAGATGCTTCTTATTTTGCAATCAATAACCCTCATGTAGGGCGTGTTTGATTGACAATTGTTTGGGGAAAAACTATTTGAAAGAGTTTAGCTGCTTAGACTAAGTTAAACAGTTAAATGGATGTTTTATTAATGAAGTTAATTTGTATACATGACATAATATAATTATATTTAAAAAATAAAATAATCAATCAATAAAAAATATGTTTGAAATATAAAGGTTATAAATAAAATTTCATCAAACATCTTTTCCGAATACAACTGATTTTAAGAAATATTTTTTCAAAAAACATTTAAGTCAAATAGTTAAAAGCTAACGGTTTGTACAAATAACCAGCAACTGTTTGCCAAGAAAAATTACTGTTATATTTAATTCAATTTTAACTTATATTTTTAAAATTATTATTTATAATTTTTTACAACTTCTTAAAATTACTTATACCTCCATGCAACTACCTATCACTATTTATGACTCCCTACATCTTACAAGTTTATGTTTGATAAAACAACCCTTCATTGTGCCACGCATGCATTTTTGGACTATTAGTAGCTCGCCCACACTTGATAAGGTGCACTTGAATATTTGAGTGAGCTCTCTTGTCTCATATTGATGAAATTGAATTGTTTGTCGAAGTAGGGCCACTAATTTTATTTCCACCTTCTCCCTTTTAGGTTCAATTTTGGGGAGTAATTTTTTTCATTTTGAGAAAATTATAGAGGGAATTTCTTCACTTCAATCAGCCCTCTGAGCTTCTCCTGAAATAGGGGCCCTAGAAAATAAGGCTGCTTATCAATGAAAAAAAAAAAAATTGATGAATTGAAGTAGTTTAGAGTGTGATAAGTAAATTACTCTATTCTTCATTTATCATATCTCTTTTTATGTGGTTCATATCATGTCATTAGCTAGCTATCATACATCATATAGGAGTATATGAAAACTCTAAAGCTTGGTTAATTAAGATCCAATTAATTAAAATAAAGTTCACCAAAAAGAATATTAAATATGTTAATTAAAGATAGTTTGAGGAGAGAATTAGCATTTGAAGGCTATATAAAATCTTAAATCAAGCTTTAATGGCTACATATGCATTGCATAGCACGTAATGTATGGACGGACGTACGAGATGAAACCCTCATTTAATGGTCTTGTCGTTCGTTTCCCTTCCATGCACGGCCATTCCCATTAATTCCATCTTGGCTTCAATCTAAATCATTGCTTGGTTGAGCAATGCACAACCTAAGCTTCTTTCCTTGATGTAACAGCTACCTTTGCTGTCAATAATATATAATATTGAATCTGAACCGACCCGTTTTTCAACTTTAATAGTGAGTCGAACCAGGCAGGCTTAAGCATGTATGGGTGTGAGATTCATGTACACGACACTAGCTAGTGAGTCGCATGTCATAGATATTTATAAGGGGTAGTTGGAAGAAAGGCCAGAAATTATATATGAATTAATGAATTTTGATAGATAGTGAAGAGAGAGAAGAGAAGCAAACACATGGCATTCAAATGTCAACACATGAATTGAATTGATGAGATGAGACACTGCACTTGATTTTATGGTGGATTTGTATGTATATATGTATGAATTATCATTCATGGGGTAGCCTCTTCAAATATTTGTACGTATGCAGATTTGTGCATTAAATTGAATTCCTGGTGGTTCAACTATATATTTTGTTTTCTTTTTTTAATTCGACAAGCAGAGGCCCAGCTCACCAATAACCTTCCAAGACGTGGTTAATTTTGCCGACTAACTCGGAAATTCTTCACCTACAAAATATCACGTGCATACACAATGCGCCTGTCTCTATGTAGACTCTAGTCTTCATATTTGGTGCTCTATACACTTTCTGACACTACTTTTTATTTTTTATTTTTTATGGGGGTAAATCGTCCACCCATTCCAGACCGTAGAAGTGGCAATGATGTCAATCGGATCGGATTTGGATTATTACGGGTTTTTTAAAATATTAGGTTAATTCGAATTTGGGTCGATTCAATTTACGTTGGGTTATTATTGGGTCAAAATAATATTCATTTTGAAGTTTGGGTGGAAAGCATGCCGATTCTTAATTCTTAGTATTATTATTTTTCAGAGTTACAATCTATGAGCCTTTGGCCTACAAGCTCATCTCAATTTCATAAATTATGATATCTCATTTTCAGGCTTACCTATGTAAGATTTACTGTCAAAATACAATATGCATAATAAATGTATTATTAATTTGCTCATTTTCACCAGGCAAAACTCATATACTATGAGACCTTTACCTATGACAGCATTCGTTGAAGATTTTGTTTGTAGTTGTATTTTCTCTTATCCTTTTGATGCGAGAGAAGGAGACCACATGGAGAAGATGAAGTACGAGATTAGACAACTAAATTAAGTATATTATCAATAATATTTGCATCATTTGGGAAAAAATAAATAAATTTTAAGTGCACGTATATGTATTTCTCTCCTTTGCTTGAGTAATCAAGGGAAAAAAAAATTGGTTGGATTATATTTACGATCGAGCTTTGAACCACCTTTATATGACTATGAGTTATGATTATAATAAATTCCCTCTTTTTCATTTTAAAAGAGAACTCCTACGATAACAGCGACTTTTGTAGAAATCCTAGGGAAGGTCTGTGCATCACTAATCACTAACAATCTATGAGATGGCTTAGCTTCAATTGATGGGTCTTAGAGTTAAATAGTTAATGCCTTTGTTGTGCCTCTAGAAAGTATATGTTCTTCTCCCGATATTGATGTATATAACCCTATGACATCGATCCATTATAGCACATAAATTACTTTCTTAGCTATTAATTAATATCTATATCTAGCTTACTCTTTTTGTCATTGCTGCAGTATCAGATAAATATTATTTGACAATGACAATCAACTGTTAACTGTTTGTATTAACCATTAACCGTTAGTTATTTGTATTAATTATTTGACTTAACTGTTTATGAAAAAAGTATTTGGTAAAATTAATTTTTCAAACAAAATTATTTGGTAAAATTTTATTTATGCCTTTGATTTCATTATCTATTTAAACATTATATAAATATAATACGTATTTATTTTTCTTCTCATATATGTCTTATACAAAAAGTATATTTATACCTTTACCTAAGTTTGGTTGTGACAATATTCTTATTTACTATTGACTTGATTTTATTTTAATAATATATATTTAAAATATATATGATAAAACCGTTTGTTTTTTTAATGATTAATGATGGCAATATGACATGCCTCTTATAACCCGATCCCAACCTAGTTATTAACTAACAATGACTCTTAAATTCATACAAGTCTATTTAAAAGTAACCCAAATTCATGTCATTCGGTCTCACGGATTTGAGTTCAATTGTCCTCTTAAATTATGATAGACTAATAAATAGAAGTTATTTATAACTTAAAAAAATAATATTAAAAATATTAACTTAAATACAATTTTCATTTAAAAAATGACATTTAGTGTATAAGTTTGTTCAAATCATAAGGTCAATGATGATAACTATTAATCAGAAAAAGCTCTTCTAAATAATTTTTTGAAAAAAACTATTTGAGTACAAAAAGTAATTTATTAAATAACTCAATTAATTTTTTGGCTATTAAAAAGAATTTTTAGGACTAAAAATTATTTGCCAAATATCCCCAATATAAACTACAAATCGATACGCAAGTATGAGACAATAAGGTAAAATAGTAAAATTTGTGGAGGAGAACAAGTGTATTGGAAACCCAAGTTAGAGGAAAGCGATAAATTAAAGAAGAGTGTCAAGTCTCAACCACATACATATAATGCAATCAATTTTCAATGCCTAATATCATCTTTTATCAGCCATTCATCATATAATTAATTCTCCAAAACTTGATAGTCACCCTACCCTAGAAAAAGGAAGGCCATGCCACTAAGTTTTTTCCATCTTAATTTTCAATCATTCATCAACCGGATCAGTTCATGGATTTCAATCCTAGAAAATTAAAGTCTTCAATCTACACGCAATTCAGCTATAAGAGGGCCAACAACTACATACAATTATTTGCATAATTTTCGAGGGCTGTCTTTTTAAGGAACTTGTTTGGAAAAAAAAAGGACTTCCACCATCATATTATGGCATCTTTAATTAAGTCTTTAAATTGTGACCTACCTTGGATATAAACAGGGTTTCTGTCTAAATCCCTGAAAAAAAGGAAAATTGTATTGCATATGTGACTGACCGATACATAAGCGCACTAGTCTAAGTTGTATTTCTAACACTTGTAAATAATTATTTAAAAACATCTCAATTAAAAATTTAAACTGCGGATTAGAGGAATATAACACTTCCTTTTATATGAATGCCCTTTAAACTTGAAGTATAAACGTTATAAAAACTCCCTCTTATCTTATACAATAATTAATACAAGTTGTTAAGATTCAAGCCTTAAACTTCTAGCTTAGAAAAAAAAACTCTCATAACTATCCAAAAATCATTTCAACCAAAAAATTACACCAATAGTTAAATATTGAATATCTGGACATGATTTTTATACTTTCTAACATGGATTTATTACATAATAAATCATGTACCATGAAGTAAAATAAATAATTATCGATTTCATAAAAGGATGCACGAAATCATATTTTTGTATGAAAACAAGATCCAGCATACCCCGGGGGATAATTGGTTTAAAATGTCATTAACTAACTATATAAAAATATCCCGCCAAAAAAAAAACTCACTGAGAGAAAAAATATATATAAAGACTACATATAAAATTTATAAAGGATCTTAGAATTAAGTTTTTTTTTTTTTGGGGGGGTTGGGGATGGGGTGTCATTCTCCAAAAAATAAAATTTAGGAAAGTGCTGTGGAGAGAATGAAGGATATAAAAATAGAAAATTGGAATGTGGACAAACCAAAGAGTGATCATCATCATCATTAGATGCTTCGAGATAAATTTAGTCAATCAAACATGTGAATAGGCGAAGGTGCGTCCAAAGAGCGTTAAGAATTTGTTTTCTGTATAATATTTTCCCAACTCATCCCAAAATAATAAAAGAAAAAGTATTATATATTTAGAGACAATTAGAGTAATTCTCATAAGGGGTGTACCTTAGTCGAGTATTGGCTTGCGAGTCTTTACAAGCCGGTTTGTATAAAGGCTTACCAAGTCGAGCTTGCGGCGAGCTTGAGTCGAGTCTAGATAGTTATCCCAACCGATCTTGAATTTGCAATTTTGGAGCTCGCAAGCTCGCCGAGCCTACTCGAGCCAAATATCAAAGAGTCAAATGAACAAACGAGTTGATGAGCCAAACGAGCTGAGCAAATGAGCTTCTAATTAAGTGTGCTTGTTATGATTGTTGAGAAAAAAAGGAGTCTCCATTATGTTCACGTTTTAGTCATTATATAAAGTGTGATTTTAAACCTAAAAACAAGAGTTTAAAGAAGCATAGTGACTAACGAGACGAGCTTAAGCTCGAGATTTCAATGAGTTAAGCTCGAGCTTGATTTTGCCAAGTTTGGCGAGCCACAAGCTGAGCTCGAGTTACAAACAATACTCATGAGCCGATCTCCAAATTTGGCAGGTTCGAGTTCGGTTCAATTTGAATACACCGCTACCTTTGATTAAGATATTCTTTAAAATTATCACTTTAATAATTTTTATAATTAATATTTAAGGTTCATTGAATCTCCTGATAATTAATTATCAGGTAAATGATGGCGAATCAGATATATAAGCTAGATAAGTTCATATCAATAATTAGGGAAGAACTCCAACAAATACCTACTTTTAAATGTGTTGAAAATATGAAAATGACTCCTTATTTGACTATAATACAAGAAAAAAAAACCCATACTTCACCACCTTGCTAGACATTAGAATGGATGGTGTGACAGGAATAGGAATAACCTTGGTGATATCATTTCAAGTCTCATAGTATAGAAATTGTCCATATTTTAGGGAATTTTGTGGGAAGATGTTAATAGACTTTTTAATAAATTTAGTTGCTTCGTAAATAAGGTATCAGTTGTACAAATACTGATCTAGTGTCCTCCATCATGTTGACTATTTACTGAGTATAATCTACGTACTTATGAGATTCGGCACAATGTATTATTAAAAACAAGGTGTAACATACATTCCACCCCGATTGATCAAAATTGATGAACTCCTCTTTGCTACACAACATTGATTGACACTAATACTTAGTAATTTAAAAGAATTTACAGATTTTACAAAAGGATCACAGTTAACTCGATTTGAAGGCATTGAAGTTTAATTAAATTGTTATCCTAAATAAACCTAATTGAAATCCAATTTAAGGACCCATTTACCATTTTGTTTTGATGGCCAAGCTTAGTAAGGCATTCTAACACAAGCACCTAGTTTTCTTCAATACTCACAGCAAATCTATCAACAATTCTAACAACTTTTATTGAGTTTGATTGAGCAAGATAAAAATTGCTTTGAAGTTTCTGGCTCTATACCACTCTAGTCTCCAATGTACTAGTACTGTACACTAATGCCATGCAGCCCTATACCAGCAAGTCACGGCATTCACCAAAATCTCAACCACCATGCACAGCCACCCTCCCCCTCTCTCTCTTTCTCGTCCTATATAAACCCCGGACCTCTCGTCCCTGTTCCATCAACCCCACAAGTCTCTCTCCTCCCCTTCCCCACCTCTTGAAAGCAACAGCTAGTCTTGACAACCCCAAATGGCTACCGTCCACAAGCAGCTTCTCGCTTTGGCCGCACTGATCATGGCAGTAGCCGCTGTGGCTGAGGCCAGGATCAGCTGTGGCACGGTGACTCAGAGCCTGACCCCGTGCCTCAGCTACCTAAGTACTGATGGATCGGGGAAGTGCCCAGGGGCTGCTGTGATGGGATCAAGTCCCTGAACAGCGCGGCTCAGACCACCGAGGACCGCCAGGCTGTGTGTGGGTGTCTGAAGTCGGCTGCCCAGGCCATTAGTAGTATCAACATGGGACTCGCCGGTTCTATGCCTAGCAAGTGTGGGGTTGACATTTCCTACAAGATTGACCCTTCCACTGACTGCTCCAAGTAATTATTTTTATTTTTAATTTTAATCAACTACATAACACAATACTTTAACTCTCTCTAAAAATAACAGCTACCATTAACAACACCAAATAAGTAATATGAGTTGTAAAGCCTATATAAGGTATGTCCTAATTGTGATAATATGATGCAGGGTGCACTGAGAAATTGATGGTCCTGATGGGAGATGGAGCCCTTGGAATTACTGTGTGTTTTAAATTTCCCATTCTATCAAATTTAGATGCGTGTTTTCTTATGTTTTATATGTATCCCATTGTCGAAGAAAGTGGTTACGAATGGCGATTGATAATATTGCTGTGATATTTTCTGAGCCTTAAGTTTAATGTATGCTATATATAATCAAATACAAAGTTGTGTTTTTCATTTTCAAGTACGTCTCACTCTAATCATTATTTGAAAGCCGAGTCTTTAGCAATTATTTATATTGTTAATACTAATTTTACGAGGTGAATGTCACTTGATTCAACTGGTAAAGTTTTTTCGAGTTATTATTGGATATATTCCTATATTGACCTTTATGCTCATTCCAGCAAAAGAAAAAAATTACAAGCCGAAAAAAAAAAAACCCTAATGCAAATACCCTAGATCTTGCAACTCTCCTATAAACAACTGAAATCACAACTTGTGAGTAAAAGGTAGAAAATACAAAACTATAAATTGTAGGGACCCAAAATAATGTCAGAGAGAAAATGTAAGGTTCCAAAATAATGTTGAAACAAGTTTCCGACATGTATTAAGTATTTCAACAATAATTGATCCCCATCTTCACACTTGAAACTATTAGATGTGTCCACGAACGAAGTATACGTACTATATTAGTATGATATTATAAATGGGTGCATAAAACTCTAGAACATAGCTACTTTGATCTTTGTATGCTATTAGGTACGGATATTCCATTTACATTAACATTTGTACTTTACTTTATATCAAGAGTAGTAAAATCACATTGTATATCATAATATCGGTAAATATCATCTTTAAACTTCCATACCTTGATATGGTACAAGGATCACTGAACACGACAAGGAAATTCAACTATTGTACGTGTTGATCAGCTGATAGCTAACCCTTCCATCTATGTAAGGAATGGTGCTTCAAGAGCCACATATATTTATCTACAGGTAATTTAATCTGCATCTAATTACATGATTATAAAAATATATATTTCTAAGAGTACAATATAAATTTAATTTATAATATTTGACTTATCGAGCTTCCACCCTTGCTATTCTTTAGTAAACTGGTAGATGATCTAAACTTGCGTGAAACTTCCAAAATTCATGTTCTGCAAATTCACGTTCTAGGTTTGACTCAAACTAGCGTACGTTTCTTACAAAGCGTACTTTTTGTTTCTATAAACTAGTGTGGAGTCACCACTATGTGAATTGGTCATTTGCATACTAATTTGGGATGTTTGTGCCTTCAATTATCTTGCTTATTCTAACTTGTATATAGGGCTGGCAAAAACTCCGTACCCATTTAAAATCTGTAAAATTTATTCCATTTAAAATACAAATGGGTGGTAAAATTTTGAAAAATAGGTATGGGTTTATGCTGCACCCGCCCCATACCCGCGCCATATAACACCCATAACCCGTACCCAAAACACCCGCACCGTACCCGCTCATATCCGCCCCACTTAACACCCACAACCCGCATTGCTCAATATTAAAAAAAAAAAGGAAATTGAGAGCTGAATTTTAGGTCCAATGTTCAAGCCCAAATTCATTTCAAGAGAAGAAGCACTAGTTTATGGGTGCATATGTCCTCCCGTCTCCTCCCTTAATGTCTTGTTGTCTATTTTTTTATTGAACGGTGAGAAATATTAAATATGAGTTTAATATGAGTCTCATTATTTTTAGTCTATTTGTACTCGAAAAACCCGCTTCATTGCCAATCCTATTGGTATACAATTAATAATTGGTGCCAGATTTTATTTTTTACATATTGATAATTGGATGATTTATGTACAAGTTTTAAATCCATTTTATTATTTAATAATATAATTTTTACATTTAATATATAATAATATAATTTTTAAATCAAAACATAACAGTAAATATATCATCTTGTTTATGAATTGCAGCCCCACATTGGCCTGACTCATGGGTACAACACTAGAGAAGCCCCTTTTCAAGGGGTATGTATGAGAGGGCATTCGAGAAACGGAAACACGGTCGCTTTATTGTACGGTCGAGGCTTCATATCCATAAATTTACTACAATTGCATTATGGAATATGACTCTATTTGATGATATTGATGACATGATAGATATGAGTCAATATAGCGTAGTTGATATATTTTCTTCTTTACGAATGCTAGGGATTTGCGTCCAAGCTTCATATGCATTATTGGCGCAAGCATACCTCCATTTATTGGACATGAACAAAATGCCAAAACAAGTATAGAAAACTTTTGTCGAAAAATATATTAATTAAATATCATATGATCATACTAAATATAAAATTAAAATATCATAATAAGTTTTTCTAGAACTATAAATAATCGTTCATTTTATATTGTAACCACGCTAATTATTAAAAAGTCAGTCTTATAAAGAGTTCAATCACTTAGTCACAGTATTTAAGACATACATATAAATGTCGAATTATATTATTTATGAGTCTCTTATTATATATCCACGTATCAGATTGTCCTGATTCAATTTATCGTGAATATTTCCGTACATCCAAATGGAATCCACCCTGCATCCTTCTTAATCGGGAGATTTATCCAGGCGGACTTATCTTTTAACTGTATGATTATGACATGATAATCCACCTTAGATCAACAGACAAAGGGATAATTAATGGTTTGTAGCCTAATGAGAGAAAACATAAAATGCCTATTTGCTCTAAGTGGCAATTAGAGAAAGGAGCAGACGTCGCTAGCAGTACAGTTGAAACAACCGCTATCTATGCACTCCTTAATTACAATTACCTTGGACACCGACAGTACCATCTCCACCATTTTCACTCTCCTCTTACTCTCTCACTGAGTCGCTCAACATATAACTATCCTCTTTTAAAATAGTGCCAAAGTGTTTCGTCTCTATAAGATAAATTTATCGGACCAAATATCAATCCGATCTAATCCGAATTTGAACCCGAATTGAATTGAAACTTAATCGAATTTTAATGACGTGAACATGACTTGATCCCAACAAATCCAAATTGAAACCGACGTGAATGACCCGATTGTCAGGTGTAGTTATAAGGAGGACTACACGAAGTTGAGGGAGAAAGCTAAAGTTCAACAGTTATTTGAAGTCGAGTGATTAGCTGACTTCTTAGTCACCGTTATCTGCTATTTTGATGTAATTTCGTAGAGTTTTTTTACTTATTTAGACAGCTGTGATTTTGGCTAATAGCTTATTTGTTGTGTCTGCCTTTTGATATTTATATAGAGTTTCACCCATTTAATAATCGAACAAAAGTAACCAATTCACACTATAAACAAGATAATTTGATTTTGATTAAAAATTTAATAAAGATTATAAGTCATAAGCTTTTAGTCTGCGAGAATGTTAAAGAGCTTTTAGTTCTGTGAGCATGTGAAAGAGCTTTTTAAGTCATGAATTTTTAAAACTGAATTGATTCAGTTCGATTTTAATTTATAACCAAAAAATTATTTATTTATATAAAATTAATTTAGTTTGATTTTGATTCATAATCCATTTAAAATAAAAAAATGATTTAGTTACACCAAATTAATTTAGTTTGATTTTAATTCAAGGCTCTGCAGATTAGAAATTTTGAATATCTGAACTAAAATTTATTTTGGTTTAGGTATGTGACCCATAAATACCATAACCTACCATTACAACAACTTACTTGAGGATTTTATTGACAAATAAACTAAAGATCGCACCACACACCATATTAAAAAATAATTGATCTATGCCTAGACCAACTCAGATGTTTCAATAGCTTCCTCTGATTCTAAATTGTGGTGTGAATGACTCATTGGCTAGATAGATTCATAACCTTGGAACGATGCAAACTGGGTACAAGTTTGAATTTTGAACCACAATGGGCAATATGTAGCACGCTTAATTAATGCACTGCACCTCATTGGCCGGTCCTCGAATGTGAAACTTCCTCAGCATTGAATTATCATCAACCACCAACGAACCTCCAAACCTTTCTATAAATAGAGTCTCACTCGGACCATCCAAGACCACCAAACTACCACAAACATTCATCCTCTAGAACTCCTTTCTTGACAGACTCGCACATTCCCTCTCCCTCTCTCTGTCTCTCGTCAAGAACCCACAATGGCAAGCTCAGGTGCTGTCAAGCTTGCTTGTGCACTGGTCCTTTGCATGGTGGTGGCTGCACCCCATGCAGAGGCAACCCTTACATGTGGCACTGTTGCCTCAAAACTTGCTCCATGCGTTTCCTACTTGAAGGGCGGGCCAGCCCCACCACCGGCTTGCTGTGCCGGGGTTAAGACCCTTGTGTCCTTGGCTGGCACCCCGGCCGACAGGAGAACTGCTTGTGGCTGCCTCAAATCCGCTGCTGGCGGCGTTAAGGACCTTAGCTTGGGTAATGCCGCCGCCCTCCCCGGCAAATGTGGTGTCAGCATTCCCTACAAGATCAGCCCTAGCGTCGACTGCTCCAAGTACATATCAGTCACTTCCTCCCTCTTATTTCCCATATAATAATCCTTCATTCCTATATTCATCATCATATAATTAGTAATGTTTATAGCAGACTGCCATGTCCTTACTCTGTTTTCTTTTTTCCTTTTGTTTTTCTTGTGCAGGGTGAACTAGATGGATGATTTTCTGGCGTAGGAGAGGATCGGAGGCTCAGAGTATAATAGTAGCTACCGTTAATAATAAAATGAGTTATGATGTTTAGGGTGCGATGGGATTACATCCCATCCTGCATGTTGTACTATTTTCTACTCTTATTATGATCTTTGTAACCTTACCTTTCGGTTTATAAGATTCAAACTACTATTACTGTCTACTACCTTCTACTATCATTTAGATTGGAGGCCTCATCCACTATTTCTATTCGGACAGTCTATATAACAAATTTCAAAGTCAGATATTAGATTAATTATGATTACATAATTTAAGTAATTAAGGTTTGAATTAAATAAAATGTTTTCACACATAACTACCCACAACCAGTCATGATTATTAGTTCTCATTTTTGAAGAAAGAGCAAGGTGTAAGCCAAAATAGTTTCACAAACAAATGTATATGAGCAAGGTAACAAGCGAGTGTTGACCTAATGGTAAAATAAGTATTCTTTATTACTTTCACCCTCTTACCTAGGATTTAAACCTTAGAGGAGATAATTTTCTTGTATTTATGCGAAGCGGAGTTAGGGTGAATTTTTGGCGTGATTTTAAGTTTGGATTTGATATTCATGTCCCTCTTAGATCCTCTAGATTAGTTGAATTATTTCTAAAATAGAGAAACAATTGGGTGTTCCACACTTACCCTTAAAAAAAAAATATGAGCAACGTCTATATGAGGTGGAGAAACATAAATCTTAATTAGTACAACAAAAAAGCATCAAAATTATTCACACTACATTAGTCCATCAACAAAAAGGACCATTAAAAATTTATGCAATCTTACAAATTATGAAATGGATGCTCTATTGATAGTGACTCTTTTTACCAAATAAATGTGACAAAAGTCGCTCAAGGAGGAGGTGTACTGTCCATTAATTAAATAGAATGGAGTAGAAAACAATGCCATCATTCTAAATTTGCCATTTTATTAGCCGAAAATGGACAGGGGGAGAAAAAGAGGGGGGAAGGTTTCTTGTAGATAATCGAGGAGAGCTCAACGGGTTTAATTTAATGATGAGAAGCAAAATCACAGATATCTTCTCTTCAAGTTCTAGTCTTACATTTTACATATTTTTGAGAGTTTAATCGACCAAGCAATGCATATATAGGCTTAAGAGATGTGTCCTTTACTGTTGGTGGAGGGTGTCGCCTCCCTTGTGTTCCGTTGAGTTAGTGTTGCCTCCCTTGTGTTCTGTTGAGTTTTGCCATTAGGCATTATCCATCAAAAAACAAAGAAAAGAAGGCGTATTCTCTCAAAATTATTTAGTAATGAATAAAGTAAATCATTAACTTATATATGTATTTATGGACCAATACGAAACCTTCTCTTTGAGTTTTGCACATTATCTCATCAACGGGGTATTATAACAAAACTCAACTTATGATATAATTAAACATATACTAAAAACACGTGTATTGGATTGTCTTCTTATGATTCATCGACTTACTTTTTTAAAAATATTAACTAAAAAATTCTATTTTAATGTCAATTGGTAATGAGAGAAATAATTCACTAATTTATATACATATTTTAAGACATTGATTAATTTTATAAATAGGAAACAACCTTGTCATTGAATTCGTATAGATTCTAGAAATGATACATATCATACATGGCATTCACCTGCCTTATGGAGGCCATGCAACAAGCAATGTGGGGCCCCAAAAAAAAAAAGGAAAAAAGAAAGGGCTTGGAGAGTATAGAGCTAGAGGGGTGATTAATTTATATACGTAGACCCACAAGAGAAGACCTTGATGAATAGATTTATTTATATAATTGAAGGGTAGTGTAGTGGTACCTCCTCACTGGTTGTACAGTTCAACGATGCGTATCCACACATTCATTCCATTTCGACACCGACACTTCCTTTTTCAAATTCATTTAAGATTTGCCCATCCTTGTATTTGGAGGTTTTTGATAATGATATATAATACGTACATCTTTGAATTTTCATCATTTTTTGGGGTATTTAACAAGTTTATTTATTTGATAAATAAAAAAGGATGATATTATAATTCAAAAAAATAATTAAGAAAAAGTTCAGCTACTTATCAATCCAAATATTTCAACAGCTTATTTGACAAAATTAACCCGTGTCAACCCCCTCAAATATCATCTAAGTAATACATGTTAGGTGTGTGGAGTCTAATGGGTGCTTTGGGTTCGGAAAATTGCGTTACAAAATAAGGAACAGTGAGCACGGGTCAAGTACATCGAGCATGGGATGTGTCGGATGGAAAAGTGAAGAAGCGCCTGGGCAGCAACCAACATGGTCTGGCCGTTTTGGTTGACATGGCCCATGCCGGCTGCCCAGGTTCTTGGCTCTTAGATTTTGGCCATTTTCTTTAGTTTTTTGCACGTAAATGCATATTAATGCTAGTTTAATGCACAGTAACTGGTTATATAACAGTGTATTGGCCTCCGTTGTTGATAAAATGTAGTGGAATTACAGAGGTTATCTTGAGAGAAATTCTTTGTAAACCACTTGAAATCTAGTGCATCGGTTCCCGATTTTTTCCGGTTTGAGTTTTTCCATTTTAAAAATCTTGTGTCCCATTTTATTCTTTCTTTTGTTCCAATTTTATTATTTGAGTGAGATCTCCATCCTAACAATATACCCTTTCAAAAGTGAATGAGTCTTAAACACTCTCTCCATTTCAGAATACTTATCAGTTTTGAGTTATGAGTGAAAAATAAGGAAACACAAACTTTATTGTAAAATTTTTATTAAAATACCAAGTTGCTCCAAAGTTTCATTACAAATAAAGAAAGCCAATTGAAAAGGGGAAGAGAAAAGACAATTACTAAGAGCAAAATTAATAAACCAGTCAAATATGTCATTAGAATTGCAAAGTGATTAATACTATGAAATAAAAAAGTTAACTAAAGTAACATATTTTATAAAACAAAGGTAGTAAATTGCAACAAATTACATATTCTTAGAATTGAATAAACGGCATTTTTAAAAAGAAAACCAGAAAGATTAATTGGCTCTAATCGAATTAGAATTAGAAAACACAGATTTTGATGGACAAAAGTTTAATGGTAAAGATTAAACGATACCAAAGAGAACACATAAAAAAGAGCACAAAATACAAAATTTAGTGAAATAATAAACTGGACGCCAAATACAAAGTTTATGAATTCAATTACAAGGACATCACCTACAGCGACTCCTGGGCTATAATTAAAAGCTTGAATTGTCAATCTAGCTAACCAATGAAAAAAAACGATTATTTCTAATACATACACTCGACGTAGTGGACAGTCTTTGAACTAATATAATCCGATCCGAGCATTAATTCCTAATCAACCCCCAACGAACCTTTTCCCACTATCATTCATTTTTCACGTCCAACAATTGTCTATAAATACAACCCCACTCACGAACCTTGAAAACCACCTTGACATACGTTCTTCTCTCTCTTGAATTTTTCTGAATCTTTAGAATTGATCAAGTTGAGTATATTATTAATCACCAGGCAGGCTATAATGGCTAGCTCAGGTGTTGTGAAGTTGGCCTGTGCAATTCTGGTCTGCATGGTGCTGGTTGCAACCCATCCCCATGCAGAGGCAGGCATAACCTGTGGCACGGTTGCAAAAGGGATCGCGCCATGTATTCCCTTCTTGACCAAGGGGGAACTCCCACGGGTCCCTGTTGTGCCGGGGTTAAGTCCCTTGTTAGCGCTGCTGGAACCCCGGCCGACAGAAAGACTGCTTGTGGATGCCTTAAATCATCTGCTCATGCTATTACTGGTCTTAACTGGGGAAATGCAGCTTCTCTCCCTGGCAAATGTGGCACTAGTGTGCCCTACCCCATTGGCCCTAACACCGACTGCACCAAGTATAACTCTATTTTTCTCCCATTGTTTTTTTATATTTAATTTCTATTTGAATTCGTGATATATTGGTCATCACTGGACTCGATAAATTAGCTCATCTATAACTAATTATCCAACTAAAAAATAGCATTTATAGTTCAAACTTAAAAAAATGTTCTTCTATATAGCTTGATGAGAATCTTAATAGGAACAAATTACTAACAAGAATGATGAGGGTAGAAAGGCCTAACGAGAAAAACATAAGGACTACTCGATGTTCTATGTTTATTTCTTTTAACTGTGTACCATATTCTAGACAGGAATAAACATAAATAAATTCATTTACTTGAGAGTTGAATGTCTTGATTTGAAATTTCTTCCTTCATTGATCTAACATTTTTCAATTTTTTTTTCTTGATGCAGGGTGAACTAGATGAATGATTATCTTACATATTTGAGAGCAAGCATGGAGTAATAGTAGTGGTAATAATGAAATGAGCCGTGACAGGACTACATCGATCCCAACCACTATCTTGTATTTTCTCTCTATGAACCTTTGTACCGTAATGTTATCTTAATGAGAGTTTGTGTTGTTTACTATCCATTATATATGCATCTCCGTCTTTTATCATAAAAAAGCTTAAAAAGTTTCTATTTGTTTTAGAATAAGATATTATAGTTTATCGAGTCACAATTATGGAGAGGACGATACACTTTCACGATTGTCATTTATACTTGGAGGGTTTAATTTGTATACTCCAGATCAAAACTAGCAGTTAAATTAATTAGTCTAAATTAGATCAGAACCCCCAGCAAGATACCAGGGTCATCCATATATCATATATATAATTACCCTTAAATTATAAAAACACTCTAAATGTAAAAAATACATGATGAGTGTCTTTTGGAAAACAAATGAAGAAAAATAGAAGCCCAAGGACAAGTTATTATGAATATTTCTTTTTCTTCATCTAGTATAGTTCAAAATGAAAATTTTGCTGCTACGTAACAATTAGTTTTTCTCTGATAAAAAATAAATTTAGTTTTTTAAACCATCGAAAAAGTGAGACAAGTAGTGAAATGCAAACCTACGATGCCTAATAAATTCTAAACCAATGAGAATGCAGCAATAATTTCTAACAGTTGAAACGATGGACAGCCAATAGAATATTAAAGTTTTAATTAAGGTACCAAACAAATTTCGAGCAGTGCAAATATGGCCAATCAAAATTGATAATGACAAGCAAAGAGCCAATCAAAATGGGTTTAAAATTTTTGTACAAAATGTCGTATTTTTATGTTTCCTTAAAATTTATTTATAATTTAAAGAATTTTAATATAAAAATTGAAGAAAGAGAGTGTTGTTGGTGTAATAATATACTTTTGGGGTTGGATTAAAGCAAGTTAAGATAGTGAGTGATACATGCAACTTCCACTTACATAAATGTTTGAATCTTTTCAAGTAATTAGTAGTAATGGTACGTGTTAGTTGATACGTCCAACAATATTCCTCCATTCTTTACCCACACATTTAATAATCAACTCCTAACTAACGCATCACCCAACCTCCTCCCATAATTCATATCCTATATGTGCCGTTTATTAAATTTTTCATGGAAGAGAAGAGTTAATAAGAGTAAGCGAGACCATTAAGAGTAAATAATCTACCCATATTGGTGAATAAAGTAAGTAATCTACACACTTGTTTTAAATTACATGAAAGTTAGTAAATAGGAAAAGTTGTACTAGTAGACTCAGGACAAGGAATGGATCGAAAAAAATGAATGTTAGTTAGTTTATATAATAATTTTTTTTAAAAAAATTATTATTAGAAATTTAGATTTAAATCTTCCCTGTATTAATCTTTACTTTTTATCTTTTTAAAAATAAACAAATTTAACAAGGAGTGGATCAAAAAAAGGGGGGGACTGCACTGGTCCATATTAGATTGGAGAGAATTGAGTTATAAACTTGTGATCCAATAAGGAAGTTGGACGGAAGACTCTTGGACTTGCTGTCATTTTGGGCCTCCAAGTGGCATCAAACTTATAAAATCTTTACAATTTATTAAGAAAAAATTATTAAAAAACAAAAATTAACCGGACTTATAAAGTCATAAAAAACTAACCTCAAATAAATAGTGTTTTGTTTGCTGATAATCTAAAGGGTGTCATAGCCCCGTAGGATTTCTAATTATAGTATTTTCTTGGGGTTTTGACCCCCCTTCACACTGAAAAATAAAAAAAGTCATCAAAACTACCTGAGTATGAGTTCAGCTTGGTTTCAAGTTGGGTGAGTTTTTCATCAACTTATTTTAGGTTGAGTACAAGTTTAGTCTGTGTGAAATTCGGGTTAGTTTTGGGATGATAATGTTCGATATTTACAATAAAAATCAAATTTAAATGAATTCATAACTAAAATAATAAAATACATTTTTCGATTAAAAGAACTAATTAAAATTCTTCCGAACGCTCCTATTCCACTTGATCGTTGTTTCATCATAAAGCCTCTAACAAGAAGATTTACAAATCTTTTATATACCTTCTCGTCGAATGGATTTATTTATTGCGATGAGTCCGAAATTGAAGAATTGATGCTTGTTGTATGATCCGACAATCAATCAACACTTTAATCACATATAACCATAATACTATGAAAACAAATTGATAGAATCACTTTTAAAGTAAGAGACAATACCACTCATTTGAATAGGGTATCGAAGACTCTCACAAATGGAGAAAGAACAATTATTTGTAGAGAAAATACTAAATAAAACTTAAAACAAAGAGAGAATGGGTCTTACCATTAACAAAAAGCTAATGGCAACCCCTAACAAAAGAAGAATATAGGATTTTATAGACAGAAGGGGGAGAGAAAAGGAGGAGGAGGTCAATTATTAGTTATTTACATTAGTTATCTATATTAGCAGTTTATATTAGCTATTTTAAGGAAAATAAGATATTTCTTCAATGTTTTATATTAGTTTAGGTTTAGATATTATATATTTTTAAATCATCAAATTTAGGCAAGAAGTTTTAAAAGTGTCTTCATGAGAGACATGTATCATCATCCTTTTAATAACACCCGTACCATATCCGCATGGATGTATTACGCGCATAATTTTAATTGTGAAAGATTATGGATGAAATGTGATTTTACATAATTTATAAGTAGCGATACTCTTCTATTATTAAATTGCACTAATTTTTTTTTCTTAATTTAATACATAATAATATATTTTCTAAATAAAACGCTTATGAAATGTATAATTTTATAATAAGATATTTTTTATTTTTTATTCAGATCGAAAAACTATAAAGAACAATATAATATAATGGGGGAAAGAGAATTGAACTTAGAGTTTAATGTACTCATAATGTTAATGTTCATTATTAAACCAAGAGCTCATAATACAAATTACACATAACTCTTTTTGTCATAATATAAAATCAAATCACAGGGCTTCAACCATCATAAGGTATAAGGTGTAAGAAGGTACTGTTATAACATACACACTTTAAAGACGTGTTAAATATAAAGATATTATTAAACCCTTAACTATTAATTTAAATTTTAATTAAGTCAATTCTTGAACAATCTCTTTGATAATGACGGGTGAAATCACAAACAGATTCCAAATGTATACACAAGACCCAATCAAATTACACGGTCCTAATAGAAAAGTCAAACAGCAAACCAATTAAAAGGAGAGAAGCCAAACAACAAAGGCGCATCATTAATGGTCTAAGACCCACCCACCAAGCCCAAAACCATTTCTAGGGCTACCACGTCGCACAAGCATCCTTCGTGCTCTATCTCTATATCATCAACATATTAATTTTACAACAGATAGACACCGTCATATTAATTTTACAACATATATACATCTATATATAGTCTGTTCTATTAAGCGAGTGTTACCCAATTAATAAGCACTCTACACTTTTATGGTGGACACAATTTCCTTGTTAGATGTGTAAGAAGTTGGAATGTGTTGTGCGGCTTAAGCTTTGAATCCGAGCTTGATATCCTTACCTCTTCCTCTGAACCTTTAAACCCAACAAATGTTTACTTACAAATTAACATCAAATGTTTTAATTTACTTGATCTTCTTTATGTTCTTTTTTGAAATTTATTTACTTACAAATTTGATAATACTTTACATTTCTAATGCACATTTGATAGTGTGTTTCAATATTACTACAAACCAATACTTCAAATTTATTAGGCTGCAGATTTCATCTTCGTCATAAAAATTAGTAGGTAACTAATGTTCAAGATCAGGGGTGGTAATCATTATAATCCAATACTGTGAATTCTATATGACATAAAAATTTTCAACTCAAATATGAGAGAAAATAGTTTGAGTAAGATTAATTTGGATTCTATCATATTTGATGTTGCACAATACATGATATAATTGCATTTTAATTTTTTAAGAATTGCCAATCCTAATGTCTGGCCAAAATTTTATAAATGTCCCAAAGCCAAAATAAAGCCATCCTAACTATTATTAGTATTAAATTTTGTTTCTCTGCTCTCAAAACAATAGAAAACCATGTATTTAGCCTTAAAAATTTTCATTAGGACACATGGATTACACGAAAATAATGGAGTTCTCGAGGCATCCTAACAGTAATTAATAATCAACTTCTACCAAAACAAATCTATTATCTAACTTATTCCATTAATATAGTTCACAATCACAACTCTCTAAAACCACTCTATAAATAGGACCAACTAGCTAAGCGAAGAGCCAAGCCATCCACAAGCATAACTTGACATTCTCTACTTGTAATACCTTCCATCTTTCTAGTCTCAACAAGCTACAAATGGCTAGCTCAACTCTCAAGTTCACCTGTGCATTTTTCTTGTGCATGGTGGTGATTGCACCCCATGCAGAAGCCACGATAACCTGTGGCGTGGTTGCAAAGAGCATCGGGCCATGCGTGACCTACTTGAAGACCGGGGGCGCCCCATCGGCTCCTTGTTGTGCTGGGGTCAAGACCCTTGCTAGCTCGGCTTCCACCCCGGCCGACAGAAAAACTGCTTGTGGATGTCTGAAATCATCTGCTACTGCCATTTCAGGTCTTAACTGGGGAAATGCAGCTTCTCTTCCTGGTAAATGCGGTGTTTCTGTGCCATACCCTATCAGCCCCAGCACAGACTGCTCTAAGTATGATTTTTCTCCTCCCTCAGCTCTTTTAATACGTAATTATCCCTTCGAAATTAAATATTCTCAGTAATCAAATTGCTAGCCAGATATGTCGCAAACTTAGAATTAATCAACTCAACTCAAGCAGGCACGCTCATTATAAGTAAAATTGATTTTGAACTGATGCTCAGTAAAAATAATGCAAAATTATATGATCAACCAATAATATATAAAATTTAATCTAAATCTGACCCGACTATGCCACTATCAAGAATATGATCTAAAATTAGAACGACCCATCCACTAAATCTAAATATGTGAACCTCTTATGCAAATATTCATAAGTATTGACAATTGAGATTCTAAATCTATCCACGAAGCGGGGTTAATGTTACATTGCTTGGCTAAGAGAATAAGAGAAGGGGTTTTAGTTGAAATAGGTCATGTTAAATGCATAGAAATGATCTAATAAGTTGATAAATCTTTCTATGATCTTCTTCAACACTAATTTTTTTTTTTTTTTTTGGTCTTTCCCCAATTGTACAGGGTGAACTAGACGGATATTATCAATATGATGGAAGCAACAACGGAGAAGTAGTATTAATAATAAAATGAGTACTGATTGAGACTCATCTTAGTGATCGAGTCGACCTCTTATGCTATCTGTTCCCTGGATATTGTTGTACCATGCAGAGTTTTCTGCTAATATATATTTATTAGTATTTTTACTGTTATTTTTCTGGGATTTATATCTCCAACCTTCTATAACATGTCCATTTCTATTCTTAAGATATATATTGAGTTACAACGACGTGAATCTAAATTTTAAAACCTAAATTATATGGAGTACTAATTTATTTGTAATGTCAAGTAATGTAACACAATCATATTGCAATCCACTTTAATTTGTAATAATGACAATGATAATCTCTAATCCTATTGCTTATATTTGCTCAAATCTAAATATTAATCTACATAACAATACTAAGGAACTGGTGAGGTTTTGATAACATACTTCTTAAATAATTGCCTCCGCTAGTATATAAGGTACATGTTCGATTGCCCCCTACTAACTCTCTTGCATGCAATTGTACCTACTTGATGGTAAAATAATTTTCTATCAATCTGAATCCGATTTAGGATCCACTATCATCCGTACTTGGCGGTAAGCTCAGTGAGCATTACAATGGAGCACAGGAAACATTAGATATGGCATAGTAAAGTAAATCTCCAATCCAAAGACTTTGTGTGCGTGCTGTGTGAGATAGAGCTTGGCTTATGTTTTTTTTAAATAAAATTTGAAGAAAATTTGTTTGGAGTATTTTTTTATATTTTCTTTGAGTTATGTAAATAAGGGCATTATCATTTCTTATAAGTATTAAAAGTAGAAAATCACTCCAACATAGTTTCAATTTCAATAAACATAGAGCACCTTATAGTTTGTTCTCATATTACATTTCCCTCGAAGTAGTTTACACAAATAGATAGTTCTTTAGAGTGTTTTTTAATGAGCATGTAAAATAAACTATGCTATTGATCAGGCTTTAGCCTGATTGGTATCCAACTCACTTACGTCAGCAGTTCGAGGCTTATTGCCTCTATTTCTCTCTCGTGATGATGTGAGTAATAAGTAGGGTGGTACAGGCTTTGTCTTGGGCTGTCCCCCTCCCTTGGGTTGTTAGCCCATTGGATTGCCAAAATATAGGATCCAATGGGTCTTAAATTTACATAAAAAATGTCAAATAAACATATGTTATGTTTTTAAATAACATAACTAACAAAATGACTTCTTGGGAAATTCGAAGTTGGCTTCGTCGTCGAAATTGGGATTGTAGGTTTCTTCGAGCTGTAGCAACAAATTTGGGGTTATCCTCGGTTTTGTTAGCGAGATGCTACTGCCATGAGAAATAGTGTCAAAGCAGCAGTTCAAGTAGGGTTTCGTTCTATCATTTTGGAAGGAGATAATCTAACGGTCATAAAAGCAATTAAAGATAAAATCCAAGTTCCTTGGGAAATTCAGACGCTGATTCAAGACACTCATTGTTTTCTTCGAAGTACAACCAAGTCTTTATCCGTCACATATTTAAAGAAGGGAATCGAGTCGCTGACTGGGTAGCCAAGTTCGATCATTGTATTTATTCTACTTTAGTTTGGTTTTCTATCCCCTCTTATTCTTTTCTCTCTATTTTAATGGAGGACAACTTAGGTAGAAATCTTGCGAGAAGGCTATCTATTAGTTGTTTTACTTACCCATTTCAAAAAAAAAAAAACTAACAAAATGACTTGTAATGTTTAATTATTTCATGTACATAGGAGAGAAAATCACACTAAACCCCGAAACCCTCTCCCAACTCCAAAACACACTTAAAATAAATCCAATGTTTACTAAATGACATTGAAGTGTTCACCAAGAAGAATATGATTATATTTGAAATGTGTTTAAGAGAGGAGATTTGGGTACTAATTACAACATCAATCATATATTCATATATTTAGTACTCCTAAATACTGACTTAAATGATCAACACTTTACTAATGAAGTCCAAATATAGTACCAATGCTCATCATTTTATAGAAATCCATATATAAAGTTTAATATAAAATTTTAATTTTTTTAATTGCAATTATTGAATACATAGAATTATAGAAATCCATAGGAATATGGCGCATCCACCACTCCTCAGGTCTCAAAAAGTCACGGGATGATTGAGATGAGACACCAATAAACACCGACCGTAGTATTGTTGGACGAGTTGGACTGCAACTCACTTCCCACCCTTCCCTTCTAGGTTCGATAATGGCGATGGGCAAAATTTTATGTTTATGTCTTTAAATTTTGATTCCTTTCAATAAATTGAAGTAAAAGTGACTCACTATTTGTTGTAACAAAGTTAGTAGCTGTTAGACGAATTACATAAATCGGTCACTTAGGCCCGTTAATTACAACTTAATCGGTTTCCTTCTTATCCAGAAACGTTCCTGGATAAGTGCAGGGTTAATGAAATTGAGTTAGACTCAACTTCCCAACTATGGGGATAGGAGCGAGTGCTCCTATTTAATCTGTAATGGGATATACGGAAAAACACACGCGAATACGAGAAAGACAAAAAAACAACGCAAAGCATTCGTTGCTCCTCTCGGATTCTCCTCGAAATCCTCTAATCTCCCTCACGCTTAGACCGACCATCTTGGGGTCTTCGGGTTTGATACGTGATCTGTTTCCGGCGACTCTAGTAGACGCCGGATATACTGTTCCGGACGACACCGAACCGGACTTCGGAGTACAAACCGGACTCGGAGGGTTCGTGACTCGAAATCGACTTGTGGGCTATCGAACGGCAGTCGATCTATTCGCTTCCGCAACTACTAAGGTTAGTCCTTATTTACATATATACCTACCCGCCTCGTGGCGCCCCCTCCCGACAACCATCGCATAAACCGCCAATCGCCTCGGCGGCGACGGCGCAGACCGCGGCTTGGCCATTAGTGGCCCAACGCAAAACCACCCGGTCCGGCCTCTATAACCTAAATAAATAAATAAATAAAAAAGGTAGAAGAATGGTAGTTGTCGGACTAACCCATCGGACCGCCGGAAGAGGGGTGGCGCGTACCAACACCCGCCGCCGTTGAGATTAGATCTTCCTCTCTCTTAGCTTCTCCGCCACCGATATACGTTCATCGACCTTTTCCTTTGCGAAAACAGCCCGGCGGTGGCGCGTGTGGGTCACGCGCCACCACGCCGTAACCACCACCTCTCGAGATTGGTGTTAATCGGTTGCTTGGCGGCCGATCTACATCATGCCGGTAGTATTTTTGTCGAAAAAGGAAGGACGAGGCTTGTGGGTCTCAATTTTTGGCTCGGCGGAGAAGGGCGGAATTACATCATTTGGGTGTTTTTTTTTGGACGCCGGAAAACGAAAAGGCCGTGGCCTTTGCTTGGTGTCGCCGGACATAGTGGAAACAAGCCGAAGCTTTCCTCTCGTAGCCATGGCTACTCACGGAGGAGATGAAGTTAGGGAGAGAGACCCTCGGTCGAGAGACCGAGAGGACGAGAAGACCGAGAGGGAGAGAGGACAGAGCTGGATAACCGAAGCCGTGTGAATAAATGAGCGTGAGTAATCAAGGGTCGGCGTGAAGTAATATCAAAGCGTGCGCTGTTTTTTTTACCAAGCCCCGAAGTTCATTTTGTTCCCGAGGCATTTTTTTATTTTTCCAGTTCTTGTTCTTCTCACCGAGGCATGCCGCTTCGGTCCTCACCCAATCCACTTTATTAAATTAATTAGCATGCTGATAATTTAATATGTTTAGTACATAATTTTATTTTTACTTTGTGTAAATTTGAATTAATATTAATCTGATTTTATAATTTTATGTAAATTATTTTAATAAGTTAATTTTATGAATCTGTTTCATATTATATAAATTACATAATTGTGTTTTATGTGATTATTTGTTGTTAGGCATGTTATTTGTTTAATATATGTAATTTCGTATTACATGTTTTTAAAGTGGAAAATTAGCATGAACATTATATAAATATGTTTAATATAGTGTTATATAAATTAGTTTTATAAGAAGCAATATCTTTGCTTTACATGCTATGTATATATGTGAATTTGTTTCATGAGATCATATTCATTATAAAATTAGTTTTTATATAATATGAGTTAAGTGATATTATCTATAAATTAGTTTTTAGAATTAATATGAATATGTTTCATGTGAATTAATAATATCACGTACAAATTTTTTTCATGTAAATTAGTTTTACATCTTAACTACCTTTGTGGTATGTAAAGTTCAATGTTAATTCGTTTAATGTTAAAATTCATATGAATATGTTTTCTATGAAATTAAAGTGTCAATTAATTTTTTCTAAAACTTCTAGTTCTTTTCATATGTGATGATTATGAGCTTAGCAAAATTTTCGATCATATGACTTGAGTAAAGAATTTTGTGAAAATTTTAATTGTTTTAAGATGTGCCTAAATGTCCAATTTTTACTTGTAGATATGGCAACGAAACCTATGACTCGATATGGCCTTGAGTGAAAAGTTGGTGGGGTCCAACTATGACATTTGGCATCGGAGGGTTCAGTTCCTTCCGAATGAACGAGAGCTACTAGAGTTCTTGACCGCCAAAATGTATCCCCTGCTACTAAGGATAAAGATAACAAGGATGTTGATACTAGTTCCGCACGATATCGAAGGATTTGAAAGCATATCGGAGTGGTTCAAAAGGACCGCTCGACGCGGTATGCCCTACTCGAACCTTATGCATGATGACTTAATCGGAGAGTTCGAAAACCGTCCCACAGCCTAAAGATATGTGGGATCAACTTAAGATCAAGTTCGGGCAAACTTCGCTACTAAGCTCCGCCAATTGCATCTTACGTGGATGCAATACACTTTTGGGCCGGAGCATAGTATAATCGAACATATACGAACATTGAGTGCAATGGTTCGTGATCTTAAGGCTGGAGGGATCGAGATCTCCGAGCGTGATCAAGTCACGAATGTGATTCGTGCTATCCCATCCGAGGATCCTTGGAAAACGTTCAAGACCCCGATGGTGCATAGTGATCACCTCCGGATCGTGAACGATATTGTTTGTCATCTTGAGCTCGAAGAAGACCGCATGAAGTCACATGCTCCTCGCTCCCGTTCTCGCTGCATTAGTTGCTAAAGGAAACAAACCTAAAGGCAACAAGTTTAAACGAGGGAAGAAGAAAAGTTCTCATCCCTCTAAGAAACCTCGGGCCTGCAGTGGAAATGCCAAGAAACAGACATAAGGCTAAGGGCAACAAAGAGAAAAATATGACACGTGTGAAGTGTTATAATTGTGGAAAGAAGGGTCACTATGCTAGGGATTGTCCCGAGCCTCAAAAGGTGACCCCCTCCATTAAAGTCTCTGAATTATTTGTTTGTTCTCATGCATTAGTTGCTAACTCTCTTCCTAATTGGATTGTAGACTCGGGAGCAAGCAAGCACATAGTTCAAGACCGAGCTGGGTTTGTAGAGTTTCACCCTTATCCGGTGGGCATACAAACCGTGACATTAGGGAATGGCACGATTGAAGACGTTCTCGGTGTGGGAACGTATCAGCTCAAGCTACGTGGAGGAAATAAGTTACTCCTACTAAATGCTCTCTATGCGCCTGGGGTGCAGTGTTCCCTTATTTCCTTTGTCTCCTTAGTTAAAGTAGGTTTTCAATTTGTTTCAAAAGAAGATGGTTTAGAAATTTATTATGGTGGCAATTTGTTTGGCCATGCAAGTTTTCAAAACAATTTCCTGTTTTGGATTTAGACGTTTGCTATGATAATTCCGCATTAGTTTCATTTGTTGATTCCAATTCGAATCTGTTAAATGGCATGCAAGACTTGGTCATATTGGCCAAGATAGAATGACTAGACTAACAAAAGAAGGTCTTCTAGACCGACTCACTAAGGTTAGGTTGCCTAGATGTGAGTCATGCTTAGCTGGTAAGGCGACCAAAAAGCCTTTTGGTAAGGCTTCTAGGGCGTCACATCCCTTAGAACTTATTCACTCCGACATATGTGGACTTATGAATGTCAAAGCACGTCATGGTGCTAGTTATTTTCTCACTTTGATAGACGACTATTCACGATATGGGTATGTGTACCTTTTATCACACCGTTATGAAGCTTTAGATGTGTTCAAACGCTTTGTAGCGGAAGTAGAAAACAAATTGGAGCGTAGAGTGAAGTCTCTTCGCACCGATCGTGGTCGTGAATACCTTTCTGATATGTTCAAAGGGTTTTGTGAGGAAAAGGGCATACGCAGGCAACTTACGATTCTAGGCACTCCTCAACAAAATGGAGTTGCCGAGCGACTGAATCGAACATTACTTGACATGGTCGGGACAATGATGGCCCAAACTAATTTGCCAATTAGTTTTGGGGGATGCGTTGCTTACGGCAACTTACATCCTGAACCGAGTGCCTAGTAAGAGTGTTTCGATCACTCCATATGAGTTATGGAATGGTAGAAAGCCCATCTTGGACCATTTACGCCCGTGGGGTTCGGCTGGCTATGTGCACAACCCAACTCACCCACATGGGAAAATTGGTCCTAGAGCTACAAAAATGGTGTTCATCGTGTATCCAGTAAAATTCAAAAGGATATGTCATGTATGGAGAACATCCAACCGGCGGCATGAAGGAAATAGAATCCCGAAATGTCGGTTTTATTGAGGATGAGTTCCCAAGTATTGGTGAAATTAAAAAGGACTTAGAGTTGTATGAGTTACAACAATTATCTCTCGGTGAGGGGAGGATTCGTACACTCATCGTGTCACCGAGGATAATAGTTTTCCGGACAATAGAGATAGTGGGAGTGGTCCTACCATCTCTAATGATGGAAATGTGTCTACACAGGAGATCCAACAAGAGAATGAGGAACGTCCTCAATCTCCAGCTTCCTAATCACGAGGTCAGTCCTCTTTCTCAGGAACCTTCATCCACATCCCAAGGGATTAGCGGGAGAGATTCTCCTATTACTCGAGTCTCACACCTCAAAGGAAAAGGGGAAGGGATCCTGAACCTAATCGGACAAAAGAACCAAGTCCTAAAATTATTCGAAGGAGCGAACGAGGAAAAGTTCCCGACGATTTTTTCAAATCGAAGAGGATATCTTCTTTTGTATGCCTTTGGAAATAGAAGAGCTAACCTCTTATGAAGAGGCTATAAACTCACCAAACCATACAGTAATGGATGGAAGCCATGAGAGATGAGTTGGACTCAATGGCAAAGAATGAAGTTTGGGAACTGGTTGATCTTCCTCGCAGACGTAAGGCCATTGGAAACAAGTGGGTTTTCAAGGTTAAACGTCGAGCGGATGGATCAATTGATAAGTTCAAGGCCCGATTAGTGGCGAAAGGATTTACACAAGTTGAAGGTGTAGATTATGAAGAGACTTTTTCTCCTGTGGTGAGAATGACCTCTATTCGCCTACTTCTAGCCCTGGTTGCTCATTTGGACTTGGAGTTAGTCCGAGATGGATGTAAAGACTGCCTTCCTCAATGGTAATCTGGAGGAGGAGATCTATATGGATCAACCTATTGGTTTCGTATCAAAAGGACAAGAGGACAAAGTTTGTCGTCTTAAAAGATCTATATATGGTCTTAAACAGTCTTCCATATCATGGTACTTTAGATTCCATGAAGCTATTACTTCGTATGGCTTAACCATGGTTTCGAAGACCATTGTGTATATGTCAAGAGGACGACAGTAGGGATTATGTTCCTTACATTGTACGTTGATGACATATTACCGGCTGGAAACAACCTGGAAATGATCAATGCTACTAAGAAGTGGTTGTCTTCCGTCTTCGAGATGAAAGACATGGGTGAAGCCAAGTATGTCCTTGGTGTGGAAATAATCGAAACCGTTCTAAAAAGCTTCTTGGTTTATGTCGAAGGCATATATCGAGAAAGTCCTGGAACGTTTTCGGATGCAAAATTCCAAACCCGTTGATACTCCAGTCGATAAGGGTCTTACTTTAAGTCATGAGCAATGTCCTAAAACAGATAAAGAAAAGCGAGAATATGAGTAGTGTTCCCTACGCTAGTGCGATAGGAAGTTTAATGTATGCCATGTTATGTACACGGCTCGACATTTGCTTCGCGGTTGGATTGGTGAGTCGTTACCAAAATAACCCGGGACCTCGCTCATTGGCAAGCCGTCAAAAGAATAATGCGCTATCTTCGTGGAACTACCGACTTGGTACTTTGTTATCAAGGAGGGGACCTAAAACCGAGGGGATACTCGGATGCAGATTGGGGTGGTGACCTGGATGAGTCCAAGTCAACCTCAGGATACGTTTTCACCCTTGGTGGGGAGCCATATCTTGGTGCAGTAAGAAGCAAGACCGCATAGCCCCGTCAACTATGGAAGCGGAATATGTCACTAGCCGCCTTGCCGCTCAGGAGGCAATATGGCTAAGAAGTTTTCTCCAGGATGTCAACCTTTCTCCTAGAGTTGACGATCCTGTCGAGATGTGGTGCGATAACACTGCTGCCATTCAATATGCTAAGGATCCTAAGTTTCATAGGAAGGCTAAGCATATTAAAAGGCGTTATCACTTTGTGAGGAACGCTATAAAGTTGAAAGAGATTGTTGTCAAATACTTATCTACTAACAAGATGATCGCTGATCCTTTGACTAAACCTACTCCTAGAGATGTGTTCAAAACTCATATGATGAGTTTAGGTCTTCATAGAGTTTAGTCATTTGAAACATCTTGTAATTTTTGTTTTTGGACATACATTTTAGATGAACTTTCTCATTGAAATAAAGATTGGTGTTTCTTTTTCTTTGAATGTTCATAATTGTTTTGGTTGCATGATTTGGCACATCCGAATGTCACTAGGCTTCGATTATCTTGTCACACGGATAATCAACACTAACGCTTGAGTAGCGGTTAGGATGAGACTAAAATCATATTGGCACTAGGTGTGCAATATTGATTAATTTTTCGTACTCAGACAGTATGAAAAATATACATGAATAGTCGCCTTAGTAAGTCTAAGATCAGATTTAAGAAAAATCGAATATAACACAACCTTATATTGAAGCCTTTTAGCCGAATTTAAGTGTCGGGATTACGTTGAGTGCGCTAATCCAGTGACTTAAGTCGGTTTTAGGAAAAACTTGGATTTGTAATTCGTATGATATAAAAGTGACAGACTCACCTTAGTGGGAGTTATATCATAACACACACATCATACTGTGTGTGCTAAAAGACGATCTTGTGGAGTGACAATAGTTTCCCTTCCTTGTCACTCGTGTGATCCTCGAAACATTATTGTTTCAAAACACAATTCCCTTTGACTTAGGACTATGATGTGAAATCTAAGCCGGATGTTGCTACTTTAATGTACACTCCAAGAGTTATAGAAATATACAGACTCAGCGGAATACATTAGGAAAGCAATCTTACCGAGATGTAACATCATGAGTGGCTAAGGAAAACCATTTCGTATTCACCATATCAGCCCGGGCGATTATATTCGAATATAATCATATGATATATCGAGTAGGCATAAAGGGATTATATATGCCACGGTGATGTCTTGAATGGTTTGGGGAGTTGTCCTTATGAAAGTGTCATGTTAGTTAGATGGTGACTTAATATGACACTACTGGTTACTTTTGGTCGCACGCTTCATTCCCGGTATGAAACGTGAGGAGATATAAAGGATAAGAAGGGAAACCGATTAAGTTGTAATTAACGGGCCTATTTAATGAAATTGAGTTAGACTCAACTTCCCAACTCCGGGGATAGGAGCGAGTGCTCCTATTTAATCTGTAATGGGATATACGAGAAAAACACACGCGAATACGAGAAAGACAAAAAAAACAACGCAAAGCATTCGTTGCTCCTCTCGGATTCTCCTCGAAATCCTCTAATCTCCCTCACAGTTAGACCGACCATCTTGGGGTCTTCGGGTTTGATACGTGACTCGTTTCCGGCGACTCTAGTAGATGCCGGATATACTGTTCGGACGACACCGAACCGGACTTCGGAGTACAACCGGACTCGGAGGGTTCGTGACTCGGAAATCGACTTGTGGGCTATGGAACGGCAGTCGATCTATTCGCTTCCGCAACTACTAAGGTTAGTCCTTATTTACATATATACCTACAGTAGCAATCCTAACAGCTTAAAAAAAAATAGTTGATATATAATTAGGACTTAGAGAGGAGGGAGGGAGGAAAAGCAACCTTTAGCTAAGCCCCTCCCCCAAAAAAGAACAAATGGTGAAAATTGTTTTCAACGTGTAGGTTTATCCATTAAATACCTCCGAGATAGAGGGTCCAATGAGGTAGACTCATTTATAATTAAAAATAAATAAATAAAATTGCTGATGGACTTGTGTAGATTTATCCATTTTTTCTAGAAAGAGAAATTTCATTAATAGAAAGTCGGACAATATTTACAAAGATAATTTTTAACAAAAATAAATCTAAAATCTGAAAATAGATCTCTATTTCAACAAAATTAATGGCAAATGTAATAGATCTCTGTATAATTTCAAAGAATAGATCTCTATATAATATAATAGATTCAACCTAAAGGAAATATAACTTCGATCGAGACCATCCCTAATAAAACTTGTACATGCCGGTAAGAGAAATAACTCGCACAAAAGTGAGAAACAAGAGTTTCACAATAAGAGAAACCCTAATTCTCATACAATAAAGGAGAAACACAACTACCACAAGAAGGAGAGAAACACAACTTTCATAAAAAGAAGAAAAATTCAAACTTTTACAAGAAGAAGAAAAATTTTATTAGAAAAATATTTTTAAATCTTGATTCAATTTAAGAAATTGAAGTAAAAGGGACTTATTACCGGTTAGAACAAGGCCAATAGCAGCCTCACAAATCTAAAAAAGAAAAAAAAATGGATACAAAATTAAGATTTAAAGAGGATAAAGGAAGGAAAAGCAACCTTTAACCAAGCCCCCCCAAAAAAATAGTGCAAATTGTTTTCAACGTGTAAGTTTATTATTGAATAATTAAGAGGGTTCAATGAGCTAGACTCGCTTATCATTTTGCAAAAAAATAAAACACTAATAAATTAAAATTACTTGCTAGTAGTATGAAAATGGAGGATTTTATGGAGAAAAAAAGGTATGAAAATGGAGGAACCAAGCTAAGAAAATAATTTTTTTTGATAAGGCCAATACAGTATGGGCAATAAATTGAATGAAGTGCCAGTTTTGCAGACATTGGATCATGCTACCAATTATTTTGGTTATTTATATATTTATATGATTCGGTTTTTTTTTGTGATTACAGATGTCAGGGCTTGATTTAGGTAGGAATTCAACATAGGGTAGGCATCTGTACGTAGCTCGAGACTTTGCTGTTGTGGAAGACTTTGGACTGTTGTTTTGTTATGCTCCATGACCCATGCTACTCTCATACAGTTATGTCATCTACCTATATGTGCAATCCCTCTCCCCCAACCACAAAAAGAAAATGTGATTTATGCTTTGAGTTGTGACATTTCGTATGTGTTCTGTTTAACTATAAGCTACAACTACTTACGTCCTTAAGACTATCTACAACTTACGGCTACTGCTTATGGCAAAAATAAGTTTACACATTGAACAAGGTATAAAGAAGTATATCCATCACACTTTCACTACACCATATTCGATTGCCAAATTAGGATTTTTATTTCCTTTGTACTCTAAAGATAATATTTCTTCTTTTTACGTGAGTCTCTTCGAATTTTAGTTGATGATAACATTGATAGAATCATTGAGAGGATGTAATGTTCAATGTTATAAATACCTTTTAAAAAAAATTGTAAGATATGAAAAAGTTAAATGGACCAAAAAAAAAAAAAAAAAAAGGGGGATTCAAGCAACTTGTGAGATTTTGTGAATGAAAAAGTAGAGCTACTCCAAGGGGTGGTTGGCTCTGTCTATAATCCATGCACCGAGACTTCAGTCCTAGTCTTCTTCAGAATTTAGACTCCAATGCTCAATTTTGTATTGCAGTTAAAGGGGTTCCCATATGCACTCAATAAATTGGTTGGTGGAGAGACCTAAACAAATATGCTACTCTACAATTGAAATGAGAGTTTTCCATTGGCTTTTCTCTTCCAAAACGTCGGTAGAAAGGACAAGTAAATAAAGGGAAGGCATCCAAGCATTTCAACAATCAACCACCTACCATAACTTCTCCCCATACCTTCAATAAAGGCTAAAAATTGAACTTCCCAATATTTCCACCTCCTAAAAACTCCTATAAATACACCCAATTAGGACCCCCCAATGAAGCCACCAAAGTCCCACAAATCTCAATCAAACACCTTTCCAACCCAAGACACAAATTCTCCCATTAATCCCTCTTAGCAATCCCCCAAATGGGTAGCTCAACGTGGTTCAAGTTGGCTTGTGCACTTGTGCTTTGCATGGTGGTGGTTGCACCCCATGCAGAGGCAGCCATAACCTGTGGCACTGTGAGCTCAAAGCTTGTCGGATGCATTAGCTACTTGAAGGGTACTGGCTCCGGGCCACCGGCCCCTTGCTGTGCTGGGATCAGCAGCCTGAAGAGCATGGCTGCCACCCCGGCTGACAGGAAAACTGCCTGTGGCTGCCTCAAATCAGCCGCCTCTGCCATCAAGGGCATTGATTTCAAGAAGGCCGCCGGACTCCCTGGCAAGTGTGGTGTTAGCATTCCCTATGCCGTTAGCCCCAGCATTGACTGCAACAAGTATGCTTTCATAATCTCTTTTCATATATTTGTCCTCTTTATCAGTTGACACAACTGACACCTATTGATGATATCTACGTTCCTCTTTAACAGTGCTTACTTAGCTTTATTGCTTACCATTGTTGTTGATTTTGCAGGGTGCACTAATGAAAAGGAAGTATTTTCTGGGAATTACAGGAGAATCTACGTAGTAATGGGCCTGGCTAGTTTCATTAAGATAATAAAATGAAGAAAAATGTTCTAATTGATGGGATGAGTACTTCATCTTAGAGGCTCTCGTGCCTTTCACTTCATGGAAGTAATTTGTACCTTTGATTTTTGCTTATCATCAAGTATTACTGTTTCTCATTCCTATTGCTATTTGACACATTCTCGTGCAGTATTTGAATCTCAAACAATATCATCTTATCCACTCACGTAAAATGAGCTTTTGTTTTGTTATAAGATTCACGAAAACAACCCCCAAGTAATACTCTCAACTAATAACCAAAAAATTATATGGAGGTACGCTTAGGTTTAGTGTAACTATTTTAATACCCCTCATATATGAAAAATAACTCTTAGATACTCTTACCTTTGCGTACAATTATATGGAGATACGCTCAAATTTGGTGTAACTATTTTAAGGTCCTTCGGATATGAAAAATAACTTTTAAATACCCCGACCTTTGCAAAAAGTTTTATAGAGGTACCCTAAAATTTGGTGTAACTATTTAAATGCCCCGTAGGAATGAAATTATACTACTAAGTATACTTTTCTTTGTTATAATGTGACATTGACATTATATATTCGAAAGAGATTCCAAATTTTTCTGTTAAGTACCGATTTTACCTCTGTTTTAAATGACTCGAAACTTAAAATATTAATTTTTTACCTTCTTTCCATCTAACAAGATAAAACTTGTAATTTTTTATGTTGTAATTTTATATTTACTTATTTATAAAACTTTGTACTTATAAAATGTAAAAAATTTTTATGTTGTGATTTTTATAAGTAGTTTTTTAATTATTTAAAATTAAAATTAGAAATGTTGCAATTGTCTCTTTTGTTATAGTCTTGTCAATATGAATACAATGTGGTAATCTAGGAAATATGCTTCAACTTGCTTTTATTAAAATAAAAGTGCAATAGCACCTATAAAACTTAAATCTGCCATTTACACAGTTGGACATTTAAAATAGGTATAATCCTATTAAAATTACAAAAACACATGACAATCTTTTAAAACCCCTAAAATATATCCCTTTTGCAAACCAATTTTGAACCCAAAAGAAAAAATTAACGATCATTCACAAGGTAGCAAATAATGCACCTAGTACCAAGTAAGTTTCAATCTTTGAGAAAGAGAAATGTCCTAAGAAAAAAAATTCAGATGAAAAAAAAACAGAGAATTGACTGGAACCATCTTGGTTAAGAGGCTTGGCTAGATTTTATAGGAGAGACTTTGTTTACTTAAGAGCTGCTTGTGTTTACTTTCTTTGGTCCTCCCCACTTTTGCTTTTCCCCTCTTTTAGCTTTCCTTTATTTCTTCCCAAGTAGTCTACTCGTATGCATCTCTTGGTTTTCTCGCATGTTCCGAGTTATGTCCTACTTTGTCACAGCTTATTACTTGTGATAAAGAATTCGAAGTTAATTTATTATATCATTTATTAACAAGTAAATGAAGGATTATTGACACTTTAGTACCATGTGCTATTGAAAAATGATATAAAAAAGTCTCTCAAGTATCAAAAATAATAAATTATTACTTTAAGATATCGTATAATATTGTTTAATTGTAAAGTTTACCTTTTAGGAGTTACATATAACTCCTAAAAAGATAACTTTTACAATTAAAGAACATTATACGAAACCTCAAGGTAGTACTTTATTATTTTTTATACCTGAGAGACTTTTTTATTGTTTGTTGATAGTATAGGGTACTAAAGTGTCAATTTTTTATAAATAAAATAGACTAAAAATGTATAAATTTGAATTTTTGAAGAGTGCATAAACTTTAAGGTGTCTCGATTTAGAAGAGGTATCCCCTAGGGTACTAAACTTATGAGTATATTTTCATTCCTGAAAGGCCTTTAAATAGTTATACCAAACCTTATGATATCTCCGGATAATTTTTTGCAAAGGTTGAGGTATCTAAGAGTTATTTTTTATATTTGAGGGGCCTTAAAATAGTTAAACGAAACTTGAGGGTACCTCTAAATAATTGTTTGCAGAGGTCGGAGGTACCCAAGAGTTATTTTTCATATTTGAGAGGCCTTGAAATAGTTACACCAAATCTGAGAGTACCTCTGTGTAATTTTTGCAACTAATACTCTCAAACAATATCATCTTAATCATCATCTTATCTTATACATGAGTGTTGGTTTAGTATTAAGCACTACACACTTACATCATCTCTACCGGAGTCCGAATCTTGGTGGAGACAATTTTCTTATAAGTTAGGATGAGTTGTAGCATCGGGCTATTAAGCCTCGAGTTGGATATCCCCATCCCCTCCGAACTTTTAAGTCTAACTGGAATTATCCCTACAATAAAGTCCAGCTTGAGTAGCCCACATATACCACAACAAAAAAAAAACTCATACAAAATATTTTCATCGATTCAACATAACTAACAAATTTAACTGTTGGCTTTATATCCTATTAATCCAAAGAGATGATATAAGAAATGTCATCAATGATAATGATCTTTACAAACACTTCAGAGATCCGCCTTAGAAAATATGTAGCTACCTTACTTGAACCTTCCTAGTGCCCCTAGAGTTCGAAATGAATCTAATTTCTAGTAGTATGGTTATGAAATTATTAGAGTATAAATCTATTTCGTGCTTTTAAGCATTAATTTAAACTTTTGGTTGAGTTGATTCTGAACATGAGTATATATGCTTCAAGCTCAAAGGACATTTTTATGAAGGAGCGTTTTAGAGTATAATCTTATTTGTAAACCTTCAATTATTAGTTTAAATTTTCGGTTGAATTGGTTCTTAAATATAAATTATTAAATTAAGGGCATCTTTATTGTATAAATTTCGGGACCAGAACTTACAGCTTTGTGTTCCTCGGAGACTTGGTGTCGGAGAAGCCAACAATGTATAGAAGAAGCACAAGTTGACTGTGTTCTACTTGTACTTTGCTTTGGGTTGGTATTTATTGTGATGATTGACAAGTCTCCATCTCTCTATATGTACTACGTAAAAGATAAGATTGTTTTTTTCCGAGGGTCCTACAGCTCCCTATATGTACTGATTTTGCCAACTAATTGTCGGGAAAAAATATGACCACAATTTGCGTGAACCCAATCTCAAAAATGACACTTCTATGACGAGTTTAAGATGTTAATGTACTGATATTTTTACGGGAGGTGTTACCAACCAATGTACCACTTGACGCGAATGACTTTTCATTTTGTCTAGACAACTATCCAATGTTCTTGCATTTCATTTAACAAATTTTTGGCCTAAAGAAAATACATTCCGGTTTGAACTTACATACAAAACGCACATAAATATAAAAATAAACAAAAAGAAACAAACATAAACAAACAAAATGAGTTGTTAAAATAAGAAATGAACGAACATAAACGAACATTAAAAAAATATAAATGAACATAAAATAATATAAACAAATATAAACGAATATAAAAGAATATAAAATAACATAAAATATAAATAATCTTTGTTTTTTATATAAAGTCGAGATGTTATTTTGTTTGAGTTTAAATTGTAGCACTTGCCGTGGTTTACCCCTCTCACCATTCACATGTGGACCTCAGCTAACAAGGAAAACATGAGTAGCAACAAGTTATACGGCAACACAATGATCTGGGCCCTAGGATCAGCCCATATAAGCCAACTAGCCACACGCCCACTAGGAATAGAAAGTATTTGGGCCTTTTATTTTAAAAGATCAAAGTGTTGGAAAACTTATCTTATGAGAACATAGACCCAACCACGTCTTGATTCTCACATCCCCACCCATACCAACACTCACCTCATGATAAACATATGTATTAGGAAGGAACGGGAGTATAACCCAAATTCGATAAACCCGTCTCATATATAGTGGGTGTGGGTATATTAAATTTAAAAAACAAATGGGTATAGGGTGGATTTGGGTATAAAAATTCGGATATGGCACAGGTTCGGGTATAGGCATTACCCAATTTATATCCGAATATTTTTTTAATTTTTTTGCTAAAATTTTTGGTGGGTGCATTCGAGATATAGAAAAACAAAGAATTTATGGCTAAAATTCTAAGGTGATAACTCTTTGAGACACTTCTTTCTCTTCTCTCTCTACTATATTTCTCTCTTTCCTATCGCTCATTCTCTCTCTCATAACTTAAATATATATCCAGATTCTATACTAGTACTTTATTAGTTGTGTACTTGTGTTGTTGTTGAGTATGTGCAAATTTGGATGAATATTTTGTGACTATTCGTGAGTGAATAATTATGCCCAACTATCTCATGTGATATCCAATGCATCATAGTATTTTACATAAATAAAAATTACTTGAACATAAAATCCAATGTGAATTATTTCTTAACATCTATAAGTATGCGAATAAAATTCAAAAACTCAATAGGTATGGGTATGGAGATAGGTTATGAAAACCTTATGGGTATAGGGTTGGGTTTTGAAAATAGGTATGGGTAAGGGATAGCTTTACCCGCCCGCACTCGCTCCACGCTCATCCCTAATCCGTATGCAGGGTAGGGAAAAATAGGGATCAAGTCGACCAAATAACACAATGTTGAAAATTCAAACAAAATATTTCATCCATATTGGGGTTTTTTAGCCAAATAAACCTAAAAAATTCAGGTTTAAACAAGAAGATTAGAAGAAATTTACATCTAAATTTAACTTAGTTTTTCTAACTAACTATAGAGTTCATAAACATCCTTAGTAAGTACTTTCCCTTTTTGTGGCTGATAAGATGGCCAATTTAAGCATCATTCAATGTTACATATGAATCTCTCCTATATAAACTAATAGTTTTAATTATAAAAATTGAAAATTTACGATGAAGATAAAAAGATGTCCATACAGGACTTGTTTATTTTCAATAAGGAGTGTCAATAACTTATTTTTTCTTTTCTCCCCTCGGCGTGACACCCTAACGCTGCGCCTTTAAGGCTTCCATTGTTGTGCGGAGTACTTCGCCCTCTTGGTAGGGATACTGTTGGCTTTTTTCACCTTGTCTGTAGGCTTCTCTCTCTCACAGTGGTTGTGAGTTTGTCCCTAGGATTATATTCACAGCTTCTGAAAGTTCCGTGTAACTCACGCTGTCTTTAATCGTCTAGGGTTTCTGATGGAATCACAATGGAACAAGGAACTGAGCAATTTGTCCTTAACTCATGAGGAAGAAGAGATTCTTGAATTTATTGACCCAACAGAAGAGGAGATTAATGTCCAAATTGCTTTATGCCTGGTGGGGAAATTATTTACTGAGAACTCCTTTAATGGTGAAGTTTTCATGAGCACCATGAAAACGTATGGCGTCCTGAAAAGGGAGTCATTATTAAGGAATTGGGCAAGAATCTATTCTCCTTCTAATTCTTTACCCAAGCGGATAAGGAATCGGTTTTGAATGAAGGCCTTTGGGCTTTCGATGGGAAAGTTCTTCTGCTCAAACAAATGCAAGGCAACGAAATATCAGAGATGGGTTTTTCCATGGCACGGTTCTGGATCAAGGTATGTGATCTAACTATGAAAAAGAAAACCTTCGCCTTTGCTGAATTTCTTGGGTCGAAGCTAGGAGTTTTTATAGATGCTGATGAGGAGGATATTTTAACAAGTTCGAAATACCTAAAAATAAGGGTGGATATTGACATCACCAAACCCTTACGACGGGGGATTAGACTGAATGTGGATAGCAGACCAAATTGGATTGAATTGTATTATGTCCGAACTTCTGTTACACTTGTGGTTTGATAGGCCATTTGTACAGGGGATGCTTGCGGTACTCAAATGATGTTCCTGAAACTGACCTCCAATATAACCCATACATTCGAGCTTCTCCTATCAAGCGGAAGAGGAGGGGAGGTGAAGAAGAGTGGAAAAAGAACAAAGGAAAGTAATTGAAATAAGGGGAGGTGAGACGGCAGGAAGGGTCAGAACTAAGTTGGGGCTGGAGGAGAAAGGGCAGAAGGGGGACGAAGCAGAAAAGGGAATTCTGAATGTGACGGAAAGTATGATGATAGATGGGCAAGGGACGGATGGTTCGAAGAGGAAAATATCTGAAATTAGGGGTACTAAAGCATGTGAACAGAAAACTAGAGTAGTGGAGGAAAGTTCAGTTGAACCAAATGTAGCAGCGGAGGTCGGGTTCCGGCCCTACAAGTCTCCATGAGTCTCATATGCTTGAACTGTCGTGGGCTTGGCAAACCCCGGGCAGGAAGAGACCTCCGCAGCCTTCTGTGGAGAGTCAAGCCATTTTTGGTCTTCCTTTCGGAGACCAAACTTAGTGGTCAAGAAATGAAGATCTTGACCACTAATGTTTTATCTTCTCATAATTTCAAGCTTCATGGGTTTTTTTTTTGGATGCTAGAGAGCGTTCTGGTGGGTTAGCCTTTCTCTGGGTGGAGGGAGTTATAGTGAGGCTTCTGTCTCTTTCCTCTAATCATATTGACATCTCGGTTAGGTGTGAAGAGAATGAGATGGAGTGGAGGTTCACATGAATATATGGGTGGAGGGAGACTCAATTCAAACATAAAATGTGTGAGCTTATCCGGGACTTAAAGGATCAGTCAAATCTTCCGTGGGTGGAGGAGATCTGAACGAAATTTTCTATAATGTTGAGAAACTGGGAGACCCTCTAAAAACCAGGCCATACTTGACCTTTTTGCTTCGACCTTTGCGGATTGTGGCCTGCTAGATATGGGGCATGTGGGAAATGACTTCACTTGGTGGAACTACAAGGATGGCTTAGAGTCGGTTGAGAAGAGATTGGATCGTTTCTGTGCTAGTGTTGACTGGTTAGGTAACTTTCCTTCATTCCAAGTGGAACATCTTAATGAGAAGCTCTTCGACCATTTACCTATTCTGCTGAGGCTCGTTAAAGATACTAGAACAGAACGGAGGGGACGAAGGCGTAAGAGATTTGAGTTCATATGGGCGGAAGATGAAAGTTGTGCTGAAATTATTTCTGATGTTTGGGGATGCGATTGTGGCCTAGACACAGTGAGTACTTGTATTTCAAAGACTGATCGCTGTTTATCCTCGTTACTCAGAAGAAATAAAGAAAAGTTTGGTCATGTACAAGTAAGAGTTCAAAGTTCTCAGGAACTCCTAAAACGAACCAAAGATGTAGCGGATCGAAAAATTTTATTGGAGGAACCGCAAAAGTGGCGAAGACATGAAGAGGTTCTGTGGTGGAAGAGGTCCCGGATTGACTTTATGAAGCACGGGGACAAAAATTCGACGTGGTTCCATTCGAGGGCGAGTGCAAGAATATCTAGAAATCTTATCTCTCGGTTGAAAGGCGATGATGGAAACTGGGTTACTGACGAGAAGGGTATTTACTCATTTACTTCGGCTAACCCCATTCATATTAATGAGGTTCTAGATGTTGTTCCTTCTAAGGTCACGCCAGCTATGCATGTGAGCCTAGACAAACCCTTTACTGAAGAGGAAGTCCATTCTACCCTCCAATCTATGCACCCAGGAAAAGCTCCTGGACCCGATGGGATCAATCCTTATTTCTATCAGAAATTTTGGCCTATTGTGGGGAGTGATGTATGCAAGACCGTGTTGGCCATTCTTAATGGGGCCCTGATTCCTAAAGGACTTAACCATACCCACATTGTCCTTATCCCAAAAAAGCTTAAGCCCATTGAAGTTGCGAAGTTCAGGCTCATCAGATTGTGTAATGTCATGTACCAGCTCGTAACTAAAGTTATATCCAACAGACTGAAGGAGATTCTTCCATTTATCATATCCCCCCAACAAAGTGCCTCACCCTTAGTCGACTGACAACTGAGAATGCTCTTATTGCATATGAGGTCTTCCATTCTATACATTGTCATGAGGGGGTTAATGAAAGCATTGCTATCAAGTTGGACATGGATAAAGCTTACGATCGTGTCGAATGGATTTTTTTGCGACATATTATGCTAAAGTTAGGATTCAAGGAGAATTGGGTTAACCTGATCATGAGGTGTGTTGAATCAGTGTCGTTCTCTTTCATCATTAATGGTGACGTTCGGGGTTATGTTACTCCTTCTAGGGGTATTCGACATGGAGATCCTCTATCCCCGTACTTGTTCCTTTTCTGTGCAGAGGGGCTCTCGTATCTGCTATCTCACGCAGTTCAGGAATAGCACTTGATTGGTCATCAAATTTGTCCTGCAGCTCCAATTATTTCCCATCTCCTCTTTGCAGATGACATAGTTATCTTCTGTAAAGCGGAGCATAAAATGAGGATAGCATAAAATGTGAAGGATAGCATTTTAATCACTCTTGATATTCGGGAAGTGTTGGCTCATGAAAAATATTTGGGTCTCCCTACCAAAGTGGGAAGGTCCAAGAGGAGACTATTTCTCTATCTGAAGGATCGCATTGTGAGAAGGCTCCATGGGTGGATGGGGATGCACCTGTCATGGGCAGGGAGGGAAGTGCTGATAAAAGTTGTGGCTCAAGCAATCCTGACCTACTTTATGAGTATCTTTAAATTACCAAAAGATTTTTGTGACACTCTCCAATCCATCATCAACAAGTTCTGGTGGGGGAACACATCGTTGGAATCTCGTAAAATTCATTTGGTAAGCAAAGAACGGCTTTGTAAAAGCAAGATGGAAGGCGGGCTGGGGTTCCGTGACATTGACGGCTTCAATAAGGCCCTCCTAGCAAGATAACTATGGCGTTTGACCCACAATGAGGATTCTTTGGTGTGGCAGATTTTGAAGGCCGGTTATTTTCCTAATAGCAACATCTTGGATGCAACTTTAGGTCACAGACCTATAGCTTCACTTGGCACAGTTTATGGGAGGTTCGCTGGGTGGTTCAGCAAGCTACTAGGTGGCGGGTTAGAGACGGATACTCGCTGAACATTTGGGATGAGAAGTGGCTACCTAGACCCTCCTTATTCAAGGTAATTACCCCCTTCAACCCTCTCTACTCTCTGCTCCATGTGGGTGGTTTCATTGGTAGAGATAAGTGTGAATGGAATGATCACATGCTTTGCTCCGTCTTTCTACCCATTGACGTTGAGGCTATCCTGAAAATTCCTCCGAGTCCAAACTGGCCATTAGATAAATTAATATGGCATCGCTCTTCCAATGGGGTCCTCACAGTGAAATCAGCCTATATGTTCATTAGATCAACTTTGAATGAAGTTGTGGCGAGAAGCAGTGAAACTCGACTTAGGGAAGGTTGGAACGCTATATGGAACTTGGACGTCCCTCCTAGGATTAAAATGTTCGCGTGGCGTTGCTGTGCCGGGGTGCTCCCATTGTCCTCTAGACTTGCATCTCCAATCCCCAACTTCTCTATGGGGTGTAATGTTTGCGGAGCATTGGAGGGCACGGATTTGCACTCCTTGTTGAGTGCCCTTTGGCACTAGCGATTTGGAGTCATTCCAAGTTCATAGGGCTTGTAGGGGAAGGGGAATATGTGGATTGCCTGGACTTCTTATCCAGAACTATAAAGGCGCTTTCGGATGCAGATTGGGGGGATTTAATGGCGATAGCTTGGGAGGTATGGAACTGACGCAACAAGGTGCTTTTCGGGGATGGTTTAGTCCGGGTGGAGATGGCATGCGTGAGAGCAACTCAGCTGGTCCAAGAGTATCGTAACTCCAATCAGCGACTACAAGTGAATGGCACAGCTCACTCAACGAGATGGATGCCACCAGCTATTTGAATGGTTAAGGTAAACTTTGATGCTTCTAAGCTAGGGGAATGGGGTTTTGGGAGGGGCGCTGTTATCAGAGACCATGATGAAAACCTGATATGGGCAGGACTTCACCAAGGGCTGGGTTTTCAAGGCGTGGAACTTGAGGAGGCTAGAGCATGCTACTTTGCTATGGAGGAGGCGTAGAAGGCAGACTTCTAGAATATTACTATGGAAGGTGACTGTTTGTCAATCATCGCCAAGTTGAAAAAGAAGACTCGGGTTGATTCTGAGCTAGGTCTCATCCTTGATGATATTTATTTGCTTTGTTCTCATTTTGATTTTGTTAATTTTGCGTTTGTTAAGAGAGGAGGGAATAGAGTGACTCATTATGTAACTCGCTTACCCTACGATTCAGGATCCCGAATTTAGTTGGAGAACTTTCCAGGAGATGTTTTAGACTTGGTTGCGAAGGATATTAATCCCCCTCTTGATTAATGAATAAAATTCCTCCTCACTTTGATCAAAAAAAAAAAAAAAGATGTCCATACAGGTAAAAACCACATCCATTTAGGTTTTCTCCCTCTTTTGATCATATATATTGTCACCTATTTATCTTTAAACAAAAGAAAACACCAAGCCAATACTCTGAATTCACATGACAATATTGGCAGGATGGACTAGAGGCAATTTTAACCAAATCTAACCTGGAAAAACTGGCTCCATACAGAGCCTATTTCTTCAACAAACCTTTGAAATTTAATTTAAGATATTGCATTTTTTAATCTTCAAAAAACGCAAGATTGAATAACTTGTATCTCAATCCCTGTTTTTGCATAACTCCAAGGTCACTGAAGACCCAAGAACACTTCACCGAGTCGCCTTAAAGTGACACCACATTTACAAGCTCAACAAGTAACTGACCAAGAACGCTAATCAAAATTGTCATTGCATTCCAGCCACTGGATCATGCCCCCAAGTTTCATGCAAGTTATTTACCTCAATCTTGAGGCTTAATCCGACGACTGTTGTTCAAGTTTGAATCTGCGTCATCTCTCTTTCAACGTCGATCCAATCACAGAGCACCTAAAACCAATAAAATACATTCATGCAATGAACAAGTAACTACCAACCCTCCCCAACTTCCCTAAAACTCCTCTATAAATACAATCAATTAGAAATCCACAAAACATCAGTTGCCTGAGACAATTGAACCAAATACATACACAAGCCAAAACCCGCGCCCTCTTTACCAAAGCTGTGAATCAATGGCTAGCTCTGCTCTTCTCAAGTTGGCCGGGGCCATTTTTGTGTGCATAGTGGTGGTTGCACCCTATGCAGAGGCAACAGTGACCTGTGGGATAGTATCCAAGAACCTAGCACAATGCATCCAATACCTCAAGCGAACGGATATCGCGATACCACCTACTGGTTGCTGTGATGGGGTTAAGAAGCTCAAGAGCTTGGCGTCCACCCCAGCAGACAGGAAGACTGCTTGTGGGTGCCTCAAAACAGCTGCGGGTTCCATTAACGGTATCGACTATAAGAAGGCAGCTCAACTTCCTAGCAAATGTAGCGTCGATATTTCCTATGCCATCAGCCCCAGCACCGACTGTTCCAAGTACGCCTCTCCATCTTTCGTCTTTAAATATATTCCTGTAAACTGTAATAAAGTCACATAAAGTCAAATCGACCAAGTTTATATAAAGGTCAAATTCTAAGAAAGGTTTAATCCTAAAGGAAAGTACTCGCGTTATACGCATAGCAATATGGATTACCTTCTTTTTGATGAACCTAACCTGATCTTCCCCTTCTGATTTCTCCTCTTGCAGGGTGAACTAGATGGATGATTCTCTGGCATAACAGGAGAGCTGTTCAAGTGGCGCAGTAGCGTGACAAATAAATATCATATTTGGGCTCTTATCCTTAGAAAGTCCCATATACGTTCTACTCGATTCTTTTTCGTACCTATGAATTACTATAGCTATCTGTCAAATTTATATGTTGTGCTTCTTATATACATAATAAGACTGGTGTTGTACCCTATTTTCGCATTCGAAAACAGAGTATGGTTGAAAATTGAATCATATGGCATGCTATTTTCATAATAATACAGTGAGTAGATGGCAAGTTCTTAAATATCCGGGGTGAGAAGCCCACGGCCTGCCATAGGTGGGCAACTTTAATCTGATGTGGAGAGGCTGATTTCAAGATATCCTCTGCATAGTTTGCCGCAGTCAATTAATCCCCTATGCATTACATTGCCGATGCTTGCATTCCTGAAGCCACCTACCACAAAGCAATAGCTAAAATCCCCTGTGAATTATGGTCCTATATCATTTAACAGTAAACTTAACAATTATTGTCCTTGTTAAGCTAATATATCAAAGAGAAGAAAAGACACGCAAGGACGACAATCATAGAGTATTCCAATATTTGTAACCGAAGACAACTTAGACAATAAATCATAGAGGACATCTCCCTAAGAAATCAGGAATCGATGATCCTGAAGAATCCAGCCAAGGCTACTCCCGTGGGCCAAGCAGAAGACAATATATTAGGTGCACTAACCCCATAGACTCTTAAAGATTCACCAATGTCACTCAGTAAGTTTTTTTGCAGTTGCTGATTACCAAATAGCAATAAACAAGACGACCGTGGGGGTAACACAATATATTCAATTCTTTTAGGTGAAAGCCCAAGGTCGAGGTAAACTGTGGCCAAATTACATTATAGAACATATACCCTTCTTGATTTCTCATTGATTTTGGAGCACTAAAATACAGGCAATAGACCGAATCAAGAACAAAATTTCTAAAGACTCGAACTCTTATGCAGGATTATACATTGACACAATGACCAGAAGGTGAAGAAAACAGAATTGCATCTGAGTGGTCTCTAACAATAATTCAAACCCTGGCAAGCATGTTTCATGGTATTGAACTTAAATTATTAAGTAGCACACCTAAACTTTCAACCACTTCTGGCTCTAAATTCAGGAAGAAGGTTTCCCAAAATAGCAAACAATTTAATTGAGGAGGACCAGCTACTATTTGCAGAGGAATCTTAGCATTCAATATCAGCTGCTGCCAATGAATCACATCAATTCTCTAACATAATTGCACCGTAATGAGCTGTTTCACATTTTTCATAATAATTCACAATAATTCCGCTATAAGAACACCTGGATGGAGAGTTTGCAAGCCATCAAGTCCGTCCAACTTAACCCAAATTCTCACCCATTCTCTCTTTGGCCCTTTTGAGAATAACTTCCAAGCATTTAAAAGATGGCTAGCTCAGCTCTGCCAAGGTTGGTTTTTGCAGTTCTTATGTGCATCGTGGTGGCTGGACCACTTGCAGAGGCTGCCATTACTTGTGGTGCAGTCACTGAGAATCTAGCCCCGTGCCTCCAATACCTGAGGACGGGTCAAGGGCCGCCACGTTCTTGCTGCAATGGTGTCAAGACACTTAAGAGCTTGGCTGTCACCGTAGATGACAAGCGAATTGCTTGCAGATGCATGAAATCAGCAGCTGCTGCCATCTCCGGATTCAACCCAACATACACAGCAGCACTCCCGGGCAAATGTGGTGTCATCATTCCAGGCGACATAGGGACCCAGACAGATTGCTCTAAGTACGCCCCCTAATTTTCATTCTTTGTCCAACCAAAACTTAGGATGATATAAATGATTAATCCAATCTAATGAAAAAATTTCTATCTAATACCTGCATCAACATAAATTCCACAGTTCCTGACAAAATCTAAATTTTTCGTTATTCCTTCTTATGTTGTATTGCAGGATAAATTAGACTGGAAGCTACCCAGAGCTCTAGGAGCACGAATAAATAAGTCAAGATCTAGTAGGACTTCAGATGTTGAAATCTCCTTTATTTAGCACCAGTTGAAAACCTAGGATAATGCTCTGCTTGTACGTCTACTGTCAGATATCAGTATTGTGTGCTACCTTCTATAAGAGATCGAGATGGACAATCAATTGAACAACATTAAATGAATGTTTCAATGAAAATGCAGCAAGTCTTAGAGGTTCAATCTTACATTACAAAGCATACACATTCATGAAAGATCTTGCTTTCGATGATTTAACAGTCAGTAAGCCGAAAAATACCACAGGTGACCAATTAAGTCATGAGAAGCTAGTGCTGCAACAAGACACCCGCTCAAACTTTTAACATGTACATTTAAGGATGCTAACCGAAGAAAATTGTAACAGATTGTCAACTTTATTTATATACACCAGATTAGATAATAATTTGCAGCGACCCTCAAATGGATATGAGTTTGGAGAGGAGATTGCAAGGAAATATATATATATAATTGATAAGACGAGGGAAAATAATTGAAAGCACGAAAAATGGCTCTCTTTTATTTTTTTATAAGAGAAAATGGCCTTTTTCTCCTCGGAGAAGTTAGGATGAGTTTAAAAAGAAAAAAGAAAAGGGTTGAAGGGATTAAGCCCATACAGTATTTAATTGGATCAGTGATTCGGTACCCCAATGGTGAAGCCCTAAAACCCAAACCTTTGGGCCTTTTTTCTTTGAATGCAACATGGGCTACCAGTGCCACTAGAATTGAACTAGACAAAAATAAATTATTTTTAGTATGTGTATGGTTGACCGAAAAATATTTTTTTAAAATATTTTTTAAAAAAATTATTTTGAATTTATATATTTTTTTGGTAGGAAAAATATAAGTTTTTAAATAACTTCCCCCAAAATTAAAGCTAAATTGTTCAAGTTTTAGTTAACATTAGTGAACTATTTTTTTCTTATATTTTATAAGAAAATTATAAAAAATTCAATATCGCTAAAATAATATTGAATTTAATTATCATTTATACTTTCCTAAATTATAACTAGGAAAAGTATCGACTATAAATAACTATTTGCGAATTTATGATTATCAAACCTCCTTCATCAGAAATGCAAACAAAATTTCATACGTTATATAGCATATAAGATTCAAAACATGACAACTTCTTTTGACGTCCAAAATTATAACATCTAGCTCGGGGAATTGACACACTCATACCTTAAAAATTCAAATTTAACGAATCTCAATATACACATGCATATGTAGCATTGAATTGAATCCAACATCCAACCACCATCCACCTCTTTCTTCAATTCCCTCGTCATCTCTATAAAATCCAAACCCTCCTACTCAAGAACTCCCACCTCATTTCCTACACCCCAAACAAACAAACCCTTATAATCAACTCCCATCAAAAAGAAGAAAGAAGAAAAAATGGCAAGTAGCTCAAGTACTATTCTGAAGATGGTAGTTTGCATGGCGGTGGTTTGCATGGCGGTGATGGGCGTGGCCCAAGCAGGGGCCCCAGTGACGTGTGGCGGGGTGGTGAAGAACCTAAGGCCATGCATCCAGTACCTGAAGAGCACCGGAGGAGGGGCGGCGCCTGGGACTTGCTGCCAAGGGGTTCGGACCCTCAAGTCCATGGCTCAGACCACCGTGGACCGAAGGACTGCTTGCCAGTGCATGAAGACAGCGGCCGCTAAGATTAAAGGCTTTAATTACCGTATCGCCACTAAGCTTCCTACCCAGTGTGGTGTCTCCATCAGTTACATCTTCAGCCCCAACCTGAATTGCAACACGTATCTCTCTCTCCCCTCTAATTTTCATATGAAGATCGTGCATTTGTCTCTAGATAGAGTTAGCTCGATCAATTGTGCATGTGCTATTATATTTTGGTGAAATCGGATGTTCAATCTTTCAAGAAATCTACACTGTATCATATGAAAATCTGCATCGATGATTGATTTGTTCGAATCCCGTTTGCCCTTATTTTATTTATCCGATTTAGAAAATTAAGATAATATAATTATGTCCAGTCGATTTATACCATACGTGTAAGAGTATATTCATAACGAGTTTTTTTTTTTTTTTTAATGATATTGCAGAGTGCAGTGAGCTGGGCTTGTGGAAAAGAGGCAGAAATGGTGAAAGAATATTGGGCGAGCATGCATGGGAATTAATAAAAAGTGGATTTTCGTAGTGTCTCTTTTGTGTCTGTTTTAGTAATTCAAGACATCCATATCATGTCTACTTTGATATGTAATCTGAATTCACATTAATAAATAATAGAAAATAAATTTTAATTCCATATATATGCGTATATTTGCAAATTATCTATCAAGTAATGATGCAAATGACCATATTCACTCTGAGAAAGAGAGGGACCGTGAGAGTTCAAACCATTACTTCGTCTACTGCTAAACATGTTCAAAGTTATATAAAAATTGTATTAACTTTACAAAATTTTATATTTGAGCTTAAATTCGGCTTATATATATATATATATATATATATAAACTTTTATACCTCTTTTTAGGCCAAAAAAAAAAAGGAGAGATAATACTCTACAACTCCCCGCATGAGTGGTCATCAACTTAGTTTGAATCTTTTTGTTTTTTTAAAACCAGGGGGTAGGCTTTCACTTAATAGAAGGAGAGACACTGATGTCTTTCAAGGCTAGCTCCAGGATGCAGTTTGGCGGACATCTAACCACACCCTAGCATCCCCCTATACAGATGTGTCAACTTAGCAACCTCATGTGCTACTTTATTACAACACCTATTTGCAAAACTAAGACTTTACTTGAATCTTATTATTATAATGTTTACGCTTTTATATATAAATGTTAGTTGTTTCAACATATAAAGTCTCTAATAATTATTAGAAATTAAAATTTTATTTTTATCAGTTCAACATTTCATTTACATTAAACACATTGTTTATCAATATGATAAACAATGTTTTTCGTTTATTTTTGTAGTCTCAACAAATTAGGTGATATATCTAACTATGCTCCAACTTAATAAACAAATATATATATATATATATAGAGAGAGAGAGAGAGAGAGAGAGCTCTTTTGATGCGGTAGAAGTAACAACACGTGTTCGGTAATATTAGTCTGTTTTCGTAATGGTTAAGTTGTTTTTATAATGGTTAGTCTGTTTTAGTAACTATTAGTTATTTCATTAACGATTAACTGTCATGGACTAATGATTAGTAGTTAGATGTTTAACTAGTGATTTAAAATAAATGTATTTGGTAACAATAACTATTTAAATAGCATATTTATATAAAATAACTTAAAAGGACACAACGAGATAGAAGCTTTTAGAAAATAAAAAGAAGAATTTCATAAATATATGTGCACACACTAGGTAGTGGTTTCGAAAAACATTACTTTGAGTAGTATTTTAAAAACACTACATAAACCTCTAATCATTATATCAAATATTAGTTTATCAAATACTTATATTTTTAAATAAGTAATATTTTAGTTCATTCAAAACACTAACCACTACCTCAAAAATCAGTGCCGAATACGTTCAAAGCAATCAATTTAAATGAAGGTAGGCAAAAATACCTTCCACTAAGGTCCCTTTCCTTTATTTTCATCACCAACCCCAAAATATATGCCACCACCTCGCATTGATGATCTATATTAGGCTCCAAATGTCCAAGAGGTACACTTCATGCTAAACTTTGGTTTGGTATCCTTCCCTTCAACCTTTTTTTTTCCCTATTTGATCATGATTCATGATTATCTATGAAGCGTGCTCAAGTTAAGATAAAATAATATTTTGTGACTATGTAAATTAAAGGTATATCAAAATTAAATACTTGTGGTGATAAAAAAAAATAATAATTACTATATTATTTTAGATAAAGTTAAAAAGTTATTTTAAAGTCATGAGTAAAACATATAGCATATTATTGTGAAATTGTCTCACTTGAGAAGTTGAGATACTTTCACACGTGGCTTGGACAACACATATAGTAGATAATTGATGAGTTTAAGCTTAATTTTAATTTATTTTTTTGATGGAAGAGTTTAATCGTAACTAAATCATCAAAAACATTTGCTTATCAAAAAAATTCATCAAAAACATTTACTCAGCTAAAAATATGATAATATTTTTTATATGTATGGATAATATTATAATATGGTACTTGAAGCTAACTATATGTTGCTAAACATTTATCTAAATTAGGGATAAGATATAAAATAAAAAACAGACAAGTAGGAAGTAGTTTTAGATCGGGGACCAAAATTATTACAAAATGTATTATTTTCTTTCGTCCTCCCTACTTATAGAAAATATTATCATATTTCTTTTGTAATCAACCGACACACTTGAGATTCACATCAAATAAACCAAGAAACTCCTCTTATTTTCTCATTTTAGTATGAATGTTACACCAAATATATGTTAATATGAATTTATCGTATATCAAAATGTTACACTATATACAACTAAGAAAAAAATATTACATTAAATATACAGTAATTATTAAATTAGATTTCTACATGTTACGTGGCAAAGCAATCATATATTATTATATTCGAGCTACAAGAGTATTTTAATCTACATTATCAATATAAACCTCCCTTTAACTCAAAGGATTTTATTTCTAGAAACAACTTAATTAAGCACTTAAGCATCATTTTCTTGGAAGAGTAAATGAACTCTTTAAAAAAAAAATTTACATGACATATTAATTAATAATAAAATATTAAAAAGATCGACTTATAATGATTTAAAAAGTTAGCCACCAATTCTGTAAATTATTTGGATGACTGTCAATACGTACTAGAAACACTTATGGGACATATATACTAGTTAAAAACTTAGTATAATTTATGAGATTAACTGCTATGTATGCTATAGAATTTTTATTCAATATTTAACTATCATCATTGACCTTATTAGGGGTGTACCTTACTGGAGCTAGCTCGTATAAGACTTGCCAAGTCGAGCTTGCGGCGAACCCGAGTTTAGTCGAGTCTAGATAGTTATTCGAGCAAAGCTCGAGTCCGCAATTTGGAGCTCGTAAGCTCGGTGAGCCTACACGTGCTATATATAAATGAGTTGAACGAACAAACGAACGAGCTGACGAGTTGGGCGAACGAGCCGAAAAAATTAGCCTACAATTAAGTGTGCACATTGTTATTGTTGAGAAAAAAGGAGTCTCAATTAAGTTTAAGTTTATGCTTTTATGATAAGTATATAAAGTGTGACTCTAAACATAAAAATAAGAGTTTAAAAGAAGTATAGTGACCAACGAGTTAAGGACGAGCCGAAATTAGACTCGAGCTTTTGATGAGCCGAGCTTAGGCTCGAGATTTCGACTAGTCGAGCTCGAACTTAATTTTGCCGAGCTCGACGAGCCACTAGCCGAATTTAAGCTACAAACGATACTCACGAGTGGAACACCAAATCGACAGATTCAGCTCGGCTCAACTAAGCTCGAATACACTCCTATTTAACCCCATGAAATGGCCGGAACATTATATTCACTTACCTTTGATAAGCCTTGAAGAAAAGAAAAAAATTGAAGATATATACTAAAAGACGTCATTTATTCTATCATTAAATTATCTTTATGATGTCTTACCTTTCTCTCGTTATGTCTTTTGTTATCTTTCATTACACTATCACGATAGTAGCATGACTGCATTAGAGCTGCCCCACCTTTTTTACAAGCAATAATTATAATTTTTCCTCTCACAAATATTTTTTAATGAGACTACAAATATTACTATTTAGCCTTTTTTAATTATTTCCTTTTAAAAAATAAGAATATATAAATCAACCTTAAATTGTCACTCTTATAAAAATTCTGTTTATTTTATCCTCAATAAGGTTAGATAGAAGTTTTGGTGATATTTAATTTAATTCTGAGAATATGAATTCTTTTTATATATTTTAATTCTAAAGTTTGGTATGTGCATCTAGAAAACGAACATAAATTAATAAATTTATAAATATTCCTTAAACATAAAATATAATGTTAAAATACTCGTATATATTTATACATTGTCTAGAGGCTCTCTATCTTATTTTCTATATTATTTTATGTACATTTCAAATGCTTATATTATGAGTACAAATTTCTATGGACCTTTACATATTAATATAGATTTTTACATATTTGTATAAAATTTCTTATCTCTTACAATTTTTTGGCAAAAAAACAGAAGGAATAAATTTTTACATATAAAAAGAAAAATGGTCTAAGTGCACTATATACATTAATCACACGAAATATAAAAATGAGATACAATAATTAAGAATTAAAATTATTTTCTTCGATAAATTTAATGTTAAATATTTCATGATTTATTCTTTTAATTTAAAAGGTTATAGTTTTCAATACATAGTATCAATTCAAATTTTTTTGTTGATGGCAATATAAAGTTAGTTGTGGGTTATTTAGAATGATTTTTCAAATATAAAAATCTGGAAAATTTCAATGTGGTGGACCCTTATTTAAAAATCCAAATCTACCCATGCATTAATAGCGTATGTCCCACAAAATATTTTAGTTGTGTTCATGTAGATCATAAATCAAGATGAAGATGTACATAATTTAACCTTCAAATATAAAATCCCAAGTTTGCCTCAATCTCATCTCAATTCACAACCCCTCCCTCCCTTTTTTCCCAAACCAAAAAAGGCTCACACTTTACTTGTGCTTCCCATCAACACTTAACACGTATGATATGATATGATATGATGAGCTAAAAGTTTGGCAACTCAAAGTCCATGCTAATCTCTCTCATCTTCATCCAACATCCAGAATCCCCGACCCCATTCCCCATCTAACTCTGGTAGTAAACCCAGAAACCCAAAAGGAAAACCCAGAATCTCATTCTTTAGAGCATGTATGTATGTATGTATGTGTATTATACAGGGGCCAGATTTCGCCTTTGAATCCCAGAATTGAGTCAAGTCTGAATCTTGGTCCCCAAAATTTGGATAACACTTATACCCACATACACAAATATATACCCTTTACTTGAATTCCCACCTTATCCTTCTCTCTCTAGATTCTCTCTCATCAACATGGGAGTGCAGGAGACGAGCTCTGGGAACCGGACAGGGGATGCCGAGCTGACTCAAGCCAACTTCGACACCAACATGGTCATAATCCTGGCGGCGCTTCTCTGCGCCTTGATATGCGCCCTGGGTTTGAACTCCATGGTACGCTGCGTTCTCAGGTGCACTCGGCGGCTGGGGATCGAGACGGCCGAGCAGGCGGCGGCGCGTGTGGCGGCCACTGGGCTCAAGAAGAGCGCATTACGGAAGATTCCGGTGGTGGTTTACGGGTCGGAGAGTGAAGGATCGGGCCCGGGCTCGGAGTGCCCGATTTGCTTGGGGAGTTCGTGGACGGGGAGAAGGTTCGGGTTTTGCCCAATTGTAATCACGGGTTCCACGTCAGATGCATTGACCCGTGGCTTGGGTCCCACTCCTCCTGTCCGAACTGCCGTCATTCCTTGCTCGAGGCCGTCAGCTCGTCAAAAGTGCTGCCGCCGCCGCGGGGGTGGCCTAGATGGAACGGCGCCACCGCATGACGGCGGACGACGACGGGAGCACGTGGTGGTTGAGGTGAATGCGGAAACATAAGTAGTTGTAATATTTTTTTTCCGTTTTTTTAACTCTTAAAAAGAATCGGTTACAATTTATAAGTGGTGGGTATTTAAAGCGAGTATTCCATCACTTGTTAAGAAGAGATATCGTGTGTAATTAATATGTAGTTCGTATTATTTTTTTTTAAAAAAAAAAAAAAAGAAGGAGAAGGAAATGTGAGGCAAGCTGTGGAGTTGATTAGGTGAGTTTTTAATGTAGTTGGTAGCTGAGATGCCGTTTTGGGAGTTGCATACGTTCATAGGGAAAATATGTTTCATGAATTGTTCTCTATTTCCATATGTATGTGTATCCCTCTTCCTTACTTCTCCCAACTAAAGCTTTTTTTTTTTTTTTTGGGGTGGGAGTGATAAAGGCAGGTGAACATAGATTCCAAGCTGAGATAAGTTGTACTCTATTTGAATGGAGTTTTGGTTCGAAATAGATTGTCTAATTCATGTATTTCTTTTGGGGATTTTAACACCCTAATTATATTTAACTTTGAAGTTTTCTTTTGAAACATATGAGACAGACACAACAGTGAAGTATAAGTTTTTGGTAATAACGTTGGAAGATTTCATCAGTTTTGCTAGCTGATACCCAATTTAGGGTTGGTTAAAAAATTTATCCAATTCAATAGCATCTCTTGAGTTTGTACAGTTTGATTTGTAAAAAAAAAAAAACACGGTATAATCATGAATTTTTCATCTAAATTTCAGTTTGGTCATGATATTTTTATTAAAATTGTCATACAAACCCAACTCAACTAAACCTAAATTTTAACTTGTTTGATTTGTATCACCTAAAAAAGTGGACGTGGACAAAATACTTTCTCAAAATCTTAAACATAATTCAATTTGTCTGAATCAAATTGAATCCAAACTTGAATTTTTACCACCACCTCTGCACACATGCATGCGAATCCGAAATTTTAGAGTATCTTCACGAATATTTATAATTTTTGTTGTCATGAATTTATAATAGTGAAACTATATTAGAAAAATTTATAGATTTTATATGAGCTCATCTAAATAAATATATTCAATAGATAAACTTTTTAAGATGACTTTGAATAAAAATAATTAATTTTTTATTAATAAATAAATTTATTAATACAATATAATAAAAATATAAAATTAAACATAATACATAATATACTCAAAATTCTATTTTTAAATGGAAAAACTTATAATGACCGTCGCTATATGACAGATCACCATAAAATATATTAATCTGTACCGATACATGTGTATCACAATAATCACAATCGTTCATTTTTTTTCTTCTAATTAAATTAAAAATAAATTTTGAAATTTTAATCAAGTATTTTAAAAATTAAATTAAAATAATTAATTGTTATTATGTTTGGCAAACCATTTAATTAAGGGGTTTTTTCCATGAACTTGATTTTTCCGGCTGACTGCCATTTTTTCCGGCTAAATCCCGGCGACCTCCATTTTGCTGCGGCCATCACCGGAGCTCTTCCAAATTTGAATCCCAACCAAGATCAGGGAGTCGTAAGCTTTGCCCATTTTTCCGGCCAAGTTCCAGACAAGGAAACCGGGGAAGGACAAGGGACTCACCGTTGGAGGCGACATACTCCAGACAAGGGAACCGGGGAAGGACGCCGAAGGTGGCGGCGGGAGCCCAGTGTTCGGCAGAGGCAGAGGCAGAGGCGGCGGCGGGAAGGCGAACGCCGAGGAGGATGCAGCAAGGAGGACGAAGCCGAGGCAAGCAGTGGATGCAAACGAAACAGAGGCAGAAACCGCGGAAGAGGAAAAGGAGTGGACGCCGGCAAGTGGTGCACAGAGGAAGAACCGGCTGGAGGAGCAGGGGAGGCGGCCGAGACAACGGCGGCTGAAGCGGCCGGCGGCGAGTCAAGAAGGAGGGCAGCCATGGAGGAGAGAGAAAACTAAGGTTAGGATTTGTGAACAGTTTCTGTGGATGGGAGAGAGAAAGGAGAGAATTGCGTTGGGTATTTGAAGGGGCAATTAATTAAAGCAGGAAGGTGGTGGTTGGTTCTGCCCCTAAGTTAAAATCAAGTTCATGGAAAAAATACTTAATAATTAATTATTTTTAATTTAATTTTTAAATACTTAATTAAATTTTTAAAATTTATTTTTAATTTAATTTGAAAAAAATGAACAATTGTGATTATTGTAAGACACATATACAGATACAAATTAATACATTTTATGATAACGGTCGCTATATATCCCCATTTTAAATACCGTCTCCCTCCCATAAGGTTCTGACGATGTCCTGAGGCAGGGGGTGTTTAAGAATGGCATGTTGGCATGTGGTACTCATCAGAAAAGACCCATACACCGTGCATTTTCTTGTGCAAATATGGGTACAAGATGTAAAGCATTTAAACACAGTAAATTTTTAATATTTTAAATACATATTTATTCAGACCCAAAAAAAAACTACATATTGATAATTGAAAATGTTGGCGCTATTTTAGGTCAGAATAAATGGAATAACCATAATGGTACTTGAAATTACACTCATTCGAGACACTTCTTTTGTCGGATTCCTTTTAAAACCTGAAACCCCCTCATCTCCTCTCACACTTCTCTTTTAAATCTAAATTTTACATCCACGGCTAAATTTCTTTTTACTTTAATTTGTTTAATCTATTTCATTTTATTTTTTAAAAAAGGTAAAAATAGTATAACAATAACTTTCTCACAAATATTTTGCCTAAATTACCATCGAGACAAGATAAAAGAAAGGGAGGGGGACAAACAACGTACATGTCCATACAAAAGGATATATAATCGAGTGATCAAAACACACTACTAATCAGTAGCGTAACTTTCTTCTTAAAAAATGATTGATTATGTGGTGAGTGTAATTATTTATGAGTATAATGATATCTATTATGAAATCGGCTTGCCATGAAGGCTTGATGACACCTTTGATGGTCGGAGCATGGCGATGACTACTATAGAGATTAGTTGGGGAGCATCTCAATCTTACTTTCCTTTTAACAGATGATCTTTTAGTTTTAATTATAACTCTGATGTTGTTGAAAAGTCTCACTATTTAAAATGACTGCATTTCTCTCCTTTCATATGCTCCGCAAAAAGAAAATGAACTTTTGTACCTGGTCCGGCCTAAGAGTGGAGTAGTCGTACTGTAGCATGCTTCTCCCCGTCTAATTGGCTGGTATAGTTTCCTTTGAAGTCGATCCACTTATGATTTGAAGCTATAGTCCAAACTTCTTGAGCTTGATAACATTTGAGGAAAAGGTGGCCTACTGTTTCTTCCTCATTTTGACACAGCTTACATAAACGGTGAGTATCAATCCCTCTTTTTACAAGGGTTTTCCTAAGTGGAATCCCATCATAAAAAATTTGCCAAAGGAAAATTTTAATTTTGGAGGAAACATTGGTTTTTCAAATCCAATTTTCCTCCCATGATTCTTGCCTCTGATATTCATGACATAACTAAGTGACTGATTTCATGGTGAAGAGACCACTACCCGAAAGACTTTAACACAACTCATCTTTGGTGGGATGAATTGATAGAATCACCAGAAAAGTCAAAGGGTTAACAGGTCAGGTTTTACTATTGTTACTTAAAATGCATTTGGATGTCGGATATTAGCTCATCGATGTTTGAAAAAACCAAATTAAAATCAAAGGATGCAATTTACGATCAAAATGATGTTGCAAGTATACAACCGATTGAAAGTATATATTTACCATTAAATTCTTTGAAATGGGGATCCATTTTGATAAGTTTGATTTATCCTTGCCGTGAGATTATCAATGTAAGTTTGGTGAGACTTAAACATCAAATTGTTGTTGGAGTAGTTCCCCAGTCTTTTATGTGCCGTCATAAAGATCATTTTCCTAACTAATGCATAAAATATTACTACTAGCAGAAATTGGTTTATTAGTTTGATATTAATTATAATTTTTTTAGATTTTAAAAGTCAATAATCTTAATATTCGGGGCATTGACATCAATAATCTTATGTATTACTAAGGCAAATATATTTTGATTAAGTGACATAAATGTTTTTGTAGCTTATTTATCGAATGTGAATCGTAGTATTTAAAATAAAAGGAATATGCTATCGAGTGTATAATAAGTAAACTACGATGCTATCAAATTCATAAGTTGAAGGGTTTAGAACTCTGTAATTAAGTAAAAATTAAAGGGGAAATTGTTTAAGAAAAATCACATTCCTAACTTGATAAATATGCATAAGAGAATTATTCCATTTATAAATGAGTTTGTCTTTGCGTTCTAAGGGGAAAAAAAGTTGTTTATATAAATTTATAACTTGTAAAACTCTGAAATTATAAGATATTTTAAAAATTAATAGTGATTTATTTCAATTTATTCAGATTTGAATAGTACTAATCACTAAGTTTCTTGTGAGGGGTGTTTGATTGCAATGGCTACAACACAAAAAGTGATTGAAATCTTATATGAAAGAGCTAGCCTTAGTCTCCTTACAACATGGGAAATAATGGACCGTTGAAGATATGCCTATAACAGATTGTAACTGTCATAACCGAGACAATATATACATTCATAATATAACTTGTAAAGGGCGGTAGGAGTTCTTAAATAAGACAATTGTACGAATACTTTTATGAAGCTGGCCCTCATTTTATTGAAAGATACAACCCAACTTCTTCAGTATATCTTCAACTCAGTAAGACGTTGAAGCACAATAATTCACGGAAGGTGGGACCTAAAATCGTGGGCATTAGGTTTGGTAGGGAGTAGTGTTTCTTCTTCTTCTTTTTTCTTGACTGAAAAAAGAAAGATTTAGTAATACGATATTTGGAATGAAAATTATTTGATAATAATAGATTTAAAATATCAAAATAAATTTTCATACCAACAAAGTTAATGATAAATATATTGTACACTAACTCTAAACTTATAGTATTTTTTCGACTACTAACTCGTGTTCTTTAACGTCATTGAATCTTTCCCACACGTTGGAGAGCTATTGTGTAATTTCATGGAATAAGATCTATTTGACATGATTGATAGATTATGCTTGAAAAAATATCACCAAGATAAAACCATATAAAATTCTATTGTTGATTCGGCATGCATTCAAGAAAATAAGCAAGTGTTAAATTATCCGATCCAACTATATGTTGCACGATTTGACATCTCTAGACCTATAAAAACTGTAGTAAGGCAAGAACACAAAATCCCCATAAATAGAGATGGAGCCTAACTAACTATCACAAAATGAATAGAATTTATTGAAAAGAGATAAACCTAAAAGCAATTTTATTAAACTGAATAAGGCTTTGAAAGGGGAAAAAATTAAGGTTTACCACAAGTAATTCTGGCTAATGGCAGTCCCTTACTAAAAAGATGAAGGCGACTAAGGTTTTCCTCTGAGGGAGGAAGGAAAGGCTTAGTGCTTCTTATTGGTACAATTGATGGTTTCAGTAATGTCTTTTCATGTCGTGGTTCAGGGTTAGACATTCCTTCACTCGTGTATTATTAGCTGCAAAAGTTTTAAATTATTTAGTTTGCATAATGTTAGTACATCTCTTTGAATTCCTCTTTTAAGGTAAATAACCTATCGGGAAAAAAAAAAAAAAAACCAATAATCTCATAGAAGAGATTCATGGGCTAGTCTCACCAGTACTAGCATTAGCTCAATTTTTACCACTTAGAGGGGGCTATGTACATGTCCTTGTCTGGTGTTCCAAACAATTATTAGCCGAAATTTATTTTCTTCAGAATCTGTATAATTTATATACCATGAAAATGGAATTTTAGAAATGTAATACCATTTTCTAAATATATCACAAAATAAAATAAAATAAAATATTATTACATGTTTAAGCTTAAATTTCACTCATTAGGAATATTAGGACTGACTTTGCATCAATTTCTAAAAACTTTTCTCTAAATACTCATTCTTTTCAATTTATAACAAATATCGTCAATACCCAACACTTATCAGCACTCATATATTAACATCGATTAGTACTAATCAAAATTTATTAGTAATTATTCATATTTTTAAACATAATTTTTTATATATTTAATATTTATCAACACTAATCAATAGTGATCAACATCAGTCAATACTCATAAGTAATAAGTTACTTACAATATATTAAAAAACACATATTAAAGGAAACAGCAAGAAAAAAAATATATACAAAATTCTCACACGTTGCATGTTAAGAATGGTGTCACTATTAAAAAAAAGGACGACTCATGGAAACTAAAAAATCAATATTCCACCGACTAAGAGTAATCAAAGGAGGGAGTGTATAGTTTGTTGTATCATACATATATCATGTAACCCTCAAGTCACTGTACCTTGTACAGATTAACATAACAGTAACTACCCATGGGATTGAAACATCAATGATATTGACCCTATTACTTAACTACTCTACGGGTCGGATTCATAAATAAATTTTCTACTACCTTCCAACTAGTGAAACCAAATTCTAATTCTATAAATTGAAATATTTTTATAAATTATTTTATTATTATAATTTTAGCTGCATATTTTATACGACACTAAGAGATAGAAAAAGAGTGACAATGAGACAATGGAGATATAAAGACATTTTGTAATATGAGTATCTAATGTTTAAATTGTTCAAAATTTGATTAATATAAATTATTCAAATTATTAAAAAAATTTCCTATAGAATTTATACAATTTTATAAGTCCGCCTCAGATAAGGGGAAGGAAAAATATTTTTTAATTTCTTTTACTAATTATTTAGCTAAAAGACTAATAAGCTTGAGATTTTGAGAGACAGTTTATTACCTTGTACTTTTAATGCTAATTTATAAACCTATACCTTGTTATTTTGGATGGTGGAGTAATTTCTATAAGACCAACTCTTTAATGGTTAAGTTCATCATTACTCAAGAAAAAAAGGAATAACAAATTTGATAGGAAAATAAGGTCGTGATTTGGACTTAATTAGAATTGTTAGAATACTAAGGGTGGGTAACTTATCATTTATTTTTTTATAAATAGTTTGCCAAAAAGTTAGAAAGTAATCATATATCCAAAATAGTAGTTGTAGGTATTTAGACAAATAAACCTAAAAATTAATAGAAACGAAAACAAACTCCAACTAAACATGTCTCGTTATAATCCAATCCATCCTTAATTTTCCTCGAAAAGAGAAGATCCGAACCTACAATAAAATTTAAACCCAAAATATGTGTATCTGAATTCATAAAAAGGTTGAATTAAGTTGAGTAACTGTTAGGATTCCTTTTTACCTTCTCAATCACATCAACCAAAATTTGGTTGAATCCCCACAAACCGGCTGAAAACGCTTCCTCATCTTTACTTTCCCCTCCTCAGAGCTACCCCACGTCCAAAGTTAATCCCACTCAAAACCATCTCCAAGGGAGGGTAACTTATCATACAAAGAGAGGGCGGTAATTTATTTAAGACCAAATAAAAGTTGTATTTGCCTTTTCGCTATCAATGATGGAGGAAAAAGAAAAAGATCAACATTGTTGATAAAATGTTTCTTGTGAGCGTTAAGGTCATGTTTCATATGTAAAATTGAAATACAATGAAATCGTTTATGATACTTTAGAGAATTTGGGATCGGACTATAATTATAAACTCATATATTTTGATATAAATAAATTAAATTAAATTTTAATTTTTAATTTTTATTGTTTGATTGTCCCAAACACGAGCACGTGACCTTAAAAGTTTACTTCTCAACAATTTAGAAAATTTGTCTTACATGAATTCTATTGACAATTATTGTGTTGTCGATGTAGTTCAATATTTGAATTAGACTTTTTTTATAAAAACAAAAATTTATTTTGAACTAAAATACATAGCGTAGAACTAGAATCCAAATAGTTAAGTTACATTTTCTAAATGTTCAACTAAATCAAATTGATTTTTCTATTATAATGATAAGGACATATATTTGATCAGTCTTACGATACGAACATGTTATAGCCAAGTTATATCAATTTGAAAATAGCTTAAGATTGGCTATAAAATATCCTAAGAGAAAACCAAAAATAAGTGAAAACTAAATAATCAATAACGTAGTTAATAGGCTATGGTCACATAAAATTTGAAAAAGTGAGAAAATAATAAATCTTTTGTAAACTTATTCAGAAAATAAGAAATTTAACATATATTTTACTACTACTAAAGGTTGCACATTTTGGAGAGACAATAGTAGTAATTTCCCTTCCCAAATTCCCTTCCTTTTTTTTTTATAATTAATTTACCTCAAAAGGAGATATAAAAATTGGTAAAAAATTAACTCTTACATAATAATACACCTTATTAGATCATTTAAATTTCTATGGACACTTTAAAATCTAAGTTGTTTGGCCTGGTTTATAAAAAAGTGTTTTTGTTTATGAAAAACAGTTTTTCTAAAAGTATTTTTTAAAAAATTATGAAATGTTTGACCTAATTTATATGAAAATATTTTTGAATAATAAGTTGTTTGGCCTAGTTTTATCTACACTATTTATTATAGTATAATTTAATTTTTTTATTTACATAATAATTATTATTTAATATTTATTTTTTGTATAAGATAATATTTTTTATTTGTTAGAGTAAGAGATAAAGATAAAAAAATAAAAGAGAGAGAGAGTGAGATTCTTGGTGGTTGTTAAGCGGTTTCTCTATAAACTAAAAACAGAAATAGCTATTTGCTATTTCTATTTTTGAGAAGTTTTTTTCCAAAATCACTTTTGAAAAACAGTTTTAATTTTTTAAAAGTTAGTGTTTGGCCTAGTTTCAGCTTTTAAAATCCAAAAACAGTTTTAAAATTTAGGACAAACACATATACCTTGTAATTAGGTTTCTTACTAGGTTATCCTTGATAAATAAATTTTGGGATTTAAGAAAATTTAATTTTAAAAAGTCGTTAATCCACTATAGTTAGTGGGTGTTTAGCCTAGATTTTAAAACCGTTCTTGGATTCTAAAAACTAAAACTAGGCCAAACACTAACTTTTAAAAAAATTAAAACTGTTTTTCAAAAGTGATTTTGGAAAAAACTCCTCAAAAACAAAAACAAAGAAATAGCTATTTCTGTTTCTAATTTATGGAAAACCGCTTAACAACCACCAAGAATCTCACACACTCTCTCTCTCCTCTTTCTTTATCTCTCTCCTCTCTCTCTATCTTTTATTTTATTTTATCTTTATCTCTTACTCTAACAAATAAATAAATATGATCTTATACAAAAAATAAATATTAAATAATAGTTATTATGTAAATAAAAAAATTAAATTATACTATAATAAATAGTGTAGATAAAACTAAGCCAAACAACTAATTATTCAAAAATATTTTCATATAAATTAGGTCAAACATTTCATAACTTACTCAAAAACACTTTTTTATAAACCAGGCCAAACAACACCTTAATTAGTTTCAATCTCTACCATAATTTACTACTAGTAACCAACAATCTTGGACGGAGACAGAGAGAGCAATAATTCAAATACGAATTTAATATGTTGTTTTTGTCACAATAACAACCCCTTTTTAACCATAAATGGAAAAAAATGAAAACAACTGAAAGTGAAAGAAAAGGGGATTGCACAAGTTGCAAATCTTATCTTCTAGTTATAGAGATTGACTAGAGAGAAAGACAAAAGAACAAAAGAGATTGCATGGAGTCGAGGCAATTACAATGAGATTTTGACATCAAAAGAAAAACCCCCAAAATTTTAAGAGGTACATAATATGATTTTTTGTTTTTTTGAAAAGGTAAATGAAATAACTAATCGTTAGCACTTCTTGTAAGAGTTATAGCTAAGTTGTATTCTATTAAAATAAAGAGAAAAGAAGAAGAAGGAAAAGACAACCAAGTCATAGAAGAAGTAAATATAAAGGCCAAACTAAGTCATTCGATTTCGTAACCTGATTCCCTTCTCGGAATATATGTTGGATAAAAAGTTTATTAGTAATTCGAAGATAAATCTGTGTATCTTGAATAAGAGTATAAACCTTTCAAGGAACTTGTATCTCGTCTTTTAGCACTTTGATAACAACCTAATTATCCCTTTCAAGGACATAATATGATATAGTTAGTATTGCACAACAATTGATGTGTGGGTATAGTGACAAGTGAAGAGGAAGGGCGGTTTTGGGTCGTGGTCTAAATGCACATAGCAAAACAAGAGTACGCCCCATGGACACCATTTGATCCATCCATTAGTCTCTCCCTAAATGCCTTCATTGTCATTGTGTGTTCCCTTTGTAGGGTAGCTTGTCTCATTCCTTGGAATCTTACATCTTAATTCTCTTCCTCCTTATTCACGAGATAATGATGCCCTTGATGCCTCCTATTCAATTGACTCCTTATTTTCAATCAATAGGTGTACGTGTTTCTTTATGTGACGAATGATGTATCATCGGATATATATTCTAGTTAAGAAAATAGTGAATAAAAATATAAAAGAATATTAAGTACGTTTCTAATTTTGTCAACTAGTTAACAAAAAATTTGTCAAATTCCAACAGAGCTTTCATCAGTTTAGCATTTTTACCTTGTTGGTATTTTATTCATCTCACCAAAATTCTAGCGGTGGGCCTATGGGAGATCTCATGGAAACTAATGAATGCAACGGAGATTCCGTAGGAATACCCACAGAATTTTGAAGTCTGTTGGAGTTTGGCGCTTTTCCCCGTAGTGACCTATATGTTAGACAATATTTAGAAGTATTCAATTATCCTATGATTCATCAATATATTATTAGGGGTTTTATGGGGTTTAAAATATCCCTCTTTTAAAGGTTATGTAATATTCACATTTAGTGATAGATTCAGAAAATTTATACATCAATATCCCATTTTAAAGTCTTTTATAATTTTATATGTATGAATTATGTACAGGTACCTTCTTTAAAATTTCATGATATTTCAAATAAAAATTTTGATCTTTTTCGTGACCACTAGTTAGGTGCACATGACACCCGATCATACTCATTTGTACCTTCGTTCATGCTTCAAATTTTCAATTAGTATTACTTAAATGAGGTAATATGTTAAGAGTACAATATCAACATATATCCTTCAACCTTCATCTATATATAAATTTAAGCTTTTAGTTAACATGTTTCATAAATAACATTCAACCATATAACTGAAATTACGTAATGCTCTACATAGAAAAAGGATAAATAAACTAAAAAATTAAAAAAAACAATGGTTTACAATATATATATATATATATATATATATATATATATATATATATATATATATATATATATATATATATATATATAATGCTCTACATAGTAAGAAGCTAATCTCACACTCACTATGACCCATTTATCATTTTCTACGCGAAACGAAGATCGTATAGCACCTCCACAATAAAGTCCCAGTCACAAGGTTTCTTCATGGCTAACTTTCATCATGTATCTAGGAGAGGCTGATTTCCTATAGTATCCTCTAGTTAGTTCTTCATCAAACAAGGATATTGTATATCGATTGTCTCCCATTCACAAAAGCACATTGGCTTGGGCTGATAATAGTTGGGAAAACTTTAGTAATCCTTTCTCAAAGAATGTTTTCGCGATATTAATTATAAACACCGATAATTAACACAAATTGACGTGAACCGATCTAAAATTATCAAGAAAAATGGAAACTTCGACGCAAGTTGAAGCCATTTTGATTCAAAGTCAACATTAATTGGGCATTTAGTGTAATAACATCTTTTTTAAATTTTTACATAAATTTAAATTATTTTTAAGATATAACACAAAGTTAATTCGATTATTCAATAAGTTAATCTGGGCCCATCCATTTATCAACTCTAAATAGAAGATGCCAAAAAGAAAAAGTAAACCCAATCAATAATATAATTTTATGGATATAACAATCTATATCACTCTTAGGTGTAGTGGTGTGATTCAGGCCGATCAAGTCAGAAAATATTTTGTGTACCCCAATTATTTCGTAAGAAGTTTAAGTTAATTAGTGTACTCAAAATCATATCTCTAGTCAGAAGGAGGCTACTTATAAGAGCTAAACAGATTGTTTGGGTTAGATATAAGTTGGGTTGAGTTTGCATTAGTCATGTTTGGTTTGCCAACATTTTGATTGTATTCTAGTTCGAGTTGGTGGTTTTTTATGGGGTCGGCTTTGAATTAATTGAAATTGGGTCCAACAAGCTTGCGCTTGTAAAAAGAAATAACTTTGTAAGAATTTCATGTAGGATACTGTTCGGTATGGGTCAAATTCGGGTTTCAGGTAAGCTTGGTGCATTATAGAGGATCAGATATAAGTAGTGATTTCAGACCTTGAATTAGTTTTATCAGATCTAATCACATAGTAATCAATCTGAATTGGGCCGTCGAGTAGAGTACCTTGATGGCTTTAACAAATATTTGGGCCGAACTATAAGCTATTCTTTTCATCACCACCGCTACAGTGCCTACAAACATTGAAGAGTTGAAGCTCAAAGCCTAAAACTTGCACTTTTTCTGGGCACCAAGAAATGCTACTCAAGAGGCAGAACCAAAATCACCAACAGCAAAGAATCCCATGGAGAATCAAGATCCAAGCCAAAGTCGAGCACTTCAGTTTCAACCTCAATCTCAAATTCTGCTCACAATCTTTCTCTCCACCATCCCACTTCAATCTCCGCCAATTCCGCCTTGCCCTCGCCGCCGATTCTGGATCCTCAAAAACCACGATCAAATCGAGGCTCCTCCATTTTTCCGGAAATTACGACCCAAAAGAGCCAAGAAATCGCATTGCTCACAAAATGGGTTGATCAGTCGGGTATGGGTCGTTTTTGTGGCAGCAATTTTGGTTTCCTTATTTGGGTATCCTTTGCAAAGGGTTATCCGCTTTGATGGTGCTACGGTTCAGAAGCTCATTGGCAAGGTATGGTATTATGCCGCTACGTTTCTATGATGGTGATGGATTCAATTCGTTGCCCACATTTTTGGAAAATTTTTTATTTTTGTTTTTGGGTTATTTTCCCATCGTTTCCGTCTTTGTTTGAGTTCAATTTTGCGGTTGCCCATTGTTTAGAAATCTAGGTAGGCAGGTCCTCAACAGGTTGGGAGCTCAATTCATGAAAAGTTCCTTTCTTTTACCCTCATTAAGCTTGTGTTTGATCCTAAATTAGGGTAGATTGATGCTATAGGATGTGTGCAAAGTGGGTTTTTTTCTTTGGTTTTTTTTTTTTTTGGGTAGCCGTTGATCTATGCATGAACTTGTCTCTTTTTGATAGGGCATATCTTAGAGATATTTCACTTTATGATTGCATTTTAGTAGAAACATGGTTTTGTTTACCAGTTGGAAGTGAAATCAGCTCATAACTATAGGAGGAGAGAGGGATGGATGTATGTGTAAATGAGCTCCAGAATTCCAGTGATGATGTGCTTCTATGAATTATGCCTTGAACCTTTGTCGGTGTAAATGGCTAATTGCCATGGTTGCCTTCAGATATGAGGAATCTGAAACTATTAGTGTCAGCTGAATGTAGCATTTAGAAATTAGAAGTGGTTCTATCAACTACGAAAATCAAACTCCGTGTATTATATACAAAACCTTCTGAGGCAAAAGGGCGAGTTTCAGAGATTCATTGCTCATCTGGTTTTACTGGGAAGATTTTGGTTGAAGCCTGTGTGCATGGGAAAATTAGGACGTGATTTTCGAGTGTATCCGGCGATTTGACCCATAAGCAAAGCAAACTTCGTGTTGAGAGATATTCAGTAATTACAACATTGGCACTGTAAATAACAAGCCTTGTGTTGGCTTGGTCCTCATATTGGAGGGTTGAGCAAGGAATATATGGGTTCGCTTCCTCTTCGCTCCATTGAAATCCTTGAGCTTCATGTGGCTCTGGTGTTGCTGAAACTTTCATTTCACCTCAAGTACCAGGATTGAGTGCTTGACACTTTGACAGGAACAAGAACACCCTTCAGTTTTGAGTTCTGACCAAAATAATGTAACTATTTCACCTGTGTCAGCTCCACCTTGGATATGTGCTCAACCCATACACTTGTAGTCAGGCCTGAGAAAATAGGTGTGCTCGGTCCAGAGTTCCATCTTGTATTTAAAAGCAGGTCATTTCGAGTTATCAAATGCATGAGAACCAGGAAGAAGTAATCAAGTAAATGGCTTCAGGAATGGTTCTCAATGGGTAAAACTTACGTTTGCAGTAGTTTCTTCAGATGTTGCTTGGTATTCTTAGTTATGGCGATGAGATGACATACGATCCTCGGAAGAGTCGGAACAGGAAAGGCTCAGGATTCCTTTAAAAATGAGGTCCATTCCATACATATAATTCTGGCAAATGGAAACTCATCTACTCCAGATAAACTGTGTTAAAGTCAAGAACATGAACGCCTCTGGGATTTTGTGTTGTGCTGAGTAAGAGCAGTTTTGTTTCTTCCCATGACTGTATAAAGCTTCTTTATGGTTCAACTAGTAGTATTTAAAGCAGCTCTTCACTCTCTTTGTTAATTTGTCTTTAAGATTTTCAATTAGCGGCATCGTACTTGCCCATGTTATTGCCCGTTAAACCCCTGCTTTGTGTTAATATTAGAATCATGAAGGAATTGAGCTCAACAAAGATTTCTTTATGCAAAGTTGCAAATTGTTTTTATGCATGAGATGAGATGGTACCACAGGGCCTCCTCGAGAAACCATCTCCTTTATTCTTATGGAAGTTTGGGCCACATGTGGAGTCCAACATCATCTACTGTATATGGCTTTCTTTAGCGTCGGAAACAGGGCGCGTTCGTTTTAATTTATTTTCATTTTTCTTAAAAAAGACTACATATTAACTTTGAAAAATTTAGATAAGTTTATTTATCAAAGAAAATATAAAGGAAAAATTTAATTTAGTCGAAATCAGTATAGATAAGTCTAGTTCATCTAAAATAAGTTACAAGTACATTCATATTAGTTCAACCGTGGACGTTCATATCTTCTACATATTTCAATTATCAAATGAATTAAATTCAATATAATAAATTTTAGTAAATTTATGTTTGGTTTAACTGAAATAAAAGTTTATATAAATCCCAATAAGTTGAATTCACATAAATTTTAAATAACAAATGCATCATCATTTATTCTTATGGAAATTTGGGCCACGTTTAAATATGACTTTCGCATTTTACTAAGCTATTGTACGCAAAAGCATAGATAATTTTAGTAGAATTTTTACCTAATATCTTATGTTGAACTATTGATATGTGACCACATTATTATTAAATTGATCGAATTTTTTATCTTTACTTTAATAATATTGGCTTGGAATTATAGTTTTTACACATGGACAAATTAGATTATGACATTAAATAGTAAAACGAAATACGTAGAACTTTATTGCCTTACTAGGCCTATCAGCATAAAAAAAAAAAAAATGAAAGATATCTCATTTAGAGGCTAGAAAGAGACAAAAATCATATAGGTAAAACCTAAAGGGCTAGTTTTCAATCAATCAACGAACCAAACAAATAAATATATTTTTTGACAAAGCGATAAAAGTATATGCATAATATAATAAAAGTAAGACTAGTTTATCTTAACAAAAAGGAAACAGTCATATAAAATTTTAGTCATATAAATTAACGTACCTAAACTCGTAATTAAATTTATAACTTCAAATTGATATTTCTCACATAAAATACAATTCTTATCCGAATATAAAAGAGGGCACCTACCATATTTGATATCATGGGATGCAAATTGATTCACCAATCTCCACCCCCAAATTTTTGTCACAAAAAACATGAGTATAATGTAGAATTATTGACATTGGTAAACAAGTTATCCTATAGAATGTCGCAATCTACTACTATTCCTGAGTTGATGACCACAGAACTATTTTGAGGTCTTTTTTGTTTTTTTTTTTTTTGTTTCATAGATTTGAATTTAAGCACGAAAGTGGGGCCCAAAAAATGCGAGGATATATGATACTGCCGGAGTAAGTGGGCCCTCACTCCCACACTTGTGAGAACAACAACAACAAATCTCTCTCGCCTCACGCCTAAGTACCGCGCGTGGGGCTTCACATCATAAATTAAAGCAGGGGACAAAATATTCAATGTGAGTGGGTCCCGCTTTAGCTTCACTATCCTTTGTCAGCCGTAGATGATTCTAGTCTTGTGTGGATCCGACGGGTGAGATCCACAGTCAAACGGCTCTTTTGATAGGTTTCTTTGACTAAATATATATGAAAATTATTAAAGGGAGTGCTTTTTCTGAGGGAGGTTTTTTTATTTAAAAAAAAAAAGATAATTATTTGGTTTTTTGAACCGGAAAATTAGAAAATTTGGTGGGATTTTTATTTTTAAAAAATTTCCGACCTTTGACTGGTTTGTCACTTCAATCGAGGTGCCTTTCTTTGAAAGTCGAGGCACCTATGTAATGACGGAAATACCCTTGAATCTCATTTCTGTCCCTATTTCCTGCTGTCCCTTCAAATGTCCAATTTGTCCCTTCTTTGTTCCCATTTATCCATTCATTTTTTTCATACATATTATAATCGTTTAGAGCAGCATAATTTGGAATCATATCAAATTTGACATTAGAAATAGGATGATTTGATCTAATAAAAAATTTGAACATGCGAAACCTAATCGAAAATTTTCAGTCTCAAGTTACTTTTATTTATAATATAAGTTGATCGATAGTAAACTTAAAATCAATCTAAATAAAATGATCTGACTTAAATCTAACTATTAATTCAACCCTATCTCAAACACCTAAGTTAAATGAAGTCAATTAAACTCAAATTTATTAATATTTAAAAATTAAATATATATCACAAAATAATGATAATATGATTCATATTTACCTAAATTAGTATATTTCAATCACTTAGCTTAAAAATAATATATATATAAATTTAACTTGAGTTTAAGAAAATTCAAATTTAATCGATATAAATCAATATGATACAACTTGACTAGAAACCTTTGTAGACCACAAACAAATATGGGCATTTGACATTGAATAGTATTTCTTAAAAAAGGAAATATCTCATCCTTAATTAAATTGAAGATTTCAAGGAATGGATGTTAACCTTATCTTCATTTTCCTTTTTTTTAGTGACAAGAGATGTGTTAAAACTAACTACAAGACTACACATAAAATATTTTAACCAAATAACAATATATATATATATATATAAATTGGAGGTTATACCCGATTGGGGAAGAGTTTAAGGCCTAACGGGGCCACCACGAGGCTCGCCGATTAGCCTGTGGTGGTGATGTGAACCAAAAGGCGGTCGGATGCTGTGAACCTGCGACAGTGATGCTGCACAAACGAGGAAGTGGTGGGAGGAAATAAAGAGAGTGATGTGACATTATTTAAGGCGTTAGATTAGCATTCAACAACTAAGATGTATAGTTCTCAGTTTTCATTTAAATAAGGAGTTCTCAAAGAATATATATATATATATATATGTGTGTGTGTGTGTTTATATTGAGAATAGTGAGAAAAGTAAATTTATCAAGGACTGAATTTTTTCTAAAACTTTTGGATGTAATTTTAGAGGCTTATCATTCTTCTCTTTTTCATCTAATTCGTGGTTAATGTTGAAGCTAGCCTCAAAAGTAAAAATAAATGTAAATATATATATATATATATATATATATATATATATATATATATATATATATATATATATATATATATATATATATATATATATATATAGTGAAGTTGATTCTTATATGCAATTGCTAATTCAAGGAAGGACTTCTTGACATGAATAAGGATAGAGATAAAAATCTATCACAATTGTAGATTGGACAAAGGAATATTTAGATTTGATTTTTTTTTAAATTTTGTGACCTTAGACTTGACTATTTGAGTATTTCATTAAAAGAAAAAAGACAGATTATTTGAGTAAGGATAACAATGAACCACCCATATATCTTAATTCCTAATCTATGGTCTACCACACACTGTTATTTATATCTCTAATCAATAACTAATTACGTATATGAGCTATAAGAAAGCACTATCAAATAAGTGATGAAATACTCATATTTTATTTGCATAAAATATCAAAAATTTGAGCTTATAATTTAAAAATAATTTTTGACTGTTCTTTTCGTGTATATATAAACTTAATCGTATCTTTCAGACTGATATAATTCTCAAAATAATAAATATTAGTTAAGGAGTCTTTTATTAATTTCTTTAGAAGTAGAAAAGGTAATATTTATGGACCTAATCGCCATAATCTTCGGATACATATTTTTAAACAAAAATATTAGAGTAATAACATCTATGTACCCCTTGATTGCCAATTGAGAATTCTAAAATAACAAGTTACAATCCATAGTTTAGGAGATATTCTTGACCAACATTTTTAGTATTGTCATTGAGAAGGACATTCATGAGTATATGTGGAATGATCAACCTAAAATGTAAGCCAAGTAAATACTTCTCCCTTATTTGATCCAAATAAATAAATAAATACTTCTCCCCGGACAGTAAGGTTCACGCTACTAATTAATTAAACTGGCTAAAATAATATACTCTATAGTGGTATTTATTTTAATACTTATCATAATGGTCAAACTGACTAGATTTGATGATGACAATGTTGATAGAAAACCAAGTAAATTCGTCCCAAAAAAAAAAAAAAAAAACACACACACAACTATATTGATTGGCCATAATTCCCTACGTGGACTGATCAAAAATATATAATCAAATGCAAATAATTATTTTTCAAAAAAAAGAAGTGTCCTCCTCAAAGAAGAATAAATCCATATATTTTCTATAATAAAAAATAAATGTCCTATTCAAATGTCTGTTGAATTATATATAAATGTTTTCATTTTTGATGTCATAAAAATATTGTCAAAGTTTCTTTATATTGTAAAAAAATGACCTTTTATTCAAAAGTTGTAAATAATAAATGATATTTTTAAAAATTTTTATCTTTTTAAAGTTGGATAACTTTTTAGAGGCGAATGAGTAATAAATTACTAACTTTAAGGACTTATATGCAATGTCCGGAATGTATAGTTGTGGCTTGTTTTAATTTTAAATTACGTGTATATGATCTCCTGTGTATTAAAAAATTTTAATAATTTTATTACAAAAATATATATCAATATTTTGATAAATTATGTGTATTATAAATTAATTTTAATCTAATATAAATATTTAAAATTATTTAGTAGTATATTTTTAGCATCATATTGTCTGCAAATCTCACCTAATAGCATAAAAAATTACACCTAATAATAACTTTGTTATTAACAACTGTTGCCAAATTTTAGGTAATATTGAAACCTATATATTTTTTAAAAAAATAGAAAGGTGGATTTTTTGATCGAAAATAATGATATTGGATATGCCAAAAAGAAATAAAAATATTATTTCAAGTATTCTTTGTAGTGAAAATTTCAAGTATTTTTTAATAATAGGAATGACAAAATTTTAAAAAAATAATTATGTAAGAATAACATATAAGAGTTAGAGAAGATAATTCGTTTTGTCCAAAAAAAAAGATAATTCATTTTATTTTACATATTCATATAGATATAAATAGCGATTTATCTCAAGTGTTTTCAACAATAAAACTTGCTGATTATGAGTAAATGTCGATCTTCAAATCTTAGCCATGCAAAATTCACACTTAAAATCACTAATCACTAGCTTTATCACATCGAGGGGGCCAACGATAAAATGGCACATAGCATGTGTTTGGGGTAGTTGTGTATTTTATTTTATTTCATATGTTACTATCATTTTTTACCCTTTTATGTAATTTTTTAAATGATTGTTTTACTACTCTTTATTATTTTCTTATTGGTCTTTATCACTTTTTACTGTTTGCTTGCCGCTAGTTCATATCGTTTAAATGAACATGTCATTAGTGAGCTAACATATTTTACTTGATAGTTTTTGTGCAGCAAATAACATATGAATTTTTGTATTCAAAAAGAATAACCACTTAAATAATCCTTATTTTTCTATATGAGTTTACATCTCACTAATGATAGATGTGAAAATTTAATTGTAATATCTAAACTACTTAACAAAGTAGTTCCATAATCTGCAATTTTTTTAAAAATTTTGTCATCTAAACTCTTTCTTTATTTTTTTAATATAGTCCTTGAATATACTATAATCATTTATTGATATATAGTCCTTGAATATACTCCACCAGGGCATAAAAGTCTTTTTATGATTGGAGTTATAATCCCCTTGCCAAAGAAGGAAAAGCATCCTGTGGATAGATAGGGAGGGGATAGAGGGCAAAAGCGTCAACAGAGCAAATTAAGAATGCAAAAATTCTGTTGTTTGATTGCAAGTGCTCCTCCCCTCCTCCCCCTTCATCAAAACTAATGATGGGGCATTACATAAAATAAAGACTTCAAAATCCGAGTTTCTTATGGTAGGTTTGACCACTGCTTCATTGGGGCCACCAAACAAATTAAAACCCCGAAACTTCTTCATTTGTGAATTGCAATCTTTATTTATTTGTTTTTTCAGCCACCCTTTTTCTTATTTCTATCATTTGGAAAATCTCTATGACCTTTCCTCATTTCCTGTTCAGCTTTCATTTGACTAGCTAGGGTTGGGTTTTATCGCCATTTTCGTTCGTGGGCATAAAAAAGATCAAAACTTTCATTGCACCAAAGTCTCTAATTGCAGGTACTTACCCACTTCATTCATCTCCCATCTTTTCACCTCCTTTTTCTTCTTTTTTTTTTGGGTTTTTCTGGGGTTCTGTGAGTAAGTTTAGATGGAAAATTTTGATTAAAGGTGGGCATTACTGGCATTTCTATGGAGAAATTGAGATGTTGGTTGATCTATTTCAGTTGTTACTGATATCTTTATAGTGGGTTTTAAGCTTTTCCTGGGGGCTTTTGTTTCTTTTCCTCTAGAGAAAATTGATGAGATGGATTAGCTCAATTTAGGGTAGGTGTGGTTCAATATTGTTAGGCTGGATGATTTTCTGGGTGTTTCGATCTGGCGTTTTCTGGTTAGTTTTACAACGTTGTTTTGGTCATCATAGCCGCATTAATCTCTCTCTTGATTATTCAACTTGTTTTTACTTTTGCTAGGGATTTCTGGTATAATATCTGTTGAATGGAGATTACCTTTGAAATTTCCCATTGGTGGAGTAGCCTTTTTGCTGTTTGTTTGTTTATGAGATTTTTTGTAATTTTGGGGTTTTAAGCAATTTTAGTTTTGAGTAAAGACAATAGGATTAGGTTCCACTTTCAATCCATCTTTGTATTCCTTTTTCCTTTTTTTTGGGGGTGGGGGTGGAGTTGGGGGGGCGCTCTATTGGTGGAGGCATGGTCAGGATGGCACAAAGAGGCAATGAAATAATCTGGTAAATAAGATTTAGGAAGTTTCAATTTATGTGACTTCACTGAGTTCCTTCACTTCTATGGCCATTCAATGTGGTGCCTTTTTTCTTTTTTTTTGGGGGGTGTGTGTGTGTGTTTGGTGTTAATGATGATTGCAGCTAATAGTTCTTTCTGAATTCAGGAGCACTTTTTTCCTTTTAGTGCTGGAGTTTTTGGATAGTATTAGGACATCATTTGCCATGGAAGATACCTAGTTCTGCTCTATTTTATTTTGGTTTTAGTTTCAAGTGTGTTATTCAGGTTGCTACAGGTAGAATGCTGTGTTTTTTTTTTTTTTTTTGGGTCTAATTCACTATATACATGCCAATGACATAGTTGTGTTACTGTTGTATAAGATGTGCTGAATGGTATGGTGAAATAAGCTTGATTAATTTCATGCTTTTGGTTTCAAGATTCTGTTATTGAAATTTCAAAACTTCGGCATGCCATCTGATATGCCTTGTATTTGTGTTTCGAATGTGCTTAATTCTCTTGCTTTCAGCAGGCGTCAAGATTGAATTTTATTCTTCGAAGGCCAGTGTTCAAGATGGGCTGTTTCACCGTCTTGAAAAGTAAAAAGAAGAAGAATGAGCAGAGTGTACATACCACACGTGTCCTGCCTCAGGAAGGTACACCTACAACCCTCCCTGAACCACAAATCCGGAGCCATGCCTTGCAATCTGCTCCTCCGAGTTTCCGGACGAGGGTTAAGCCCATTCAACCGGCAAATACATTGATGAATAGCAGGATGCGTGCCCTGTCTGCCCCATCGAGCCTTCATGGGCCTGAAAGAGATACATTATCATCAGTTGAATATGAAGACCGTGACGAGTCTAAATACAATGTAGTATTACCACCAGAACAAAGGTCCAGTAGTCCTCAGCCTCTTCCTCTTCCTTCACCTCATTCTTCTGGTGCCCTGAAAGCTACGAATAGCTTTAAAGCAGGAAATGCCAGTGGTCCTCTCTATGCTTCTGGCCCACTTCCACTACCCCCATCTGGAACACTCCGGAGCTTTTCCTATGAAGAAATTTCATCTGCCTGCCATAACTTCTCATCCGATAATTGCACATCTGAAAGTCTTTCGTCGACCGTGTATAAAGCTTTTTCTCGGATGTTTCTAGTAGCTTAAAAAGGATAGATGCTACTATTACACGTTTCTACCCTTCAACTCAGGTGATTTGGCAATCTTTTGTTGTTGCATCGTTTCTTTTACTTGTTTCCCCCATAATCTGTTGAAAGGGTCACATGAACTTGGTGGCTTGTGGAGGGAGGTTTAATTTGAATGTTTTTGAAAGACTGCTGATATTTATAGGTTCTTTTTTGGGTTTCATAGGGTTTAAAAGAATTCATTAATGAGGTGAACACTCTCGCATCTCTGCAACATCCCAATCTCTGTAAGTTAATTGGTTACCATGCACGTGAAGGCGCTGAGCAGAGGATCTTGGTTTATGAAAGACTTCACCATGGAAGTTTAGACCGCCTATTATATGGTAGAACAGATGGCCCGCCTATTGATTGGAGCGTGAGAGTAAAGGTAGCATTATGTGCTGCTCAAGGTCTTACTTTCTTGCATGAAGAAGGTCCTTTCCAGGTACTTGCAGTTTATTTGCTGTATTTTTTTTTTTTTTTTGAGTTTGAGAGATATTCTGAATCCATGGAATCATTCTATGGTTTATAGCTAATATGGAGTATGTATCTAATGCGTTGCCATTCACTGTTAAAATCCTTCCATGAGTAGAACTAGATTTTGTAATTTAGAGTCTTCTTTTGTCTGCTTTCTTCTATGTTTAGTGATATATGTTCTTGTGTTAGCCAGTGGGCTTATGTGATGTTATTATAGCGATGAAAAACATTCCCATTGTTGATAAAGTTCACCTTGTATATTTGCAGGCAATGTACAACGGATTTTCGACCGTAAATATTCAGATTGACAAGGATTTTAGTGCAAAGCTTTCAGGATATGGTTGTGTTGGTCTTCTTCCAGAAACAGATCCCTCCGATACTTCTCCAGTGAGTGCTTGAAACTAATGTTCTTCGTTTACCTTTTCTCAGTGCAACATTTGATATTAGAAATTTGTGAAGCTCTAGTGCAAACTTAGCATCCTTCAATCTCGGGAACCAATTTTGAACGGGTCTCTGGCATTTCTAAACTTGATCTAAGAAAATACTGGGTACTTTTTTTGCGTCCTTTATCGTGAGCAACTTCAAACCACAGTTTACGAAGTCTTTGTGCGTGTAATGCTGATTAAGCAATTTAATGTTTTTTTTTTTTAACAAAACCTTTCTAGGAAAAAAATAAGGTTGGGGGGTTGGTGTCTATTGAGGCTTGGAGTACAAAGGCCACTTGCAAAAGCGGAAAGAGACAATGGACTACAATGGTGGGACCCTAACCCTCTGACCTTCCACAAGGAAAGCGAGTACCCCACCTCTTTTCCAAGGATTTTGGAATCCTGCTAAGGCAAGTACTACATTATAGCAGTGGTGTCTTGTAGTAGTATTCAGATTCAGCGCATGGAAACCCTGTGGACAAAAGAAGGGGGAAGGGGGATTCTGCAGTCTGCCCTCCTCTCTCCCATGCCCTTCACTGAAGTATCCCATTGAGTAACGGTGCCTTTAAGTGGATTAGCCCAAAAAGTGGGGAAGAAAGACAAAATACACTATGCTACTCACACTTGGTTCCAAGTGTCCAATATTGGGCATCCATTTTCTGAGTTCTCCATGATGATTGAAGTCAAAGTATTAGTATTCCGAATGGCTGTCGATCACTCAACAATGGGTGCTTTAGTTAACTGGAGAGTCATAGTGCAATCTTTAGAAACCAAAGCCAATCTGTTCTTTAATACCTTTCTGCCCTTGTGTCTTCGTGGAGTATGTGATCTCTTGGGTGATTCGGCTTGGTGATGCACCTAGTGATTTCAAATTAGCAATCTGAAAGAATTAGTTGGAGGAAAGTGAACTAGTGAGCTGCTAACTACATTCATGAGCCGTCATTTGCATATTTTTCCTGAATTACTATTCTATTTAAGATAGAATATTGGTGATAAGTTCAACTTAGCCACCTCTTATTTGTGAAAGCATCACGGGGTTTACTAATTTACCTCTCTCATCCTGTTCAGGCACTAGGAAACCTTTCTATGGAAACTGTTGAAAGAGGATTGCTCACCCCAAAGAGCAACGTTTATAGCTTCGGAATAGTCCTCCTTGAACTCCTTACAGGGCGGAAGAACATGGACAGCCGGCGGCCCAAGGAGGAGAGGAACTTGGTCAAGTGGTGCTGGCCATTCCTAGCCGATGATTGCCGGCTCTCCCTAATAATGGACCCTCAGCTTAAGGGGCGGTTCCCTATAAAAGCAGCCCGAACAGTGGCTGACATAGCCCAAAAGTGCCTACAGAAGGACCCATCCGAGAGACCCACCATGAGAACTGTCGTGCACCATCTGAAGACCATCCAAGACATGAAGTACTCCTGCCGGTTCCCTCTCCAAGAACCAGCAGCTGTTGGTGGAAAGCAGATGTTTAGATCACCGAGCCTGCCACCAGCCTGACAAAGCTTCTCAATCACCTCATCTTCAGTCTCCCCCACTAGGCCACTCACTTTGCCCTTATCTCTCCCTCCTCGTGCATGTTCTTCTCTTCTTGCCTTGGATGAGCTCGAGAGACAGGAGGCCCGGAGATCTTCATCATCTTCTGTCCGGAGGACTAGTGTTGAAGGGTTCTGATTGTTAATAGCCATTCCATTGTTTTTTTTGTTTTTGGGGGTTTTGGGAATCATACATATGATTTATTATTATACAGTATAAAGTATGGTGTCTCTTTTTTTATTTTTTTATTTTTATTTTTGGGTCCCTTCTCACTGTCATCCCTCGTGAAGAGCTTGAGATGAGAGGACAGTGGTGGTGTAGATATATGAGTGTAAGCCCATTTGGACTGGGTATTTTGGTTAGTTTTCTCTCCTGATCTAGAAAATATGATGCAGATTATGAGATTTTGGTTTGCCTCTGCATCCTCTGCTCTTATGGATTGTAATTAAGCTCACTTTACTATTAAGCTAGACATGCTTGGCAACTAATAAGCATTAAATATACCACTTATTATCTGTCGAGTTGACGGGAGAGATGAAAAAAGCAGAGGTGTACTCTTCATCTGTTGGGTTAACTCAAATCTTACCAGATCGAATTTGTAAGTTACTTCGCATGGGGGATACTCGCATACTACTTTGATGTTAATTTTCTTTTTGTTTTTTTGGATAGAACTTGATGTTAAATTTCTTGCATGTAAAAGAGGAACACTTTTATAAATAAATGAATAAACAATAGTGAGGGCATCGGAGTTGAGGATATAAAGGTAATGGGTTGGAGAATTCACCAAAACATGCATTGCCACCTAAACAAACACAGCCTCCCCCACCTAAGAATATAAAGATCCTTAAGAGTTGGAAAGACAATTCATTTATTCTTGAAATACAAGGCAGGTAGAAATCCAATCATATCCTCACCCCAACATATAAAAAGCCAATAAATTTTGTAAAACAATTAATCAATTCAAGCTTTTTTAATAACTCATCTAATACACCAATTTGGTCTGATTAGAGAAGCAAAATCACCAATCCCACTATGTTTCAGCAAACCCATTAAGCCAATCCTCTCTTGTCTGCTCATTCTTTGGATTTTCCCCCATTTTGATTGTATAAATACCGTACTCAAATGTCATTGGCCTCCATCAAGCACTGAGTTATCTAAATTTCTCTCACTAATCCTCATTATTAACTAAAGAAGAGTGATTAAGAAAACCGACCGATCTAGGAAAGAAAATGAAGGGAGGACTTGAAGCTGGTCAGGCCTCTAAGGTTCCCCTAGCGGCTTCTGCTGCGAATAAAGGGATTTCCGTCTTGGATTTCATTTTCAGAGTTGCTGCAGCCCTCGCTACTCTAGCCAGCGCTATAGCCATGGGAACCACCAAAGAGACTCTCCCGTTTTTCACACAGTTTATCCGGTTTAGAGCCGAGTATGATGATCTCCCTATGTTCACGTAAGTCAATTTTTTCATGTGCAAAATTATGCGACTTGCATCAATTCTTGTGGATGATTGTTCAACCAAATAGTCGGATTATATTAATTAACTTGCATAAGTTGCATTAGGTAAGGGTATATTCGAGCTTAATTCGATATTTATTTGATTTGGGCTAGGATTATTTTAGATTGTGCAGCTTGGGAAATTCGATATTAGTTAGCTTCAGTGAATCTTATATTATCGGGTTTTTTCTCCATATATACAGGTTTTTGTGGTGGCGAACTCAATAGTAGCAGGTTACCTGGTGCTTTCTCTTGCACTATCCATTTTCCACATCATTAGAAGTTCAGCAAAGGGTACTCGAATCTTCCTGGTCATCCTTGACGCGGTACATACATAACTCACTCACACACAATCTAATGCTATTTTCAACAACCATAGAGTTTTTTAGCTTACACCACTTGCCATTAAATTGTTTAGAACTCTTAAAATCAAAATCAAACTTTATCCCATCAAATTTCAGCATTATATTAGTTCTGACATTTTGTTTTCGTCTCTTTTAAGGTGGCATTGGCTTTCTTAACAGCAGCAGCCTCTGCAGCAGCAGCAATAGTGTACTTGGCACACAAAGGGAACACCTCGGCCAACTGGTTCGCTATTTGCCAACAGTTCAACAGCTTCTGTGAGCGCATCTCTGGGTCCTTGATCGGTTCTTTCGTTGCCATGGTCCTCTTTGTCCTTCTCATCCTCATGTCATCCATGGCCATCTCTCGTCATTGACATATGCATATTATATATGTTGTTTTCCTTCCTTCTTCAATTCGGGGTTTGAGTATATATATGTACACGTGATTATGTGGGAATTGGGATGTGTGTAAAGGCCATAATATGGCTGAGAAGCTAGCAGCTTAGATGTGTATTTCTTGTATATTGTTTCTGTGTGTGCGTACGTGTGTTCTTTTTTTTTTCTTTTCTCTTTCCCATGTTTTTGTTGCTTTTGGTGTATCTATTTCAATGAGATTATCATAATGTAAATCCAAAAGTACCTTAATGAAGATCTGGACTTGGCTGCCATTAGCAGACTATTTTACCAACACTTAGGCAAGTTTAGGGTCCATTTATTTTAGCGAAAGTTAGCAGTGGCTAGCAACAGTTAGTACTGGATGTGATCGATAGTGGTTAGCTTAATTAGCAACGATTGCGAGAATAGAAACGGTTAGAGATAACAGTTGGAGTTTATAAGATTTTGAAATTTTTGAATGAGACCTAATAAGTTTTTAAAACAAGGTCATCCATCACTGGCTAACACAGAGTCAAAAGCAATATGAAGCTAAAACAAGATCATTAATCCAACTTTTATGCACATTTGGGTGAAACAACTCAATTCAAATCGACATTCAAATCTTCCTTTTCATTTCTCATTCAACACTCTTAATTAGGATTGTTCAAAACAATTACTTCCCTAAAATTTGATGATTCAACCCAAAATTTTGAGTATGAGATACTGTTAGGAATAAAATCCCTTACTTTAATACCACATACTAGGTGAAATTAGAGTTATTCTATGGAAATATTTAAAATGACCAAAATAATATCAAAAATTTAATGGAACTCAATAAACGGTAAAGAAATAAGAACTTAACATAGAAAACCCAACTTTGAAAAAACCACAGGCGGCACGAGTACAAAAATTCACTATTACGAGAGAGTACAAGAACGATCTCAACAACGAGATCTTCTCAAACCCGAGATATCCGAATCTCACACCACTCTCCTCACAGTCGCACTATTCAATTGAATGTTCTCCTACTAGCTTTCTCTAATTAGAATTTACTCGTTTATAAGATTTATCATCTACTATGCTTGCCATGAGACGCCCCCAAGCACTCTCGCCTAACCGATCCTTTCACCCGAGTTTGCTTACAAAACCATCCTATTATATATAGGAACCCTAATAACAATCTCACAACAAAATTTTCTAAACGTACCAAAACTCTTATTCATAATTATCTAATACAAATAGGATACATATCTTTTTCAAATACAATTAGGTTTAAGATAGCCAAATATACAAGAAAGCAAACTTTACTAAAATCGAATTAAGTAAAAACGGACAGCTGCCCACCGATACAAGTGGTGTGCATAGACACGGGCCACCTGTGTTGACTCAAAAAATTACACAAAGGTACACTTAGGTTTGATGTAACTATTTTAAGGCCCCTCGGGTATGAAAAATAAACTCTTAGGTACCGGATCTTTGCAAACAATTATTCGGAGGTACCATCGGGTTTGGTGTAACTATTTTAAGACCCTTCGAGTATAAAAATAACTCTTAAATACCCCAACCTTTGCAAAAAATTATCTAGAGGTACCCTAAGGTTTGGTGTAACTATTTAAAGGCCCCTTAGGAATGAAAATATACTAATAAGTTTGGTACCCTAGGGGATACCTCTTCTAAATCGGGCACCTTGAGGTTTATAAACTTTTCAAACATTCAAATTTATATATTTTTAGTATATTTCATTTATAAAAATTGAGTACCCTATACTATCGACAAATGATAAAAAGTCTCTCAGGTATCAAAAATAATAAATTACTACCTTGAATTATCGTATAATGTTATTTAATTGTAAAAAGTAAATTTTTACAATTAAACAATATTATTTTTGATACCCGAGAGACTTTTTTTTAATCATTTTCCGATAGTACATGGTACTAAAGTGTCAATAATCCTTCATTTATTGTTGACAAATGATATAATAAATTAACTTCGAATTCTCTATAAGATGTAGTAATTGTCACAAACTAGGGCATAACTCGAGAACATGCGGGAAACTAAGAGATGCATACGGTAGGCTAATTGGGAAGAAAAAAGGAAAACTAAAAGAGGGGAAAAGAAAAAGTGGGGAGGACCAAAGAAAGTAAACACAAGCAGCTTTTAAGTAAACAAAGTCTCTCCTACACAATCTAGCCAAGCCTCTTAATGAGTATGGTTGCAGATCAATCCTCAATTTTTTTTTCATCTCAATTTTTTTTCTTAGGATATTTCTCTTTTTCAAAGATTGAAACTTATTTGGTACTAGGTGCATTATTTACTACCATGTAAACGATCGTTAATTTTTTCTTTTGGATTCAAAATTGGTTTGCAAAAGGGATATATTTTAGGGGTTTTAAAAGATATATCATGTGTTTTTTTGTAGTTTTAATAGGATTATACTTATTTTAAATGTCCAACTATGTAAATGACAGACTTAAGTTTTATAGGTGCTACTACACTTTTATTTTAATAAAAGCAAGTTGAAGCATATTTCCTAGATAACCACATTTCATTGTCTTAATATTTACATGACTATAACAAAGGAGACAATTGCAACATTTCTAATTTTAATTTTAAATAATTAAAAAATACTTATAAAAATCACAACATAAAAAACTGTACATTTTATAAGTAGAAAGTTTTATAAATAAGTAACTATAAAATTACAATATAAAAAATTACAAGTTTTATTTTGTTAGATGGAAAGAAGGTAAAAAATCAATATTTTAAGTTTCGATAATTAAAAGTAGAGGTAAAATCAGTACTCCACAAAATTTTTGAATCTCTTTGGAATGTATAATGTCAATGTCACATTACAACAAAGAAAAGTATACTTAGGAGTATATTTTCATTCCTAAGGAGTATTTAAATAGTTACACCAAATCTTAGGGTATCTCCGGATAATTTTTACAAAGGTTGGGGTACTTAAAAGTTATTTTTCCTACTCGAAGGGTCTTAAAATAATTACACCAAATTTGATGGTACATCTGAATAATTGTTTGCAAAGGTCAAGATATCTAAGAGTTATTTTTCATATCCGAGAGAGCTTAAAATAGTTATACCAAATTTAAAGATATATCCGTATAATTTTTTGTTTGTCAACTGCTGGAAGCTCGAACTTGGATAGGTCTCTTGGACAAGGGCTCTTGGACAAGGGCTGACCCAACTCTGATCCAATAATACTTTTTACACTTAGAGTTTGGTTTCATGTAAGAGTAGTTCAAGTTGGACTAATTTTGTTACTGATACCAACAGGAATTTACAGTAGCTCGCCTTCACTAATCATCAACCCATCGCTAGTAGCTGCAACGAACGCGCTTGAGTGTGGGTTTAACTTTGCGCCAATGCTGAAATTTCGCAGCTTCAGCCGCAATGGCGTCGAGCAAGGTCTCTCATTCTCCCTTCTGCATGCTTCCCGACATCTGCTATTCTACTCAACATCGTCTTCAAGGCCGCTAGGAACGCAGTGGCTAGCGGATTACTTGGTGCATTCTCTCTCCTTCTCCCACCAACAAGCTTTCTCTGTTTCCGACAAGTTGGCTCGAGTCCGGCAATCTTGCGGAGCAAAGAATCTGAGTGGCCGCAGTATACGAAAAGCTGATTCAGTTGTTAACTTTCTCAAACAAAGTGGATTCGACCAATCCCATATTCGAACCACCGTAAGCTATATGCCCCAAATTCTTATGTGCAAAGTTGACAAAACCCTAAAACCCAAATTTGAGGTTCTCCAGGAATATGGTTTATCCGGGTCTGATTTAGCCCAGGTCTTGTCCGTGTATCCAGCAATGATATTTCGTGGGTTAGATTCCACAATTCTTCCTGCACTAAGAGCTTTAAGGGAGATTCTCGATAATGATGATGATGCTGTTGCGTTTATTAAAAATGTGAAGGGATTCAGGTTCGGGGGTTCTTTCGTCGCTATTGCTACTTTTTTGTTGCCTAATATGGCTTTGTTGCAAAATTATGGAATTCCCATGGAATTGATTCGGAAACATTTAGTTGCTAGCCCTTCTGTGTTTGTGCGTCGTACCAAATCATTAAAGGATATATTGATTAGGGTTGAAAAGAAATTGGGAATTCCTCGAGACTCGAAAATGTTCTTGTATGGTGTCCTCTTGCTGGCTACTAATTGCCAAACGAGTATAGAGTCCAAGTGCCAAGTGTTGAAGAATTTTGGATGGACTCAATCTGACATTGGGGAGATGATGAGGAGATATCCTATGTGCTTTCGGTTGTCCAAAGAAAAGATCAACAAGTCGTTGGATTTTCTCATAACGGAGTTAGGTTTTGAGCCGAAATATGTGATATCGAATGTTTTCTTGATAACATGTAGCTTGGAGGGAAGACTAGTGCCAAGGCATAAAACCTTGATGCTTTTGAAGGAGAAAGGGTTGATCACGAAGAATTGCCAATTTTCTACTGCTGTCCGCATGTCTGAGTCGCAATTTTGGAAGAGGTTTGTGCTGCCATATAATGAAGTGCACCAATTTTATGCTGAGGAGACAGGTATTCCAATTGAGGCTGTTAACTCAAGGAAGTACAAATGCTTGGTCCCAAAGATGAAGTCGGACTCCAATGCAATTGCGTGATGGGTAAATGCACCAACCATAACTTAGTTGGTTGAAATTGGATTTGTTTGTTTGTTTGTTACTGTCCTTTAAAGATTATTCCCCTTCTTGAGTAACATTCGTCCCTTTGAAGTATGAACTGGGAGAAGGCATCACACAAATGTAAGGGGAGATCACAAATTGTCATAACTTCTTGTTTAGAGAAGACCAAGGTTCTAGGATTGTTGCGTGAACCTCTTTCATACTGTCTGGTCATCCGGTGCATTTTGGTAATGTCTATCTTTGTTAGTTGATTGTCTGCAGTATTTGAAAATTCTCTTTATCAGATGTTCATCGTTCTACTTTTGACTGGGGTTCTTCTTCTACAACTTATTGCTTATGTGCTTGTGGATGTATCCCTGCTATTTACATTGATAGTCTTAGTTGAAGCCTTGAAGTGTGATTGGTTTCACTTGTTTATCTTAGAAAATTCTTATACCAATAAGAACAGCCTTCTTTGCACCCCTTTAACTGATTATGGATTAGCTGGAGTTCAATTCTGTGATTGTCATCTCCTGCTCTAGGCATAGTGTCAGTGTTAATGGCTCACTTGTTATATTAGTCACTGGAGGCCCTATATATATGTCTGGAAATCTAAAAAGCATTCGGTCAAACAAATTCATGGACAGGCATCTAAATTGGAGTTCTTTGTTTTCCTGGATATATTCTATTTCTTACTTTTGGGTTGTCTTGTCCTCTGCCCTGCTGCTATATATTGGCAAAGGAGAACATTATACATAAAATCATTACAATGGCTTCCTCTTCCTAGGTGATGTAGCTAGAGAATGAGAAGTCCTAACCATCAGTTTACTTGCCTTAACTACCGATGCTGCTATATAGTCAAATGTTTGCTTTTCTGGGTAAAACCAGTATTTTGTTTTTAATCTTAATAATGTGTTATAGCGTTTTTGGTTGTTGTGCAAACATCCTAATTTCTGTTTTAGTGGCTTAGTTTTTGTGTCTAGTCTTATCTTTTTGATTTCCTTTTATTTGATTACATGTATAGAAATCTAAACTCATGTGGTCGAATCCTTTTATAGATGGTACTTGGATTGGATGCCATTTTTATCAAGGTTTTCTTACTTCGTTCTTTTGGTGTCATTTTAATCAAGGTATCCTATTCTTTTGGTTGGGAGAACAGGGGAAGTTAGGTCACCCATCTAATGGCCCCATTTCTGTTACACAGTTCAGTGGTTATTAATCAAGTCATGTCCAAGGTGTTGGAATTTGGAAACTGACGGAAAACATAGTTGAGAGGGAGAGTTACTGAACTCCATTTCAGTTGAAATGAATTTTGAGCATTGGGCTTGTTTTAGTCTATCATCAAGGGTTTTGCTGCATAAAAGAATGCAGAATAATGATATGGTGAGCTAATGAGCAATAATCAAATCAGGATTTATGTGGCATTGGCATGTTTATGGCTCTTTTTGTCTCTGTGTCACAGACTATTTGACATCACATGATTGCCTTATTTAGTCTTTCCTGAGGGCTGTTTCTTAGCAACATTGATGATTGCCACACTGAAGTTAGGAAGAAACTTGTGTCTTATGATAACTTAATTAAAATTATGTGTTCTTCAGTTTTGTCACCATCAGATCTATCCAGTTGCAGCCAGCTGCTCAAACATTGCTGGATCGAAGCATAATGTGTGGATTAACATTATACTATCCCTTGGACAAGGTTGTGGAAATTTCTTGAGCCGATGATGACTGGAAGACTGATGTCAAAAGTGTCAACATAGTGTGAGGAGCATGAATTTTGGGAAGGACGCTATCTGAATCCGACAATGTAAAGTGGATTCTTGCTCATCATAAGAGCATTTCCATCGGAGGGAGAGCACAACTCTCATAGAGATGTATCATGACAGAGTATTTGTAAACATGAGGCTAATCACAACTGGCAAATGTAGACGGTAAACCGATAGCAACAAATGTGATTTATGAAGGAAGCTATGCTGATTTTCAATCTCGGACAGAAGGAGAGCAAAGGACTGCTGTTGCAAGATAAATTTAAAATATCAAAATAAATATCTATTTTGATAAAAAAATAATAAATATGCTTTTATTTGACTCTATACTCCTAACATTAAATAGGCCTCATATCGTGTTTTTTTATGTTGTTTTAGAACGCCGGCAAGCTCTACTAAATTCGATTTAGAGGGGAGGGAGGGGAGGGAGAGGTGATTGCTGCCATGATAAAGTTTGATGAATCGTCAAGACGAAAAGTTCAAAATCCATTTCGTGAATGAACAAGAAGTGAATCAATTATAAAATAGGACTAAACAAATTAATGATTATAGGGTAACAAACTAGTGTGGATCTATTCACTGCTGACCCCATATTTAAATGAATGATGCCCCTCCTCCCAAATCGCGTCCACCACTCGAAAATACCACTGCAAAATTCCCAAGTACTAACATAATTGTCCCTGAAATTTAATAGTTATAGAACTTGTAGTTATGTTGGTATGGGAGTGGACTCTTGTTAGGTTTTTAATGGCCTGAAGACAAGGTTAGGCTTTTATTGAGCTACAAACAGGAACTATGTGTTGGGTCCTTGCAAAATGATTCAAGAAGTTTTAGTTAGGGCTCGATATATTGTCAATGGAATTGGCTGTCATTGTTGACAACTGCACCAATACCACCACTCAATCCTTCGACGGCGAAGGCGGTGAATTTCATAGGGTAATCATAACTATCGCCGGCAAAAACTCGGGTTCGGGTAATTTAGAATTGGACAATTCACACATTCAATACCATGCTCGGGTCCTATCCAAATTGTAGATTCGGATACCCCGACCCGAGCACGAGCCCGAATGATTGATCTCCAAAGCCGAATATTTGAATTTGTGATATGAACTCTCGGAAATTGGACTGAAATTATGTATGTGATTGAACTCGGACGTAGATTTTTTATGTCCGAACCTAAATATCTAAGTTTTTTATTCAAAATTTTGTACATTTTAGACAAAATTGTACTCGAACCGGACCTGAATTTCAATTCGGATATGACTAATTGTTCGAATTTAAATTTCAAACAAAAGTTTTGTGACCAAACCTGGTCTTTTCCTGTTCGAACAAATTCGAACAATTGGATCAAACGGGCCAGTGCTAACCATAACCGTTGCTCTTAAATCAACTACTACAATATTTTTCTAATTTGAATTTGAGTCCTCTCGCTTTTCATTTTTTGTAATTTGTTGAATGTGTCATTCGGATCATACTGCATAGCAGGTGAAGATATAACACATATAAAAGACACATTTGACGTATATAAACATCGTGTTAGATGTCACGTCGAGATAATTAGAATACACATAAATCGATGTCTTGTTGGATATAGGTGATACGGGCAAGGGAGGGATGTGAGCAATGTCCATTCTTTACACGTTTTTCGACAGGTTTATCACTGACTCCTGCAGTGGGCTCTCCTTGGTGTGATTCCAAGCTTGTCAGACCATCCTCAAGTTTTGGACATGTTGATCACCCTTATATGGCTGAGGGGATGGTCGCCAACGGTAGGATATCCCTCAACTGGATCACTTTCCCCTAAACTCTTCACGTTGTTCAGGGCGACAATTCAGGTCTAACCCTTTCCCACTATCCAAAGGCCCGCGATTCAAGTTTTGGATTTGGCTGTTAGCAGTAGTTTGACTGGACGGATGGGTAGAATCGGGGTTATTAGAATGACTTGATGGAGCATTCAATGGAAGAAGACAGTTTTTTTTCTAATTTTATATTTGTCCAATTTTTTCAAAAAATATCAAATAGACCCGATCGAAAGCGTCGTATTATTCTCTTGGTTTAATCTATGTTCACTTGCACGAGTTGCTAATGTTTAAAATTAAAATGAAATAAAACAACTTGATGTTAAGACTAAGTTAGACAAATTATTAATTAGAAAAATTTATTTTTAGATTGAATAAAATAAATAAATCATAATACAATACAAACTAATTAAAACTATTTACATTTTAATAGCTTAAGGTTTGGCCAAGTAATAAATTAACATATCATTTTATCAAAATAATATAGTTTACTAGTCTTAGATTTTGATAAATTAATTATTTTGTTCTCATTAACAAAATATTTTAGATTTTATATTCTTGAATGGAGCACTTCTACTTGGGGAAAAAGAAAGTTTCTTCTAATTCAGTATTAGTCCAACTTTTTTAAACTATGGGACAACTTGATTGAAAGCACCATGTTAGCCTCTTGGTTTAATGTATATGTTGACCTGCAAGTTTGACACTTGACAATATTGTACACTTAAAATTAGCATTAATAATAAACTACACCACTTGCTCCCAGGATGACTTTTTTAAAAAAAAAAATTAGTAATAAAAAGTCATGCGGACATAGCTTTTAACAAAGATAAATCTAAAATATCAAAATAGATATTTATTCCGATGGTAAATATAATTTAGGGTGTGTTTGTTTCGATGGAAAATATTTTCTCGAAAAATTATCATTCTATTTTCCGATGTTTGATAGCATAAGTGGTGGATAAGTATTTTTAAGGAAAAATAATTTCCCTCAATCAAGGGAAAATAAATTTCCTTTTATGAGGAATGAAGTTAATTTTTATGCCTCAATCAAGGGAAAATAAAGTCTTATCAATACGAGTTCAAGTTCTAAACTTCTCTCACTTTGCCACCTTCAACTTCTTTTTCCAAGTTCTGTCCTTATCTTTTTCCCTTTTTGTTGTAAAGTTCATAAATGAAAAGTTCTTTTTACGATACTTGTTTCTTTTGTTTTAATTTCTATTATTTTATACATGAAAAAGTTTGATCATAGTGACATGCACAAACTTATCAAATTTAGGTGCTCAACATATATATATATATATATATATATATATATATATATATATATATTGGGTTTTGAAATTGAATTAGTTATTTACTTTTTCTTTTCATATTTATGGGGTTTTTATGGTTGGTTTTTGCATTTAAGTAGCTATTTTAGAAAATTATTTTTCTTCTATCAAACAAAGGAAAATGTGGGTGGAAAATGGTTTTCCTTGAGAATTCATTTTCCCATGAAAAATAATTTTATGGGAAAATATTTTCCCCCAACCAAACACACCCCTTAGTATCAAATCATATTTTTAATTTTAATGTCTTTCTTAAACATGGGTAAGTTATATTATATAAATCCATAGAATAATCTAATTTGAAAGCAACATTATCTTATTCAAGCTATATGAAATTACATTAGTGAATCACCAATGACTGTAATTAGATTTGACCAATAGCAGTCCCCAAAAATCTACAAACGCAAAGGAATTAGTGCATACAAAATTCGATTTAGAGGGCAGGAGGAGGAGGAGATTGCTGCCTTGACAAAGTTGGATGAATCGTCAACAGGAAAAATTCAAAATGTATTTCGTAAATGAAAAAGAAATGTATAATGTACAAGTAAACAGATTATTTATAATTATGAGAGTAACAAACTAGGGTGCATCTATTCACTGCTGACCCCATATTTAAATGAATGATGCCCTTCCTTTCCTCCCCAATCGCATCCACCACTGCAAAATTACCAGGGAATTGAATTATTATAGAATTAATAAGAATGGCTTCTGGTCAAAGGTGTGGGCCGTGGGGAAATTCAGCTGATGTTACAAACTGGGACTTTGAGTGGGGTCCTTGTAAAATGATTCAAGAAGTTTTAGTTTGGGCTTTAAACGTTGTCGATGGAATCGACTTTGTCACGATTGACAACCACGCCAATGTCACCACTCGACACTTCGGCAACCAAGGCGGTGGACGTCGTAGGGTAACCATTACCATAATGTCATTACTCTTGAACGAACTACTACAACATTTTCTAATTTAAATTTGAGTTCTCTTACTTTACTTTTTTATAATTTGTTGAATGTGTCATTCAGATTACAGCTGCAGACGGTGAATATATAACACATATAAGTGGGACGTATGGCATCTATAAATATAGTCATAGATGTAATATCGCGACCATTACGATACACACAAATAGTTGTCCCGCTGGATACGGGCCATATGGACTAGGGAGGCATGTGAGCAACGTCAGATCTTTTTCAACTACGTTCCAGGCAGGCCGTGTCTGTTATTCGAGTTTTCGGAAGAGCTGGTCCATACCTTGAGTCCATTGGGGTTTATATAAAATAGGTAAGGTTGGCCTTTAGCTCAACAAATATTTTTGTTATTTTATGCATGTATTAAAATTATAATTAAACCACGAGTTGTTTAGACCTATATTAATAAAGTGTCATATGTAATTTAATTTGATTTAGAGATTCATTTTCTCATATTACCTAAAAAGGCTATACACACACAAGTCTAATGTTGTCAATGAATTAACCATTTAGATCGAGTTAATTGTCATCTGCATTGATAACTCGTTTCCTACATTTTATCCATCCTATCCATCCATCTTCTATAAAACTCTCATCTATATTCGTCCATCAATTATCTATATGTGAAATCGGGTGAATTAGATAGTAAATGGCATAGATGACTGAAGTTTATATAAAATGATGAGTACATATATCTTTTCTTTTGAAGGAGAAAAATATACTTCAAATATAAAAGATGGATAAAAAGCTATATTTATATAGAATTACATTTGATAATATTTTAAAATTAATTTATAATCATATTACAAATGGGTAAATATAAGGCACAAAAATCCGAAGTTAACTATGGAGGCTGATGTTGAAAAGCATGGAAAGCGGGTTGGTGTGGCTAGCAAATTGAATCAAATACAAATAAAAATAAGAGGGATTCGAACCCTCGATAGTTACGAACAAAGAACCGTACATCTTTCTTGGTATATCCAGATAATACCCCATGAATTGGTTATTCCTAAACGAGTCATGAAAGATTCTTTGAATCAAAAAGGAGGGAATAAGCCGGGGAGAAAGAATAGAGGTTGGTGGTAGGGACAGAGGAGAAAGGGCTTGTGTTAATAACAATTATGAACTCACTCGAGGTCCACGATGCGATGGTGGTGTTTCCAACCACTGGCCAACCATGCTCGTGGCATTTGTCGAGTTTGGCTATGAATATATTCATTTTAGCGTTTATGATAGCATTTGTAACATTAATAATCGTTAGTTATAATCGTTATTAATACTAGTGTTATATTCTTTGCTATGCAAGGTACTAATAATTTTAGAATAATTTATTAATATTATTATTTTTAAGTAATTTATAACAATAAAAATTACTTATAAGTTAAAAGAATAGTTATTTTTTTTCAAATAAATAATAAATTGATATATTAGATTATATAATTTATTATAAACAGTAAATAGATATATCTCTTTATTTTTTTCTATTTTGATTAATATATTTTTATTCTTAATGTTCATTATATTTAATGTTAATGTGAATAGTTCTAATGTTAAATTGAATTAAAATTGCATTGATTTACTTATTTGGCATCCTACATGACATTCTATATGTGTCGCTCATAAATATTACTTAAACTCAACTTATATATATATATAATTAATAATCACTTATATATTTTAAAGGTCGTATCCTATTATATTTTAAGGGTCACAAAAAGTTTCCTTCCATAATTTAATCCAAGCACCAAGTATAAAAACTTTGACTTCAGTTGATTGTATGTCAAATGCTTTAATTGATTGAATATATTATAATTTGTAACACAAGTAGTTGATGCAAATTTGACAGTGTGATTGTTGATTTTATAGGTGTCACTGGCCTTTTATTATCAAGTATGGCAGAAAAAGACAACATCCTATTATAAGTATGAAAGTGTTGTTTATGATTAGTTAAAAACTTCGATTATGGTTTTAATAAAACAATGTCTTATTCAGTGAGCAGTGTACTTCTGATTCATGTATTTAATTTTATTGTATTATATGATAATAAGCTTTCTTTTTGTTAATCTTTATTTGTATATTCTAAACAACTTGGTTGATTTATCAATGAAAACTTTATTTTTATTTGGAAAATCATGTGGAAAATAGTTCCTTTTTCTTAATAACAAGAATTAACATCTAATGCTACTAAAAGGGATAAGGAAATAGCTTCGGCTATTTTCCACATCCCTATAGTTGAATTTTTGGAAAATACTTAGGCTGAGCAACGGTTCAAGGAAAGAAAAAAATCCCTTTATTTTCTCCTATTGTTGATCATGCTAATAAGAATCTTAGTACTTGGAAAGCTGATACCTTGTCCAAGGCGGGAAGAGTGGCTCTTATTCAATCAAACCTTGAATCTCCTCTGTCCAAACAATGTAATGTTTTAAACTCCCGAAGTTTACATCCGATTCTCTGGACAAAAATAAATAGGAATTTCTTCTGCAATACCACCAGTAGTAAAGGTTTACCCATGATTGCATGGGATCGCATTTGTCAACCTAAATACGAGAGGTCACATGGGCTTACTCAAAGTAGAAGATATTGATATTGCATTTCGGTGCAAACTTATTTGTAAACTATTAAAGGAACTTGACAATTTATGGACACAACATATGAGGAGTAAGTATACTAAACAAAATGATCTTTTCAAAGTTAAGCCAAAAGCACAGATTCATAGCTCGTGGAAAACTTTGTTCAATTGCTATGCAACATTTAATTAAGGAATCCATTGGAAAATTGGGAATAGTAAAGATATTCTTTTACAGTTCGATATATGGTGTCATGACCAAAATCTATTGCGAGATGACATGGTCCGACCCTCAATCACTCAACCGACAAAGTAGTGTGAGTGACTTTATTACAAATAATAATAGTTGAGATATCCCAAAACTGGAGAGTATCCTACCAATGAACATAGTGAACCGCATCAAAAGTATACCACTTCCCGCATTCCCCATGGCGGATGAAAATTGTTGGCGTTTTTCGGAAATGGTTTGTTTTCTACTAAAACAGACCACCATTTTAGCACATAACTTTGTAGGGCGGGATTCATGGAAAGGGAGTTGGATATGAAAAATTAACATGCCACCAAAGACCAAAATCTTTATTTGGCAATTGCTCCAACAAGGAATCCCTCCGAAAAAGAATTTAGGTAGAAGAGGGTTACAAGTTGACCCCACTTGTAAGTTCCGTAACCTACATGATGAAATAGATGACCACATTTTTTTTATGCCTGCGAATACAGCATGTGTGGGCAACTGTTTCAAACCACCAATGGTTACATACTATTAACTTCATTTCTCCCAACTCTAATAGAAGAAGCATCCTCCAGGCAGCTCGTTCCTCCATACATCTAGAGCAACTTCAAAGATTTCATTTTCTTCTATGGAGTATTTGGAAGCAAAGAAACGCTCATATGTTTAGAAATGAAGACTTCAATCACGTCAAATCCCCAATTAGGGCAAAGAGAGCCTTGCAGAGTGGAAGTCAAGAATAAAGTACTCTTCAAAGGACTACAATAACAGGAATAATGAGAATAAGTCAAACCAAATCCATTTGGTCAAATGGAACAGACCCTCAAACGGATGAATCAAGCTTAGTAATTTTAATGGTTCGCTAAAAATGGAAGTGCAACTATGGGTTTCATGTTACGGGATGATCAAGGGAATCGATAAAGGTAGGAGCAGCTCAACTAGGTCTCACATCCATTTTAGTTGCCGAAGCTAGTGGTCGTAGATTTGGTCTTCAAGAGGTAGCCAAAGCAAACATTAGTAGAATTCAGATTGAGGGTGATAACAAGGTCATCATTGAGGCTATTAAAAGAAACAACAACACACCTTGGCAAATTGACTTTATCATCAAAGACATTACTCGATTGATTTCTTATTTTATGAAGTGCACTAATCATGTATTTAGAGAAGCAAATTGTGCGGGTGACTCGATCGGCACAGCGAGGGCATAAGTTATCTGTGCCATCCACTTGGGAATATTGTCCATTCCCTCACCTCTCTTTGGTTCTGGCCAATGACACTTTAGATAGAATTCTTGTAAGAAAGGTTGCCTAGAATTTGTCGTCTTATTCTTTTTACTCGTTCATAAAAAAAAAAAAAATTATCTGATAAACTTAGGTTCTGCTTGATTGGAGGAAAATATGTTCTTAGAAAATAATTTTTCAGAGTTTCTCCGTTGCAAAATCATTTTCATTCAAGTCCACCTGCATCTGCCCTTATCCTTCCTTTTGAGTGGAAAAAAAGCTCATCAGATTCATTTTTTACATATTTTTCGAAAGGGTTTATCACTAACTCCTGCAGTGGGCTCTCCTTGGTGTGATTCCAAGCTTGTCAGACCATACTCAAGTTTTGGACATGTTGATCACCCTTATATGGCTGAGGGGATGGTCGCCAACTGTAGGGGATTCCTCAATTGGATCACTTTCCCCTAAACTCTTCACGTTCAGGGCGACAATTCAGGTCTAACCCCTTCCCACTATCCAAAGGCCCGCGGTTCAAGTTTTGGATTTGGCTGTTAGCAGTAGTTTGACTGGACGGATGGGTAGAATCGGGTTTATTAGAATGACTTGATGGAGCATTCAATGGAAGAAGACAGTTTTTTTTCTTTTTTCTAATTTTATATTTGTCCAATTTTTAAAAAAAATATCAAACAGGCCCGATCGAAAGCATCATATTATTCTCTTGGTTTAATCTATGTTCACTTGCACGAGTTGCTAATGTTTAAAATTAAAATGAAATAAAACAACTTGATGCTAAGACTAAGTTAGACAAATTATCATTAAGAAAAATTCATTTTTAGATTGAATAAAATAAATAAATCATTATATAATACAAACTATTTAAAACTATTCACATTTTAATAGCTTGAGGTTTGGCCATGTAATAAATTAACATATCATTTTATCAAAATAATATAGTTTACTAGTCTTAGATTTTTAATAAATTAATTATTTTGTTCTCATTAACAAAATATTTTAAATTTTATATTCTTGAATGGAGTACTTCTACTTGGGGAAAAAGAAAGTTTCTTCTAATTCCATGTTAGTCCAACTTTTTTAAACTATGGGACAACTTGATTGAAAGCACCATGCTAGCATCTTGGTTTAATGTATATGTTGACTTGCAAGTTTGACACTTGACAATATTATACACTTAAAATTAGCATTAATAATAAACTACAACACTTGCTCCCATGATGACTTTTTTTTATAAAAAAATTAGTAATAAAAAGCCATATTATATCTGGAGAGATAATTTTTGGTAAAGATAAATCTAAAATATTAAAATATATATTTATTTCGATAAATTAATGGTAAATATAACTTAGTCTCGACTCTATCTTGCAGCATTAGTCTGACATCAAATTGTATTTTTAATTTCAATGTCTTTCTTAAACATGGATAAGTTATATTATATAAATTCATAGAATAATCTAATTTGAAAGAAACATTATCTTATTCAAGCTATATAAAATTACATTAGTGAATCATCATTGGCTGCAATTAGATTTGACCAATAGCAATCCCCAAAAGTCTACAAACGCGAAGGAAATAGTGCATACAAAAATTCGATTTACAGGGCAGGAGAAGGAGGAGATTGCTGCCATGATAAAGTTAGATGAATCGTCAACAGGAAAAATTCAAATCGTCAACATGATAAAGTTAGACGAAGTAAACAGATTATTTATAATTATAGGAGTAGCAAACCAGGGTGCATCTATTCACTGCTTAACCCATATTTAAATGAATGATGCCCTTCCTTTCCTCCCCTATCGCATCCACCACTCGAAAATATCACTGCAAAATTCCCAAGGATTGAATTATTATAGAATTAATAAGAATGGCTTCTGGTCAAAGGTGTGGGCCGTGGGGAAATTCAGCTGATGCTACAAACTGGGACTTTGATTGGAGTCCTTGCAAAATGATTCAAGAAGTTTTAATTTGGGCTGGATACGTTGTCGACGGAATTGGCTTTGTCACTGTTGACAACCGCGCCACTGTCAGCACTGAACGCTTCGGCAACCAAGGCGGTAGACTTCGTAGGGTAACCATTACCATAATGCCATTACTCTTAAACTAACTACTATAACATTTTTTAATTTGAATTTGAGTTCTCTCACTTTGCTTTTTGTAATTTGTTGAATGCGTCGTTCAGATTGTGCTGGCAGCAGGTGAATATATAACACATATAAGTGGGACATATGGCGTCTATAAACATAATGGTAGATGTAACATTGCAACCATTACAATACATACAAATAGTTGTCCCGCTGGATACGGGCCACATGGGCATGGAAGGGATGTGAGCAATGTAAGGCCATTTTCAACTACGTTCCAGCCAGGCCGTGCTGTTGTTCATGTTTTCGGAAGAGCTGATCAATACCTTGAGTCTATTGGAGTTTATATAAAATAGGTACGGTTGGCCTTTAGCTCAACAAATATTTTTGTTATTTTATACATCTATTAAACTTATAATATTAAACCACGAGTTGTTTAGACCTATTAATAAAGTGTCATATGCAATTTAATTTGATTTGGAGATTCAATTTCTCCTATTACCTAAAAAGGCTATACACAAGTCTAATATTGTCAATGAATTAAGCTTTTAGATCGAGTTAATTGTCATCTGCATTCATAACTCGCTTCCTGCATCTTATCCATCCATCTTCCGTAAAACTGTCATCTATATTCATCCATCTTCCTGCATCAATCATCTATATGTGAAATTGGGTGGATTAGATAGTAAATGGTATATATAACTGAAGTTTATATAGAATGACGAGTGAATTCAAAAGGATATATACCTTTTCTTTTGAAAGAGAAAATATACTTCAAATATAAAAGATGGATAAAAAGTTATATTTATATTGAATTATATTTGATAATATTTTAAAATTAATTCATAATTATATCGAAAATGGGTAAAATATAAGGCACAAAAATGCAAGGTCAACTAAATACAAATGGATGATAAATATTGGATGGTGATGTTTAAAAGACAGAAGATGTGAAGTTGAAAACTTTAAATCCAAATGGCGACTACAAATGAGGAGGCTGATGTTGAAAAGCATGGAAGGCTGGTGGGTGTGGCTAGCAAAATAGGAGGGAGTAAGCCGGGGAGGAAGCACAGAGGTTGGTGGTAGGCATAGAGGAGAAAGAGCTTGTGTTAATATAACAATGAACTCACTCGAGGTCCACGATGCAATGGTGGTGTTTCCAACCACTAGCCAATCATGCTCGTGGCATTTGTCAAGTTTGGTAATGGATATATTCATTTTAGCGCTTATGATAGTATTTATAACTATATAATTGTTCACCTTAAATGTTAATAATCACTAGTTATAATTATTATTAATATTGATAATCACTTATATTTTTTAAAGGTCGCATCCTATTATATTTTAAAGGTCACAAAAAGTTTCCTTCCATAATTTAATCCAAGCACCAAGTATAAAAACTTTGACTTCAGTTGATTGTATGTCAAATGCTTTAATTGATTGAATATATTATAATTTGTGACACAAGTAGTTGATGCAAATTTGACAGTGTGATTGTTGATTTTATAGGTGTTACTGGCCTTTTATTATCAAGTATGGCAGAAAAAGACAACATCCTGTTATGAGTATGAAAGTGTTGTTTATGATTAGTTAAAAACTTCGATTATGGTTTTAATAAAACAATGACTTATTCAGTGAGCAGTGTACTTATGATTCATGTATTCAATGTTATTGTATTATATGATAATAAGCTTTCTTTTTGTAATCTTTGTTTGTATATTCTAAACAACTTGGTTGATCTATCAATCAAAACTTTATTTTTATTTGGAAAATCATGTGGAAAATAGTTCCTTTTTCTTAATAGCAAGAATTAACATCTAATGGTATGCATACAAGGTATTTATGCATAGGCTCCTTATATATTTTTTAAATAACAAATTAAAAATCCTTAATGTTTTTATATTATAGTCTTAAAGTTTCGTAAGATGTTGTCTTGGATAATCTCAAATCTTACATGCATGAATTGCATTTTAATTTTCAAAAGGGTCATATTTTTAAATGTTTTTTTTTTTTGGGTAAGAATTTGGCTGATTTCGATACCACAAGGGGGATTAGCTCAATACAAATCAAAGAGGGAGAACTATTTGCTTAAGCCTCCACTAAATACTCCAAAATCAGCACTCTGCTATCTTTTTCCTTACAAGTTTTTGTTAAAAAGTAGACGGCTATTGATTTGATATTTACAGATCTCAGTAATCTGTTGTACAGTTTGAGAGTCATGTTTAAAATGCCATGAATTCCTCTCCTCCCATATATCCAGTGTGCCACTGCTATTTCACACAAGCACCGAACCTTCAGCTAAATCTTATACTTCTTCATTTTCCTTGTAATTTTAAAAAATCAGCTAAATCCTGAATCTTAAATAATCTGTGATCTTAAGAATCTGTGATCCTCTTTTCGGTCATTACACAAGTAATATAGTCCTTATATTAAAGGGGAATTTGCATTTGTCTCCATCCATGTTTGGTGTTTAGCCTCCCTAAGCAAATTCACCATAAGGAATAAGTCTGCTCTGGGATATTAAATCTTTCCCATATATACTTAAGCCATAGGGAATTTCCCACTATAGTTACTATAAGATCCACAGGGATGAACAGTCTAGCAATTATGGTTATAGCCAGCAGCAACCTTGTCTTTCATTTCATGAGTTTCCTCCAATACTAGGAAGCATTCTCAGCTGAGGTCGTTTCGCAGCCACATTAGCAGTGTTCCACAAGGTGCAGTTCTTAATACCGAGTCCACCATCTAACCAACCTTGTTTTTTTTTTTTTCCCCTGAGTTTTCTTGTCTGCCATCATGGGGCTCCGAACAGGCTAACCAACTTATTTAATAAAGATGTACTCCAGTATTTAAGATCTAAATCAGGCAATTGAACTCATACAGGTACATTATCAATTTTCTGTTTTTGAAAATCTTGATGCCATGGTTAAATCCTAATTGCACCACTTTATCCCTAGTTTCCACGTAATCACATCTAACTAACACCACTCCATTTTTAAGCATTACGACCTCAACAGTACGAAAATAAGCCCAAATTCTTCCAAGTTTTCCATTAAGTACTGACAAAGGAGATTAAGCTCCCTAAATATAGCACACAACAGCAGATTCCCAATACCGAATTTGAGGCACAATATCATCCAATTCAGTTTTGCGAATTTAAGGCACAATATCATCCAATTCAGTTTTATGATATTGTGCCTTAAATTCGCTATTGGGAATCTGCAGTTGTGTGCGTACTGACAAAGGAGATTATTAAGCTATACCATGCACCTTCATAGGTGGAACAAACTTTAGCTTGTGACCAACATGCTTAAGCTTAGAGATATCAAAGTTAGCCCAGACAGAGCAAATACCAGGTGATTGCAGTTGATCCCCAAATTGGACCTGACGAGTACTAATCTCCATGCTCAAATATCGCTGAACTTTTTTATCCCCAAATTAATTGATTAATGATTTTTTACATAGATATATATCATATATTTATTAGTTTAAAAATTCATGTATATTCTTAAGTGTCTTTATTATTAACATTATAATTTTATGTATTCGTTTTTCAAATTGATGTGTCATATATTAATTAATTTATAAATTTATGTATAGTAAGTATCTTTATTATTAACATAATACGTTTATGTATAAAGAAACATAAGGGATTGTATAAGCATTTTAATTTTTAAAATAGTTTATAATTATAATTACTGAGATTATACGATCAGGTTATATAATTATTTTTTTGATGGAAGATAGCATTATATAATTATTAGGCATAAGAGATTACATATTAATTAACAAGTCAAATTACAAATTTTGAATTAAGCGTTTAATGAAATACTAGCCGATTCGGGTATTTCCGGATGGTACCAGCTCACCCGCTACGTCACTAGCTTCCTAGGCCTAATCAGTCGGATAAAGGAGAAATCGGCCCAAGATAACCCTTAATGGGTCGGGTAAAAGCCCCAAAGCCCATTAGGGCTAGGGTTTCCCTAAACCATGGTAAAGTATCGTTTTACCGTTTTAAAATCCCCTATAAATACCCATCTTTCCTCAACCCCAAGACATATTATGTTCACTTGGCAAGAAGTCCCCCTTCGGAGGACAATCACTTAAGCTCCCAAGATCTCAAGCTCCCAAGCTCTCAACACTCATCCACATTCATCAACGCTCATCAACGTTCATCCACACTCATCCCGAGAACTTCCATCTTTGGAAATCTTCTCGTCTCCCAAGGAATCCCCACTCACATCGAGGAAGATCTCCTCGATCCATTCAAACTTAGTTCATTACTAACTTGAGCGTCGGAGGGCGTTCCCAGGATCCACCACCGGGGCTTCGCCTTTTGCGAGTTCGAGCGGTCATCACTCGGACTCGGATCGATCGTGCCACGTCCTCGGAACCGGAAGCAGTAAATCCTTCCTCTCTCCGAATCATCATCCACATCATTAACTCGGTTTTCTCCGGAAACAGCTTGGCGCCGTCTCGTGGGGAGGAAGGTAGCATATGGTCGCCAGTGGCACTCGATCTCGATCCAAGATGACTTGCGACACGAACCCACCGGTCCCTCACCCTCATCGTTCAATGCCTACGGGGGCCAATCCCGCAACGCTCCTCAACCCGAGGATGCGGAATCATCTCGGCGGTCTACCGGTAACCGCCACACCCAGCTGGAGGGGTACGTCACCCTAGGGGCTCTCCAAAACTTAATAGAGACCCTTAAAACGACCGTTGCACAACAAGTGCAAGAACAAGTGCGAATCACCATGGAACAGACACATGCCAATCATGCCCTTCCACTACGCCCCAACTCCTGGGTATGGCGCAACCCCCGGGAGGTCAGCCGTTGGCCACTTCTCGGGCGGGATGCCTTCCCATGTAGCCCCGGAACAACCAACCGAGGCACCAACTACGTTTGCTCCTAAGCAGCCAAGTGCCCTCCCGACAAGGGGTCACGAAGAAGGCGATGCCCGAGGGATTATTGATGCAAAGAAAGCTCTCCATAAAGCCAACGAGAATGTTGCAACTTCGCACACGACCTCGACCCCTTATGCTACCCACAGCAGGCGTTCGCCTGGTTTGACGATCATGGCGATGCCCTTGCCCCAAACACGGAGCGAAGGCCCCCGGGAGCATGAGGTCCGCCGGTCCCGCACGATCGGCTACACGTAGCCGCCATTCTCATCGAGCCTCGCAATGCCCCAAGGCGGGACCAAAGCGGTCCGCCGCCCGAGAGCGGGAGCGATCAAGAGAAAGGCGTCATGAGCAATCAAATCCGAAGGGTCCCGAGAAGTCGGAGAGGACTAGGCACACTCCTCCTCGATCCGAGAGGAGGAAGAGTCCTTCCCTGGTAGAAGTTCCACGCCACCAACCCCGCGTCGTCCCCATCTCTCGGCTCCGATTCAAGGCCAGCCCAGAATGTTTTCAGCACTCCATTTTCGAAGAAGATTATGAATGCTCCCCGAATAAAGAAGATAAAGGTTCCGAACATTGATCCATACAATGGCACAACCGATCCTCGAAGATCACTTGGCGTACTACAAGTCCCACATGTACGTTCGGGACGGGACGATGCAACCTACCGCCGATTCTTCCTCGCTACACTAAAGGGAGTCGCGCGTAAATGGTTCAACAATCTTCCCCAAGGGAGCATCTCTTCCTTCGAAGAGCTATGCGAGAAGTTCGTCGCACAATTCATCGCGAGTTGCAAGCGTAAGAAGACTAGCATCCACCTCTCTAAGATTAAGCAAGGGAGAAACGAGACCCTTAAGGACTATGTCCGAAGGTTTCATGGAGAGGCCGTCCTTATCTCCGACTCCGCAAGACGGAGTTGCCTACACCGCCTTCCTTAACGGACTCGGGAGCGGAAGATTCAAATTTTCCCTCGTTGAACAAAAGGTGTCCACCTTAGCGAAGCACTCCGAAAGGCGGCCGACTTTATTCAAGCCATAGAGATCTCGTGCAGAGGAAGGAGATGAGGTCGAGAAGAAAGGAGGAGATGGAAAATTTAATCCTCGAAATGAAGTTGACCACTGTTTCAATACCGACCCCCGCAGTATTCTGATGGAGATCAAAGGGCACCCCATGCTCAAAAAACCACCCCCATGTCCACTCCAGCAAAAGCGCGAGCTTCCAACAAATATTGCGAATTTCATGAACAAACCGGACACAACACTACGGAATGTCGCGCGTTAAAGAAGGCGCTTAGGGAGTTGGCGGATAATGGGCAAATTGATCGCTTCCTCAAAAAAGATACTCATGGAGCACAAGGAGGTTCTTCAAGGCAAGGATATGAGCACTACGATGAGGACGATGCTACTAAGATTGTAGCCACCATCGCTGGGGATTTGCGGGGGCACGACCCTCTCTTCCTGGAAGGCTCGCCTCGGGAGCGCTCAACAAGTCTTGATCACCGGCCAACCTCCACCTCTGAAGGTGCCCACAGTGACCTTCGGAGAACAAGACTTGAAAAGCATGACCGCCCCACATGAGGATCCTTTGGTCATCACACCGAAGATATCGGACACCATAGTCCGCAGGGTTCTTATCGACACGGGAGCTCGGTAGACGTCATCACCATGGAATGCCTAAGACAGCTGAAGTATTCCCCTCGGAATCTGGTTTCCCTCGTCAATCCCGTCGTCGGATTCGGAGGGCGGACGATACACCCCATAGGCATGATCCGCCTACCGGTCGGGGTTGGAGAGAAGGTCGAGGCCGAAACATCGAAGTCAAATTCCTAGTGATCGACATCCCCTCTACCTACAATGTCATCATTGGACGTCCCACCCTCAACCGGATCAAAGCGGTTGTCGCTCCATACCTTCTCCTCATGAAGTATGAGCTTGATGACGGATCCGTAGGAGAGACCTATGGAGAACAAAAGACCGCGCGTGAATGCTACGTAGTGAGCCTTCGACCTTTGATGGAGAAGCGGAAAGAGGAAGGGAAGACTCATGATGATCCTAAGGGTAAGAAGCTAAAGCGGAGCCCCAACCAAAGTCTTCGAGATGATGATGGTGTGCTTCACCACCACAGAAAATCATGTCAAGGTCCGGCTTGCGCCTCCCGAAGACATCAAGCTCATGAGAGAATGGTGCTTATGTAAATAGTTCAAGCTCGTTATCCGGCGTGGGGGCCTTTCTTTAAAGACCCACCCAGCTTAAGTTCGAGAGATTTTGTAAAGGAATCACCCACGATTGACGCGACTTTTCCGAAAGCGCTCAACGGGGCACACATTCCTCCCTTCGTACGGACTTCGATCTTTCATCAATACAATGAGCAAGTTTTTTGCATCTTGGCGTCTCATACTTTACTTTAAGACGATCTTGGGGGCATGAATAGGGGCTAATACAATCCCCTAGAACACCCAAGTCCCTGGTTCCTTTCGTTGTATTTTCTTAACTTTGTCAAAGTTAGAATAAAAGTAGGGGCTAATATAACCCCCTAAGGCCTACTAGTTTCTTTTGTTGTATGTTTTTCATTGTGCCGATTCTGGGGCAACACTAGGGGCTAATACAATCCCCGGGATAGCCAAATTGTAAAACTCAAAGAAGACCCCACTATGATCATGTACCCCAAGTGGCAAGAAAGCAAAAATCGGCGACAATAAAAAGAAGCAACGAGGCAAGTAAGCATCCAACAAGCATCAAAGCAAAGATCAGTTGAAGATAAAAGTTCAAGCAAAACGAAAGAGTATCAAGTCATAATGGCACGCGAACGTCAAAAATAGCTCATATCCCACGAATAGTCATGGAAAGGGGCGCCAATCCTCGGAGCCATCTTTGGCATCCTCGCCAACGCCATCATCCTCGGGGATCTCCCCTCCTTTGGCGCTTTCTCCTAAGGGATTGATACAGCCAAAGAGCTTGACTCCAAGGTGAGATCTTCGGACTATGGTCTTCAAATGCGTACAATCGTCAAAAGAAGGCCTCTTGGACGAAAAAATTACGAGCGTACGCAACTCGACAAGCGAAGATCACATAAGATCATAGAGGATATCTAAGAGACATCACTAAAGCCTTAAGTTACCGGAAAAAGGCACAAGGTCACCGCCCTTGAAGAACACCTTTGTTCAGCAAGAAACCGCTCCAACGCTACAAGGTTCAATCTACGACGGCTTAGCTTCGGATTCCGGCAAAGGATAATCGAGTGCCCACATTTTTCTCAAAAATCAAATGAGCGATGGTTCGCAAATTGAAGACGAAGAAGATTTTTAGCTGTCAAGGCGTACGGTCATTATCATAGCCCAAAGCTAAACATCGTTTGACGACATCGAGCTCGGAGGCAAACGAGAAGCTAACGAAGACCTCCAACGTAAAATTGCGATTTGGGCACAATCGGAGGCACCTTACAAAAACTCATATTAACGAATTAATATATTCAAGTGAAGGTTTGCTCGGGGAGAGTCCGAGTCACCCTAGAGGGGGTGAATAGGGTGATGGAAAAATCTTTGCGAAAACACACACTTTTGTGCGGAAAAGTGACCAAGACAGAATCCGAGTCTAAACACGGGGTCGAAAAGATTGGACTCGAAAGCGATGAATCGAAGAAGCGGGAGCACTAAAGCATGTCCGAGTCTAGAATGTACTCGAAAGAGAACACAGAAATATTTACGTGGAAACCCTCACTGGGGCGAGAAAACCACGGCCCGTGTCAATCCGGACACGAAGTCAAATCCACTATTTTGAGTCCACAAAATACCGTGAACTTGACGAGAACCCGAGTTGCTCCCTTAGACAACTCTATACAGATTTTCCTAGACTCGAAGTTACCTTATCTGATCTAGTACTTCCTAGCTGAGATAACCCTTACAGCCAGGGACAACTAAGCTGAGTTAACCTTTACGGCTTAGTCAAGGGACCTTACAAAGAATGTAAGAAGTGTTTGTAACGAAGTACAAGACCTTACAACTCGGAAAGTAATGAGTTACAGAGTGGGAGTTGTAAGTTGAAGATTGAGAGTAAAAATACAATAACTTTGAACAAGTAAGTGTATAGACAATATGTTACTGCTACCTTCAAGTCTTGTGAAGTGGCTTCTTCTTATAGATAAGACCGGGCGAGTAGCCGTTATTTCCATCTGCTGACCGAGAGTCCTCTGTGACCGTTGAGAAAGGCTTTCGAGTCACTCGGAAAGTATCCGTTGAAATATGAACGTTGGACAACGGTTTAACTCTCTTGGAAGTCCCAAAACCATCGGTTGTGTCTTGAAAGCGAGGTGAAAACCACTTTGTTAGGCTTGGCGTTCAGTTTTCCGGATATTGAAGCGAGACGACTTCGACACAATCTTACGAGACTAAAGCGAGGGAAGGTGAAAAGCCATATCTGCTTGGTGATTTGACGTTACGAAGCCGGCTACTTTTGTAGTTTTGAAAAGATATCCTCGATTGAATAACCTACAAAAGTAAAACAACTTTGGTTCTCAAAGTATAAAATACTTTGGTCCAAGGTTAGACACGAGATAACAAAATAATCTTGAGAAATTACGCAATTGATTATACGAGTCACAAAGGAAATGGAATATTACGAGTCTAATATCCATGATACTCGGAATTCCATATGACTTAGTCTAAAGAAAAGAAACACGTTCTACGAGCAAATATCAAAGTGAGAAAGAACTTGATATAGACTAAGCATGAAATGAGCTATGAATGCTGACTATGCAAACGATAGAGTAAATAATCACAAGTCGGATTACGAGTGAGAAAGGACTCGAGAATAAAGAACAACTTTTACGAGTCGCTAACTAAAAACGATTAAAGAGATATGTGAATGCCGAATCGCATAGGAAGGATACTATTTAATTCAAGTATGTTTCTAAGACACGAGAGAATGCCTTGGAATCAAAACTCTATATGAATGACATCGTTATACCTGATTCGTTTTGCATGACTCGGAAAGATATAGAGCGAGTGTACGAGTCTTCAATCTCCCCTTTTTGATGAAAGGCATTCCAAACTTAAACAGAGACTTTGTTAGAAGAAAATAGATTGATTACGAGTAGTTTGATAAAAAGATAAGGCATATTGAATAGATCGAGTGATGTACAATATATCGAGTAAGATAAAGTATGCTTTAACTCATTAACTCGGAAAAGAAAGAACTCGAAATAATGAAATGCATTAATCCATTAAAAATTTACAAGGGCGGTAAAAACTCCCCCTAAACAAGACAACCAGTTTCGACTACATTTTCTCCCCCTTGCCTTTCAGCAAAAACAAGAACCAAAAAGAAAGGAGAAAAGAACAAGTAATACACATAAGTTGTGCGGACAAAAGAAAATTTTGAAGCGAAATGCTGGAGACAGCGAGGAATCGTGACTCGGTGCATGGCTCCAACTAGGAAGGTGGGGATTTCGAGTAGAGGCGGAGGTGCGCCGGCGCTGATAAGACCTTGACGATGTGCTTGAGCGCGGCGAAGGGAGAACCGGAATAGTTCGCGGGGGCTCGGCTACGAGGGGCTGACCCGGAGATAGTGGATCGAGAGGTTCTTCCCTTGGGACCTCGAGGGCTGGAGGGGCTGCTCTGGCGACTCGGCTGGAGGAGCGAGATCTTCGACCCACTCGAGGCTAGCTGTGCGAGCTGAGTACAGCAATTTGAGCTTGGGGAGCGGTTGCCACGGCCTCTTCTTCCCTTTGCTCGGAAGGGCTGCTTCAGCCGCGGGTTCCTCGGCGTCCTCCGCTGCATCCGTAGCTTCTTCCTCTGCTTCCTCGGCTTCCTCGCTCTCCAGGAGGTCGGGCTCGGGCTCGAAGATGCCTCGGATGGGTCACGAGTCATCCGGGTCTGAGCCGCCTTGGACCGTCGCTCTCGAGGAGCTCGGCCAGCTCCTTCTGCTCCTTAACCAGCTCTCTCATCTCAAGAACGAGAGACTGCTGCTCTCGGATTTGGGGCTCGACCAGTCTTTTGGTTGATGGTCGAGACCACGAAGAACAGAACTTGAAACCCCGAGCATGTCTACGAAATCGAGAGGACACAGAGGTGATCTTGTCCATGAAGATAGGAGACAAGAGGGCAGAGAGAGTTTTGGAAGCACCGGAGGTGGAGGCACCACCAGGTGAAGAGGGAAGAGAAAGAGGGGTGGATTTCGAGTGCGAGGTGGAGAAGGAGGCCTCGGCTACGAGTTGTGAACCCGGACACCGGGGTTAGTTTCCGGTATCCGTACCCCTGGAGTTCCTTCTTGCCGACCACAATGGCCGCCTCGGACACCGCGTTAGGGTCGAGAGGAAGAGGAACTTGGAATTGTTTGAATACAAGGGTGAGAAGAGCACCGAAAGGAAGGGAGGTGTTCTTCTTGCTCTGGAGTTGAGCTAGCACAGCGGCCATTTGCTCAATGATGGAGGGAAGAGGTCGACTTCGTATCCCTCCGGGATATCGAAGAGGGCTTTGAGGTGCTTAGAGTTGGGGTTCTCCTTGCTAGAATGCTTGTGAGAAGAAGGTTCTCATCGGCGGGAAACACGAAGTCGGCTTCGACTTCAAGCGAGTCACGAAAAGTTCTTTCCGGACCCGGGGAATTCTTTAGCGTACTTTTCAAAGAAGTCGTCGGCGACTTCGAGTGAAGGGGATAGGGTTGCTTGTTCAAGAAGAGAGAAGAGACTTTGAACAGGACGGTGAAGGAGGGAGGTGTTGATACGAACGGTAATGTTACGAACCCGAGAGGTTAGAACATTTTCGGAGTGGGTGAGATGAGTATAAAACTCGGAGACAAGTTCGGGATAGATGAACTCGTCTGAAGCACAAGAAAGGGTAGACTCCGGTGGTTTGGATATTGGACAACCGGGAGAATTTGGTTGTTGGGAAGAACTTGTTGTCCGAGCGCAAGATCTTTGGGTGACAACGGGTTTGGAAGGGGTTGAGCTATTCGGCTTGTTGGTGCGAGGCTTCTTAGAGGATGAAGAAACACTGAAAGTCGGGATGGTTTCCTCTTTTAGGCATGGTGAGAGATGAAAATATGAAACTTTTCGAGAGAAAAGGAAAGAGAAGGAGGTGTAGAAGAGAAGAAAACGAAAATGGTAGAAGAAGAGAGATGAGCGGTTGAAAACTTACGAGAGAGAGAGAGAGAGCTTCTTCGACGTCCGCGGACGATCGGGGAACACTATTCACGTAGTATGCTTCCGCGAGAGGGTTTCGTTTGAGAGGGAAGGAGTTTTAGAATACCGAGATGAAGACGGATAGTCATTATTTATAGTGAGTACGCGCGCCCGTTCACTATCCGTTAAGTAACTCCGTTCGACTCGGCCCGTCCATCGATAATTAATGCCCGGTGTGACGGTTCTTCTTCAACGGTTGAGATATCGGTGGTTTAAAATCTGCGGTTAAGATCCGATCGCAGCGCTCGAGAAAGAGAGAGAAAACGGGTTTGAAATTATAATCCGAAACTCTCCATTGTTCTAGAGATAGCTTCGAGAAAATTTGATGTCCAAATTTCTCTTACGTACGAGTTTGACTCGGAAAAGTTTACGAGTGACTCGAAACACGAAATAACTATCGGCCCGGTATCACGTGATCAAGCTGAGCCGATGGTTATTAACAATGAAAGCACAAGGCACGAAATATTCACGAATCATAACACAAAACTAAGCATTTAACATACCAAGCTCATTCCGAATAAAACAGAATTGATCTTCACCAAGAGGCTTAGTAAAGATATCGGCTAATTGAAGATTAGTAGGAATGAACTCAAGTGTAATATCACCCTTTTACGAGTGATCGCGTAAGAAGTGATACCGACTTCAATATGCTTTGTTTTTGAGTGCTTTGGACAGGATTCTTAGTGATGCTGGTTGCGCTTTGATTATCACACTTGATTGGGACTGAGTTGAGAGATAGTCCAAGGTCCTTCAAGTGTTGTTTTATCCGAGAGAATGCGAGCGCAACAAGCTCCAGCGGCAATATATTCAGCTTACTGCAGTTGATAGAGCTACTGAGTTTTGCTTCTTTGAGTGCCGGGATACTAGGGATTGACCCAGAAATTGGCAAGCTCCGGATGTGCTCTTTCGATCAACTTTGTATCCTGCATAGTCTGCGTCGAGTACCCGGTCGAGTCGGTTACGAGTCTCTGGAGTACCATAGTCCTAGATTACGAGTGCACTGCAAGATATCCGAATATTCTCTTCACCGCGAGTGAGATGTGATTCTTTTGGATTAGCTTGAAATCGTGCACATAAGCAAACACTGAACATTATATACGGTACTGCTTGAAGTAAGATATAGCGGTGATCCAATCATACCCCGATAGAGTTTCGATCTCTTGCTTTACTGTCTCATCCGAGTCGAGCTTTATACTGCTTGCTCATAGGAGTAGATGCGTGCTTTGCATCTTGAAGCTTATATTTCTTCAGCGGTTCCTTGGTGTATTTTGATTGATGAACAAAGATTCCATTTTTGTCTTGTTTGATTTGCAATCCAAGGAAGAAGTTGAGTTCTCCCATCATACTCATTTGGAACTCTTGACTCATCAACTCGAGAAAATTCTCGGCACAGAAATTCATTAGTAGCACCGAAAATAATATCATCAACATATATTTGAACAATGAGAAAATCTTTCCCTTTGGTCTTTATGAATAAAGTCTTGTCGATCTGACCTCTTTTAAAATTATTTTGAACCGGGAAGCTGCTCGAGTCTTTCATACCAAGCTCTAGGGGCTTGCTTAAGACCATAGAGAGCCTTTTGAAGTTTGAAAACATGATTTGGAAATTCTGAGTTTTCAAAACCAGGGAGGCTGCTCGACATAGACCTCTTCTTCAATAAAACCATTGAGAAAGGCACACTTAACATCCATTTGATATAATTTAATATGCATGCGGGATGCAAATGCCAACAGTATTCTAATGGCTTCAATTCTAGCTCTTGGGGCAAAGGTTTCCCCACAATCAATTCCTTCTTCTTGATTGTAACCTTGAGCTACAAGTCTAGCTTTGTTTCGACAACTATTCCACCCTCATCCAGTTTGTTTTTGAAAACCCATTTGGTTCCTATAGCTGGGTGGTCGGAAGGTCGGTTGGTCAGAGTCCGGACTTGGTTTCTTTCAAATTGATTCAGCTCTTCTTGCATGGCCTCTACCCATTCGGGTTCATTAAGAGCTTCTAGTGCATTTTTGGGTTCAGTTAGTGAAATGAATGCGGTGAATGCACATAGATTATGAAGAGAAGAACGAGTTCTTACCCCACTTGTTGATATCGAAATTATGTTTTCTTGGGGATGACTTGGAAGTAAATTTGAACGCTTTACCAGTTCTTTGATTCACCAGGTTTGTGGGCTGAATAGCTTGATCTTCGAAGCTTGTTACGAGTGATCGGCTCCATTGACTTGCTCGCTACGGCGACTTCTTGAGTTATTTCATTCTGAACTTCCTCGTTACGAGTGATCTCCTTCGAGTCTTTGAAAGCTCATCTTCATCATCATCCTTTCTGAGCTTCAGTTACGAGTATGAAGATTCACTTGGTTTTCCTGTTCAAGCTCATCAAACACTACGTGGATACTTTCTTCCACTTTGTTAGTTCTCTTGTTGAAGATACGGTAAGCTTTGCTATGAGAAGAGTAACCTAGAAAAATTCCTTCGTCGACCGAGCATCAAACTTGGTCGAGATGATCCTTACCATTGTTGTGGACAAAGCACTTACATCCAAAAGGTGCGAAATAGGAAATGTTTGGCTTCCTCCCTTTGTAGAGTTCATAAGGTGTTTTCTTCGAGAATGGGTCGATGAGGCATCGATTGAGAGTGTAGTTAGGCTGTGTTTACTGCCTCTGCCCAGAAATAGTAAGGCAAGTTGTGTTCAATCATCATCGTCCTTGCTATTTCTTCAAGGGTTCTGTTCTTTCTCTCAACTACTCCATTCTGTTGAGGAGTTACGGGTGCTTGAGAAGTTGTGAGAAATTCCATTCTTGTCACAAAACTACGAGAATTCCGAGTAATCGAACTCCCTTCCATGGTCGGTTCGAATCTTTTGAATCCGAGTGCTGGGACTCCACTTGAATCTTTCTACGAGCTTACTGAATTCCTTGAAGGCTTCATTCTTATGCTTGAGAAAACACACCCAGGTAAATCTTGAAAAATCATCAATGATAACAAGTATGTAAGATTTACCTCCGAGACTCTTTACGGGAATTTCGCCACATAGATCCATATGCGGTAATTCAAGCACGTTGGATGTGGAAACTGTCTTCGAGAGATTTGAATGAAGATCGACTTGTTTCCCTACTGGTGCATGCTTCACATACTTTATCCTTCTCAAACGTACGGTTAGGTAATCCTCTAACTAGATGATGAGATGCAAGCTTTTTGATAGTATGCATGCTAATATGACCTAATCTACGATGCCAAGTCCAAGAATCATCTTGAAGAGATGCTTTCAAACAGGATAAATTCTGACTTGGGTCGAGAAGAGGGATGATGTAGGTATTACCTGATCTCTTACCTGAAAGTTTTATCTCTTTGGTGATCTCATCCGTGATGTAGCACTTGGATTGAGTGAATTTTACCTCTTGTCCTTTGTCACAAAGCTGGGAGATGCTAAGTAAGTTGTACTTTAGTCCTTTGACAAGGTAGACTGGGCTCACCAGACTGTTTCCATTACCAATCTTCCCAATGCCCACTATCTTGCCCTTGCTTGTCATCACCAAAGGTCACCTTTCCTCCTTTATATGATTCCAACTCGGAAAAGAGTCCTTGGTCACCTGTCATATGTCGTGAGCATCCACTGTCCAGGTACCAATGTCCTTTTGATCTTTTACGAGTGACCTGCAAAACAGAGATAATCTAACCCTTCTCACTTCCTCTAACGAACCCGGTAACATTTCTTACTGTGGTCCTTTTACGAGGAAGAAGGTGCTTCGGAACCCAGATTTGAATGACTTTGGGTTTAGTCGATTCTGAGTCTTCTTCTTCTCAAGGAGCTGAGTCTGTGTCTCTTTCCTTTTAAAAACCTTTCCTTTTGAAACAGGAGAAAATGGTTTCCTTTTGTAAATAGGTCCGGGTTTAGTCCTCCTTTCATTTTTGTGAATGGGACCATGCTCAGCCTTTTTGAACTTAACGGTTCCGGAATCCTTTTTGAACAAATCTGAGTAAGAATTAGATTCTTCCTCCTTGTTGAAACCAAGACCTTCTTTTCTAAAAGAGACACATTGTGAACCTAAGAGCATATCAAGGTTCTTACGTCCTTGAGTAAATTTTAAAACCAGATCTTGAGACTCGGTGAGCTTACTGTTTCAGTTGCTCATTTTCTTTTCCGAGTAACTCGGACTCGGTCTCATTAGTTTGAGCACTTGTCTTGAGTTCTCCGAGTGTGAGTCTCGGTTTTCCAATTCATTTTTAAAGAAGTTTTCTCGAAGTGATTGACTCAAGTTGTTCCTTGAAATGAGAAGAATCAGAATTGGACTTTTCTTCCAAAGTAAAGATGTATTTAGCTAAATCAACTTTGGAGAATTTGAGGAAGTAGTTTATTACCTCTTGAGGATCGGTTTCCTCATTATCCGAGTACGTGTGCGAGTCGACTCTTTTCGGCTTCCGAGTCGGTGATTGCCATTAGACACTTTGAGTCATCCGAATCCTCGTCGTCTTCGAGATGATTCCTCATCACTCCAAGTTGCCATCATGGCCTTTTTCTTCTTCCTGTCCCTTCTTCGTTTTGGACGAGTCTTTGACTATGTGGTCTTTGCTGCCACATTCAAAACATCCAGAATTCTTAGACAAAGATAACTTTGAGGGTGAAGAAAACTTACCTTTTCTGTCTCTCTTGTCCTTTTTGTAGAATTCTTCTTTTGGTCTTTTGTCCCATCTTTTGTGCTTTATCATTTTCTTGAAGCCTCTTGCAATGAGTGCCATGGGATCATCTTCTGAGTCGGAGGAGCTTGGACTTGCTTCTTTGGATTACGAGGCTTTAAGTGCGACGTTCCTTTTGGAAGTACCCTCGGCATCTTCTTCTTCCGGATGTATCTCATGAGTCGAAGCTTTCCAATGAGCTCGTCTGGTTTCAAGAGTGAGAGGTTCCGAGCTTCTTCTATGGCGAGTCACCTTAGGACCCCATCGTCTCTTGGGTAGGCTTCGAGAATTTTCGGCACATTTCTTCATGGGAGATCTTCTTTCCCAGAGATTTGAGATTGTTGGTGATCTCGGTGAAGCGTATGAACATCCGAGTAATGTTCTCTTCGGCTCCATTTTGAAAAGCTCATATTTGTGAAGATACTTGGCTGATCTTTGCTTGTCTCACCTGACTTGTACCTTCATAGGTGTTGACCGAGTGTCCCACACCTCTTTAGCGAGTCACGAGGCGAGACTCGATTATATTCTTCGAGCTTATGGCGCACATGAGGATATTCATGGCTTTGAAGTTCTTTACGAACTTCTCTGCCTCGCTGGCGTGAACTCAGCCTTTGTCTTTGGAAGGATTCTGAATTCATCTTGTCTTTGTTGGAATGTAGTTTCCTTGTTGTATGATTTCCCAAACTTCTTCATCGTGATCCATAAGGAAACATTCCATGAGCTTCTTCCAGTGACCGAAATTTGAACCTTTGAATTTTGGTGGCCTGTTGGAAGATCTACCTTCGTCGAACTCTCCGGTGTTACGAGCCATCGATCTTTAAACCTTTGGACTGTTAGATCCTTTACGAAAGGCTAGGCTCGATACCAATTGAAGGTTTGCTCGGGGAGAGTCCGAGTCACCCTAGAGGGGGTGAATAGGGTGATGGAAAAATCTTTGCGAAAACACACACTTTTGTGCGAGAAAAGTGACCAAGACAGAATCCGAGTCTAAACACGGGGTCGGAAAAGATTGGACTCGAAAGCAGTGAATCGGAAGAAGCGGGAGCACTAAAGGCTGTCTGAGTCTAGAATGTACTCAGAAAGAGAACACGAAATATTTACGTGGAAACCCTCACGGGGCGAGAAAACCACGGCCCGTGTCAATCCGGACACGAAGTCAAATCCACTATTTTGAGTCCACAAAATACCGTGAACTTGATGAGAACCCGAGTTGCTCCCTTAGACAACTCTATACAGATTTTCCTAGACTCGAAGTTACCTTATCTGATCTAGTACTTCCTAGCTGAGATAACCCTTACAGCTAGGGACAACTAAGCTGAGTTAACCTTTACGGCTTAGTCAAGGGACCTTACAAAGAATGTAAGAAGTGTTTGTAACGAAGTACAAGACCTTACAACTCGGAAAGTAATGAGTTACGAGTGGGAGTTGTAAGTTGAAGATTGAGTAAAAATACAATAACTTTGAACAAGTAAGTGTATAGACAATATGTTCTGCTACCTTCAAGTCTTGTGAAGTGGCTTCTTCTTATAGATAAGACCAGGCAGAGTAGCCGTTATTTCCATCTGCTGACCGAGAGTCCTCTGTGACCGTTGAGAAAGGCTTTACGAGTCACTCGGAAAGTATCCGTTGAAATATGAACGTTGGACAACGGTTTAACTCTCTTGGAAGTCCCAAAACCATCGGTTGTGTCTTGAAAAGCGAGGTGAAAACCACTTGTTAGGCTTGGCGTTCCGGTTTTCCGGATATTGAAGCGGACGACTTCGACACAATCTTACGAGACTAAAGCGGGGAAGGTGAAAAGCCATATCTGCTGGTGATTTGACGTTACGAGCCGGCTACTTTTGTAGTTTTGAAAAGATATCCTCGATTGAATAACCTACAAAAGTAAAACAACTTTGGTTCTCAAAGTATAAAATACTTTGGTCCAAGGTTAGACACGAGATAACAAAATAATCTTGAGAAATTACGCAATTGATTATACGAGTCACAAAGGAAATGGAATATTACGAGTCTAATATCCATGATACTCGAGAATTCCATATGACTTAGTCTAAAGAAAAGAAACACGTTCTACGACAAATATCAAAGTGAGAAAGAACTTGATATAGACTAAGCATGAAATGAGCTATGAATGCTGACTATGCAAACGATAGAGTAAATAATCACAAGTCGGATTACGAGTGAGAAAGGACTCGGAATAAAGAACAACTTTTACGAGTCGCTAACTAAAAACGATTAAAGAGATATGTGAATGCCGAATCGCATAGGAAGGATACTATTTAATTCAAGTATGTTTCTAAGACACAGAGAATGCCTTGGAATCAAAACTCTATATGAATGACATCGTTATACCCGATTGGTTTTGCATGACTCGAAAGATATAGAGTAGTGTCCGAGTCTTCATCAAGCTCAACATGTTTCAACCAGTGGAGTCATGGCCATCGCATTTCCGCTACAAATTGGGCTGATATTTTCCGTCCGAAGGAGCCTACAATTTCTTCGCTCTAAAATCGAGGTCGGTATTTTTCCGTCCCCTTCGAAAAATTTTGCGCATAAAATTGGTTGGGAATGTTTCCCCAAAATATGCCAACATAATAAAATAAAATTTTAAAATTTTAGGGTTAGGGTTAGTGTGTTAGGGTTGTTAGGTTTTTGGGAGTTTTGAGGAAGGGTCCCGGTAGAGGTTGGGTCCGGGGGTCGGTCCTAGGGGTCGGGTCCGGGGTCGGTCTCGGGGTCGGGGTCTGGGGTCGGGGGTCGGGGTCGGTCCGGGAGCAGCAGGGTCCGCGCGAAGAGGAGAGAGAGAGAGAGTTGGCGAGCGAGAGAGCGAGGAGTGAGCGAGGAGTGAGAGGAGGGTCGGGTTCGGGGTCTGGGGAGGGGTCGGGGTGGGGGTCGGTCCTGGGAGGACCAAGTCCAGCGAGAAGCGAGAGAGGGAGAGTCGGCGAGAGGGAGAGCCGAGTGAGCGAGAGTGAGAGGGAGAGCCGAGTGAGCGAGAGCGAGAGGGAGAGCCGAGTGAGCGAGAGCGAGAGTGTGCGTGAGGGGTCTGGGGAGGGGTCGGAGTGAGGGGTCGGTCCTGAGAGGACCGAGTCCGAGCGAGGGGGAGGGGCGAAACAAGGCCAGCCGAGAGAGAGAGAGAGCTCGCGGGAGCCCGAGAGGTGAGTACGCAGCGAAGAAACGAGAGAGAGATTCGGCGAGCGAGAGAGCGAGGCCGAGAGGGTGCGAGCGAAGGGTCGGGGAGGGATCGGTGCTTGGGAGAGCCGAGTCCGAGCGAGAGGGAGAGGGCGAAACAGAGCAGCGGTGAGGGAGAGAGAGTGCGTGTGAGAGGCCGAGAGAGTGGAGAGGGGATTCCGTGAGGGGGTCGTCTCCGGGGTCGATCCGGGCGGTCGGTCCCGGGAGGGCGATCCGCCGAGTGTAGTGTGAGGAGAGAGGTAGCAGCGTAGCAGACAGGAAGACGAAGGAGGGAAGCACAGCTAGGGCGAGAGGAGAGAGAGGCGGGAGGGGGTTTTGAAAGGTTGGGCCGAGAGAGAGCCCAGCAGAACAGTGGAAGGCAAGCGTGAGGGAGAGAGCCGGGCCGAGGGGAGAGAATAGGCCCGGGAGGGGGAGAGAGCTGCGGGAGTGAGAGAAGAGAGCTGGGCCGAGGGGAGGTCCCAACGCGAGCGAGAGGGAGTGGGAGAAAGAGAGAAGCGGGCCGAGAAGGGGGTAGGCCCGGCGCGAGAGGAGGTCGAGAAAGAAAACTAAGAGGGGAGCAAGTGGGTCGGGAGAAAGAGAGAGTTGGGCCGAGAGTAGTTGCGAGCCCCGTACGAGGGGGCCAGGAGAGAGAGAGAGCGAGAGGGGGCGGTTGGGCCCGAGAGGGAGAGCGAGTGGGCTGAGAGAGTGGACTGGGCCGAGGCGAGCATCGGCGAGCAGTAGTGGTTAGTGATAGGTCTCGAGGGTCGGTATGAGAGGTCGGATTCGGGAGTCTTAAAATAAAAAAATAAAATAAAGAGTTACGTTAACTTCGAAAAAAAAATCTTCCGCAATGAAGCATATGATTTCGGAGCCGAGACGTCTCTCGACGTCAAACAACGACTTAGCCTCCAGGAGCTAACAAGTCATATTTCCACCTCCACAAAGGGGACATCCTTCGAAGTTACGGTAGCGATAACTTAGCCTCCGGAGCTAAAAAATTGTACCCCTAACATCATAAAAGGAACGCCTCTCGGAGGACACACAATCATGCACTTCTAAGCCTACGGGAGCTGGAAGGTCGCGTAAAGACCCATGTCCGCATGGGCACTCGCACTCCTAACTTAAGGTTAGGGGTCGCGCTCTCCGTGGGATGTTCCCTAGCGAGAATCATGCACTTCTAAGCCTACGGGAGCTGGAAGGTCGCGTAAAGACCCATGTCCGCATGGGCACTCGCACTCCTAACTTAAGGTTAGGAGGTCGCGCTGACAATCATGCACTTCTAAGCCTACGGGAGCTGGAAGGTCGCGTAAAGACCCATGTCCGCATGGGCACTCGCACTCCTAACTTAAGGATAGGAGTTCGCGCTCGACGATCATGCATTTTCAAGCCTCCGGGAGCTGAAAGGTTGCGTAAAAGACCCATGACAACGCTACCGTGGGCAAACTCACTTTCTTCGGATCCGAGGCACATAGGGGCTGGGACGCCTTGAGGATCCTAGAAGGATCACGAGAGGACTCATCCTCCCCGCAAGAGCCCTAGAAGGACCATGGGAGGACTCATCCTCCACGAAGAGCCCCCGGGAGGATCACAAGAAAACTCATCCTCCCCGCAGGACTCCTTTTTAGCCCCAAGGGGCCAAGTAAAAAGTCAAATCAAATCATTATCACAAAAATCGCAAGAATGGCAAAACAAAACGAGCAAGGCCCGAAAGCTCGTCAAGCAACGACTTAGCCTTCGGGCTGACAAGTCGCATCTCAACTTTCGTAAAGGGCTATCCTTTGGGGTTACGAGTCAATTTGCACTCGGCGACGACTTGACCTCCGGGAGCCGAAGATCGCACTCTCAGCCCCATAGAGTGGTACCCTATAAGAAGTTATCTCTCACGCACTTTCGAACCTTCAGGAATCGAAAGGTCGCGCAAAGACCCATTCCGTCATGGGCATTCACGCATTTGCGAACCTTCGAGAATCAAAAGGTCGCGCAAAGACCCATTCCGTCCTAGGCACTTGCACTCCTAACTTAAAGTTAATAGGTCGCGAGCACTTTCGAGCCTCCGGAGCTGAAAGGATGCTCGAAATTACTCTCTAGGCCCGAGGGGCTAAGTGAAAATCGTTTATCGCAACAGAGCGTCTACCACAAGACAAGAAGGCGAAGAACAACAAAGTTAACAAAGCAAGCTTCATTCATTCATTCATTCATTAAGACAAGAACGCGTAGTGCGCCATTACAAGAGAAGCAAAGCGTCTAAAACTCAAGATACTACGCTACGACGCTATGGCTATACTATTACGCTACGGTTACACTACTTAGACGGAATGAGGACCCCGGCTACCACATCACTTCTCCTTCGGAAGATTCCTATTTTTCTCTGCCTGGAAGGTTCCTCCTCTTCTCCGTCGGAAGGTTTCTCTTCTTCTCCGCAGGGAGGCCACTCCCCTTTGCCTTGGGCGAGTCCCCACGTTCATCAAAGGAGTGGGTTGAAGGGCCATCCACCGACTCGCCACTCTCCATAGGAAGATTAAGAGACGAGCCAACACTCGAAGCGGCCCCTCCACCTGTCGCATCGCTTGCTGAAAAGCTCGGGTTCGTTGCTCGAAGTTCGACGAAGAGATCATGGTTGCGCTCCACCCAGGCCTCAAGAATATCCCACTCGGGACGGATCGTGGCTCGAAATAATTTATCGTACTCCTCACCGTCATTTATCAACCCCAACTTCCAAGCATCGTCAATGAGAAGCAAGTAGAACGCCTCCGCGACGAAGGATAGTCGGCGATGCTCAATCGCTGTTTGCTCCACATTCCACCTACCTACCTCGGGAGGCATGCAGGCGAACGTGAGGGGCTAAATGATTCGGGTATTTCCCGGATGGTACCAGCTCACCCGCTACGTCACTAGCCACCTAGGCCTAATCGGTCGGATAAAGGAGGAATCGGCCCAAGATAACCCTTAATGGGCCGGGTAAAAGCCCCAAAGCCCACTAGGGCTAGGGTTTCCCTAAACTATGGTAAAGTACTTGTTTTACCCCTTTAAAATCCCCTATAAATACCCATCTTTCCTCAACCCCAAGACATATTATGTTCACTTGGCAAGAAGTCCCCCTTCGGAGGACAATCACTTAAGCTCCCAAGATCTCAAGCTCCCAAGCTCTCAACACTCATCCACATTCATCAACGCTCATCAACGTTCATCCACACTCATCCCGAGAACTTCCATCTTTGGAAATCTTCTCGTCTCCCAAGGAATCCCCCACGCACATCGAGGAAGATCTCCTCGATCCATTCAAACTTAGTTCATTACTAACTTGAGCGTCGGAAGGGCGTTCCCGGGATCCACCACCCGGGCTTCGCCTTTTGCGAGTTCGAGTAGTCATCACTCGGACTCGGATCGATCGTGCCACGTCCTCGGAACCGGAAGCAGTAAATCCTTCCTCTCTCCGAATCATCATCCACATCATTAACTCGGTTTTCTCCGGAAACACTAGCATAATTTTAAAATACACAATTAAACTACAATGTATGACATCTCAACTTGCCATAGAATTTCAAATGCTTTCAAGAAGTGTAACTCGGAATGTATTCATCGTAACTCACTACTACAATAATTACTTTTTATTATGGGTGTACAACGGTTATGAACAAAAACATACTAAAAAATAAGGTGGTGGTATTTTTGTGAAAATTTGAGAAAAAGAATGATCTATTACTACGGTTCCTAACCGGAACCGTAGTAATAGGTACAGATATGACTTAGTATTACGGTTCTGTCCAAGAACCCTAGTAAAAGGTTTGTTCCAAAAATTAAAAACAAGGTAGTGAGATTTGCAAAAGCGCCGCCTTTAGGGCCAACAGGCGTGCGCGCGGGGTGTGTGTGCGCTCTCTCACTCTCTCTTTCCTCTCTTTCCCTCATTTGAATTTCTTTCTCTCTTCCTCTTTCTCCTCTCTTCAAAACTCCAATGACAACGAGAATGTTTTGTTCGAGGATGAGAGAGAATGCTTCGAAACTGGGAGATAATACTCTTCCAGTGCCTCTTCCTCGTCAATCGATTAAGCCTATAAACTTGAAGCCGGTTAATAAACCGCGAAGCGACGAGACGGAGACGAAGAAATTAGAAGGCATAAATGAAAACACAGAGATTTTTATCCAAGAATTGGAGCAAGAATTGCTTCTTCAACTCCTTGAATCCATGGACAACTGTGATAGGATGCTTGCCAGAGGCTTATGAATATTTATTAATTACTCCTCCTTTATAAGAATTTTGAGCATTTCTTTTTTGGATGTGTTTCTAGTGCAATTAATGTTGGATCAATTTTATTTATTTTTAAATTTCTTGATTGATAAATTTTTCTTTCGGAGCAGAAAAAGAGGAAAAAGCACGATTCGAGAGAGGGAAGAAGAAAAAGAGAGCAAAGCTGGGTGAGAAACGGATGAAGAAAGCGAGAGAGGAAGGGATTCAAAGACATGATTTTGTGTAGATTTAAAAAAATTTCTCACTTGTTTGAATTTTTGTGACTCCATGGATGGTTCAAAATTTCTTAAATTTTTATTGCAGTTTCATATAAATTTATGACAACTTTTTGTAATTTTTGGTGAATTTTAAATGAGTAAATTCTGTGTTATAAAATTTTGAAAAAAAATTATTCTGTTTCGAAAATTTAGGGTTGTTTGTGTTGTTTGAGCGGAAACTTCGTTTACGGAGGGACTTTTACTACGATTCAACCGCAAGAGCCATAGTAAAAGGCTTGCTCAACCTATTACTACCGTAATAAAAGCCTCGGGGTTGTATGTAGGTATAGTAATAGTAGATAAGTATCTTTTACTAACGTATTAAAAGATACTTAGCAATTACTATAACTTCAGCCGTAATAAAAGGTCATTTTGAATTGTTATAAAAGATGATTCACATAATAATGTTTATTAAATACGTTCAACATGTGTGAGTCATAGCTTCTTCCACGATGTAAAAAAAATTGTAGGGATTCTAGCTCTCTAGTTTCTTGATTAAGGGGAAATGAAGGTGAGAAGATAATTGGCATGCATACACGCACGGACACACATGGGGAGGCACACAAAGCCATAACAACGTGAGTTTTATTCTTGGATCATCCATATTATTGGAACCAAGCTACCGTTGGCCCACATATAGGGAGCCTTATATTATGTGGTAGTAGGCATAGTCCTCATATTTTCAACTTAAAACCTTACTTAAGGAGAATAAGTATTAAAATCTTAAGGAAAATAAATGTCAAACCAATTATGTGGCAGTAGAACAATTCTAGCTAGATTTCAAGTCATGTTACTTATCCTAAACTCACAATACTAGCTAGATTTCAAGTCATGTTACTTATCCTAAACTCTTCTTCACTTTCAGGGCGACAATTTTGGTTTAACCCCATTCACACCACTATCCGTAAGCCCGCCATTCAAGTTTTGGATTAGGCTGCCAGCATTAGTTTGACTTGACAGATGGGTAGAATTGGGTTATCGTAATGTCTTGATGGAGCATTCTGGGGAAGAAGACATTTCTTCTAATTTTTAACAAAATCTTGAATAGGCTTGATTGAAAGCGCCATATTAGTATCTTGGTTTAATCTATGTTCACTTGCAAGAGTTGACAATGAAATAAGACAACTTGATGGTACGATTAAGTTAGAGAAATCATCATAGAGAAAAATTCATTTTGTGGGTGAACGAAATGAATCCTGCTTGAAATGGCAAATAAAATTAACATAAATAAATATAAACGAATAGAAATAAGCAAACACAAACAGAAAGGAACAGAAATGATTAGTTGCAATGAGTAAAAATGAACGAAACGAACAAAAATGAGTAGAAACGAACAAAAATGAATAGAAACGAATAAAAATGAGAAAAAACGAATAGAAATGAACATAGTTGAACATAAAATAAAAATAAATGTTAAATAGAAAGCAGAAATAGAAACGGACATAAATAAACAAAAAGAGTTAATAATGTTCAAAATTAGTATGAAATAAGACAACTTGATGCTAAGACTAAGTTAGACTAAGTTTGAGAGTGAACAAAATGAATCAATCAAAATACAATACAAACTATCTAAAACTATTAACATTTTAATAGCTTGACGTCTGGACAGATAATAAGTTAAGATATCATTTTATGAAAATAATATATGTAGTTTACCAGTCTTAGATTTTAATAAATTAATTATTTTATTCTCATTAATAAAATATTTTAGATTTTATATTTTGATGGCTAGAATGGAGCACTTCTACTTGGTTTAATCTATTCACTGGTGACCCCATATTTAAATGAATGATGCCCCTCCTCCTCCCCAGTCGCATCCACCACTGCAAAATTCCCAAGGAATTGAATAGTTATTATAGAATTAATAAGAATGGCTTCTGGTCAAAGTTCGGGACCGTGGGGAAATGCAGCTGATGCAACAAACTGGGACTTTGAGTTGGGTCCTTGCAAATTGATTCAAGAAGTTTTAGTTCGGGCTGGAAACGTTGTCGATGGAATTGGCTTCGTCACTGTTGACAATCGCGCCAATATCACCACTCAATCCTTCGGCCATCAAGGCGGTGAATCTATTAGGGTAACCGTAACCTTTACTCTTAAACTAACTACTCTAATATTTTCTAATTTGAATTTGAGTTTTCATGATACTTTTTGTAATTTGTTAGATGTGTAATTCAGATCAAATTGGCATCAGATGAATATATAACACATATAAGTGGAACTTGTGGCGTGTATAAACATGGTGGTATATGTCACATTGCGACCATTACAATACACACAAATAATTGTCAGGCTGGATACGGGCCATACGGACAAGGGAGGGATTTGAGCAATGTCCAGTCTTTTTCAACTACATGGCAACCAGGGCATGCTGTTGTTCGAGTTTTTGGAAGAGCTAATGAGTACCTTGAGTCTATTGGAGTTTATATAAAATAGGTAAGGCTGGCCTTTTGGTTCAACTTATTTATTTTTGTGTTTTATGCGTCTATCAAATTTACAATTAAATTAAGAGTTATTTATATCTAAATTAATAAAGTTTCATATGTAGTTTAATTTGAATTAAGATTCAATTTCTCCTATTACCTAAAAAGGTTATACACAAGTCTAGTATTGTCAATGAATTAAGTTTTTAGATTGAGTTAATTGTCATTTGCATTCATCACTCGCTTCCTACATCTTATCCATCCTATCCATCCGTCTTCTATAGAACCTCATCTATTTATCCATCAATCATCCATAGGTGAAATCGGGTTGATTAGATAGTAAATGGTATAGATGACTAAAGTTTATATAGAATGATGAACAAATTTAAAAGAACATATACCTTTTCTTTGGAATTAAAAAAAAAACATACTTCAAATACAAAAGATGTGTAAAAGTTATATTTACAGTTGATAATATTTTAAAATTAATTTATAATCATATTGGAAATGGTAAAATATAAGGCGCGAAAAATCCAAAGTTTACTAAATACAAATGCATGATAAATGGGATGGTGGTAAGTAGGTAAAGGATCATGTGATGGGTAGGATATCGCATTAATTGTCTGCATCCAACCAAATCTATGAACTCATCTATCCTGCCATCATGCGTATCCATCCTTAAGACTCACCCACTCTTTTAGGTTGGGTTACGAGTAAAATGGTTATATGTCTGTCATACGCATATAGGATTGTAGAAATTACATACTCTCCGAAAGCATCCCCCACCCCTAACACATGCCTTCCTAAGAAATTATAATATCTAAGGCAATAAGATATCTTATCTTGTAAATAGCCTTATTTAACCTTATTTAATTTATTTTTTTAAATAACCGCCTTTTCCAAACTCTGCCCTTCCCCCTCTTCACCATAGACCAACCCCAATCACCCTCGGCAGGACATCGGTGGCTATCAGGTGACTGGAACCCCGCTACCGGGAGAGTTGCCCACCTCTAATGAGGGTTCAAACGGATAATACGGATTGAGTTTGCTGGAAAGGTCAACGTTCCACCATGGGAAAGGAAAAAGGGGTGAGGTGAGAGGAGATAGGATCAAAGGGCTTGTTAAGAGACAGATTGTGTGAGGTTGAAAACTTTAAAACGAAATTGCGACAACAAAAAAATAAAAAAAAAAGGAGGCTGATGTCGGAAAGCATGGAAGGTGGGTGTGGCTAGCAAAATAGGAGGGAATAGGCCGGAAAGAAAGAATACAAGTTGGTGGTAGGGATAGAGGAGAAAGGGCTTGCGCTAATAACAATTATGAACTCACTCGAGGTCGGATGCGATGGTGGTGTTTCCAACGAGTAGCCAATCATGCTGGTGATATATTTATTTTAGCATTAATGGTTGTTATTCACTCCGTTTTAAAATACTAATTGTTTTAAGGTTATAAGGGATTATTAAAAAATACTAAATTTATGGCAAAATTTATGTTAAAAGGCCAAATTATCCCTAGATTTTATTGAAAATGAAGAAAATCGATGAAAAAAGGAGAGAAATAAAACGATTAATAAGGAAAAAATTGGTAAAGTAGTAATTAATACGTTATTGAAATTTTAAAGTGACAAGTATTGTGAAATGAAAAAGTTAATTTAAAGGACAAGTATTTTGAAATGGAGGGAGTAATCGGAAACATTGGTATTGTTAATCGTAATTATTATTAACATTGATAACCACTGATAGCAACTAACCGCTAATAATATTCATTAGTGAATGTTGGTGGCTGTTTACCACTAATTATAAGTGTTAACCTCTAACCATGCGTTTAATCATGATATGAGAGGTACTTGGAAATTATTTGGGGGAACAAAGGGTTACAAAAACTAATGCAGTAAATTTTGTAGGGTATAAAATTGAAATTTCTCCCAAAAAATCTGTTTTTCGTCCATCAAACCTTCAAAGGTGCGAATAAAGAGACATAATTATGAATATATCCCAAAACCTACTTAACATTTTTAAAGCACCCTATATATTTTAAGACTCGCAAAAAGTTTCCTTGTATTATTTAATCCGAGCAACAAGTATAAAAACTTTTAATTGATTGAATATATTATAAATTGTAATACAAGTAGTTCTTATAAATGTGACATTGTGGTCGTTGACTTTACAGGTGCCGCATGCCTATTACTATCAAGTGCAGCAGTAAAAAGATTACATTCAGTTATGAGTATGAAGGTGTTGTGTTGTTTATGATACTTCGATTGTGACTTTCAATAAAATAATATTGCATCTTACTTTCCCATGTTTATAATCTCTATGTGTATGTTCTGAACAACTTTCTTGATCAATTTAAAAAATTGGCATATGGAGAAAAGATGAATGTAACAGTCGTCAGATTGCAGCGTAATTTGCATCTGTGTCAACCGATCTTTGGTGTTTAACCTTCCCACGCAAATTCTCCAAAACCAAAAGGCCTGCTTTGCGATATTTGATCTTTCCCATATGCACTATTAGCAATAGGAAATTATTTCTTGTACCAACAACCATGCATATCCACTGGAGTTACTACAGGATCCAATTGGATGAGCAGTCCAACAATTATGGCTATCTTTTTTTATATATAAAATGATAAGTACAACAATTAGTAGGTAGCCCTTCTCGCAGAGGTTCTACCTAAGTTGTCCTCCATTAAAATGGAGAGAAAAGAAGAAGAAGAAAAATCTGACCAAAATAAGGAGGAAGAAATACAGAGACCACATTTGGTCATCCAATCAGCGGCTCTATTTCCTTCTCTAAATGTATAACGGATGACCACATGATCGCATCTTTGAAGATAATGATGTGTGTCCTCGATGAGTGTCCGAATTTCCCGGGGTATCTGTATCTCTCCTTTAATCCCTTTAATAACAACTTGATTATCTCATCCTAAAACAATTGATCGAAAACCCGCTTGTACTGCTGCTCTTACCCCATTCCGCATAGCGAAGCTTCGGCTACCAACACAAAAGCTGATCCCAAATTAGTTGTCCCAGCTTGAATAAATTTCTCGTCCCAACCTCTAATCACGAATCCTCCCCCGTTGCTGATGATGATTTTGATCCATTAAAGTTGATTTTGATGAACCCCTCTGGTGGTTTCTGCTAGTCGACAAACCGAGTTGGAGTAGAATATAGTTGAGGATGAGTACTGAAGTGTGAGTTGGAATGGTTATCGAGTCGTCCTCTTACCCTCCATTCTGCTCACCTAATCTTGGCCTTTAAAATTGTAGAAAAAGTACTATAGTTTCTATTATTAAAGACAATATCATTTCGACTTTTTCATATACTCCATAACAAATGAATCATGCGGATCATTTGATTTGGTTTATTCAAAATCCTAGTCTTATCAAAAATATCCTTCAAAGATACAATTTGCAAATGACTAAAATTAATATTTAGCCACTTGTGCTGAAATGCTTTATTCCAAGTGTCTTTGATCGAAGAATACTACGAAAAAGATGATTAATTGATTTTTCATGAACATGACATAATGGACAAATACTGTCAGTGATAACTCCTCTTTTAGCCAGATTATCTCGTGTGGATAATGCATTATGACCAATGTGCCACAAAAACAATTTTAATTTAGGCATCAAGTCTAAATTCCAAATCCACGCAAAATTCCATCTAGTATGACTATCCCGGAGATTATGTGCATTCCAAGTAGCAGATTTTGTTGTAAAATAACCACTACTAGAAAATCTCCAACAAACAAGCATCCTCTATATTATGATTAGGAAGAGGGATGGTCCTAATAGTCCGACAAATATCTTCCGGGAGAAAAGAATTAAGTCGGGCCATATTCCACTCTTTACCCGGAGTAATAAACTCACTAACTGTGGCATCTAAGGAAGGATTATTTGGAAGGTTCCTATTATAATAATTTACTAAATTAAAGTTACCACACCAAAAATCATGCTAGAATTTCGCCTTTTTGCCATTGCCTATTTTTCATCTTAAGCCTCTTTTAAACGAGATCACGTTCTTTAAGCAAACATTTCCAAGCCCAAGAATCGGAAGCTTTAATTTTCCTTAAGAAAAATCCTCCGATAATGGATACTTGGTTCTCATAATTGACGCCTTGAAATTATTTTCAACAATTATGGCTATAACCAATAGCAAACTTTGTCTTTAATTTTCATGAGTTTCTTCCAATACTAGCAAGCATTCTCAGTTGAGGTCATTTTTCAGATACATTCTTTATATATATATATATATATATATATATATATATATATATATATATATATATTGTTAGGTAAAATTAGAGTAATGATGAGGAAGCGATTTAGGATGACAAAAAAATATAAAGAAGTTAGATGGAGATAAAAAACAGGAGCGAGACAAGAATTTAACGTATAAAACCCAAACCGGGAAAAATTATGAACGACACAAGTACAATGATTTCACTATTACGAGAGAGTACATGAACGATCTCAAACTCAGAGATCTTCCCAAACCCTGGATATCCCAACTTCACAACATAATAGCTCGCTTGGTGTTTACAATGAAGGTCAATTCTCCTTTAAATCGGAAAGGAACCCTAATAACAAACTTCTAACAGAATCTCCTAACTTACTAAAACTCTTATTTCTAATTTTAATAGTTAACAATTACCTAATACAAATAGGAAGCAAACTCTAATCTAAATACAATTAGGTTTAGAATTCTGGATACCTAATAACACCACTCAACAATATACATACATTGCACCCATTTCACCCAAAGACATGCCTCATCAGCTACATTGAATCATCGATGTTTAGCCACAGTAGTACTGTTCTACAAGGTGCCCAGTCCACCATCTGACTGAGGCTGACATACAAAATTCGAAGCAACAGGGGGCGGGGGGATCCGAAACCAAGCCTATTCATGTTTTCAGTGTTATTGTATTATGTGATAATAAGCTTTAACGCAATCTCTACTTGTATGTTTTGAAGAACTTAGTTGAACCTTTTTGAAGGATGGAGAGAATATATGGTTAAGAGTTTAGAATGTACATAATATATACAAAGGGATTGACTCATAAAATACGTTCTTAATTTATTAATCAAATGTAATTTAGTTTTTTAAAAATTATATTATAGACCAAACATAAAAATGTCTACCATAGCAAAGAAAAAATCATCTCTTAGAGTGCGAAATGGCAGTAACAAGCTGAATCACATTAAAAGAAATGGCTTTGTGTCTGAAAAAGCATCTGATCCAATGAATTAACCTGAATCAGTGATGGATTGAACAAAATATAAGGAATCTTGAACCTGTTTGCTCCAACTTCAATTGTCCTGTGAACAAAATAACCGTGGTGATGAATCACCAGCATTTACTTGTTTCTCGGCAAAGAAAAAAAGTGACGGAGATTCTAGCTCTGTATACTTTCTTGACTGAGGGAAAACGAAGGTGAGAATGTAATTGGTATGCAACACATGACATAACAACACATATAGACCTATCAAAAATTTACCGGATAATGAGATCCGAAACTGACCGAAAAAGTTAGAATTTTGGACAAGATTTAAATCCCTGATTTTTTAGGGTCAAAATAGTTAGGGTTAGGGTTATGGTTGACTTGTTTGGATTAGACAGATTTCTTAATAAGGTGTTTTCCACTTGAAATTTCTATGAATCTATTTATTTTTTCTGACATTTTGTCATTTAGTAAGTGTAAGCAACATCAGACTTACATTCAAATGAGCAAAACTCATATGTTTCCTATTTATTTTATATTTTTTCCTCATCTTTCTTCCCTCACAAGTCATTAATAAAGTCATTATTAAGTATTTTACCGTTAAAATTTTAGGTATCTAGATATTTATGTAAATTTTTTTCTATAAATTGGCTTTTGAAATGAGGCTTAGTGTTTAGTAAAGAAATTCAATAGACTATCTCATTTTTTATTTAGAAAAAATATTTTAATGCTTATAAGCTTGTTAGAAGAGACAAAAATCATTAAATACACTTATAACCTGTTAGGTTGACCGAACTCAGAACTTTAAGGTTAAGGTTTCGCACTTTCAAACACAGATCTAAAATATAACCGACCCTCATTTTACCCATCCGTCCAAATTGTCGGGTCTACGGAGACACATGCAAAGGCACACAAAACTAAAACAATATCAGGTTTTAGTCTTGGATTCTCCATTTCATTGGAATTGAGCTATTGTACACTGATGTAAGAGGTAGAGCTCTTCGATTAAAGATTTTCTTAATTCAATAAACTCGAACATGGGAACTTATTTAAGAAAAACAAATGTTAAAGTACTTGAACCAACGTGTATTCCTAGAACAATAATAAATTTCAGGTTATGTTATTTATTGATAAATTAAGGCTGTGTGTTAGGGGAAAATATTTTCCTGCAAAATGATTTTCCGAATTTTTGCTATTTATCGAAGAAAAGGACCATAATAATTTTCCAAACAAAATCATTTTCATTCAAATACACTTACATCGGTCGTTGTCCCTCCTTTAGACTGAAAAAAAGTCCTCATTCATTATTCAAGCAGCCGTTAAAAATCTCAACAAAAAAAAAAAAAAAATCCACCGTGCACCATCATCTTGCACAAATCACATTCTTCACTAGAGCTGGAAAACGGATTTGTTTGAGTCATTTAATAAATGAATCAATTTTGAGCCAAAATTGAAAATAACTTTAATTTATTTCAAAACTAAAAATAACACATTTTCACTCTAAATAATCAATTCATGTCAACTATGAGTCAACATAAATTTGGTTCATATTTCTCTCAATAACTTCAAATCAAATTCAAGTCGTGTTACTGTGTCGAGTCAAATTTATTCAAGTTGTGTAAGTTTAAAATTTTCAAACTCTGGTCTTCATGCACATGAAAACTAAAATGATGAACACAAACGATTCTATAGATATAATTTTAGGGTGTGCTTATCGCAACAATCGATTGAAGGGCATGGTAATGAATCTAGCGCACCCATGACAACAGACTAAGAAAAACAAAAACATAGTTTTTCAGTTCCGGTGGAACTAGGAACTTGTGCAGATACAACCAAAGGAACTTTTCGGATGAAAAACAAGAAGTGGCCCGTTTAAAACCACTTACTATCATGTATCTGCTGAATGACAGTGGAGATACAACGAGAGGATCCCAACAACCTTACTAACGGATACAAGCAGCTTTTGCTTGAATACATACATCATAATTCATACATGTAAGAAGCAGAAAACAATAATAATTCTACAACAATCAAAGAATGTGTGGCTTTTCTAGCAAAAAGGGATATGTAAAATACAACACAAAAAGTTTCACAATGGATCACCATGTGGTTTACTGTCTGGTGCAGAGCTGCTCCCATCACCAGGATTTACTTGTCCTTCAACAGCTTGAGCACCGACGTGCTCTTCGACAGGTTGATCACCCACCTCTGTTATGGGGGTTCTCCTTGATGTGATTCCGAGCCACCTCGTTGCTCAGCTTCCAAGCTTGTCGGACCACTCTCATTTGGCTTCATGTAAACCTCCAAGGGGATGCTCGCCAACTGTAGGAGATCCCTCAGCTGGCTCACTTCACCAGGCCCTGCCCTCAACTCTTCCTCACGTTCAGGGCGACAATTTAGGTCTAAGCCCTTTCCACTATCAATAAGCCCATTGTTTGGGCTTTGAAGTAGGCTATCAGAATTAGTTTGAGTAGACCCCAACCGAGGGTCATCTTCAACAAGCCGTGATCTAATGACAGTTTCGGCTCCTTCAGGTTTCTCCTCTGATGATTTGTTATTATGACTCGGTGTTCGGGGATTTCTGAGGGCAAGCTCGGCTTCTTGTTCAGACTGCCGTTTTTCTTCCTCATCATGAGGGTCTTGAAACGTCTTTTCACGGTCATGCACACAGTGCACGTGCATGTCGATTTGTGCTTGCCCTTACCACTTGGTGGTTGGATGCAAACGATGCACGAGCAGCCGGGCCGGTGCCTGGGGTGCCTGGTGGTTGCTGCGACACCTGAAGAGCTTGGATCCCCGTGTTATCTCCCAAAGTAGCTGCATTAGCTAGAGCATCAAGGCCGGAAGATTCTTGTTCTTGTATCATTTTACTAGCCATCGCCGTTCTTCGCTTCTTAGAATCTACAATCATAGTAATTTAGGAGGGAGGAAAAATAACATGTCAGATTTTTTCAGGACCAAGCAACACGATAATGCTAGATTTTCAGTCTAAAACTGTCATTTCTAGCACTTTCCAAATTAGACTTGATAGATAGAGTAGGACTGGGTTATTAAAGCCTGGAGTATTCAGGGTGGATCAAATACAGGTCGTGTGCTTTTTCAGGCTCCAATAATCTTTGGTTCTGCTGTTGATTCGTTTAATATGCTTGCAGGTTAGGTAATTTTTGGGTGCTTCGGTTCAGGTACGGTCAACATTAGGTTTGCTTTCTCTAGAAGCATATCAAAGTTGGAAGTCAGGCATGGGTAGTTTCTCCAAGTCTATTCAAAATACAGAGCTTTTTGCACCAAAAAATAAAATAGATCTTTCGGCATCAACAAAATTTCTCTTCTAGTTGCACAGAAGAGCAACAAAGTCAACAGAAGCAACAACACCACAGAGTATTGATATGCTTATCTGCAACCCTAACCCTAACAGAAATATGCATGAAAGATTGTTTCCAAAAGAAGTAAACCAAAAAAGGGAAAACCAATGCCAACCATGTTGACAGTTGAAGCAATCATGCTAGAACTGAAAAACTGTCCTCTGTAGAGGTCTTTCGGCAAAAAAGGCTCCATCAAGGTAAACAAAAACTCCTCCCACTGTAGGTCCAATGTTTGTGAGTCTGGGGCATCAAGTTAAAGAACAGAAATTATCAAAGCATCATCATAGTCGAGAGGGCAGTGCACCTGCATTGGAATTTCAATACCAGCTTGGAGGGCTTGAACCCATCAGTCATCCCCTGAAAGATTGCGGGACTTTCGGGGTATTCATTTGGATTTAGATTTGGATTTGAAATCTCAGCAGAACTTTAATTGCATATGTTCATAGAGCAGGATAAGAGAGTTTAAGAAATTATTGACAATTAGGCCCATAGATACCAGGATCATGATACAAGGGGAATGTGGAACATGGAATAGGTCTTGGCTACTGGCTCCTGGTACATAGGCAGATGATGGAAGCCTGGTGACTGTGATTAGGGCCACACAAAATAAAAAATAAAAACCATTGGATGCATGTTTCTTTTTCAACTGAACAATTACTGAATTAAGCAAGAAAAAATTATCCGGAAAAACAAATTATATGCAAGAATCAGGATCTTTAATTCTCTAGCTTCAGATGGAAAATGGCATTAGAACCGGCAAAGGCCAAACCAACTTTCAGTTTCATGAGTTCTTAGTTCTTAGATCAAGCATAGGCAGGGAAGGGGGAAGAAGTAGCACTATACCCTTGCTTAGTTGTAGAAAATTTTCAAGTTCCCTTGGGCCTAATTCATCAGGAGCAGAACAGAAGCACCTGCACTCACAAAATCAATACAAAAATCATCACTTGTAGGCCCTATACAATCACAGAGGATTGTTCAAAGAAAGCCGAAGGATTAAATAATATTCAGCAACCTGCTTTGATCCCAAAAATTTTCAGCGCACGTCCAATTTGGAGGAAGTAAAACATCAGCAGGCAATCTCCGCCATTTAGAACAGCTGTCACACTGAGCCCACTGTTCTATCACCCTGAATTAGACGAATGTAAGGATCAAACCAATCAGTAATCACTGAACAGAATCAAACGAATTATTACTGAGATTTCAAGATATAATTGGAAGCATGAATTCAGCTCGACAACTAATGGGAACCATGATAAATCAATATGAATATTTCATAAATGTAGATATTACAGCAAACCAATATACAGAATCTAAATTGGATGAAGTACTAAGATCATGAAAACTGGATCTTGTTTTCCACCCAGAAACAAAGTCCACGAAAGGAAAACCCCTAAATATTCAAGAGAAATGAGAACTTCCTTCTCCCTTTCCTTTTATACATCTCGTAGAGCACAGTAAATAGCGAGGCATATAATCAAATGAAAATAAAGACAAATTAGGATTGGAAGCTGTAGATAGGCCTGTTTAATAAAGAGTAGAATGATCTCTGCACTCACAATCTTCTGCTCTGAAATACAGTATGGTCAACTCATATTTCATGATTCAGAAAATTGATAGGTGTCAACTAGCTCAGCTGGCAAAACCATGGAAGTTGTAGCAGGTCTTATGTTCCATCTGTCCTATGTGTTTGCCTATGCTCTACAAAGTAAGGAAAGAAAAGTATATCCAGGATCAAGTTTTCCTCTTTCATTTCCTTACTAAACAAACAAGAATTCATGTTCATCTAAAAACCTTCCCAAGTAACCATAAACTCATCCTTGCACAAGTTTTAACTTGATGGTAACCATCCACCCAATATATCTTCTATGATACTTGTTCCACAACATCCTACTACAACACTTCACGAAAAGCATGTAATCAATATTTCATTGTGGAAACATTAATGATCAATCATCTATGCAGTCTCGTTAAAGCCAGGTTCACCACAATTTTAAAATACTTAGGCTAACAATAAAAATACAGAAAAAGAAGCTAGCTGTCACAAGGAACCATCTAACTGTAGCTTATGTTCATGGACTCAAGTATAGAGCGTCGGGCCGGGTACGGATCCAATTGTCTGACTCATCAAAGCTCTAGGACACGAGGACATTGTCCAAATTCAGACACAGAAATCGACTCATCATTCACATGTAGAAGCTACAATTTTCGAATTAATTGTTCTAGTCTAGAGTGTTTCGTTATTCAAAACTTAAATCCAAAAACCATATTAGAATACATCATAACATAAAAAAACTAACCAAACTTTACTTCTAAATCATAAAAAGAGTAAAGAGCCATTGAAAGATACCAATAAAAGGTCATGGACACTTCTCTTCAAAACTATAAAGACAGTAAAGAACCAGAAAACATAAAGGACAAAGAAGGAAAGACCATATATTCCTAAATGTTTCTTTTTCATACCAGTACTTAGGAGTAGGATACGTGTTAGACACATACCCCACGTCTTATCCGTATACAGACATGCCTTACATGGGTACAGTGCGACAAAGCAGAGTGTCTGGATATCATAGACTCCAGTCAAGCCCCACTTGGAGCATGTAAGATTTCTTTCATGACCCCATCCTGATGATTGTGTCCCAACTTGTGCCAAACGCTACTAAATGGCCTAACCTTTCGGAGTTTATTCATGGGGCCAGAGAGAATATATACAGTGTTGTTCCAGTTTATTCAACATTTTCAAGCTCCCTAGTCGACCTATTGTCCATATTGAATTTGTTACTACTTCCATGGCTCCATAATGACCATTCACACTTATATGAGCATACATGAGGTAGCTTAAGTGGCTCTTTTCTGTTCTCCACAAGAAAACTTCATTTGTTTTCGACCCTCCTCATCAAATCAGATAAACTTTGAACGCCTATCATATTGCTGTAAAATCAAAAGTTTCCTTTGCGCTGATAATAATGCCAAACATGAGTTGTAATCATCTATTTTCTTGGTCACAAGATGATTCTGTTGCCATCAGAGCATTAATTTACCTTCATAAACATAGGATTTATGACCCCATCCTAACATTTCCATTTTTGTCTTAAGTTGCAAACTAAATGAGCTTCTAAATGCAGTATTTTGCTCTTCACTTTTGAGCGTTGACTAGTCCCAAAAACTTTGAATTTCATGTTTCAATACCTAAAAAGACAAGAAATATTTTCAAGGACAGGAACCAGGAATATTCTAGCTTCATCATCATTCGAAGTACTCACACCCTAGGATTCTGTTCATCATCAATCCAATCATCTTTCACACTCTCTTTTCGTATCAATGAATAGATCTAGATATCAATTAGAGCACCAAATTTATGACAGTGCATGCTTCTAAGATGTATCTGGTTCTCATGAATAGCACAAACAAGCCATGTTAAATATGTTCAGCTGGTTATCACATGATGGAAATAGAGAAGGAGTCATTGACAACAAAACTAGCAGTTCCCCAGTTGCTTTCTAGTAACCAAAGCATCAGATACTGTGAAATTATCTTGAACGCAACTGAGCATCCTAGTTTCCCAATTGCTCCTTTCTCTATCTATTCCCCTATGTATGTGATAGGCAATATAAAAGAAAAACACTCTTGTTTTTACTTTTTAAAATAAATGTGAAACTTTGAAGTATTACATATTCGCAAAGATTTCCATACTACAATATTCTGCAGTTCTGTGCAATATTGAGTTTTATTCCAAAACAGATTGATCTAATCGTATAGTTAAGTTAAACGAGTCTAATATAGTTGACGCCAACAGGAAAATAAACTTCAAAATGTACATAGCATCAGTCAATATTTGATAATTGATAGAGTATCACATCAAATGGGAATTGTTACCTAATATTTTCTACATTAGAAATAAGAAATAGTGCTAGTATCTAACGTTACAGAGAGCTTCAGCAAAGTAGCTTTTTGTGTTCAAGAGAGACTTTTGATATCTTAAACTATATGAAACAAAGCAGAAAATGTTTTACCCTGATGGACGGGCTGTGAAGATAGTACTCTTCCCAAAAACTGGAGGTTCCTGTGCACCAAACACCACGTAGCATAAATGAACTGAAGGCCTATGTATTATCAGGAACAACAAAACAATAAACAAAAAAATTTACTTGGAGTACAAGAACAACCGATAAGCAACAAAGAAAAGTTCACATGTAAATACAAATATCAACAAACCATGGACCACTCCAAATAGGAAACCTACCTCCCATTCTGTTTTCTGTTAAGTAGACAAAATGGAATATTATTAGAATAAAAATGCATTTAATAACTCAAGACAGCTAATCTCACGCCAAAAAACCTCTTTAGCTAGGACTAAGAAGTAAGAACAGGGTGGGATGCGTGAATATATGGGAAATCTAATCAGGACTCAAGAATGAAGATATTCAATTACGCACCAAAGAATATTCTAACTAAGATAAGAACATAATGGGATACATGCAATATATGCCGAATTCTAATCAGACATAGAACGGACCAGAATTTTGAATAAAAAAGCTATGAACTGCCCATAGTTGAATCATTATGCCGAACAAAAAATTCATTATGTTCGAAACATTCTGGTATATTCATGTTTCAATCTAGGAATGTTGATGGAGAGGCATGTATCTTGTCCATAACGCAGATTCTTCACAAAAGCAGACAAACATACACATAGCAGTTACCAAGAATAACGTACTTCATATTCCTCGAACTCATAATCCTCCACCACAAAAATGCTAGGCCTAGCACTTTGTGGTGGCCGAAGCATACCCTGCACCTCCTCCCACGTCAACTTCAGTGCTAGGGCATCTTGACTATCAATAAGTAGCCTCTTATTCTTGGAACCTATATTTCGACTCTTTTTTTTCCAGCATCAGCGTTGATCCAGGTAACATGCCTTCCTCTGTTAGTTCACCAAACTTTTCACTGCCATGCCACTTGACATTCGCACAGCTAGAGTCCAGTTGTCTTGACAAAGCATTCATATTAGGCTCAGTGCTCCCTTTCATCGACTGCAGAAGGTCATAGCTGCAGCTTATTATGCACAGATTCTCAATAATATCGGAACCAGAAAGATTTACATGAAATGATTAAGCATCCTACTTAGTTATGGATTTATGGATCAACAGCGCTAGTAGCAACAGCAAGTATTAACATTGGAAAGTGAACCGAGTTACCTGCATGGACATAGAGTTTGATGCTTTCCGAAAGCCCATAACAAGTTTCCCTTCAGGATCCATACGGCTGAATGTTACTGCAGCACAGCAAAGAAAATATCACAGCACTGTCCCTAACTCCTTATTTATATGTAAGTAGCATCCCAAACTCATCGTTTTGTCTTGTGCGTGGTAATAATAGAATTATGACAAACTTAGGAATGAGCATGTGGATGATAGTTATGCAATCAGAATCCCAACAAAACATGATAAAAGCAACCAGAGTAAGATTGAAGAAGTGGCTGCTAAGGATACCAGTATCGCCAGCTTGCAGTTGCATAGACTGTATACAAGGAGTCACACCCTCTAAAACATACATCCTGCTATTATTGTTAGGCCAAAATCTGAACTGAAACACCCATTCTTTTCCCTTAACATCTTGAATTTTGATAGGCAGTCCCTCTGGTTGAGAAATAGGAGGAAAATATGCCTGCAAACAATCAAATCATCATAATTAGTCAAAAAAAGTCCATGAGTGTGCATAGATCAGTTAACTAGCTTAGTATAAGGAAATAAATATTTACTTACTTCAGCACACGCTTTAGGAAGAACTAGACGACCTATTCGACCAGCATCACTAGCACTTAGAACCTTTTCAAACAACGGCACAATTGTACAATTTGAACTTGTAGGTGACAGGTTAAGGAAATCAATACTGTTTCAATTCATAAGCATGAAACTGAGATATAAAGATAATCACTATCATCTAACTCTAAAAGAATGATTAAGCTCTGAAAAGGTCATGGATACTCTCCAGAGATCTGCTGCAATTCTTGGTCTGTAATCCGTGGCCAATAACGAGGAAGCAGTTGGTGGCGGCCCCGTCCATCAACGGGAGGTCTCGCTACACGTATTGATGGTAACGTACTCACATTTGTATCAGAAGCTGGAGAAAGGCCCAACTTGGTTCTTGGCAAAAGATGGTGAGACACAAGTCCTTGCTGAAAGGCATTAGACATCTTCCTCTGTTCTCTTTCGTCAATAATCGCCCCAGATAAGGAATGGAGATTTCCTGTTGTAACACCCAAAGTGATATTCAGGTTTGGGTGAGCTACTGTTTCGTAGTTATCTTTGGCTTGCATGTGCATAGTAGACACGTCAAGCACAGATTTCTGGAACAACATCGCTGGAGATTGAGACAAATTTGACACACGTGTACTTGCAACTTCTCCAACAGGAAGCAAAGGTCCCTCTTGTTTAAGTAATCCAAAGGTTGCATTTGTGTCAGTATTATGCAAAAAGGATGATAGGTGACTCCCATTGCTTCCCTCGTATTTGCCCAACTGTTTACCGCCAGAGTTATTCTCAGTCAAAGAGCGAGGTCCAGGTCCATCCCATTTTCCGTCATTTGAGCCCTAGTTCAGAAATTGGAATTAAAAAAAGCTTATTTAGCAAGTGAATACTTTATCAAAGTGGGAGTATAAGCCTATGTGTAGATGATAAGCAATAAATTACATAACAGATCGTTTCATAAACTTGTTCAGAATTAAAATTCACAGAATAGTCCATTGAGAAGAAGCAAGTTGGAATAGCATAAACAATTGGAGATACTACCCCTCCCGAAAAACACAAAAAAACCAACAAAAACTGACATAGTTCAGTCAATATTCTTTTACTACTGAGAAGGTGAGAGTTGGAAGTTGGAACGGTATACATAATTGGATATAGTCATTAGAATAAACACCAAGAGAAGTTGAATTAATATATGGCCAGGGCTGACTGAAAAATCCATAGGTCTCTGGCCCTCCACAAAAACAAGTGTAGGGAAAAAGGATCTTACGGGCTTCGGGACAGAATTTCTTGCACAAACAATGCACTTCACACCACCACCATCAAGCAACTCGATCAAAGACCATGAAGCAATGCACCCGCAGTGGAGTCGCTTTACATATGGTGGATAGTCAGCCTCTTTAGAGAAGGTTTATGAAGGTGAAGAAAAGTAGCATAATATGATCATTTTACCTTGCCACATGTAACACATTCTCTCCAACCAGAATCATCGGCATGGAATTCTTCACAGTAAACACGGCGCTCGAAAGCAGACCTGCCACAAGCTCTTAAGTTATGTATGCTACTGGCTTAATCAAAGAGTTTGGGGCTCAAATATATGCATCCAAAGTTCCCAAGGGCAGAGCTGAAAAAATAACAAGCTTTAACAAGCACATGCGCATTAATGGCAGCCTGCCAAAATATTTCGAACATAATATCATACATCATTGCAAGCACCCATAACAGCAGAGGATGGACCACTAAAAAGTAGGGACTAGTTCATGCTTTAACATCAGTCTATAACCTTCAATACTTGAACTGGTTCAATGAACTAAGAGGTCTACATATACATCATAATAAAGAAATAATTCCCAGGTGTTGTTAATAAATTAGCTGCTTATCAGTCAATCCTATGAATTTTCATGTGTCTGAAAATAGACTGTAGTGATCAAAAGCCATCCCCAACCCCCACCCCCGAACCACCACTACCACCCCAAAAAAGAGGGGGTGATGCTGATGTGATTACAAACTAAACATAAAGCAAAAGGCAATAGGCTAATAAGCTCAGTGCCCCAAGCTTAAAGAAGGTTAATTCCTGGTAACTCGAAACACCCAAATCTCCTGTAATCAGCGTACAGATTGACAGCAATCCATGTACAGAAATCCTAGTATGAAAGCCTAAATTAGACTGCCTTAGTGCAAAAGAGTACTTAGCCATCCATGCCTGTATAGCTCCATCTGCTATGTACGCAATATATGATCCTCATTACTGGGGACCAATCTAACACAGATTAATCCAGAAGTATTCAGGGGTCAGAAAGGTTTTTATTTGTTTCTTCTCCAATATTCATTTACTAGAATAGGGGACATGCCTGTAGTGTCTGACTATCAGTGAGGTCCATCCATAAGAAAGCAATTAGCGTGTCTACTACAATACTAGTAGTGATGCAATCAGGATGAGGAATCACTTGACGTATAATATCTAACATCAGTTTTTCACCAGTGTTGGTGATGAGGATTTCAAAGAGCTCAAAAACACATTGCCAGTTTACCACCCTCAACTGATCATCTTCTGGAAGTAAATTAAGCAGCCTATTTGACATTATTGTTAACTAACAGTTTCTACTAAACTCTAGCAATATCGTACTATCATCCATAAATAGCATAATCACATTTCCAAGTTTTTTAAATAGCAGTATCGTCCACAACTAGCATAACTAACCTAATTTTGGCTCTTCATGCCACATTAGTACAGTTGTGCTCAGGCACAATTGCATAGCTCATACTTAATCTTATAGTCTAGATAAAAATTCTTGAGCATCTAAATAAGTAGCCAGTCAATTTGACCATCAGTTCATTGATTATCATGTTATAGATGGACTCAAAAATTACCATGTTGTCATTAGCAAATATGGAAACTTCCTCATGATCACCGTAGGCTATCAATAAATACATCATGCCAAGTTTCAACAATCATCACTGAGTTGACTACTCCATACAAGATTATAACTAGTTCGCACTGATCAATTATTGCCTCAAACATACACAAATTCTCTAATTCATGAACATAAACAGACTGAATTTCCCCATATATTTGCATTTTGGAATTATATGCAAACATTAGAAGCTCATATGTATGACCACACAGAAGCTCATAAATTAAAGGTAACCCAACTAAAATTTGGTGATGAGGGGATATACAGATTTTAAAACTTCAATTTTATCGCATAAAATAGAATAGAATTAAACCAGGTGAAAATAAGGAGCTCCAATAATTTACATAGAACCCATAATACCTGAAAGCGGGCACTAGGCAAGGAAGGGCAAAAATAGTTAAAAGAAAATAAAAGGGAAAAGAAATTTTGGAATTACCCGCATTTATCGCAAAGATTGGCCAATTCACCAGATCGCAACCTCCAACCAGTCTTCCATTCGGCCGACGACGTCGTACCACACAAAATATTCATACAAGTCTTGAAAGCCATTAATATCTTTCAACACCCCACACCAAAAAATCTGCAATTTCACTTCTTAAACTAATTTAAACGAAAATCAAACAGATGAATAGCGGAAAAAAGTTCACTCCTTGAAGATTCAATCAGCAATTTTTCTGGGTATAATCGAGTTCCTTACTATCGGGACATGAAAAGCATCCAAGGTCAATTTTTTAATAGCAAGAAGCGAAACCCAGGAACAAACAGGGATGGAAAAGAGAAATAGAGCGAGATTGAAGGGGAAAGAAGTAACCTTGAGGGCAGTATTTCACGACCCAAATTGAATCAATGAAAGGGTTCAACTTTGTTGCTCCTATGCTCACTCAGCCATGAAAGCAGAAACTTGAACTTTACAGAAGGGATAATCGTAGATTTAATTTGGAGAAGAAGCTATACGAGCAGGAGGAGGAATAGGGGAGAGAGAGAGAGAGAGAGAGAGAGAGAGAGAGAGAGAGGGGAGGAAGTGGGGATTCTGGAGATGATGAAACAGGAAAAATTGCATGCACGATACTTCAAGTTTCGGCCAACTCTCTTTTCTCACTCGTCATTGGCTTTCTCTATACCTGTTTTTTTGAAAAATAAACTCTAAAATGTTCTGACAAAAAACAAAAATAAAAAAAGGAGGTTTCAAAATTTTAAACAATGTTTGATAATTGGTCTTAAAAATAAATTTTAAAAAAAAACTTTTGATGGTGCAGGTACTTTCATTCACCAAACATAATCTAAAACTACTTTAGTTAAAATGGATTAAGTGTGAAAACACTTCAATCGACTAATATTTTTTAAATACTCTTTCAATTTCAAAATACTTGGCGTTTTGAGGTTATGAATTAAATTTATAACAAAATTTATGTTAAAATACCAAATTGTCCTAATATTTTATTGAAAATGAAGAAAATCAATGACAAAAGGGGATAAATAAAGCAATTAATAAGGATAAAATTGATAAACTAGTAATTAATACATTATTGGAATTGTAAAGTAACAAATATTGTAAAACGAAAAAATTAATTAAAGTGACATATATTTTGAAATGAATGGAGTATCTCTTTTTATGCTTATTTTTTATTTTGAAAATAGAAAATAGTGTTGGGGAAATATGGATAAAGGTGATATTTCTTATTTGAATTAATTCTGATTATAAACTAGTGATCTTCAAAATTAAAGAAACTCCCACAATCATATACTTTACCCATTTTATGATAAAATCCTCGACCTTAATTTTTAAAAATAAATTATGAAGACATTTTTCTTTTCAATTTACGAGTAAACTCATATTAATATTTATGAGTTAAGTCAACTAATTGTCAATATCCAACCAATAAAAGTCTGATATTTTTTATCCAAACCAATAAAAATCTAGTTAGGAGTGGGTAGTTGCTTATGATTAAAAGTAAACTTTTATTACGATCTCATTAAACCCTCAAACATATTTCAGGAAAAAAAAAAAAAACAACCACCACATGCATATATACAACAAACACAAATGTTATCAATATTTCATAGAATAGTGCAGTAAAATGCTTTGTGCAAAATTTTTTCCGTTCGAAAAAGAAAATTCATTAAAATTTTTAAAACCTCTACCCAAATTTTATTGTCTTTTTCAATACGTTGGACAGATATCTTTTTTCAATTTGGCATAAAAAATTTTAAAAAAAGTGGGCCTTGACCTTGGATAATTTTGCTATAATGCTTATTCTCCTCATTATAAATACAGTTGACCGAAGATTAAATTTTGCATATAGTGGATTTTGCAAAGATATGATTGGAATTAATTGATTAAGACCCTTTAATTAAAATAAATTTCTATATTAATATTAATATATATATATCCCACCAAACATAGAGAAATAATTATGTCTAAGCAATCAAGTACCCCTCTCTCTCTCTCTCTCTCTCTCTCCTCTACCTTTGCTTTATTCTTAAGCCGCCAAGTGAAGGAATGGAATGAAAGCAGCAAAGTACCTGTCCTAATTATGTTATATAGGGAATGCAGTCGCGATAATAAATAATTATCCTCTAAAATTATTTTAATATAGTAGTAATAATAAATAAAAGATGGAGAAAATGACACTTAATTATTCCACTCAGAATATATATATATATATATATATATATATATATATATATATATATATATAGGACGTATGATTAAAAAATTGCTGCCGGATTAATTAGTTATATTATTTCATGGATTTGGATATCATATAATGCAAATTAACAAGTAGCTCCTCTAAATGCATGAGGGGCCATTTAATCCATTTTGGCATAGTCATGCAAATTATTGCGTATATTATTTTTTTTCTTTTTCTACAATGGTAAGTTGACTCATTCATTAGATCTTTTTATATAGCGTAAGCCAAATAAATTCGTGGGTAAAAGAGTTAGGGTACACAATCACTAGATTATTACATGCATGTATATATATGCTATTTATTGATAGGGTTTCGATATGATAAGTCAATGATGTAGTTGTTGACTTGGCCTAATATCAAGTCATCCTCAATTATATTATTATACAATAAAAACAAAGATTTTATGGAAAAAAATATCTCTCACTACCAGTTTATATAGGTAATAGTTTAAAAAAGTTAAGAATTTTTAAACAAATAAATAAATTAAAAATATAATTATTGTAATTGGACAACGGGAAATAATATTTTTTAACTACTCGTGACATTTTACCTTTTACTACCTATAAAAACAGGCAAAATAACATGAGTTTAAGCCATGGGTACCATGTTGGAAGATATATTAGTCAACTTATTTAGAAATATCTTTTAAGTGTGGTACTCATGATTATTCCTGAATTTATTGGTCGTACCAAAACGTGAAGAGTTCAAAGCAATGTTAGTGTTTGAAAAGTCATGGACTACCTTGACCCCAAAACATTGACCTCCCTCTAATCCCTCCAATGGAAAGAACCCCTAGCCACATTCATCTACTCTATTAAAAGGCTGTCATTAATGATACCTGCTCGTAAATAATCCTCCATTTTCTTATCTAACATTTTATTTAGTTTATTAGAGAATTTGCTAGCAATATTGACTGATCCCTTATTGATACTATTTTAAATAGCTCAATCCTCCCAGTTCAATAAAGACCCACTGATTACCACCTCCACGCGATTTTTGTGTATCTATTTTGGATGTGTTTGTGAAATTCAAGCTTGACAACAACATGGTCATAGATTATAAGATAATACTGATGCCTATTTTTTTAAAAAATGTTCGAGAAAGGATGCTTTTTTATACGTGAGTGCTTCCTTATTATACACAATATAATTAAATCTTAACAAATTTCAGTGCAAAAAAACGATTACGTATCAGTATAGATGAATTTAAACTAAGATATTCAATAATTATTCTTAAACCTTTTCGGGTATCAAATTTCTTGGTACAACGGAGTTAATATCATAATAAGCATCATATATATGGGTGTCATGCTTATGCCATCGCCATGCACCATGGGGCCCGGCTTTGATAATTATGCATGAGAAATGGTGATTAGATTTAGAGGAGATATGATGTGATTGAGGAGATTAATAGAAGATAATTGAAGATGTGAGTTGAATGAAGTGATTATGATGCCTACTTTAGTTCATCGTCACTGCCCCATTACTAGTAATTTTTGGATAGAAGTGAAAGCTCCAAGCCAACCTCCTCGCCTAGACATCCTTTCCCGCTACTCTTTTTCATTTGCGTGTAGAATTGGCAATTTTTTGTGGTCTCCCTCCTTGTCAATTTGCAACTTACTATGGATACAAATTTAATCATCATCGCCAAAGATTTTTTACTATGGCAAAAATATTGAGATAGCGATCGATAATCCTTGAAATAGAACAATGGCCTACGGATACAACGAGTTAGGTGGGATAAATTTAGGAGTTCTATTTGGAGGAAGTTATACGTCCCTCGTATAATTATTTTAAACTTTAATTAGAATAAATATTAAAGTAAAAGATAAATAAGTAGTCTTGCTTAATTCTTGAATTTTCTAAGTATCAACCCCGACATATAATAAAACTCTAATATGATCACAATTATAACATAGTATCGGAACTGTTGTCTTCAAGCTATGTTACGTGCATTTTTCCTTTCCTTCTGAGGCAACCAGTTACTATATTGTGAATTATAGTCTGTGGTGTATTATAGTATAAAACTATAATTGTTTAATCACTATGGTCTTCATTTGGTATCCTCAATGCAGAAATTGGGCCCATGGAGCAGATGAAACTATCAAACCCAACAGTGAAGTGTGGGCTTGGGCCCAGTTGGTCAGCCCCCAATGGGCTTATCCAGAACAACGATACGTAATAAATGGCCAGCCGAAAACAGAGCTTTTCTTTCCCCTCTCCTTATCACTCACGAAAATGGCCATCAAAATTTCACTAGCAAACTGACAAACCCTCTCTCTCTCTCTCTCACATCTCTCTCATTTTTCACAGCTTCCAGCATCATCAATGGCGGGAATCGCCACCGTCAAGCTCACTCTCTCTCCTTCCGTGAGTTTTTCAGCTGCATTTTCGTCTAAGCTGTTGGTTGCAGGCCTCAGACACTCTGTCGTTCTACCACGCCGAACAAGATTTTCGAGTGAGTAATTTTTTGTTTTTTGCTAATTTTTGTGCTGAGTTTGGATTGTTGGCTATAAAGGCTTCCATTTGACTTACAGGGAGAATTACTATTCACTCATGCCTTACCTAAAATAGAAGGCACAAAAATTTCGAAGAATGAGCGAAAGCCCAATATTAGAGTTAGACAATAGGTAAGGTTGGATAGAATTCATGTTCTTGTCGAATTTAAATGGGTTGAAAATAATTTGATCTAAACTTGACCAATATAATAAACGGGTCTGAAAATTGCTGACCTAACTCATTTATCAATTAAAGAGGTTGACCTAAACCTAATCCATTTAATTAATTTGACAAAAAATATAAATTTAAAATAAAAGATAGAACAAATTTATAAACTTGCCTTCCAGTTCAAGCAGATTGGTAAATTGGCTCACAAAAAGTTCAAATTTTTTTCCAAAAATTTTAGTTCCCCAAAAATTCTAAAATTGAAAATTTTAGTTCGCACTAAAAAAAATCAATGCTAAATAAGTACATGATAAAATAGTAAAAGTATACAAATTGACCTATTTAACCCAATTAATTGGACATGTTAAATATGTATTTTTTGGTATCGAGATTCTCAACCTAAACTCGACCTATTTATTTAAACAGGTTTGTCCGTGTCAATCTATTTAAATAAACGTGTTAAAAATCACTATCCAAACCCGTAGAACTTTTTGTGAAGTTCGGGTTGGTAAGTCAACTTTTCCAAACTCTACCCAATATATCTATCCCTATATTATAGAATTAAATTTTAAAATCATTTTAACTGAATGTGCATATTTCCATTCATATTTGTAACTTGGATTTGGTATACACCAAGTTTTGATCAATTTCTACAAGTCTGTCGAGGAGGCTAGTGGCGTGATGGTCACTAACTCTATCCTCCACCCACCCCACACGAGGTTCGAATGCGGGGAGTAATATCCTTATTTATGAGGATATTGTATGGTAGAGGTTAATGGGCTGACACTCCACTATCCCTGCACTGTTAAGCTCTATTGAGGTGCAGTCTAACAGGTGGCCCGTTTACCCAAAAAAAAAAAATTTCTACAAGCTATCACAATCTTATGATTGAGGTTTGGTATAAGGGACCGGGTCTTGATCGAATTTGAGTCGGGTCAACTTTTATATTTGCTCAAGCTTGTAGTTTTCACGGTTCAACTTGGAAAGAAACTTTGTAAGGACATAATTAAAGATCCGTTCAAACATACGCAATAGGCAAACGAGAAGATTAAGCGTCTCCCTAGTTATTCATTATACAGAGAGTTTCCAGTTAAAGTAGATATGGGACGTGGCCCAGCACATACAGAGTTAGATGGCGAGGTGATCGAATAAGTTTGAGTTATCGCAGTTAACAAACTGGTAGTTGACTTGAAGGTGACCTCGAGCATAGCCTTGACCATCGATGTCAATTTGCTTAAACACATTGAAATCCAAGTCTAGTCCTCCGTTGCCACACTTATCAACAATCCTTACTATTGCCTGGGCTCCGGTGGCTCTATTAGTGACCCGGAGGCAGCGGCCACAGGAATCTCGATCTTGATGGCTGTTGGACGAGGTTAATAAAACGGTCACTTAGGCTCATTTGTTTCCACTGAAAATCAGTCTCCCACTTATCCAGAAAAGATACGGAAATATCTCAACTCTCTCTCACAGTTAGACCCACCATCCTAGGGGTGTTCGGATTTGAGACGTGGCTGTCTCCGACGACTCTAGTAGCCGTCGATTATATTATTCCGGGTGACTTTGGTGGATCCGGATTTGGAATACAACCAGAATTGGTGTGTTCGTGACGTGTGAATTGGTTTTGGGCTATCGAACGGCAATCGATCTATTTACTTCCGCATTACTAAGATTAGTCCTTATATATATTCCTACAGGGGCCAACAGGGCCGCAGAAGGCGGTCCAGCCATAGCGCTTGCGCCAAGACCAGGGCTTGTCCGCGTCCCAGGTGGAGCAGTATACGCTGGCAGCGTTATAATCCCAGTCAATATCCTGGGGGCTATACAGATGGTACGTTGCCCTCACGTTAGCGCTTTGGGCAGCTGCCCTTACTGCCAAGCACAGCATAGCAATAGCCACAATGCTCACTCTCTCCATAGTCATTTCTCCCTAATATGAATGATTATGATTATAAATGTGTATGTGTTTTGGTGCGATTGTGCTTCAAATTGTGAAGGGTATTTATAATTATTGTAGGGGAGAGGCGACTTCTCATATTACTTGCAACCATGCCTCTTCGATGTTGGAAATTCTATTAAAATTTCTATTGGAGATAAAATTATATGACACTGCTTGAAAAATTAAATTACTTTCATTCGGCCTATGACAAATGACCGTATCCAAATCAAAGAAAATCAATGTAAATTATATTTATTTCTAACTTTCTATATTTATTTGTTTTAAACTCAAAATTTGTATTTACAATTTCAATTAAATGTTGTCACCTTTTGAAAATTCAACACCCACATTTGTTAAATTAAATTTTTTCTTTAAAAAAGAAAACTGATACGCTCTTGTCGTCTTTCTAGTTTTTAGAATGTATTGTACTCCCCACTAGAACAACCATTTGACATTTATTAAAATAAAACCCAAATCCAAAAATATAAACTTTAGCAAATGGACAGGATGAATCTAAAGATACAAAAAGAACGAGTTTGATTGACTTTAAAGGACTGAAATTCTAATGATAGTACTATACTCAATGGATCTGAGTATAATCTAATTTTCCCTCTCTTCTAGCGCATCCAATTAAAAAAAATCGATACATTTTCTGATAATAAGAAAGATCGTTATCTTTGATAAAGACTATAATCTTTAGTCAAACATAAATCCAATTTTGATGAATGGATCATCGGATTCAACTTTAGATAGAGTTTATTTTAGGTCGATAGGATTTAGTTCGATTTTAAGTCGTATCATTTTGATTCAGTTCTACTTAAAGTCAATTGTATTGATATACTTGGTCTAATAAAACTTGCAAAAAAAATTTACTTTTGGCGGAACATGTTCGTGTCGGGTTCAATTCATTTTTGGTGAATTTAAATTTAAAGGTTATTTCAAATAGCTATTTCGTGTATAAGAACATATATGTCTTAAGATCATGCAATTCAAATTTTACCATTTTGGAAGCGAGTTGGGAATGACAAAAGATTAACAAAATAATCTTAGACTAGATCGTGCTCTTTTTATTTATTCGTATGGGAGATAGTTAATCTTGCCAAACGACCAAGCTGAGATTAAGCTCCTCCATATAGTTATTCAGTATACAGAGTACTCGATCAGATGGAATTTTGAAATACATATGGGCAGTTGATTAAACAAGTTTGGATTAGCAGCCAACAAACTGGTAATCGACTTGAAGGTGTCCTTGGGCCACGCCTTGACCATTGGTGTCAATTTGATTAAACACATTGACATCCAAGTCAAGCCCTCCATTGGAGCACTGATCTACAATCCTCACCGTCACTGCAGCTCCGGTGGCTCTATTGGTGACCCGGAGGCAGCGGCCACAGGCGTCTCGGCCTCGGGGGCCAGCGGGGCCACAGAAGGCGGTCCAGCCGTACTGCTGGCGCCAGGCCAGTGGCTGGTTGGCGTCCCAGGTGGCGCAGAATACGCTGGCAGCGTTATAATCCCACCCAATATTCTGGGGGTTGTACAGATTGTAAGTTGCTCTAACGTCGTTGGCGCTTTGGGCAGCTGCCCCCAGCGCCAAGCACAGCACAGCAATGGCAACAATGCTCACTCTCTCCATACCTGACTTTGCGGCTATAAATGAATGTTGTGTTTGGTTGGATTTTGCTTGAAGTTAAGGAAGGTATTTATAATAGTTAAGGGGGAGGCGGCTTCGTTCGTAGATTACTTAATTGGATGCCTTGCCTTCTCTGATGCTGGAAAATTAATGCATTCTCCCCTTGAATATTCAACAACGTCGTCTGCTGAATTTTTAGTCCTATACGCGATACGCGATACGTGATACCTCTCTCTCTCTCTCTCTCGTTTTGAAAAGTTCAACCATTATCGTCACCATTTTTATTCTACCTCTTGTTCTTCATCTCATATATATGTTTTGGGTAAAGATAGCAAATTGGGAGAAAGGTTTTCGATGGTTACTCCCTGAATCATGCAATTGTGTTTAAACTATTAATCGAAGAGTTACAAGTTATTGAGGATTTCTTAACTACAAGAAGATGGAACTTGAAACTAATTACAATACTTACAAGATAAGATAAGAATTATCTCCTAGTATAATATCTACAAGAATATAGATAAACTAATATCCTAATATTTTGCCATAATAATAACAATACTGGTCTTTATCTTTGGTAAAATCTTTTATGATCTGCCCATATAAATAAGGTATGGTATATGTTTGAATTAGATTAGAATCATAAATTATTGTGTTAGATTAGGGTAATTACGTGGGTAAAATATAATATTTGACTTTTAAGAGTATTTATAACAAAGAGTACAATATAAATTGTCAATCGTTATCGTTTTTCTGCATAATTTAAAATCTACCCTTTATGCAGAGTTGATATATATAATTAGTGAATCACAATGTAAGCAACATCTTCATCTAGAAGCGAATTGTGGATTAATAAGGATGGCTGTTAAAGTTGACCGGTTCAAGAAAAGGGACACAATCTAGTCAAGCAAAGCAATTAGAATAAGCCCGAATAACAACGAAGAAACAAAGCATATTCTACGGTAATTAAATAGATAAACGAAATTCACGGATAGCCTCAATAATTTATAGTAAAATTTTGATTCAACATTTTGACTAGTTTGTAACATCAAGTGGGTACTTGTACATTTCACCACGTCGCAGTGTAATGCTATCACAGCCTTCAAGTTAGTCTTCGTCTGTATAACCTTTAGGACATGTTTGGTTGGATGTAATCAAAGTGGTAATGCAATCAAATTGGTAATGATGATTACATTACCATGTTTGGTTACAACTTTGTAATGCAATCAAAATTGCATTGTAATCACATTAACCTTTACCTATGCAATTACAATTACTTGAACATTTACTAAACAATCATGATTACATCCATCCTTATGATCAAATTTTAACACACTTCTAATAATTTTTTTTCTCTCTCCTCCCCCTTCAATTTCATATCCATTTTCTCTCTCCTCCTTGGCAAGCAAAAAATTTATCCATTTGATAAGAAACTAATTTTTTTTTCTTCTATTATCTTAATACATGATATGATTAAATCATTAAGAGAAAATTTCAACTTTAATATTTTAGATTAAAAATTTAATTATTTAATTAAGAAGATAAAAGAAGCTTAAATTAAAATTTTTAGATCAAATTTTTTACTTGTTAACACTTATCTTTAATTCAAGTAAATATTTATCATAAATAAAATAATTTTAGTTTGTATTTTTTATTCATGAAAAAAATTCAAAACTTAATTATATGATAGACAAGATTAAAAAAGCTCAAACATAAATTTAAAGTTTAAAATTTTGTTATGTCGATAAGATTTATCTTCACTACGACAAACATTTATTGCCACTAGAATAATCGAATTGATCTTTTTGCCACTAAAAAATTTAAAATTAGGAAATATGATATAAAAGATTAAAAAAATCTCAAATATGATTTTGAATTTAAAATATTTTCGTGTGGATAACATTTATCTTTATTACTATATTTATTGTTATTAGAATAATATAGTTGATATTTGCAATAAAACTTGACTATTTGATAGAAAATATTTTTAAAAGTTCAAATCTAAATATGTAGCTCATATTTTTATTTAAACAAGCATTTATCTCCACTACAATAATTTAATTACTAACTTTGGTCATTGAAATAATACATTACCATTTTGATTACATTACACTTTTTATATAACCAAACATGGTAATGTAATTGTTGTCCCATTACATTACATATCTAATTACATTACATAATTGATTACATTACACCCCTATCGCATTACATCCAACCAAACGCCACATTACTTTCCTTGATTTCTTTTATAGGAGACGTATAGTATGATGATTGTTCATCAAATGGAAATATCCAGCCAAAAAAGTTTTATTTTTTACTTATTTTTTGCACGAATATTACATTATTTTTATCAATTGGTAAGAGCCGAATTTCAATCAATTTTCCACAAGTAAATACATCAAATTTGATTTCAATATAATGTATATAGTAAAAACTGGACCTACAATGAGAAGTAGAAACTATAAATTTAAATGCTTAAAATTCGCCACATCATCATTGTCATTAATCACCACTACCTAAACTCAACACCTTCCTCTCAATAGCCAAACCATCTTGCAACCATCGTCGCCACCACACCTCTGCTCACACTGCCACCCACTGATGGTGATGCGAACCCAAATCGGAGGTCGTCCTCCGGCGACACTCATGTGTCTCCCAATTGCTAATTGTGCAACAATCTTAACACATGCGAATCCAACAAAAGAGGAACCTCGATCCTCCATGCTTGCCGGAAAAACAAGTTTTTTTGTCAATGGGTTGATGTTGCCCTGTTTTAAAACCATAAGGCTCCGAATTAACACCGGCAAGGGGCTCGCCTGTGGAAGGAGAAAGCTAAACGGGATTCGTCGACCACCGGCAAGCCCTCTGGTTGTTGCCGTCAACATGTGGAATGTAACTGTCGGCGTTCAAATGAATATGGAACAGAGGGAGGAGATGAGGAAAGGGAGGTGATGGGGTGGGCTGGGGGTGATGTGATCCATTAAATGAGAAATTAATGACTTTGATTTAAAGTTCTTAGTTATTATTTTAGGTGTTAGCTCTCTCTCTCTCTCTCTCTCTCTCTCTCTCTATATATATATATATATATATATATATATATATATATATATATATATATATATATATATATATATATATATATATATATATATATATATATATATAATGGTAGATATTGGTGCACAGACCCTTTCTTTAATATTTTCAGAGAGAGATTTAGTATATGATTTATTCGAAGGTTTCACTAGTATGAAAATGATGTATAATTATTTTTGTATCTACGAAATAGTCGCTGATCTATCTTATCTTATGGATAGATAGATAAATATTTAAATTTTTATGATTATTTTTTAACAGGATTGGTGAATATAAAAAATTTATTATGTAAAATCCAACATGTTTAGAACGAGTTGAAGGATATAGCTCATTGTTTTAGAGCAATATTAGGTAAAGTGGCTCCCAATTTATTGCTCTAAAACATTTTTCCGGTCCTTTCATCCAAAGTGGCTCCCAATTTTCCAAAGGACCTCATCTTAAGTTAATCCATCAAAAATTTATTATGCAAAATCCAACATTTTTTTGGCTATTTTGAGAGCCACTTGGTCAAAAAAGAAATCATAGAATTTCCAACAAAAACGTTAATCCCTGTGAGGAAAAAGTTAACTACAAGGCTTGATGCATAAAAAAGAAAGAACCACGACGAACGATAAAAAAAAGACTTTGGGCACTCAAGATGAGATCCTTTGGCAAATTGGTGAGCCACTTACGAGGAAAGGAACCTCAAGATATTTAAAACCAATATTAGGAAAATAAAAGATTATACACAAGCTCGTTTTTTATCTTGTGAGTTAAAAAAGAAATAAGAGAATTTTCAAAGAAAAAGTTAAGCCTTGTGAGGAAGAAATCAAGTATAAGGCTTCATGCATAAAAAATGAAAGAACAAGACGGACGATCAAGAAGACTTTCGGCACTCAAGATAAGGTTTATTGGCAAAATGGTAAGCCACTTAGGAGGAAAGGACTTGGAAGATGTTTTAGAGTACTATTAGGAAAACAAAAGATGGATTTCTAAACAAAATTACAATAAACTTATGAGGTAGCCCGTTTTTGAGATTGTGATATGATTTCTTTAGTCTGTTTTGAGAGCTACTTAGTCAAAAAAGACATCAAAGAATTTCCAAACAAAAAGTTAAGCCTTGTGAAGAAAAAGACAAGTATAAGGCTTGATGCATAAAAAATGAAAGAACCAAGATAGACGATCAAGGACTTTAGGCACTCAAATTGAGCTCCTTTGGAAAATTGGTGAGCCACTTAGGAGGAAAGACTGGGAAGATATTTTAGAGCAATATTAGGAAAACAATAAATGGACTCCAATGAATATTAAAAAACTTGTGAACTAGCCCATTTTATGAGCTTGTGAGATTATTTCTTTGGCTATTTTGAGAGCCACTTGGTCAAAAAAGAAATCATAGAATTTACAAGGAAAAAGTTAAGCCTTGTGAAGAAGATAAGTATAACAATTGATGCATGAAAAATGAAACAATAAAGACGGATAATCAAGAAAGATTTTGGGCACTCAAGATAAGGTTCTTAGGAGGATAGGACCGGAAAGACGTTTTAAACCAATATTAGGAAAATAATATATGCTTTTAAGATGAATATTAAAAAAAATTTATGCACTAGCCCGTTTTATGAGCTTGTGAGATGATTTCTTTGGCCATTTTGAGAGCTACTTAGTCAAAAGAGAAACCATAGAATTTCGAAAGAAAAACTTAAAAGCCTTGTAAAGAAGAAGGCAAGTACAAGACTTGACGCATAAAAAATGGAAGAACCAAGACGGACAATCAAGAAGATATTTTCGCACTCAAGATGAGGTCCTTTGGTAAATTTCCAAGGAAAAAGTTAAGCCTTGTGAAGAAAAAGACAAGTAAAAGGATTAATGCATGAAAAATGAAACAATAAAGACAAACGATCAAGGACCTTGGGCACTCAAGATGAGGTCATTTGGTAAAATTGTAACACCCCAAAACCTACCATAGGAGTAATACATCAACGAGTTCCTCAAAAGGAACTCCCAAGGCTACTTAAGGTGTCGATTTGGGTTTTCTAATTCCAACTTAAAGGTAATAAAGGTGATTGTCTATTTTGGTTGAAAATTTTCTAAAAATTTCGGCAAACCTTTATTTCTAATATGGTCTATCCCTTAGGCTTAAACCCTTAAAACCCTGCACAAAAACCACAATATAATTCGACGAGCCACACGTTGGAGTCCAACCAATATGCATTAAAACTTAAAACAATCTAAATAGTTCATGATATAGTTATTACAAACTATATGAACTTAGTTACAGAGTTACAATACTTGAAATACTTGAAATATATGAAATGCACGTCGAGCAACTTGAGTCACTCAGCTAGCAAACACAAACAACTTGCAAGAGCCCGGAATATGCTAAAGCATAAGGCACACCTTCGAAGAGAGTACCGGGGAGGGGAATATGTGGGGGTTAGCACCAATCCTTTCAATGGAGAGTCTTACACTCTTAACACGGAAATCCTTTATACATATTGATGATAATAATGAAATTGGTAAAACCAAAATAATGTAATACAAATCTAAGTACTTTTCAATGAAATCCCCGGAATTCTTTGCAACATAAACCTCATAACACTACAATCATTTAAAGACACAGCTTTGCAATTATTAGCAACTCTTTTGGAATTGAATCACTTCCTAGGTTGTGGACTCGAATTAGCATCTCATAGTTTCTCTAGGGCGCGACCTCTAACTTAGGCTCTCGGGACCTCTCTAAAAGTTTTCGATCGGGCATCCTAATACACCAGGACCCCTAGCTAGAACCCTTGTGCTAAAGGATCTAGCCTAGTCGATTCAAAACAATTTGAACACATTCACTTATCAAGTTTGTTTCAAATAACATTCTCAATTAGTTTAACACAATGGAAGGCATAACACCACGTGCCACCCCTCTAAATTCAGTTTCCTAACCCAATTTCATTTCCTAGAAATACGTTTTCACGTTTGGAAAGCGAGATATCAAGAAAAATCATACTCGAAGAATCGTTTTGTGTAAGAAAAACTCTTTTCAAAACTAACTTTTGAGCGTTCTTTATGATCAAGTCACTTTACATGCCAAACATTTCCATATAAAGATTTAACATTCCGAACTAACACCTTAACACAAGGATTCACTCGAGTATCTAGCATTTACTCACATTGGATGAAAGGACTGGAAAGATATTTTAGAGCAATATTAGGTAAAGAGTAGATCGATTACTCAAAAAATTATAAAAAAAATTAGGGAGTACCCCATTTTTGAGCTTATGAGATGATTTCTTTGGCTATTTTCGGAGGCACTTCGTGAAAAAAGAAATTAAAGAATTTCCAAGGAAAAAGTTTAGCCTTGTGAACAAGAAGACAAGTACAAGGCTTGATGCATGAAAATGAGAACCACCAGGACGGACATTGAAAAAGGACTTTAGGCACTTAAGACGAGGTCCTTTGGCAAATAGGGAGCCACTTTGGATGAAAGGACCGGAAAGATGTTTTAGAGCAATATTAGGTAAAGAGTAGGTAGATTACACAAGAAAATAAATAAAAAAAATTAGTGAGTACCCCATTTTGAGCTTGTGAGATGATTTCTTTGGCTATTTTGAGAGCCACTTGGTGAAAAAAGAAATCAAAAAATTTCTAAGGAAAAGTTTAGCCTTGTGAACAAGAAAACAAGTACAAGGCTTGATGCATGAAAATGAGAACTACCAAGACGGACATTGAAAAAGGACTTTAGGCACTTAAGACGAGGTCCTTTGGCAAATAGAGAGCCACTTTGGATGAAAGGACCGGAAAGATGTTTTAGAGCAACATTAGGTAAAGAGTAGGTAGATTACACAAGAAAATAACAAAAAAATTAGGGAGTACCCCATTTTTGAGCTTATGAGATGATTTCTTTGGCTATTTTGAGAGCCACTTGGTGAAAAAAGAAATCCAAGAATTTGCAAGGAAAAAGTTTAGCCTTGTGAACAAGAAGACAAGAACAAGGCTTGATGCATGAAAATGAGAACAACCAAGAGGGACATTGAACAAGTACTTTAGGCACTTAAGACGAGGTCCTTTGGCAAACTCGGAGCCACTTTGGATGAAAGGGCCGGAAATATGTTTTAGAGCAATATTAGGTAAAGAGTAGATGGATTACAGGGAGTACCCCATTTTTGAGCTTATGAGATGATTACTTTCGCCATTTTGAGAGCCACTTGGTCAAAAGAAATCAAAGAATTTCCAAGGAAAAGTTAAGCCTTGTGAACAAGAAGAAAAGTAAAAGGCTTGATGCATGAAAATGAGAAGAACCAACACGGACGATGAAGAAGGACTTTAGGCACTTAAGATGAGGTCCTTTGGCAAATTGGGAGCCACTTTGGATGAAAGGACCTCAAAGATGTTTTAGAGCAATATTAGGTAAAGAATAGATGGATTACTCAAGAAAATTATAAAAAACTACCCCATTTTTTAGCATATCGGATGATTTCTTGGGCTATTTTGAGAGCCACTTGATGAAAAAAGAAATCAAAGACTTTCCAAGGAAAAGTTTAGCCTTGTGAACAAGAAGACAAGTACAACGCTTGATGCATGACAATGAGAAGAACCAAGGCGGACGATGAAGAAGGACTTTAGGCACTTAAGATAAGGTCCTTTGGCAAATTGGGAGCCACTTTGGATGAAAGGACCAGAAAGATGTTTTAGAGCAATATTAGGTAAAGAGTAGATGGATTATTCAAGAAAATTATAAAAAAGTACCCCATTCTTGAGCTTATCGGATGATTTCTTGGGCTATTTTGAGAGCCACTTGATGAAAAAAGAAATCAAAGAATTTCCAAGGAAAAAGTTTAGCCTTGTGAACAAGAAGACAAGCACAACGCTCGATGCATGAAAATAAGAAGAACCAAGACGGACGATGAAGAAGGACTTTAGGCACTTAAGATGAGGTCCTTTGGCAAATTGGGAGCCACTTTGGATGAAAGGACCGGAAAGATGTTTTAGAGCAATATTAGGTAAAGAGTAGATGGATTACCCAAGAAAATTATAAAAAAAATTAGGGAGTACCCCATTTTTGAGCTTATGAGATTATATCTTTGGCTATTTTGACAGCCGGTTGGTGAAGAAAGAAATCAAAGAATTTCCAAGGAAAAAGTTTCGCCTTGTGAACAAGAAGACAAGTACAACGCTTGATGCATGAAAATGAGAAGAACCAAGACGGACTGACGAAGGACTTTAGGCACTTAAGACGAGGTCCTTTGGCAAATTAGGAGCCACTTGGGATGAAAGGACCGGAAAGATGTTTTAGAGCAATATTAGGCAAAGAGTAGATGGATCACTCAAGAAAATTATAAAAAAATTAGGGAGTACCCCATTTTTAAGTTTATGAGATTATTTCTTTGGCTATTTTGAGAGTCACTTGGTGAAAAAACAAATCCAAGAATTTCCAAGGAAAAAGTTTAGCCTTGTGAACAAGAAGACAAGTACAAGGCTTGATGCATGAAAATGCGAACAACCAAGACGGACATTGAAGAAGGACTTTAGGCACTTAAGACGAGGTCCTTTGGGAAATTGGGAGCCACTTCGGAAGAAAGGACCGGAAAGATGTTTTAGAGCAATATTAGGTAAAGAACTGATGGATTACAGGGAGTACCCCATTTTTGAGTTTATGAGATGATTACTTTCGCCATTTTGAGAGCCACTTGGTCAAAAGAGAAATCAAAGAATTTCCAAGGAAAAAGTTAAGCCTTGTGAACAAGAAGACAAGTAAAAGCCTTGATGCGTGAAAATGAGAACAACCAAGACGGACGATGAAGAAGGACTTTAGGCATTTAAGATGAGGTCCTTTGGCAAATTGGAAGCCACTTTGGATGAAAGGACCGGAAAGATGTTTTAGAGCAATATTAGGTAAAGAGTAGATCGATTACTCAAGAAAATTATAAAAAAATTAGGGAGTACCCCATTTTTGAGCTTATGAGATGATTTCTTTGGCTATTTTGAGAGCCACTTGGTGAAAAAAGAAATCAAAGAATTTCCAAGGAAAAAGTTTAGCCTTGTGAACAAGAAGACAAGTACAAGGCTTGATGCATGAAAATGAGAACCACCAAGACGGACATTGAAGAAGGACTTTAGGCGCTTAAGACGAGGTCCTTTGGCAAATACGGAGCCACTTTGGATGAAAGGACCGGAAAGATGTTTTAGAGCAATATTAGGTAAAGAGTAGATAAATTACACAAGAAAATAATTAAAAAAAATTAGGGAGTACCCCATTTTTGAGCTTATGAGATGATTTCTTTGGCTATTTTGAGAGCCACTTGGTGAAAAAAGAAATCAAAGAATTTGTAAGGAAAAAGTTTAGCCTTGTGAACAAGAAGACAAGTATAAGGCTTGATGCATGAAAATGAGAACCACCAAGACGGACATTGAAGAAGGACTTTAGCCACTTAAGACGAGGTCCTTTGGCAAATTGGGAACCACTTTGGATGAAAGGATCGGAAAGATGTTTTAGAGCAATATTAGGTAAAGAGTAGATGGATTCCTCAAGAAAATTATAAAAAAATTAGGGAGTACCCCATTTTTAAGCTTATGAGATGATTTCTTGGGTTATTTTCAGAGCCACTTGGTGAAAAAACAAATCAAAGAATTTCCAAGGAAAAAGTTTAGCCTTGTGAACAAGAAGACAAGTACAAGGCTTGATGCATGAAAATAAGAACAACCAAGACGGACAATGAAGAAGGACTTTAGGCACTTAAGATGAGGTCCTTTGGCAAATTGAGAGCCACTTTGGATGAAAGGACCGGAAAGACGTTTTAGAGCAATATTAGGGAAAGAGTAGATGGATTACTCAAGAAAATTATAAAAAAAATTAGGGAGTACCTCATTTTTAAGCTTAGGAGATGATTTTTGGGCTATTTTGAGACCCACTTGGTGAAAAAAGAAATCAAAGAATTTACAAGGAAAAAGTTTAGCCTTGTAAACAAGAAGACAAGTACAAGGCTTGATGCATGAAAATGAGAACAACCAAGACGGACGATGAAGAAGGACTTCAGGCACTTAAGATGAGGTCCTTTGGCAAATTGGGAGCCACTTTGGATGAAAGGAGCTAAAAGATGTTTTAGAGCAATATTAGGTAAAGAGTAGATGCATTACTCAAGAAAATTATAAAAAAAAAATAGGGAGTACCCCATTTTTAAGCTTATGAGATGATTTCTTTGGCTATTTTGAGAGCCACTTGTTGAAAAAAGAAATCAAAGAATTTCCAAGGAAAAAGTTTAGCATTGTGAACAAGAAGACAAGTACAAGGCTTGATGCATAAAAATGAGAAGAACCAAGACGGACGACGAAGAAGAACTTTAGGCGCTTAAGAAGAGGTCCTTGGCAAATTCGGAGCCACTTTGGATGAAAGGAGCGGAAAGATGTTTTAGAGTAATATAAGGTAAAGAGCAGACAGATTACCTAAGAAAATTATAAAAAAATTAGGGAGTACCCCATGTTTGAACTTATGAGATGATTTCTTGGGCTATTTTGAGACCCACTTGGTGAAAACAGACATCAAAGAATTTCCAAGGAAAACGTTTAGCCTTGTGAACAAGAAGACAAGTACAAGGCTTGATGCATGAAAATGAGAACAACCAATACGTACGATGAAGAAGGACTTTAGGCACTTAAGATGAGGTCCTTTGGCAAATTGTGAGCCACTTTGGATGAAAGGACCGGAAAGATGTTTTAGAGTAATATTAGGTAAAGAGTAGAAGGATTACGGAAGAAAATTATAAAAAAATTAGGGAGTACCCCATTTTTGAGCTTATGAGATGATTGCTTGGGCTATTTTGAGAGCCACTTGGTGAAAAAAGAAATCAAAGAATTTCCAAGGAAAAAGTTTAGCCTTGTGATCAAGAAGACAAGTACAAGGCTTGATGCATGAAAATGAGAACCACCAAGACGGACATTGAAGGACTTTAGGCACTTAAGACGAGGTCCTTTGGCAAATTCGGAGCCACTTTGGATAAAAGGACAGGAAAGATGTTTTAGGGCAATATTAGGTAAAGAGTAGACGGATTACGCAAGACAATTATAAAAAAATTAGGAGTACCCCATTTTTGAGCTTATCATATGATTTCTTTGGCTATTTTCGAACCACTTGGTCAAAAAAGAAATCAAAGAATTTCCAAGGAAAAGTTTAGCCTTGTGAACAAGAAGACAAGTACAACGCTTGATGCATGAAAATGAGAACCAAGCAAGACGGATATTGAAGAAGGACTTTAGGCATTTAAGACGAGATCCTTTGGCAAAATTGGGAGCCAATTTGGATGAAAGGACCGAGAAAGATGTTTTAGAGCAATATTAGGTAAAAAGTAGGTAGATTACACAAGAAAATGATATAAAAAAGTTAGGGAGTACCCCATTTTTGAGCTTATGAGATGATTTCTTGGGCTATTTTGAGAGCCACTTGGTGAAAAAAGAAATCAAAGAATTTCCAAGGAAAAAGTTTAGCCTTAAGAACAAGAAGACAAGTACAAGGCTTGATGCATGAAAAAGAGAACAATCAAGACGGGCATTGAAGAACGACTTTAGGCACTTAAGACGAGGTCCTTTGGCAAATTGGGAGCCACTTTGGATGAAAGGACCGGAAAGATGTTTTAGTGCAATATTAGGTAAAGAGTAGATGGATTACATAAGAAAATTATAAAAAAAATTAGGGAGTACCCCATTTTTGTGCTTATGAGATGATTTATTTGGCTATTTTGAGAGCCACTTGGTAAAAAGAAATGAGAGAATTTCCAAGGGAAAAGTTAATAATTGTAGTGACATGGCTTGATACATAAGAAATGAAATAGCAAAGTGGCTAGAAATGAGGATTTCTGTTGAATGTTAGTAAAAATTTAAATGTCATTTCCTTTGGGTATTTTGTGAACCACTTGGTAAAAAATAAATGAGAGAATTCTACAAAATGCAAAGTCTTTAGTTACAAGGCCTCATACATAAGAAAACAAAAGACCAAAACCGAGGAACAAGGACGATTTCGGACACTCAAGATGATGTCATTTGGCAAATTGGCGAGCCACTTAGGAGGAGGAAAGGAAGGAAAAATGATTCGAGTGAGATCTAAGCGAAAGGTGCCCCAAAACTTTACAATTTATTCCAAAATGCCATAAATTTATTTCGCTAGCTTTAAATGTCATTAAACTTGTTATAGTACAATTAAAATACTATTTTACCATCATTGCTCGGTTAAATAGTAAAGGAAACTGAAAAATGGAATAACTTTGATTGGTTTTGTTGACCTCAAGGAGGGAAAAAGGAAATTAACAATGAGAGACAGAGGTAAATGAAAAATTGAATTGGTAAGGTTGCGTTTGCTTTTATTTTCTTAGATTTTAAACAAAATATCAAAAATCAACTACTTACGTGTTAAAAATTCGTAAATGGGCATACTTAGACACATAAATCAAGTTTAACGGTATTTTAAGGGAGCGAAATAATTTTATGACATTTTTGAATAAATTATAAAGTTTAAGGGCACATTTGCCTAAGATCTCATGATTTAAGGCAATATAATAGGAAAAGTATAATAGGGGTGTAGCCTGTTTTTGATCTTGGAAAATGATTTCTTTGTCGATTTTGGGAAGTACCTAGGAGGAAATGGATATGTAGTACTAGCAACAAAATGACTTTAGCATGTTGCAAAAATGCACTTGTCACTCTTTTCAAAGGCTTTTATTTGAATGGAAACAATGAAAGAAACAAACTAAGAATTATTAGGACTTTTATTTTAGGAAAATGATTTGTTTCGCTATTGGTGAGCCATTTCATAAGAAATAAATTAGAGGACTATCTTAGGGTGAAATTTAGAAGAAACTTATTTGAATCCATTTCAAATATGTTTTAAGCCTTAGAGTGAGAAGGCTTGATACACCAAAAACAGAACACTAAAAAGGACGATAAATAAGGATTTCGGGCCATGGAATATAAGTTTTTTAAAAAATAATTAGTGAGCATTTTGGAAAGATGGGAAAGAACATCAAGATCTTTTAGAGCAATCGAAGCAAATGAAAAACAAGGATAATTTTTGCCCAATTTTCGAAAACAGAAAAACGGCATCCTGGCCCATTTTTGGAGCTTTGATGATGATTTGTTTCCCTATTCGGAGAAACTGTTAAAAGGAATGAATAGGCAAATCTAGTGTATTGGAAAGATGTATTAAGCCTCACGTTATGTTGCGGAGGCTTATATTTGAAAGGAAAAACTTAAACAAAAGAGCCGAAGGCTTAGACCAAAATCTTCTATTCTAAGTGTGTTCCTTTTGGCTATTTCATGAACCACTTGGGCAGGAAATATATTAGACGATATTCAACAATCTATTTCATTAACCACTTGTCCGGAAAGATATTAGAGGTTATGCAACTATTCAAGGACAAACCTAAGATGAATTGTGGGGGTTCAGTATGAAGAAAAATGGAATTCCAAATATATTATAATGACAATACATAATTAAAATATAAACAAAAAAATCACACAAATGCCAATAATATAATGTAAATAACAAAAAGTAGAAGATCACGGTTCACCATCCAATAAACAAGTATATATCGGATTCTAATGCTAATAAATTTCAGATCCGTAACCCACGACAACCTGCCCAAGATCAATCATAAGCGAGACACCATGCCTCAACACTAATAAACAATAATACACAATCAAACAAACACCATTTCAAACAAACACAACCAAACAATAATACCCAAACAGAGACGCAACCCTCAAAATCAAACACGCAGATTTACACAAAAATGGGAGAAAACACGGTAAAAACTCAACACGATTTGGAAGACTGAGAGAGAGAGAGAGGGGGATACCGAAGAAGGGCTTGCACTTCACGCAAGGATCGAACTGGTTACACCATCGAAGGCAGCAAGACTAGCCGGAGCGACCGGGAATTCCACAGGTGATGAGACTTCAATTCCTAGTCCCGAATTCGCTAACGAGCTCAATAAGTACGACATCCTCCTCGGGCGACCCCGACACGACCCACCGCAATCCTGAATCGCCGTCGCCATTAGGGTTTCCGTTGCCTTCGGCGGTGGCGCCGTCACGTCGAGAGCGTCATTAGGTTCTTCGGAAATCATAGGGAAAGGATTCCAGCCATCCATTTCGTCGGTGCTCGGTAACTACCGAAAAGAGGATGATTTGGGGGAAATGGTTCCGGATCGGGGAATGGGGTGGAGACGATGAAGGAAGAGATCGGGGTTTCTAGCCGCTTGGGTTTCCGTTGGTGAGAGAGAGAGAGAGAGGGCTGTGTATGTATAGGGGTGCCGGGTTTCTCCACCGACATAGGGTTGCCGTGTTTTTTCTCAACGGTAATATTCAGGGGGTGCTCGCCGTGTTTTTCTCGACGGTACTATCCCGGGGTGGATTGGGTTTTGGTGTTTTACAGCCACCGAGTTGCGCGACGCGGTATGAACATTTTACGAGACTTATTTTGTTTTGTCTTTTTTATTTAAGAGTCAACCGGAGTCAAAAGTAATACATACATATACATTATATAAAAAAATAAAATTCTATAAAAAAATTTTAAAAAATATTAATACACACATTTGCAGGAAAAGAAAAGATTTGATTGATTGGTCTTTTTTAATATAATGATGTGGGAGCTGGGCTGCATATAATCGAGCTCAAGTCAGCCCAAAGGCATATTGAGTCGAGCCTAAATTCGATACGATTTATTTTTTAAAAAAAAAAACTTGTGTGGAGGAATATAAAATTTTTAAATTTTCATTCACATCCTTATTTCTTAAATCAAATACAAAAATATAGAAATTATACTTCAATTAAAAGCTTCAATCTATAAAATATTTAAGAAAATTATAAAAAAAGCCGAGTTGAACTTGAACCATTCGAACAAGGCCCAAGAGCCCGAGCAAAGCTAAAATGTCACTGAGTCGAACCCAAGCTTGGTCTACTCGTTTACTTGTAGATTTAATATAATGGAAATTTTTTATTTAATAACAAAAAAACCGCAAAATTGATTTTATTTCAATATAATAGGAAACGATTATCGAAAAGTAATGAGTTTGCTTCTATACCATTCAATTAAAATTATAATAATATTGATCAGTATACAATTTTAAATTGGTGATATTAAACACCACGTTAAGACTGTAAATTAGATGAAACTTATGTTAAATGCTTTAGGTGAAATTAGTTTAGTGATTTCGGTTCTAAAATTTAAAAAATTGTTAATCAAGTTATAAAAAGTCTATTAAATCCTCCAAAATTTCGTCGATAAAAATTGTCCCCCTCCCCCATCCAATAAAAAAACAAAACTCGTTTGACAGTGAAGCTTGAGTGTTGGCAACTAACATTAGTTCCTTTATACCAATTAAGTTGATAGTTTATATATGGACTATTAACATCCGTACCTCTCGTATTATGCTTGCAGTCATTTTTCTACCCATGTCGTATTGAAAATTATTTTCATAGCCCCCGACCGGTGGTGTTAATTATTAATCTACCATTTTCCGATATTTGTGCTAATATAATGGTGGTTGGTGAACATGAAATGACAACTTTGCCCAAATAAAAAGGAAGTGATTTTTTGACTTATTTTATTTAACCCTAAAAAACTTTTTCTCTTTCTTCACCACCATATCCGAGTTGGTATCTCTCACTCTCTCGCTTCCTTGCTCTGTCTCCTCCTCTCGCTATCCATCTCGCTCTCGCTGTAACGCTCGCTTACTCGAGCTCTCTCTGTCTCTCCCCTCACTCTCTGTCACTCGCTCTATCTTTCTCTCACTCGGGTGAGCATCGAACATCAATGCATCGAATATCAAAGATTGAAGCTTTCTCATGAGGTATGTTGAGGAAATGATATTTGGAAATTGAATTTGTGTATACCTCTAAGATAATGTGGTATTGGTATTTGAAAGCTGTTAATGTTTGAATTTTTATGATTTTCGACAGTTGTATCATGGAAGCTTCAACGAATTATGGAGTTGGTGGTGACAGCGCGAAGGTATACTTGTCCAAGATGCGGGGTGAGCACTAAATTAGACTACCTTGTGTCAAGGTCACAAAAAGAATTATCCGAGGCCTTATTATGGTTGCTTGAAATGTGGTACCTTCCTTTTACGGGTCGAATCCGAGGCTAGTAGGCAAGAAATTGTGGGTTCCCAATCAACTTATACAGTGAGGGAAAGGATAACTAATCAAGGAAATTGTGAACATGTCATTGAAATTAGGGAGTTAAAGGAGGAGATGACAAAACTTGGCATTCGGATGGTGGACATGAGGGCTGAAATGAAGTCAACTGCTGTATAGAAATAACTGTGTTCTTCAAATTGTTATGGCTTTATGTATAGGCTTGTTTGTAGTTATGTTGTTTGTATTAACAAACAAGATGTGATATGGGCAATGCTTGTGTAATGAAGTACAATATTTGGAATGAAAGTGAAATTTGCTTCCAAGATCCTGTTTTTCATATGCAACATCTTAATCATGTCATGCTTGCACATTAGCATCATAGCATTATGCTGATTCGAAGCCAAGCCACCATTCTCGTTGGATTTTGAGTTGTTACTTAGTTCCTTTCCAGTTTAAGCCTTTCATAAAGATTAAAAGTAGGCATGAGAAAACATGAAAAATACTGCCAGGAAGCAATACAAAAGTTTGAGGTGTACTTAATAAAAGAACTAAAAAAATGGAACAAAGATGGGAAAAAAAACCATGACTAGAGAGACTTACATCTAAGAAGTATGGAAAAAAATCATAAGCATCTGCACAGACTTCCCATCATTTTTATAAAACCAAACATCACCTGTCATAACTGCCAACAAATAAAATTGGGGAATGCAAAGTGGTGGAATGAATACTCCATTTCATTGATCCATACTGCTTCGAAAGTACAACCCCAATAATTTCATGTCTCAAGTTGGCATGACAAAATAGGGGATGGGGATTATAGCATACATATATACATAACCTAATCATGAAAAAGATACATAATTGAACCCCATATTTTTGTCCAAAACCGATTAACTTAAACTGTACACTCATGAATGAAATGGAGATTATGTCTAGCTGCCTAACTACTTCAAGGAAATAACCTTCTTGCAAGAGGCTTGGCTTGATTGTGTTGCAGCCTTCATTCTCTTAAACCTTGGACTTCTCCTTGGCTCGGTTGTCTCAGACAACCTTTTTTCTCTTCCCTTTTGATGTTGGATGTGTAGCAGCAGATGTGGAAGGAATGGATGAGGCTGCAGCTGATGTGGTATGAAGTATCTTCCTTGGCCTACCAAGTTTCTTCTTCTCCTTGTCATCTTTCTTCTTTCTTTTGTCCTTCTCCTTGCCTAAAAGGGGCAAGTCCTACAATTGTGAGTTAAGTCCTTGCAGTTGGAGCACTTCATTAGTCTTGCTCTTGTTTTCTTTCTTCCCTCATTAGCCCCTTTTTCCTTTCTTTTGGAGGCCTTCCTCTTGTCTTTTGCATTGGTAGATGTGCTAATAATGGAAGGTAGTCCATTGCTGGCCAAAACACAGGATCCCTAATAGGATGCAAATTAGCACTATAAGTCTGTCTTGAATCTGTCAATACTATACCACTCACTTACCCAATCTTCAGTCTTCTCCTTCATGAACAAGATTGCTCTTACAACATGCTTACATGGAATACTAGAAACTTGCCTTACATAGGATCCCTAATAGGGTGCAAATTTTGATCTCACTATTTGCCTCAAGTTCCCACCATTTTCCTTGGTACATTTTTGTTGTATCATCATCAGCATCCTCATCACTCATCTCATCAAAAACTTCATCCTCTTCTACCATAGAAACCTCACTCTCATCACTACTCTCATTCTCTGCACAATCTCTAAAATCAGACCCTTCACTATCACAATCATCTAATCCCAAGATCAAAGAATCACTATCGGACGCAGGTTCTTCAACGAAAATACCCTTCCCTTTGTCTCTATAAATGAGAGGGCTCTTGGGGTCATTTGTGGGGCTTTTAGTTAATTCAAGAGACAATGATAGAGCATTATCTATCATTGAAGCATCAATTGAAGCAATTACATCATCCCATAAAGGAGAATCACAATTCTCAGCAATGCCATGATCATTTCCCTCATTTTCATCCCATGAACAACATCCCCACATTCCAATTCATTTCTCTCATTTTCATCCCCATGACTAGTATCCGGAACATCACAACCCTACTCATTGCCCTCATTCTTATCCTCAACTGCCTCATTCTTATTCCCATCTCGCCTTATTGTTATCCCCATCAAGCCCCAACACTATCTCATGAATTTTAGTGGCCCTTTTCTTCTCCTTTATATAAAAAGTTATTTCTTTCTTCCCCATCCACCTATCACACATTCTTAACAACGACTCATTATCATATATAGGCCACCTTTGCTTAGGGTTTTCAAGAGGGTGTGACTGAATTTCAAAGAATTGTGGGGCTGGCTGAACTTCAGGTTTGGATAAAAACCAAATAACATCCCTTACTAAGTCAATCAACCGAAAGTAATCAACATCCCTTTTCCCAACCACTAACCTCCTTCCATTATATATGAGCACAAGATCAAACACCATAGACATCTACAACGAGCATTATATAAACAGAGCATCAACATCCTATCATACAATTATCATATAAATAGAGCATTATATAACACATGTATCTAACCCATCTAAAACAGAGCATCTAAACACAACAATTACAATTCGTTTTTTTAACTTAAACCCTAATCCGAAAACCCTAATTTCAAAATTCAAAATTCAAATATTTCTCATGCTCATTCTATAATTTCTTCAATGATTCTTCACATTGCTCAACGACATGCAAATCTTTCAACATTTTTTTACAATTTTCCATTACACCCATCCTCCCAACCCAACCCGAAGAAAACGAAATGCGATTAAATTTCCAACGACATGCGAAATTCACTATAATGATACCAAATTAAGGGTAAATTACTAACCTTCTCCAACCTTTCGCCTCGATTGCTTGATGAATTTGTCTGTTTCTCACCAAGAAATTCCCACGCAATTCCCGATTGTGAAGCACACCAACCACAGTAGTTTCAGCACTGCATAGAAGATGACAAAGAAGAAGACAGAGGATGGCGAGATCCTTCTTCACTACGATAGATGACTTTCTCGGAATCGTCATCAAGAAACGAGTAGAGGATGATCACGAAGAGGGGAGAGAGAGAACGCGGACCCATGAACAGAGAGCTTCGAAGAATTTTTTTACTCAAATCTCTTCAATTCAAAATAAAATACGACTGTGTGGTGGGGTTCATTTAAGGAAGGGCATTTTAGTCTTTTCACGTCTCCGGTCAACTTAATATCAAAACTTTACCTACAATTCTAATATGTCAGTAAAGTCGGAGGGTATGAAAATAATTTTCAATAGGACATGAGTAGAAAAATGATTGCAAGCATAAGTACGAGGGTACGGATGTTAAAAATCCGTTTATATATTGATTAGTTGACATAAGTGTGGTACTCATGATTATTTCTGAATTTGTTGGTCGTACCATAACTTGAAGAGTTCAAAGGAATGTTCGTATTTGAGAAGTCATGGACTACCTTGACCCCCAAAACATTAACCTCTCTCTCGTCCTCGCCAATGAAAAGAACCCGGAGTCACATTCATCTACTCTATTAAAAGGCTGTCATTAATGATACCTGCTGGTAAATAATCCTCCATTTTCTTATCTAACATTTTATTTAGTTTATTATAGAATTTGCTAGCAATTTTATATATTTCTAAATAAATTTTCGGGTATAAAATTAACATATAATTATTTTAAAAATTTTTTCAGGTATAAACTTTTTAGTAAAACAGAGTTAATATCATAAACATAATAAGCATCATATATGGGTGTCGTGCTTATGCCATCCCATGCACCCATAGGCCCCAGGCTTTTGATAATTATGCATGACAAATGATGATTAGATTTAGAGGAGATATGATGTGATTGAGAAGATTAATAGATGATAATTGAAGATGCGAGCTGAATGAAGTGATTATAATGCCTATTTAGCAAAAAATTACACATAGGTGCCCTCGCTTTTGTGTAATTATTTTAAAACCTCTCGGATATGAAAAATAACTCTTAATTACTCGACTTTTGAAAATAGTTATTCAAATGTACTCTCGGGTTTGATATAACTATTTTAAGTCTCATCGGATATAAAAATAACTCTTAGATACCCCAATCTTTGTAAAAATTATTCGAGAGATATCCTAAGGTTTTGTGTAACTATTTAAAGGCCCATTAGGAATAAAAATATACTCAAAGTAATAATTTATTATTTTTGATACCTGAGTGACTTTTTTTTATTTTTCGATAATACATGGTACTAAAGTGTCAATAATCCTTCATTTATTGTTGACAATTAATATAATAAATTAACTTCGAATTCTCTATCGGATGTAGTGATTGTTACAAATTGGGACATAACTCAAAGACATGCGGGAAACCAATAGATGTAAATGGTAGGCTACTTGGGAAGAAAAAAAGGAAAGGTAAAAGAGGGGACAAGCAAAAGCTGAGAGGACCAAAAAAGTAAACACAAGCAACTCTCAAGTGACCGCAATCTAGTCGAGCCTCTTAACCAGGATAGTTGCGATCAATCCTCTATTTTTTTCATGTCAATTTTTTTCTTAGTACATCTTTTTTTCTCAAAGATTGAAACTTACTTGGTACTAGGTGCATTATTTGCTACCTTGTGAATGATCGTTAATTTTTTCTTTTGGGTTCAAAATTGGTTTGCAAAAGGGCTATATTTTACGGGTTTTAAAAGAAATGTCATGTGTTTTTTGTAGTTGTAATATGATTATACCTATTTTAAATGTCCAACCATGTAAATGGCGAGCTTAAGTTCTATAGGTGCTACTACACTTTTATTTTAATAAAAGGAAGTTGAAGCATATTTCTTAGATTACCACATTTCATTGTATTCATATTTACATGACTATAACAAAGGAGACAATTGCAACATTTCTAATTTTAATTTTAAATAATTAAAAAGCTACTTATAAAAATCACAACATAAAAAAATTGTACATTTTATAAGTACAAAGTTTCATAAACAAGTAACTATAAAATTACAAAATAAAAAATTACAAGTTTTATCTTGTTAGATGGCAAGAAGGTAAAAAAATATTTTAAGTTTCGAGTCCTTAAAAGCGAGAGATAAAATCAGTACTCAACAAAAAAATTTGAAATCTCCTTCGAATATATAGTGTCAATGTCACATTACAACAAAGAAATGTATACTCGGGAGTATATTTTCATTCATGAGTGGCATTCAAATAGTTACACCAAAACTTATGGTACCTCTAGATAATTTTTTATAAGGGTTGGAGTACTTAGAAGTTATTTTTTCATACCGAAGGGCCTTAAAATAATTACATCAAATTTGAGGGTACCTCTAAATAATTATTTACAAAGGTAATAATATCTAAGAGTTATTTTTCATATCATAAGGTCTTAAAATAGTTATACCAAACCTAAGGATACATTCTTATAATTTTTTGTCTACTTTAGTTCATCATCACTGCCCCATTACTACTAATTTTTGGATAGAAAGTGAAAGCTCCAAGCCAACCTCCTCGCCTAGACATCCTTTCCCGCTGCTCTTTTTCATTTGCGTGTAGAATTGGCAATTTTTTGTGGTCTCCCTCCTTGTCAATTTGCAACTTACTATGGATACAAATTTAATCATCATCGCCAACGATTTTTTACAATGGCAAAAATAATGAGATAGTGATGGATAATCCTTGAAATAGAACAATGGCCTACGGATAAAACGAGTTAGGTGGGATAAATTTAGGAGTTCTGGTTGGAGGAAGTTATACGTCCCTCGTTTAATTGTTTTAAACTTTAATTAGAATAAATATTAAAGTAAAAGATGAATAAGTAGTATTGGTTAATTCTTAAATTTTTTAAGTGTCAACCCCGACATATAAATAAATTCTATAAATAAACTCTAATATGATCACAAATTATAATATAGTATCGGACCTATTGTCTTCAAGCTATGTTATGTGCATTTTGCTTTCCTTACGAGGCAATCAATCACTATATTGTGAATTATATAGTCTGTGGTGTATTATAGTAAAAACTATCATTGTTTAATCACTATGGTCTTCATTTGGTATCCTCAACGCAGAATTTGGGTCCATGGAGCAGATGAAACTATCAAACCCAACAGTGAAATGTGGGCTTGGGCCCAGTTACTCAGCCCCCAATGGGCTTATCCAGAACACGATACGTAATAAATGGCCCGCCAAAAACAGAGCTTTTCTTTCCCCTCTCCTTATCACGAAAATGGCCATCAAAATTTCACCAGCAAACTGACACCCTCTCTCTCTCACACATCTCTCTCATTTTTCACAGCTTCCAGCATCATCAATGGCGGGAATCGCCACCGTCAAGCTCTCTCTCTCTCCTTCCGTGAGTTTTTCAGCTGCATTTTCGTCTAAACTGTCGTTTGCAGGCCTCAGACACTCTGTCGTTCTACCACGCCGAACAAGATTTTCGAGTGAGTAATTTTGTGTTTTTTACTAATTTTTTTGCGGAGTTTGGATTTTTCCTTTAATCATTTGTAATATCTTGCAAATTTTTCAGAGATATATGCTCTAACCAGCAATGACATTAAGGTGGGACTTAACCTTGAGGTGGATGGTGCTCCTTGGAAAGTCTTAGGTTTGCTCTCATGTCCGCATGTTTTCTTGATTTTTTTCTGTATTTTCTCAAATTTCTCTTTTAAATACCATGTAATTATCTTCAATTTGTCCTTAGGATTATTCTTAAGTGCAGGGTAAGAGTTCAGACTTCAAAAGTGGGTAGTCGTCTTGTCACTATAATCACTGGACCCTGTAATGTAACACGAAAGACATGATAGATGCTACTTTGTCACAAATTAGAGCATAAACGTGTGTAGTAGATGGACTTGGCAAAACTGACCTGTCGCCCAAATCCATACTCCACTTGACATTGAAACAGCTAACCTGAAAAAGAACCTGAAATGAAACCCAAACCAAAATTACCCGATCCAAAACCACAACCGAATCTTATTGAAATGAACATGCCTTGACTGAAAATTAACCTGACGTAAAACTGAACCGCATGACCATGGGTAGTAAGGCAATTGATCAACCGTTGGAATTGCTAATTGGAAGTTGCTGAGTATTTCTGGTTTGCTGTTGTCTGCAGAATTGACGAGTTACTCAGAACAGCCTCTTGTTTAATTTGTGAACTCCAAACCGGGCTCAAGATGCCCTTAATATTGGAAACATAGCAGATGTAGTTTTACATTTTGTTATTTTGATCACAATTCACAGATGACACTCAGCAGGACTGGGATGATTACCATGCTTGGCATTTGATGTTGGGAGTTCTGTAGGTAGGGAATATAAGGCTTGGAATGCTGGGTAGGGTTAGGATTGATTCTGCCAGTTCCCCCATGACATACACAAGTGAGATTTGCAGTCCTTTCCGTCCATTCGATTGGATCCACCTCGAGAGAATCAAAGAGAAAGAGAAGGAAAATGGTACAGTTAATGCAAATAAATTGTGATTGATTGGATGAACATAGATACATAGATTCTAAATTTCTAGCCTTTGTCTAAAGGACTAGAAAGATGGGATGGACCTTAAACATTGCTGGATTTGTGTATCATGTTAACATGGATGGAGAACTTGATGCTTGATTCTTTTGTGTCTTTAAAAATTGTTCAGTTATAGAAATTTGACTTTCTACCTTAAGAGGTTCGCAGAATTTTGGGTACACTCGATCATTTGCCATCAACCAGCTGAATGTAATGCTTTACTGTTCAATTTCTGTAGAGTTCCTGCATGTAAAACCAGGAAAAGGTGCTGCCTTTGTGAGGACTAAGCTGCGGAATTACGTGACGGGAAACACAGTTGAAAAAACTTTTCGTGCTGGAAGTTCGGTATGTTTTCTGATGCAGTGTCCTAATTCATAGATGTTTTTGTCAATCTCTCTACCTCAGTTCAGTTAATTGTAGTAGCGTTTAATGCCTACAACAAGTGAATATTTTAGTGACGTATGCTTATTCTGACATGTGATTGAGCTGTCTTGAAGTGCAATCCTCAGGTTGTTTCTCTTAACCCTTGGCATGGGGGATCCTGTGTTCAGTGGGCTATGAAACAACGGCATTTGTGCAGGGTTTTCATTTCTTTATTTTTGTTTTCCTCTATGCCTTTTTTTGGGTGGGGATTGGGGAGGTAAATGGCATGGGAACTTACATGTTGAACAGTCTAAATTATTAGAAAGAAAACCTTTTCCTCTGAGGAAGAAAATAACCTCCTCCAGAGAAAAGTAAAATCACATGCCTCATTAGCTCTTCGAAGGAAAACATTCTGAGATGGAAACATTTTAAGCATAAATATATATTTTATAGGAAAATGCTTTCCAGCCAAATGCAGCCTTTGTATGTTTGACATTCTCAGCATCTAGTCTTCTTGTATTGACGTCTAAGAATGTGCATTATACTTGGTGCTGGTTTGAGATAAAACCCAGCATGCTACGGAAATATCATCTTTGTAATTATGATATTATGGTTTACCACATTTATGCCAATGCTGATATAATAGCTTTCAATGTGCTGCAATAGTAAACTTATAATTGGTTGGACATGGATTTTGTTCGATAGATTGTTGAAGCGAATATATCTAAGGAAACAAAGCAATTTACATACAAAGATGGCGCCTTGTTCGTCTTTATGGATCTGGTATGTTTCTTTATCCCATCAAAGTTGTAATAACTAATATTTACTACTTCTTTTTTTCTTCACGTTCACTGTAATATTTACTCTTTTAGAAGGTGATAAGTTGATTTTATTGTCTGAAAGTGATTTTTAGTAAAGAAAAGTAACTTAGTAAATTTATTGAAATTCCAGAGCATGTCAACATGGCATGGCATGCTCACCCTGGTGTTGACATCATCTGTTCTGCCACAGGCTGAATTCTTTTGTTCTGCAAATTGGATATTATTTATTTACTTTCAAGTCTCAATTTATTACTGCCCAAGAGGACAGTCCTCTAAATATTGAGTGACCTGTGTGTGGTTTACTTGTCCATTGGACCATTTAATAAACAAGTCCCTGATCAATGCATATTATTTCAGCATCTAATTCTAGTGTCCAGATATTATGAGCAAAATAATCTTGGGTGGAGTGACTGCTTGCCCCCTCCCTGGTGGGTCATAGAAGGTTTTCATTCTCGTAAATACCTGTGGAATTTAGGTGAACAGATAGGCTGCATCTCAGCTCATGGATGCATTGTTGGATAATGTCGTTTGAGGAAATTCATAGTTCACGAGATATAGTTGTTTTCAGCAGTAATCTAGCATCATACCTACATGAGATGAATCTATTGTGGTATATGTTATAAAAAATGTCACTCTGATTAAAAGGTTGCAGGATTTTTAGGTATGTTTAGAGAAAACCTGAGATGGCTTCTCTAACAGTACCTACTAAATAACTGTATAAGGTTGCTTGCATCTTGGCCTCCCTGGATCTGGATCCATTGGCAGGTCTATTGTGGATGTTCTTGGAGAAAGAGTATTTTTCTGGGAAGTATACATTGATGCATGTTTATATCATGCTAAGGTGATGACTAAGACAGGACAAATGCTCTATTGTTATCAAGAATCACAAATTATGAGTGTGTATTTTGAAGCATGTTGCATGTCTTGCAGAATACATATGAAGAATTTCGCCTCAATGAGAAAGATGTTGGTGACAAGGCAAAGTGGTTGAAAGAGGGAATGGACTGCAATCTTCTCTTCTGGAATGGAAAAGTAACTATCATACTTATTCCCCCCCAAAAAAAAAAAAGCCAAGGCTTTTCACTAGTTTAAGTGGCTGGAAAACCTGCATCTACAACTTCTTTAGTTGTATGAGTAAAAAGTACCTGCATCTGCTCGCTTTCCTCTACAAGTACATTCAGAATATGAAAACTAAGTGGCACACAAACTGATCTTTTATCGCTAGGTCTTTAGTTTAAACCAAAAGAACCCAAACAAGTACCCTAGAATCTCGCCAATGGCAGCCCTTTTTATTATTATTAGCACCTAATGTCGATGAAGCTTAATTATTATTTGAACTCCTTGCAGCCTATTGAGCTTGATCTTCCCATCATTGTAAAGCTTAGCGTGGTTGATACCGATCCTGGTGTTAAAGGTGATACTGCACAAGGTAAGTAATCTAAGCATTCTTGGAGTTCCATCAAATGAATGATAATCCCTAGTCCCTGGTGTGCTTTCATACAACTTTACAAGCTAGATGCAAATGCTTGAACTGTTATGGGCCTATGTTTAAGCACCCTTTCCCATTTTGCCTTCATTCTAATCTTATTAGGTGTTGCGTTTTCAATGTCGACCTACATATGCATCAATGGTTCGGATTTGTGCTAGACAATTTGATTATCTTAGACATGTATTGAGCTATTATTATGCTATGTATGCTTCAATAACTAGTATTTGGCCTAGACTCCTGCATGGCTGCACCTAAACAGGCAGCTGGATGCTCTGTTGAAAATGTTGTATGCTACTTGGGAGCCACAAAACATGCTCACTTGTATGATTCTGCAGTGTGTATAACATGAAGTTAGTTGTCATCATAAATAGCTTTTGTCAAGTTTCTTTGTTATCATTTTGAGCTCTACAAAAGTCGCAATGATTCTAATTTTTGCATAATATTCCAATGCATTGTTTTTCTCTTCGTGGTACTGCTGAACTACATCTTCTTTTCCATCTGGCCCCTTCATTGCCTTGAAGGAAAGGATGTTTTTAAATACTTGATAGAGATGTTGTATGCTGGGTTTTGGGCTATCTTATCATTTTTCTCCTTCCTAAAATTTTAGTGTGATGTTCAAATGCAGGGGGTTCTAAACCAGCTACACTTGATACTGGTGTTATCGTTAATGTGCCCTTGTTTATAAATATCGGCGACGAGGTAATGGTTGATACAAGAACAGGCCAATATACGAGCCGTGCATGATTGTTGTCTTGGACATGTATATTTTTGGATTCCTGTCTGTAGTACTTCAACTCCTTGTTCTGAAGATCAGAGGGTAGGTTTCAGATGTTTTGGCCCTTGAGATAGTTGCGGCAGCTGGTTAAGCAGAGTTTTAGATGCAGGGTTGCATCACGAGATATTCACGCGCGGAAAGTATCTAATCATTCTAGAGTTCACTCCCTTTAGCTGAATGTATTGGCAATTGTATACATACCAATGATACCATTCTATTTCCTCCCCTCTTTGGTAAGACAGGATGTGTCCGACCCAGGCTTTTGTGCAGTGAATTTGCCTGATGTCATTAGCATGATTCCTGATGGTCCAAGGACAGAGTTTTACATATGATATGACAGTCATAGATTTTATCTTAAAGATAATGTTTCTTGGTAAATCAAAGGGAAGACAATGACAAAGGATCTTAAAATTTTACCAGATTTTTAAAAATTTTAATGAATTTGTGTGAAGAGCTAAAGTTTCGCCTAACAAAATTGCAAAACATGAACAAGACCAGCAATGCAAGGAGAATCAGGTGGCCATATGATATGGCAATCAATCAGCAGTGCAATCAATTCACGTACATGGTTTCAGGGAGTGCGAATCAATTCACTCCCATTGTGATGGCCAATGACGGAGTTTTACATATGATACGGTGTTAGCATAATTCCTGATGGTCCAATGACGGAGTTTTACATATGATACGGTGTTAGCATGATTCCTGATGGTCCAATGACGGAGTTTTACATATGATATGGCAATCAATTCACGCCCATTGTGAAGCAAGCAGTGCAAAGAGCTCCTAGTGTACTTAGCTATTTGTTATTTGCACATAATGTTGGTATCTCTTGGCCAAATTTGCTAATAACTAATACTATTCTCTTTTGGGGCTTTGTCCCTCTATTGCACCAAAAAAAAAAAAAATGTTTGCGAAACATGAACAAGAAATATGTGAACCATAAAAAATATTCAACAAAATATATGTTAATGTAAGATTAGCTCATGTAGTCTTTTTTTTAAAAAATTTTTATAGAATAATATAAGTTGTCTATATGTTAAACCTTTTCTATGTTACACACACACACACACATACATATACATATACATATACATATATATATATATATATATATATATATATATATATATATATATATATATATATATATATATATATATTGTTTTTATTATTTTAATTCAACATATTGAATGAATATAGATTGAGTTTGACTTGTTTGCGAATCTTTCGAATTTGGATTGAGAAAATGATGCGAAAGCTCAAATATTTCAGGTAGGCTATGGTCAAATCTATTTTATCGGATCTATTCTTATTCAATTGGTAAACATGTTTGTTTTAACGATTATAACCGGTGGTCAATGGTTAGCGGTTTATTAGTGGCTAGAGGTTATTAACGGTTATGATTAATGATTATCAACAACTTTCATCATTTACAAAGCGATTATCGGTGTTACAATTAGTGGTTATCATAGTTAATCATCGATTGCAACTAGCAATTATTACTTAATTCGTTTCAAAATACATGTCGTTTTAATGTTATGAGTGAATACCAAGGAAGCGCAAAATTCATGATAAAATTTGTGTTAAAAGACCAAGTTGCCCACAAGAATTTTTTGAAAATGAAGAAAAATCAATGGAAAAAAATGAGAGAAACAAAACAATTAATAAGGATAAAATTAGTAAACTAATTATGAATACTTTATCGGAATGAAACTAAAAATTAGTTAAACTAATAAATTGTTTGAAATGAAGGGAGTAACATTTACCAACAGACATTAACGTCTGTTAGTAATTATCATTAAGAGTTACTAGCTTGGATTTACACACAACGTGTGCATGTATTATAAGAGTTTATAATTATAAAGGAGGATACGCAATAATATTTTGTATATAATGATACTAAGAATATAGTAACATAGAAGTAAATTATAGAGAAATAATCTTACATTTAAAATATACTATTATTAGCTACAAAATTACGTATTTTTACAGATTCAAAAAAATAGGATTACCAAAATATATTGCTACCCTAAAACTCAAGCTACAAAATACTACATATAAATAATCAAAATATAGTTTTGCTCAAAATATCTTTTTGTAATTCTATTGATTATACGTCATTAAGAAATAAGAATTATATTGAGTAATATGAACAAAAGACAAAAATACGACCATGTTAGTGAAACATAACATACATGTCACATAAAATAAAAGTAAGACATCAAAGCAATATTATCAAATGGTAGAGAATAAAGATTATATGACTATTCATACAATTGTACATTTTGGTGTCTAGATAGATTAATGGATACAGTAGATTGGGGTTGGCTAGTATGCTGATGGAAGAAAAGGATACATGACACCTTAACATGCAAAAATCATAACCATATAATTTAAAGGAATGCAAAATGTAATACCATGCCCTTAAATGCCTAAAAATTAGTGAACCGCTCTATCATATGTCAAATAACATTGTTTGTGATACCAATGACTAAAGAAGACGACTAAGATAGGAACAAAACTAATGTAATCTTGTAAGTAAGCATTAGCCGCAACACCCTTATTTAACCTGCACTTATGTTAAACGACTCACAGTATAAATACCATTTAGTATCTCATTAGTGATAATATTCAACATATTTTCAAAATTATGGTAAGAAAATAACAAAATTTTCCAGAAATAAAATATTACTTACAAACATTTCATTGTGTAAGTGAAATGAAATGGGTTAATATCAAAAGCTAATGCTTAATGAGAGTAGTGAGAGAGAAGATAGGTGCACATGAGAAAATGCTTGTGAATAACTTACTGATTTAGTAACTGTCAAACATAACTCTCTCTCCTCACTCAAGTTGTATTAGTTATGTTGACAATTTTGCCCCACTAATTTAATAACGAAGAGGAGTAAATTTAGTCAAGTAAAAATTATACAACATAAAAATCCTCTTGACTTGATATATAACCTAGATTATTACTTGAGCATAGTCTAATTAAAAGTAACCCGAAAAAATTAAAATACTATTATAAACCAAGAACAGACCGCTAATGAACACACACCTAAATCTAACCTTACCCTTCAATTTTCAAAATCGAGTCTCGCAGTCAGTCACAGTCACAGTCACAGTCACACACGAGGTGCGTGGGTGCCTCTCCTCTCTCACACTTACTCGGGGCTGTATTATTTTCTTTTACCTCGTACTTCGCACCTAACCTTACCACACAATACAACCCTTTTTCTCCCCTCATTTGTTGCTGTCTTCTTCTCCGCACTCACTCCCTCTGTCTCTATCTCTCAATACACCGGCGGTCAGCGATTATGGAGGGTTTCTCCCTCGCAAACCCTAATCCTACCTTGAGAGCTCTGCCATTGAAGAAAACATTGCTCTCTTCTTCAATAGCGTCCTTTGCCTCCTTCGCATCACCCTCGCCTTGTTGTTTTCCGTCCGAATTTCTTCACCGGCGCCGAAGACCGCTTCCTATGGCTTTTCCGACGCCGAAGCGCCTTGCCGGACTCAGCTCGTGTATGAGGAGGAACGTTTCGGTTGTCTCATTCGCTGCTTCTAAGGAAGAGTCGGTGAGTCAAAAAGGGGATTCCCTGTCACTATCAATGCTTATCATTTCTCCATTATTTTGCTATTAATTTGTTAAAAGACTCTTTCAGCTTTCATTTTAAACTTTTTTGTTTGATTGGAAATGGCGAGTTTCAAGTGGAAATGGATTATTTGACGCTGTCAAAGAACTCTAGCGTGGTGTATTTTAAGATGTTTCTTAATGTTGTAGCTTTTCCCATTCGCTGTATCCTCAGCAGTATTCGGTTTGTGGAAATGGAATATTTGACTCAGTAACGATTATTCTACAAGGATAGGAAAATGGTATCTCAAGTGAAAGGGATAGATTCTAATATTGTTCTGAGTAGTATGCTGAATGAAGAAAAATTAGGTTCTGGAGCTAAAACCTTCTGCGTTCGTCATAAGATGCTGATTCTGGAGAAGTTTTTGATGGTTGTGTTGTAACACTATTAACTTCTAATAGCTTGTAGACAAAATGATAGAGCTCGAGAGGAGAGAGAAGAGAATCTAGATAGAGAATTTAGAGAGAGAAAATTATTCTCATTATATGGACTATTTGTTTGATTTTGTACACTGATGAGCTATACAACTAATTATTATGCTAACAACCTCAATTACTTAACTAACCTTCTAACAAACTCTTTGTTAACATGACAACTAATTATATCAATTACAGAGGTAATATTCTCTATAGTCCCCCTCAAGTTGGACTTGGATGAAAGACAAGTCCCAACGTGAGAGCTAGAGAATGATGATGCTGAGCTGGAAGAGGCTTAGTGAGAATGTCGGCAAGTTGTTGCTGAGAGCTAACATGAGCTGTTTGGTGGAACCCTTCTTGCAATTTGTCCCGTACATAATGGCAATCTATATCCAAATGTTTGGTCCTATTATGAAAAACAGGGTTTGCTGCCATATACTGAGCAGGTGGCAATACAATGTGAATGGCATCTGCATAGGTACTTGAAGATCTCTAAGAAGTCCAGAGATCCACACTAGCTCACTTGTAGTTTCAGACATTGCCCTGTATTCAGATTCTGCTGAAGACTTTGAGGTTGTTTTTTGTTTCTTTGTTTTCCATGAAATAAGAGAATCTCCAAGAAAAACACAGTTACATGACCTTCTACTGAAAAGGCATCTTCCTGATCTGCATGAGTGTAAGCTAGCAAATTTGTGGAAGAAGTGGCTGGATAAAACAAACCAGCATTCATAGTACCTTTAAGGTATCTCGACGAGGTGTAATATTAAGGTATAATAGTCTGCCAACAAGCCTTTTGTATACTTCAGGCTGAGATAACACTTCACCTTTGTCAGTAGATAACCCCAAGTTGGTTGGTAGTGGAAAAGGTGCCGGCTTGCAAGCTGTTAAACCAATGATATATTTTCTTTGATTAAGCATGGTCCCTTCTAATGATCAAGCCACTTCAGTACCTAAAAATATCTCATGTACCCCAAATCCTTAATAGTAAAAGCTTTGTCAAGCTCCTTTTTGAGTGAACAAATACTAACTTCATTTGCTCCTGCGGTAAGTACCTCATCAACATATACCAAAACAGCTAAGAATGTGTCCCCTGTGCCTTTTGTAAACAAGGAATAATCTTGCTTGGACCGAAGAAACCCTTGTTTGATAAGAAAAGTAGTGAACTCCTTATTCCACTTACTAGAAGCTTGTTTAAGTCCATAAAACGATCTCTTAAGCTTACACACTTTCCCTTCGCCTTGGTGTATCCTGCTGGGGTCATATGTACACCTCTTCATCTAAGAATCCATGTAAAAGGCATTATTAATATCAAGCTGATGTGTTGGCCGTAGCTAAAGCTATTAAGGTTCCGACAGATGGCCAATTTTGCAACCTCGAGAGAAAGTGTGTTTATAATCCTTGTCCTTGACTTGATCGAAACCCCGCACTACAAACCTTGCTTTAAATCTCTCAATTGTACCATCAGGTTTGAACTTGATTTTATATACCCATTTAGAGCTAATAGCTCTTTTCCTGGAGGCAATGAGGTAATTTCCCAAGTGTCATTGGTCTCTAAGGCAGCAATTTCTTGATCCTTAGCCGTTTTCCATCTTGAATCCTCTTTGGCTTGATTATATGTATGGGGTTCTTTCAATTGAAGAACATTACACAATGATGCAACATAATCCACATGAAAACCATCAAGATCCGTAGGCTGAAGTAAAGGATATGAAACTTCATTAGAATGCTCTATGAAGGATTAGAAGTGGTGACGGAACATGCAAAATCTTGTAGCCAACCTGGTCGCTTAATGGACCTTGTAGTTCTCCTCAAAGGAGGAGAAGATTGAACACTTGGTGTATGAGGCTTATGTAAATCGGAGTAATATGTTCGAGTAAAGTACCAGGGGTTAAAGAATCTATGTCACAAGAACCCCTTTCGGAGTGATCATGTAAGAATGACCCGGATTCCATAGTAGGTGAAGAAGTAAAAATAGTGTCATCAGTAGTATCTCCGCAAATAGGTGAAAAATGTGGTAAAATCTGATTCGTAGCTTGAAGGGAAAAACTTCTTGAAAATGAACATCTCTACTCACAAAAACAAGTATGACTATGCAAATCATACAACTTATATGCCTTCCGGCCGGAGGGATATCCTATCGGGATACATCTTCTAGCTTTGGATGCGAATTTATCATGCACAAGTTTCAAGTTAAGTGTATAGGAGAGACATCCAATGGTTCTCGAGATGAGATAGGTTTGCTTTAGACCATATAAACACTCATAGGGTGATTTCCAACCCAATACGGATGAAGGTAACTCTGTTTATTAAGTAGGTGGCTGCCAAAACACAAGAACCCCAAAATTTGGAAGGAAGATTGGCATGAATTTTAACAGACTCTAGTTGTTTCAATAAGATGCCTTTGTTTTCTTTCCACTCTCCCATTCTCGTTGAGGAGTGCCAACAACACTTCTTTGATGCAAAATACCGAACTCCCCAAATATAGAAGAACAAGTATCTTGGAAGAATTCGAGTACCATTGTTTGTTCTAATAGTCTTAATACTACTAGAAAAATGATTCCGGATATATAAAATGAAATGCTTGAGCTGAGTAGACACTTGTGTTTATTTTGTAACAAATAAACCCATCTCGTTATGATCATCAAGGATGGTCGAAAAATAATGTGCTCCACTAGTATCCGGAGTTTTGTAAGCACCCCATAAATTTGCATGTATTAACTCAAAGGCATTTGTAACTATAGAAGTACTAACGGGAAAGGGATGCCTATGAAATTTGGCCATTGGACAAGAATCACAAATGAAATTTTGTAATCTAGTAGTAGACACACCATCCACATGTGACATCTTGGAAATAGAAACACGACCTAGTCCGGTATGTAACGGATCTTTTGTAGCAACATTATTGACATTATTAGCAACATTTTGTGCTAAAGCATGATTAGGAAAATAGGAAATAGCCCGGACTCTTTATTTCCATCCACAATTACCCTTCTGAAGTAAGGTCTTGTAACATAAATCCTTTCCGAGTGAATATGGCCACTAGAGCCGTGATCTCTAATAGTTTGCTAACGGATAACAAACTATATTTGAAGTCGTCTACGTACAAGACGCCCTTAAGAACGATTTATGGAGATATATAAATATCACCAATTATAGTAACATGTTTAAGACCCCCATCAGGTAGTGTAACAAGTATAGGTTGCTATAGTACCCTTCTTGTAAACAAATCCAACCGAGATGACATATGATCCGAGGCTCCCGTATTAATTATCCAATATGTATTCATGGACTCATTGCATAAAAGATGAAGCAACCATTGCAAATGATCCAAAATTAGAAGAAGCACCGATCCCTAAACCTCCGGATTTGCCCTTGCGAGCCTTTAAAACTTCTTGACAAACAACACTTACTCGTGTTGAATCCTTGATCACCAGGTGGATCATGAGGATGACCGCGAGGATTATCCATCTCATTTGTATTTAAGACAGTGTTGGGGTCTAGAACCGTCGTTTGAGCAACTAACTTGGACCCATATTTTTCTTTATACCATTCCAGGTATCCATTCAGTTTGAAACATTGATCAATGGTATGCCCTTTGATCTTGCAATGCTCGCAATACTTGTCATTCTTACCCTTCTTATTGTTGTTTTTGAGCCCTGATTCAGGTTTAGCATCATGCTTGTAAACAACATGTGCGTAAGCTTCACGTGTAATCGGCATATTGTCCTTCAATTTCTTTTGCTTTTCTTGTTGTTGAATGACATAATAAGCTCTACTTATCTGTTGGCAAAGGCTCCATCTGAAACAATTTGTTCCTTGAATCCAAGTGCTAATATTCTCTTATGTAAGTTGCAAGTGCAACTTTTGGATGCTGCACATAGGCAGCATTTCATCCCAATATTTTTTTCATCTTTGAGTAGTAAATTGAAACAGGATCATTGTCTTGTGCAAGAAGAGCACAATTTAACCGATATACAAGAGGTCTATGAGCTTCTCCAAATCGTTGTGCTAGCTCACTCTAGAGCTCAATAGCAGATCGAACATACATGAAACTCTCGACCTTAGCTGGAGCAATCGAGTTCAATAACCAACATCTAACCATGTAATCGCACTCGAGCTATTTTTGAAGATCAAATCCTCGAGTCGGCTTCTTGCATGTTCCATCGATGAAGCCAATTTTTAGGTGAGCTCCAAGAGCCATCCGAGCGGATTTGCTCCAACTGGTAAAATTCTCACCATCGAATTGCTTGTTAGATCGAATTGCTTGTTAGTAAGCTATATGCCTGGATGATCGGCACCGGACATCGTATAAGGATCTTCATGAAAATTCTGATCCGAATTCGTAATTTCAAGAGCCATTTGAAGAAACCGAAACTAATGATAAAGCTGGATCAATTGATGGAACAAATCAATCGATTGAAAGAGAAAAAAATTGTGTTTATTGTATCAGTAGGCTAATCAATTGATGATTCGAATCAATTGATTGAAGAGCAAAGATTAGAGGAAAAGATTCAGGATCTCAAACCTTGAGTGCTCCGATACTATGTAGACAAAATGATAGAGCTCGAGAGGAGAGAGAAGAAGAGAATCTAGATAGAGAATTTAGAGAGAGAAAATTATTCTCATTATATGGACTATGTGTTTGATTTTGTACAGGGAGGGTATATATACACTGCTGAGCTATACAACTAATTATTATGCTAACAACCTCAATTACTTAACTAACCTTCTAACAAACTCTTTGTTAACATAACAACTCATTATATCAATTATAGAGGTAATATTCTCTATATAGCTGCTTATTTGCAATTGTTGGTGTGCATATAATTTGCAACATGGGGGACGCATATAGTTTCTCATGTTTAAGGAAGTTGACTATCTAGCCACTATGACCTAGTGTGTGATATGTTCCTTCGTGGGATTCAGGAGCCTAAGACATAGACCTAGTGGCTTATTCGCCAATTGTGGAGCACATATGATTTTGCATTATATTTGAGGAAGGTTACATCTCATGTTATCAGAGCCACCGCCACCTTAAGCTTATGTTGAGGAGCACTAAGGTATGGGGTTCAAATTTCACCACCTCAATCCCGAGGCTTACTAAAGTGATACTTCATTGAGTGACTGGGTGCGTGAAAATTCAAGGAAATGCCCCCAAATAATTGCATATTCTTCAAATTAAAGCCCAAAGTGAATATTCCAGTAAATTTAAGCCATAACTCCTCAATTACATGTATGTGTTTTTCACTATTGTATTAATCTCGGAGCTAGCTAAGACTTTTACATATTTACATCTTTTTCATAAATAGATTTTCATATTTTCTTCTAAATGAGATTTTTTTTTAATAATAACTAAAAGATAGTTGTAAGAAAAATTGTTGAGAAGTTCAGCAAAAACGGGGCTTCTTATTCATGATAATTGTATTAGCTGGCAAACTGTAATGGCTATATTGACACCAGGTTTGATACCACGAAATGGGCCTTATATGGCATTTAATAGTCTGTAAACTATCTTAAATGGTTGAATCTACAATATTATAGAACATTTTGATGTATTTTTCAATGCATTTTGTCTGAAAAAATTGGAAAATTTTGGGTAACAGCCTTCATTTTGTGGAGTCCTGACATGTTTTTGCCTCTGTACCTCCAAAAACCTGTGTTTATGTATTACTCAAAAAGATTTCAATGGGTGTAATCTCTTCATCAGCACCACGTCGTAGATTTTTAAACATGATTGTGTGAACACTTAGAGATGGGTATCATAGTGGCAATCAATAACATCTAAACGGACTAAAATTATGGTAAGATACTTGAAAACTTTTAGAATAGCCAATAAGAGTTTTTAATCTCCGTCTGATAACTCAACGGACATGCTTCCCAACATTCTAAAAACTATGCACATTAGCATTCATTTTGCTGGGAATCTTCTCCTTTTTCTTTGAAAAAGAGAACACATCGGAAAGCTTTTTTGAAATAAACTATCGAAATGGTTAGGGAAGGAAGGGAAGAAATAATAGATGGTAAGAGTAAGTGTCAAATAAGCATGTTATTACGGAACATGCTATTCAAAAATTGTCAGGGTTTGAACATCTCAATCTTGTGTCAGAAGAAAAATCCTGAAGTGTTTGTACATGCAGATTTGGTTTTTAAGTGCAAATGCATGCTAGGTAAGCACATCTATGGTGGCAATGGCATACAGTTCCCCTGAATTATCCCAAATGGACTTAAAATGCCTTATTCTCATTTTTATGGTCATTAGGAACCTATATTCACAGTCTGACATCGTTGATGGTTTTTTTCTTGAGAATTATCAATTTAGACCTTGTCTTGGTGCTCCTAAGGAGTTGCAACCAATCTATCCCCATACCTCTTGGAGCCTGTATATCCTTCCAAACAATTTCAGTGGCATAATGGCTCCATCAGAATTATACTTTTACATTTTGGAAGAATGATCCCAAAATGTCTTGAAACAGGCATTATTGTGGGATTTAGTGACCCATGCTGGACATAAAATGTTGTCAAACTTTGTGAGGGGTAGATTTGACCTCATAATTGCCATTTCACAATTTCTTAGACATCAATCTGTCTCAAAAAACATCTATGATCTATCCATATAAATAATATTAAAATTGAGTGATCTCCATATGTGTTGATTCAGTAGATGAGTATGGTATTGAATCTACACGTCCCCCCCAAAAAAAAATTCTTGACAATCCTGTATAATAGCCTTCATTTTAGGAGTCCTAATAGGCTTTCACCACCCTACGTTCAAAGTTATTTTGGATGTTGTAAATATAGATGATTAAACTTTGAGGCATCATTAACATAAAAAGGGCATTATATTGATATACGATACAATTTTAATTGGCAATAATGATTCTAAATGCTCCAAAACATTTTGAGGGGACAAAAGGAGTGTGTACTCCATATAATCACTATTTGACAACTCTTTGGGCATTTTTGCTGAAATTATGAAAACTGGCATATAGCCTCACATTAGGGGTTGCAAGACACTCTATCCCCTAAGCATCCTTAGATGTTATAAATGTCTTCTCTTACAAGTTGATTTAGCATGATGGCTTCATTGTCATCATCTTGGAGATTTATAAGCATGATTCCAAGAATGCCAAAAAGGTCATTATGGCCATATGAAAGTCGCTCTAACAGTCTAACCTGTATTTAATGGTCCTAAAAGGCCATTGAACACTTTAGGTTTAGTAAGAACATGTAACCCTCATCTAACAATTTTTTTGGTTTTGATGTATTTCCAAATTTGCCGAGAACTGTTTATAGTAGACTACGTTTTGGGGTTCTTGAAAGGCTTTGGCCACCCTACATTAGGAATCTGTCATATTCCTCTTGATGATCTTTTTAATAGTTAATGCCTTAATTGATGGTATCTTTACAGGGTACTTTCGGAATGTTAGAAAAATGTGTATTATGGTAGCATACAATACCCTTGAAATGATCTAAATAGACTTAAGGTACTATGGAATTTTCTGGGAAGTTAGAAGGAGTACATAGTCATCATTTGACTACTTTTAGGATATGTTTCCAAAATTTCTGAAACATTGTGTATGATAACCTTCATTTAAGGGCTTCCAAGAGGTTTGCCGTTTTACCTCCAAAACTTATAACTTCTGAGGACCATTTACGTATACTTTAAAATAACGTAGTGGCCTTCATTTTGAGGGGTTGGAAGGCCCTTCCTTTTAGCTACCATAAACTTCTTGGCACTTTTCCCGAAATCCCAAAAAGTTGTAGCCTTCATGTTGGGGGCCTTAAGAGGCTCCGATCGCTTTACCTCTGAAATGTAGGATTGCTTTATATATCTCTATCCTATTAATTTTGATTGTAAATATATAATGCAACAAAAACTTAATTATTACATCACCCAATATCATTTAAATTATTCAAAATTGGGCCTAAAATCCTGTACACCATTTTGAGGGGGTAGTTGGAAAAAATACTCAATATTTGACTTCTTTTCAGCTATATTTCGGAAAAAATTCTGCCCAATGTAGGACCTTTAGTTTGCACTATTTTTCAGGTTTTGAAGACTGATCCCAAAATGCCAAAGACACAAACATTATGGTTGTAGATAATGCTCTTTAAACTATCCAAAACGGGCATGAAATATTGTAAAACATTCTGCAAGGTCAATACAACTACGAGTTCATATTCACCATTGGACAACTATTTTGGATTTTTCATGAAAATTCCAAAACTGTGTGTAACCTATGTTTTGGGGTTACTGGGAGCATCTTGCTACTTCGGAATTACTTACTATGTTCTAATTATGCTTCTAAGCAGTTTCTACGTAATGGCTCTATAGGTACCAACTTGGTGATTTGGAAATGTCATCCCAAATTGTCTAAAATGCCTAAAAACTGGCATTTGTAGTGGTACACAATCCACTCAAGACTGTCTACTTTGCCTGTCCTATTTATTTGCTTGTTTTTCCTTTTTAGGATGTCCCATATTATTTGTCCAGTTTCTGTATATATACAATTAATTAGATAATTTTCCTTTTATACCCTTATGATCGGAAAACAATAACTTTCATAAAATCAACACTATTGTTCTTGGGAAAAGCTAATAATGCTTTTTTGACATATTACATACTCCATGTTTTAAAATGCTGTTGTGCGTTTGTGAGATCAAAGTTAGTGACCCTGGAAATTTGTGAAACATAATTTTTTGACATTAACAATATTGAAATTAATGATAAATAGAAATATCAGGCCCTAGTAGAAACAAGGTTACATTAGTCAATTGCAATTTTTTTCTAACAAAATCCATAATATACATGTTTTCCACCTATGCAAATAAATCAGGGTGAAGGGAGTAGAATGGTCTTGAGCTGCAAAAACTCAGGGTGAGAAGAAACGTGTAGTTATCTTTTAGCCACTTCTTCATTTTCAAAAAACAAGAAGTTTTGCGTAGTACTCTTCTTTATCGGCTCATGAGAGCTTAGTTTTATAAAACATGCCTCGGTTGACTTCTTCTCTTTGATTGTATGAGGCAGTGCAATTTCTAAAGGCTCCTAAGTAAGCTATGGACCTTATGCTCCCCGTTGATGTCTTTAGCAAATTAGAGAGAGATGTGATAGTAAACGTTCAAGGTCTAGATTTCATTTGAATTGATACTTTTTGAAAGTAATTGATGCAATTTTGAGCAATTGCGGAATTGTTACTTGCTTTGGATAATTTGGTATGGTCGATTGGGAAATCAACTTTAATGGGGTTTGCACTCTTCAAGTCTTTTTATTTGAAGCTCCCTTCCCATCCTTCTTTCTCTTTTCAACCCCCTCAAACATTCTCGCTCCCTTGGAAGCTAATTTGGAAGTCTTTGGCACCTTTGAAAGTTTCTTTTTCGTTTGGGAAGCTTGTCTTGAGAGCGGTTTAACTTGTGATAATCTACAAAGGAGGGGAAAGAATTTGGTGATTAGATGTTCTATGTTCAAAACTAATTTGGAATCTCCTAATCATTTGTCATAGCATTGTCCTTTTACAAGAGTGCTTTGGGAGCTTGCCTTTAGTTCCTTGGGAGTTTCTTTGGCCACTTCAAGCTCTACTAGGAAGCATTTCGTGGCTTGAAAGGGTTTCTTTGGCAGAAAAGCTAAAAAGAAGAAAGTTCTTTTAATTCCTCATGCCATATTTGGAGCAATTGGCATGAGAAAATAGAAGTCTTTGAGGGATTGGAAACATCTTTTCAACGCTTTAAGGATAATCTTATTGAGACCCTATGCTTTTGGGATGATGGTAGCTTTTGCTTATCTTCTTTTAATGTTGAAGATTTTGTGGTTAGTTTTCATATGGGATGTATGATGCTAACTTTGCATCCATCCTCTTGATTATAATATACATAATATTCTTTTTCTTGTCAAAATAAGATACTTGCTTGGGACAATTGATTGCAATTTATAGCAAATGCATCAACTATTCGATGAAATTTAATCCCAAATTGAAGATTAATCTAACCCTAACTCTTGCATTGCATGTAGGGCATTGGGTACTAATAGGTGTGCTTTGTCCCAACCAAGAAGGTTTCATCAAATTTTTACTTATCTATAATCCAATCATTAACTTAATAAGATTATAGCAATCATTCACAAAGCAATCGTATAATATTAAAAGTATTTAGCATTATCAAAATTTTAAGGAAGATTATGGGCCTCACAACCTGATGTCTAAACCTTTAAAAATGGGTGTTGGGAAGCCATGATGGACTCAACATTGCCCTGATTACACAAAATGTTGAGAATCTCTTTCAAAAAGACCCGGATTGAGGTTCTTTCTGAATATAGAATTATCGCTGGAGAATTTCTCATACGACAGAAGTAGAAGAGATTTGGCCTCTCTCAGTCAATTTCTTGGCATGCATGCTATCTAGCATCCCATCGTAGATTATTTCAAATAGTTGTAAGATTGCTTTTGATTTGTGAGTACTGACCACTGAGAAGAATAAGCTGCATAGAACATTCGTTCATTTTTTAATGTATGCTGTGGCGTATCTTTACTGGCATTCCCCCTCTTTTTTGTTGATTAACAAATGCCCAGCCTACCTAGCAGCTCTTTCTGACAAAGTCATATGTTCCTCCTGCCATCTTTTATGAAAAATAAGTTCTTGAGCAGCTTTATATCAATTTTTGTGATGCTGTCTCCTGGCTTACGCCAAGGTTGCTTCTTGTAGTTTGAACACTTCAAATCTATGTGCATTAAAAGTGAAAGCTACGGCAATCAGCAGTGCTACATGTCATGCTTTTATCATACTTTCCCTCTTAGGAACTGTACTTACTCTGTTGGCAAAGTACCATATACTCACGTCAGTTCTCTCCCTTTTGTGCCCTTTGTTTATATGCATGTCTAATACAACGTTTTCATTTACCTCCCTTGAGGTTTTGGTAAATATTTTTTTAACCCTCAACTTTTCGAATTATTATTTACCTTCCTTCACCTCTACGTCAAATTATCATAAATTCCCAAAATTTCAACTTCGTGGCAACCAATAGTTATTGGAGCTAGTATTGATGATTTATGGCCATAATGACGACAATTTTTGAGGTTGGAATCTCATCAGAAATGACAAATTTGAAATTTTTGAGAAGGAAGAGAGAAAGGAACATGCATCACTAATTGTGATCGGAGAAGTGCAGAACAATAGGGCAAAGTAGAGTTAGCGAGACTACAACGCATCCCTTGGGTTAGGTTTTCATAAGGAGAAAGGTTCATGGGCTGGTAGAGGTTCGGTAGGGGGAAAAAGTGAGAGAAGAGGGGCATTTTATTAATTTCAGTTTTTATGATAATGGGTGAAAATGTCAAGGGGGTAAAAAATAATTCGAAATGTTCAGGTGTAGAAAAACATTTACCGAAACCTCGAGGAGGGTAAATGAAAAATTTTCACGTCTAATATGAACATTTTGAATTAAAATGCCATTATTTGGATTATTTGATTTATTCATGCTTCCAGAAACCCTCCGAAGCAGAAATTGAGATGGAGAATAATGAGCTCAATCAAGCTGGTAAAGCATCTCAAGAAGCTTGGGAGCAGGCTTTAGCATCTTTTAAAGAGCAAGCTTTAAAGTTACAAAGTGTGTCACAAGAAGCATATGAGGAATATTCTGAGAAGGCAGTTGCTGTTCTGAAGGAAACCGCGGAAAAATTGAAGATCCAGGCTGATCAGGCGAGACAAGATTTAAGTGTTATTGCAAAAGAGTTGAGCGAAGAGGGTAGACAGTATCTCACTGTAGCAGCAGAGAATTCCCCTGAACCTGTGAAAGATGTGGTGGAGACCTTTGCTTCTGCAGATAATCTTGATGATATATCTCAAATCTGCGATTTCTATATTGGAATACCATATGGTATGCCACTTGCACTGATTTAAAAAAGAAGCATAATTTAGGCTGCGAATTATTTGATTTCTGTGAGGGTTTACATGTCTGCGTTTTTGGTGCATATCTTTGACACACTCACATATATTTATTGATCTGTGTGTTATAATGATTAACAGGTCCATGCATTTCAGTTTGTACTTGTGATTAATTTAATGGCATTTTTTTTATACATCTAAAATGTTGTTTGGTGCTTCATAGACTTGTTACTTTTGTAGGGACTATTCTTTCTGTTGGCGGCTTCCTCAACTTCATGATCACGGGTAGCATTTCTGCCATTAGATTTGGTGTAATCCTTGGTGGTATTCTTTTGGCCTTGAGTGTATCCAGCCTAAGATCGTGGAGAAGAGGAGAAGCCACTGATACGACCTTGAAAGGACAGGCAGGTTAGTATTTCTAGGCATGAATAATTAAATCTCTTTGTTATACAAAACATTCTATTAGTCAGTATTTATGTTTTCCTATATTCCTATCATTCACTCTATTTCACACCTACGCCACAGAAGGGAAAAGGCGAATGGAGCCCGCCCACTTCTGTTCAAGCTCTGAATATGTTTTTCATGACCAGAGTGATATGTTCCTTACCTATTGGGTTTACAGATCAGTCTGATTTTTGAGTCTTTCTATTTTCCTGAACACCCTTGCCTGCTGTTTCTTTCTCTGTAATGTGCTTCCAAAACATATATGCTTGAATGTCGTGCTCTTATTGCATCAAATGTTACATAAACTTTCGTGTAAGCTTCCTAAATAAAGGATATTTTTGGAGTTTCTTAAGATTGAAAAACTCAGTCCTGGGGGATAGAAAATGCGAAGAGACTTCAGAGTCCACAACAATTGAGTTGAAGTACTGGCACCACTGAATGTTGTATAGATGCTTTAGGTTAGCTACAATCTATCAAAAAAATGGAGAAATGTGTTGCTAGATATGAGTAAATGTTACTCTTCATGATCTAGTTTATTTATGCAGCCAGTCAACAATGGTAAAAAGATTTCAATAAATATTTTTGGTTTTATGTGTGAGCGTTTTATTCTTATAGCAATGGATATTTATGTGCAAATTTACACCGCTGTTTACTCTCTTTGATAAAATCGTAGGTAATAAAGAGTATTTTGTATGAATTCTAGCATTCAGCGCTTGGGCTCAACCTTTAATAATGTGTTTGGTTATGCAGCAATATCTGGTATCCTATTTCTTAGGGAAGCACGTATATTACTTCAGGTAATAATGTCTTTGTATTCCTTTTTATTAATTGCTAATGCGGTTATTCTTCTTGTCATCTAGCAGATTGTTTCATATTCTTTTTCGTTGTAGGGACTCACATTTGCGGGGCTAGTCAAAACAGTTGTCAGGTATTTATCATGCTACTTCCCTTTATGTCCTCCTGTTTCATGCATTCTTGTTGGTATATCACAACGTTGTCTAACACTAACTGCCCAAAAAAAGAAAAAAAGGAAAGAAAGACAGTAATAAATGAAAAAGAAAAGGAAATCCATCATGTAATTTTCAATAGGCAAAGCTTTTCAAAGACAGCACCATATGCTGTTGCTTCTTTCGTATTTGGTACTCACCTGGCACTGACCCAGTTCTGAACTTTGATGGATCTCTATGCAGTGGTGCTGTCACAGCTTTCTTCATATATAGGATCATCTATGACAATCCACAAAAGCGAACAAATCTTGATGGGGAGGTGCAGAGTTGAAGCTCGGGATGAAATGTATTCTACATTTGCTTCAGATGATGTGATTTTATGCAGATGGATTAGCATATTTGCAAGAAGTGAATTTTTATCAGGATACTCAAGCCAAGCAGCTGCTGACGGTTTTGGGAGTCGCCTCCTGCTACCAACTAAATTTGTATGCTAGATTGGTTGTCTTTTGATTTTGTATAATGATGGTTTTTCAGCAGGACTTATGCAATACAATAAGCAGCAGTTGACCCATGCTGGGCGTTTTGAACATTGCGATTTGCTTGATGTTGCGGTGTATAAATGATCGGCATTATGCTGCGCTGAGGTAGATGAGAGATTGTGCACGGAGGGATAATAGTTAATTGCACAATTATGGCTAGTATTGGTAAATTCTTGTATTAGCCCCTTATCTAAAATTTTGTGTTGCGATTAGGTGTTGTTATTTAAGTTTTCGACAATTTTGATCCCGAAGCAAGAATTTCAGTACTTCTGTTTTGCAAGAATGTTTGATCAGCCTAATGTGAAGGAAGCATATTTTCGACTGTCATACAGCATTTAGTTTTGTTTGATATGGGTGATACTGAATAGACTAGTATATTTCGAGTAATCATCTAATCCAACTAGAATCAACCCGATTGCAAGGATTATTCAAGTAATCATATTTCGAGTAATCATCTAATCCAACTAGAATCAACCATATTGCAATGATTATGCAAGTAATCATCTGATTGTCCGACTAGAATCCGATTTTAAGGTGTCACTCTCTTTGAATTTGCAAGTTAACTGTTATGTTTTCTGCATAATAATTGTTCAACTTGGATTAAACCTTCACTTCCAATTAAAAGCAAGTGCAAGTGAAAAAAGTGTATTTTTAGTACCATTGTTTACCTTGAAGTAATCCTGAACGCTGTTGACCCACGAATTAACCTGAATAACCTGAATACAAGTTAACACAAACTCGAATTCTGCCCAGATATGCTACAAGTTAACTTGGACTCAGAATCCAGATATGCAAGTCCCCTTATAAACATGATGCCTACACAGCTTAAATCAGTATAGCTCTTCTATTATAAACCACTAGACGTGCCCAAAAAATTACTAATGATGCAATTTGATTAACACTTCCCAATCTATACAAACAAGCTTCGAATAAGATGAATCCATCTTAGCTACTGAAGCCAAAAACTCCAGTGACTTCCCTTGCTGCTTTATTCTTTACAAGCAGATTTATTACAGAACTGAGAACATCAGAGTTCATTTACACTATGCGAATATAAAGAGACTATAATGAAAATTCCAAAAATTTATCTTAACCCAGGGAAAAAAAAGGTTCAAAAATTTATAGCCTCCCGTAAAGATAGATACATGTGACCACCAAAAACCTCCTTAGCCATGTGCGAATGGGGTAATCAGGAGTATGTTTAGGGGTCAAAAAGGCCTAGCAGCTCATCGTCTCCCAGTAGGCCACCTCTTTGATGGCATCTTCGATGTGAGGAATTCTGACTTATCAGTTGTCAGATAGATTCATGGGAAACATGACCAGCAATCTCCACATTACTGTCAAGAGGCATGTACTGAGCCATGATCGCCCTGATCTCTGAGTCCATGTACCTTCGGATCCTATACTTGTAAACCACATATGCACCCAATCCAGCAGCAGCCAAGCCCAGAACAATCACCCAAACAAAGCCCCACCCGACCGGTGCACTGCCTTCTTTACCTGCATATGCATGCAAAGCATCAAGTCATTGTGTTTCTTTTTAGCCAATCTTTGTACCGCTACTATGCGGGAGAGACAGGTAAGTAGTATGCTGAATATGCAAGGCACGGAGGTTAAGGGATACATGAATTTCCTTTTTTGGGTCGTGGGGAGGGGGGTACCAACAAAAGACTGGGTCAGAGTAGCCCTCAAGAACAAGAAAATTAATGTGCATTTGAGAGGCTAAGAGTTTCACATTGCTAAATAATAATAATAACTGCTGCTGCAACTACTACTACTACTAGTAAATTAATGTGCATTTGAGAGGCTAAGAGTTTCACATTGCTAAATAATAATAATAACTGCTGCTAATACTACTATTACTACTACTACTACTACTGTAAGTTACTGGAGCGAACCCTAAACCAAAAGAAAACACTAGGTAACATGGAGACCTGGAAAGTGGAAACACAGATGTGCCTCATATGAGTCCTGAGAGATATAGGCGAGAAGGATCCACCTATGCTTGCATGGAATTTTTCTTTTTCCTTTTTTTTGTTTGGTGGAGGGGGGATCAGAAGTTTGATGAAGCTAAATTGAGCTGCATGACGGGGAGTTGTAATCTTCAGCAATTAGTCTTCAATTTGGTCTCTCTAGGAGTTAAATCTTAATAAGAACAACCTCAAGTATAGATCCCCGCTATGGTGAGACTAAGATAACTAACCAAGACTCCCAAATTTATGTTCTAAGATCTATACAATATCAACTACTACTCCTAGTGTGGGACCAATTTTCACGGGGTCTGTGGAGATCTAGATATATACAACCTTACTCCTGCTAGTACTTTTACACAAAAAGAGACCGATTCCAAGAGATCCTTGCCAGTATGTTCTGACATCTATGGTTATGTATAAAATTACTCCGAATAAGTGATCTACATCAGGAAGTATTCCAGGGTTAAGGGGAAAAAGCAAGGGCAAAATCATGGACAAGAGTTGAGATTAACTCACTTATGCAAATATCATGTTCTTGCATGTACAGCAAGCCGTTGCCACAACTGCACTCATAACTGCCCCAAGTGTTCTTACAATTGCACTCTGGGCATTGGCATGCTACCTTCTCCTTGCACTCATCAATATCTGGATAATTACCAAACACACAGTACGTCATCCTCCACTCTCAGTAGATCTTGCAATCTAGAATACTTCCATAATAATTTCAACTACTGATGTATCTTTCATAAGAAAACATACTAATAATCCAAGAGAAAACCTACTAAATTTGAACCTCTTGAGCACAAGGCACTAAAACTTTTAGCTGCCATGCATTCAACAAATACGGATTTTCTATAGCAACCAAGATTAGAAACGATAAAACAACTGAGTAGAAACAATTGCAATGATTCAGAGCAAGTACCATAAGCATGTGCAACAGTTAAATTAAGCAAGATAGCTTGGAAGAGGAGTTACCTTCACAAGAGCGAACTCCATCACCTCTGAATCCTGGGGGACATTTACAGCCATGTGTGCGCTCATCCTAAACACAGTATTTAGTTCACATCAGAAAAGAAGCAGATATCATAACTGCCAAGTAATTCTCGTGTTTAGTTCATTTTATTTATTTGCATGTACCCTGCAATACATGTACCTTGCAATAAAAATACCATATGAACACTTACCAAGCAAGCAGAGTAAGTCCTGCCACCACGAGTATCCTTCCAGCATCCTCCATTGTTAATTTTACAACGAAAGAGCCCAGAAGCTGCAAAGAAAGCAAAATATTATACATATTTCACCTGAAACTTACTTAAGATGACTCATTCTACTTATTTCTAATTTATTTATTCACTTATTTATGCACCTATCATATACATCAGTTAGTAAATACTAAGTACCTTCACAATGCATATAGCCATCGCCTACAAATTTGACTCCTTGCACTGTAGGACATTCACAGACTCTGCCTCGAAAGGTATCCTGCAAAGTTTAGAATTGATGAGCAAAATCAACTCCAAAACACAAACTTCTTTTCACAGATATCTTATCCTTGGGTGAGAGTTGCTGAAAAATGTGACTTTTTAATACTTACCCTACATGCGGTAAGATTAGAAGCCTTATCCTGCCAGCATCCGCCATTGTTCTCCAGGCATTGATTTGTTTCTATATCTGTCAATGAAAGTTTATAGACTGTTACAAGAGAAAATATTAATCTTGTTTTCACAGCCCTTTTTTTTTTGGGGGGACGTCTGAGCTTAGCTGTTTGAATGTAGCTTTGAACTTATAAAATGAACGAACATTTACCCTTCAGGAGAGGTGGGGATTGGGAAATGTCAAAATATTTGGTTGATGAGATTGATATTTGCATCTTGAAACATCTAATAACTATGTGAGAACAGCTAGCAAACCATGAACAAGGATGAAAAACCAAAAGCCTGAAACAAGAAACTAAAGTTCCTTGGATGCAAGATAGATGGATGCCTGACCTGGGGTTAAACATAAGGATGGTTCAGTTGTCTCTTCAAAACCTGCACAAATGGCCTTGAGAATTGCATTCCTTGCCAATTTACCTAATCATGTCCAAAGTCAATATATCGATATATATCAAGAAAACTCAGACAGCAATATATTATATGTCAAATGTCATCTTCATACCTCTATATTGCCTGTTGTTCACTATGAGAGTTGGCAACATTGTCACATCTCCTCGAGTACCATGACCAATCTGAAATAAATTTAATGAGGTGATACATCTCAGAATCAAAGATTAAACACCTGTTTTAGACCAGAACAAAAGATGTCAAAAAGAAGACAAATTGTTCAAGTACCTGTGCCTCTTGCTCTGCCTTAAGGACTGGATTTTCCACATCCGCATTAGGGTTTCCAATGCATTCATCCACTTTCTTGAGATCAACACCTTCAAAGCACATCGAAGAAATGACAGCTCAATCATTCAAGGATGGAAATTCTACAATGGATCTAATGGATTATATTGGCCGGATGAGGAAATATAAGCAGATATAAGAATACTTGATCCCACCATCAAAGTGCAGTCGAACTTTTCATCCCAAGATCAGCAATTTAAAGGTGGGATCCAATCCCCGATTCACGGCAGAAGACACATTAATATTGTCGAAATTTCCTCATTGTAAGCCATTGACAACTAATTTGATGGCTAAAGGAACCTTGTTACTCATAAGATTGTAGTATGTGCTATGCAATACTACAGCTATTACAATAGTTATCTGAAGCCCCCAATTCCCCAACCAGTTTCGTACACAGTATTTAGGAAAATGGGCTGAAGTGATCCCTTACATATAGGAGTATAGGACTATTTCAGTTTTACATGTAAGAAGTTAGGAATCAGATTACGTGAAGAAGCAGTTCGAGAACCAAACAGTAAATTATGGTTATGCATCTGCAAAATATTTTCATGGAAAGAAAGCAGATCAGAGTTGACCTACAAAAATAGGTAAAAAAATCCCCCACAAAGAATAGCAAAATCAGATACCATGTTGACCTACCAAGAGATCGGATGACTCTATCAGCACACTCTTTTGTGAACCTCTTCTCTCTCATAGGGCAACGAATAGCAAAATCAGAAACGTAATCCCACCAAAGCCACGGCTTTCCACTTTCATTGGCCACCTTGAACAAGCAAGCTTGGCGTAAGTTCTGAAGGACAACGTCCTTCCCATCATAGCCTACACTGAAATCCTGTTCGGGGTCTGGGGAACAATATCTCCCTCGGTTGATGCACTGAGATGTGCACTGTTTGCTCAAGATAAAAGCTTCAGGGCAATACCAGGTAATATAGTGAGGTGTGAAACGAGTATAACCCTTCTTTTCGAGTATTTGAGCAGCTCCTTTGAACTCCTTCACAAATTGAATCTGTGCATCGCACTTGGGCCCACATTCATCGTTGCTGTTAGTCCAAAACTCATACTCAACTCGCTCATCAGGATGCGGGACCGTCTCCCTCCAGTCAAGGTTGATGTGCACGACCTCGCCATCTTTTACAGTTTTCTTGATCTTATCTCCCAAAGCCTTGCTAATAAGGGCCGATGGAATGGTGATATTTTGGACGTAATCATCCTGGGCACCCCTTCTTCAGGAGTGTCCATTGTAATCAAGGGCTCAATCCTATCATCTGCTACAAGGACAGCAGCAGCTCCACCCTTCTGTGCATTCCATGCCTTCAAGGTGAAATAACACTCTGGAAAGACCACAAAGTCTAAAGTCAGAATCAACTTTACAGAAGATACATAATTAGATAGCACATATTTGGACAAAGTTCATCTTGACTTTTTATGTTACATCTTTGCTCACATAATATGAAAGCCAAGTTATTAATACAGGGAATGAACAATTGTATACATGGTGGTCAGAGACTATATAAGAACCAAAGTCTCAGAGGCCCGTAATTTAGAACTTCTCACCAAACCACTATGAATCATGAATTACCCTCTTACATAACACTTTCAAGCTGCATTGAACAGAACAAATCATAGAGAACTTCACAAATGAGTTACGATACCCCGTATCAACATGCAGTCATGTAGAAGAATGCAGAGGAAATGTCAGTTCAAGGGACGACCACGTCAGGCATCACCAAGAAAGTCGAATTGAGCAACTCACTTCATACCTGTTTGGATTTACTGGAAATTCACCTGTGAACTCCATATTCTATAATAATAACTAGAGATTAGCATATCTAAATATCAGATACCATACCACTGACATCCACCTTGTTAGTGTAACTATTTTATTCCTTTCTTTTGGAAGAGGGATACTGAAAGATCAAAGATTAATATAGAAGTAACTAAATTTAGCATCAAAGCCAACACACAGATGAAAACTGCTGCATACATGAATTCACACAATCAATACTACTAAAAAAAAAAAAAAAAAAACGTAATCCTCCGTAAAACATAAAAACAAGGTACAAGGATAGCACACATGGCCAAATCATCTCACATGCAAGCAAGCCAAATAATAATAAAAAAAGAAGAAAAACCCAGAAAGTAATCAACCCGTACAATAACAGTAAGGATCACTGCTAAAAATTGCATGAGGAAGAAAGATGAAAAACTAACCCCCACGATCGACGAGCAGGAAGATGGGATGACCCCAGGCTTTGATTTATAGGGAATATCATCATCAGAGAAAGTGTTGCAAGCCCTTTCATTAGATTTGGGGAAAACCACAATTCCCCCATTGTCCCTCCGTATTGAGGAACCCCAAAATTCCCGATTGCACATTCATAAACACCTTTTAATGAGTCCGGAGAAGTCACTCTCAAGTTGTTTTTCTCCACTACAAACCTTCCCAAACAAGGGCTAATGATCATCATCATCATCACAAAAACCACCATCAGAGGTCCTGTCCTTTCCTTCATCTTCTTACCCATTAAATTAGCTTCGGTGATTTGATCCAGAACTGAAAACCCAAATCAAGGATGACAGAGAAAATTAAACTTCTATTAGTACCTGAAAGCCTAACGAAAACCCAGAAATTAAAAGTTCGTGTGAAAACTAAATTACATGTGACAAAGGACACTTTGAGGAGAACCCAAAATGGAAATTTTGCAAAATTGAAGCTCAGAAGAGTCTTTGGATCATCCTCTCTCTATTTTTCTGCCTCCCTGAATGGAATTGTGGTGAAAAATGAAAATCGTTGCGCAAAGGGGAAAATTTTACCGATTTAGTTATTAGGAAAAATAAAAATAAAAAAAACGTAAAACTTAAGGAAGAGTGGATTTAACGAACCCCCTTTTGTTGTTGGTTATGGAAATTTCAAGAGATCCAACAGACTAAAACCGCCATTCGGGGAGTGGGAACCAAAACTCAATCAAACCCCACTGCACTTTTCACTGCCCCTTTTTATTTCTTTTTGAGGGGAGGGGTTGGTTTGAGTGTTTATCTTTCGACATTTTCTATATAGTAATACAGAATTAGCAGGTGCTTTTTTTCCTCAGGAGAGAGAAAAATTCCACCTTTTTGGTTGCTGTTGAGTAACTCCAAAGAAATATCTTTCTTTTGACAAGATTCTTCTTTCCAAATTATTATTATTATTTTGGTATTTGATTTTTACTAACTGAAATCAAATTAAACATTTGTTCATAAAAACTGCAACTTTCACCAGATATCCTAACTATGATACATGTATATATGTATTTGATAAAAACATATCATATATTTTGCATAGTAGATGTATTATTATATTTTAAAGAGTATGCTTTCTCAAGAGTAATATAAATTAATTTATGTTAAAAATAAATATATATAATAAATACAACTTAAAAGAATATATATGTGACATCTTGAAGTAACTCATGCATATAAAAATATGAAATCTGAAAATACTAAATTCAAATCTTATTGAAAAAAGTATATTTAAACAAACTTTATTCTTTGTATGTTAATTAACTAATTTTGAATTAATAAAAAATTGGGAGTACAACACAAGAAGATTTAAGGGTTTGAGGATCAAGAAATGTAGTATAAAAAGTGGGTCCATATGCATGGAAAACACGTGGCTTGTATATGGAATTGATTTTCTCGTATTTATTTAAGTTGTGAATGATATATTACACAAAACACAGTACTACTCGTGGAAACCAGGCATTTGATCACGCGTGCCACGTGGACAACTACTTTTTCCGCCTTTAACCAACTAACTTTGGGAATTGGTTAATGGGCCGTAAAGTTCACCATAAGCCCATTTATGAAGTGCTTGTTTATCAACTTCCATGGTGGCCCAGGCCCATTCCTCACAACACATACCCATCACGTCATCCATTGCATTTGTTGTTTGTCCCTTTGTAGAATTTGTTCATTATTCTACAAATTTGAACCCTTTTTACTTTAAGCAAATTGAGAAATGGTAAAAATTAAAAAAAAAAATTGTCTAAATATAAACGGGTGCTAGGCATAAGAAAGAAACAAAAAAGTCGCCCCTCCCCCTCTCCTTTTTTGAAAAATACTAATATCATTTATAGTTTTTAGGGATTATTATCGACTTTGTGTGAATATTAACCACATTTTTTCCTTTTTATAATTTTCAAGATACTTTTCTACTAAATAATAATTTCTTTTTAGTTTCAAGAATCTAAACTATAGTGTATAAACATTCAAGTTTATAAATTATAATATGTTATATAATTGTCCAAATTTGTTAAAATATACTTTATTTTACTTTTTTAAATCGTTAATCCTTATTACTTGAATTCATATATTCTACAACATATTGGAAATGGGGAGTTTTTATATCTCTTTTGACTTCTTCAGGAATTGGTCAAGCATGATATTGATTAAGAGAAGGTCGAAGGCAAAATCCTTTGTCCACCTTCGTTGGGAACAAAATGACATACATCTCAAAATTACATGAAAATGGAAAAGCTAAATGGCTTTCTTGAAAGAGAAATTGATTAGTATATTATCTTTGTGCACAATTTAATATGGTCTACTTTATACTTCCTTGTGGATTAAACGCTCATGAAAATATTAATGACATATTTGAGGAGAATGTAGATGACAGGATCTACTGAGGGTTCTCGATATATCATTCATAGATAAGCTCTTGCCATAAGATAAGCCTGAAATCATGCATCTAGACTGAACCAAATATATGATTGGGGTTAGCGTTGACAAAATTTTGTCCGACGCGATTATCCGAATTAGTTCGACCCAAAAAAACCGATTCTGGATTTTTGTTCCAATTTTAAATTCAGACATAAATTTTCCTATTTTTGTTGTCCGAACCCGATTTTAACATGAATTTACGCTTATCTGAATTGTCCGACAAAAAAAGCCGGGTGTAGGATAAAAAATTTGTCTAATGACCAATTTATCCAACTCGATTTTGACTTGAACTCGAATTTTTGTCGAGTACTAATTGGGGTTCGGTTAAGGTTTGAACCGAAAGACCAAGTAGTTGCTTGCATAGACTCGGATGAAACTAAATGCCTAGTTTGAGTAGGTTAGGACGGAGTTCTGGATTGAATTAATAAATCCTTGGTCTGTCACCCCGCCCTGGGGTAGTGCTAAGTAGGGCATAAACTCCACATGAAGAAGGATAATCAAGTTACGGACACTCAAGAGGGCAAAATTGAACCTAATGGCAAGAAAATTGATCCTTTCGTGGAGAGAGTTGGGGTTTCATGGATTGATGATGTTTACACTATTAGGCCCTACTACTAATACGGATTCATTTCCTTTTCCTTGAAGTTGAGTCTGGTGAATAAAGGTTCAAGCCCTTGTGCAGTAACCGTATCGTTGATCTTTCCTTCGCATGTTGAGTAAGTGGTTTGATTATTCAAGGCCTCAGTTAATTTATTATACCATCTTTCATAGGTTTCCTATTGGGGTGCAACAATGTCTTTTCACGGCGGTAAACACATTTCTACAACTGTTCTAACACTTGAGTCCTATTTTCAAACAGTTGGTCAAGAAGAATGACCCATCACCTTAACCGGAACCTATAAGTTAAGCTGGTGATGTATATGCTTCCCTTGGAAGGTTTGAAGAGGTGCCCTTGAATTTGAAGTTGCTTCTAAGATTCTACATCCAGTTCTAGATTCTTTCTTTTTTACTTTAGGCTTTAAAGTGTTAATATATCTCCTATTTCTAAGAAGTTCCGTACTTTTAGCGAGATATAAAGTTAACACGTGAAATGTCGGTCATAAATATCATATGAATAGAACTTGGAACTAAATTGCTTAGCTCTCGAACTTGATCGATTTTCTTTCGTATATTTCCTTGCAAACAATTTTTAAGAAGTGAAGGAAAAGGATAGAGCTTAGATGAGGTATTGCTCAAAAGCTGAATGTTCCTCCCTCCATATATATTCATCCGAAAAGCTAATAATTTTGTAGGCCGGTTTGACTCTTTTGCAATTTGTGTCTAAAAAAACTTTGTAAAAGGGAACGAGGATTGGACTTATGAATGACGAATCTTCTTCCGGTAGACTTAGACTGTTACTTATTCGCGAGACCTACACACAAGGCCTAGAACCCGGAGTGTCCTCGGGTCAAGCACCTTTGACGGTCAAGTCGAACACTATGCTAAGAAGGGAAAACGGGCCCACTTGACATGGGTCCAGTCAATTAAGTGTTGTTTTATCGGTTTAGGGATTTGTGACATGTGATGTGACGTTACCGCTTGAGGTGGATAAGTGGATATTTATATCGGGCATCAAATTACCCGATTTTCGAGATTGGGATGTGACTTGGAGATGACAAAAAGTAGTTAGCCTTCTTTGGGGCCTAGGATAGTCTCTCCAAGTCTTTAGACTTGCTTTGTGATATTAGGGCATTTTGGATGAGTTCCAATTATGTGCCGTCAAATGATGCAAAGGGTTTTACGCAAATTATAATTTATTTTATAACATTATTAAATAAAATTATATTATAATTTTTTCTCCTTAATGAGGCGAGGCCCTATCTAAGATACCTCCTTCCTTCCATCATTGGATATATTTATATATCGAAGTCAATTTAATGTCATTTTTTGAAAAATTATTATCCATTTTATTCTTTGCACTTGTTCGAAGCCTTCAACTTCTTATAATCCGTTTTAGTTGTGAAACTCGACCCATGAAGCAATATGAATTTTTGTAACTTTTTTTTTAATAAAAAACTACTCAATGGTACTTTCACTTTTGGTATAACTATTTTTAGGACCCCAATTTATCCAAAATGATTATGAAGTACTTTAATCAATGACAATTATGTCTTATGACCAAGAAATAAAAAAATTTTAAAAAAGAAAAGAAACATGATCCATTTTGATAAGTCGGAATCCACGAAAATAGTTGCGTCAAAGGTGGAGCTACCATTGAATAACTTTTTACTTTTTTATGCCCTATAACTTTATGTAATAATTTTCTTAACCTATATTTTATATGAGCCACAACAACATGTTTAAACATTTGTTTATAATGTGCCAATTTTATTTCAACCCTTTTTCGATAAATAAACGAGTACTAGCGAATTTAATGGCTTACCCATCGCCTTCTCCAGTCCCAGAGCAAGGTTTGGTTCCTACGGGTATAAATTTCGACAAATTGGAAAAGATCAGCACCCCTTGAAGAGGCATACAAGGTGTACTCGCAATGGTGGATAACTTTAATGGCTTATCCATCGCCTTCTCCAGAAATCGCGCGCTCGGTGACCTTGCCTCCTCATTCTTCTCTCTCTCTCTCTCTCTCAGATCTACAATTTCACCAATATTTAATTGCTATTAGGGCTTCTATTATGTACAGATTTGCCTTAATTCCTTGTTTCAAGCTCGGCAATGGCATGGTCATGGAGGATTTTGTTTTTGTGGAGTGCGGGGCTATTATCGGTTCCGATAGCGTTTCCCTCTCTCCATTATTTTAGATAGAATTTTGGGCCTCTAATTTTAAAAAGGAAAAGACCTTGGACCCGATTTACATAAGAAGCTACCCAATGCCGATGCTCGTAAAATGGCAATACGTTCGTGCAATTCGCACTCTGCTCTCTCTCTCTCCCTCCTATTCATTCTATCCTAGTTCGATCCTTTAACAGTACAAATCAAATTATAAACGCTCATTCATTCAATCAATCAATCAATCAATCAAACTATCAATCTAATCATTAATCCGAGTCAACAAAATCCGATCCTCGGTTCATTCATTCAACCCAAATCATATTTTTTGCCTCTGTTTCACCCTCCCCCACTCTTCCATTGCAAGTATTCTTCTCATTCCAACAATAGAGGATTGTTGCTTTCCAATCTCAAAACAATTGAAGATACTTTTGCTAGAATTCTTTTTCCTTTTCATTTTTCAACATATCCCAATAACGGCTAGATTTAGGTCGTATACTCTTTTCGATTCCTTTTACATCGACAAAAGTCAAATTCATGCCCAACCCTAGAAACCCTAAACCCTAGAAACCCTAAACCCTAGACACCCTAAACCCCGGAAACCCTAAACCCTAGAACCCCTAAACCCTAAACCCTAGAAACCCTAAACCCTAAACCCTAGAAACCCTAAACCCTAAACCCTAGAAACCACCGAACCCTAAACCCTAGAAACCCTAAACCCTAGAAACCCTAAACCCTAGAAGCCCTAAACCCTAAACACTAGAAACCCTAAACCCTAGAAACCCTAAACTCTAGAAACCCTAAACCCTAGAAACCCTAAACCCTAAACCCTAGAAACCCTAAACCCTAAACCTTAACCCTAAACACTAACCCTAAACCATAAACCTTAACCCTAAACCCTAACCCTAAACCCTAAACCCTAAACCCTAAACCCTAGAAACTCTAAAACCTAAACCCTAGAAACTTGAACCCTAAACCCTAGAAACCCTAAACCCTAAACCCTAAAAACCCTAAACCCTAAACCCTAGAAATCCTAAACCCTAGAAACACTAAACCCTAAACCCTAAACACTAGAAACCCTAAACCCTCGAAACCCTAAACTCTAGAAACCCTCAACCTTAAACCCTAGAAACCCTAAACCCTAAACCTTAACCCTAAACCGTAACCCTAAACCCTAAATTCTAGAAACCCTAAACCCTAAACCCTAGAAACCCTAAACCCTAAAGGCTAAACCCTAAAACCCTAAACCCCAAAACCCGAAACCCTAATCTCTAAACCCTTGAAATGCTTGAAACCCTAAACCCTAATCCCTAGAAACCCTAAACTCTAAACCCTAGAAGCCCTAAACCCTAAACACTACCAACTCTAAACCGTAGAAACCCTAAACCCAAACCCTAAACCCTAAAAACCCTAAACCCTAAACCCTAAACCCTAAAAACCCTAAACCCTAAAACCCAAAAACCCTAATCCCTAAACCCTTGAAACTCTTGAAACCCTAAACCCTAAACCCTAAACCCTAGAAACCCTAAACCCTAAACCTTAGAAACTCTAATCCCTAAGCCCCAAACTCTAAACCCTCAACACTAGAAACACTAAACCCTAAACCCCGGACACCCTAAACCCCTAAACCCTAGAAACCTTAAACCCGAAACCCTAAATCACCCTAGAAACCCAAAACCCTAAACCTTGGAAACACTAAACCCTAGAAACCATAAACCCCAAACCGTAAACCATAGAAACCCGAAACCCTAAACACTAAACCCTAGAAACCCTAAAACCTAAACCCTAGAAACCCTAAAACCTAAACTCTAAACCTTGGAAACCCTAAACCCTTAAAACCCTAAACCCTACATCCTAGAAACCCTAAACCCTAAGCCTTAGAAACCCTAAACCCTAAACCCTAAACTCTAAACTCTTAACCCTAAACCCTAAACTCTAAACCCTAAAACCTTAACTCTAGAAACCCTAAACCCTAGATACCCTAAACCCTAGAAGCATCAAACCCTAAACCTAAACCCTAGAAACCCTAAATCCTAAACTCTAAAAACCCTAAACCCTAAGCCCTAAGCTCTAGAAACCCTAAACCCTAAAGCTTAAAACCCAACCCCTTAAATCCCTAAACCCTAAACCCTAAACCTTAAACCCTAAAAAGCCTAAAAACCGTAAACCCTAAACCCTAGAAACCCTAAACCCTAGACCCTAAAAACCCTAAACCCTAAACCATAAAAATCCCCTAAACCCTAAACCCTAGACCCTAAAAACCCTAAACCCTAAACCATAAAAACCCTAGAAACCTTAAACCCTAAACCCTAGAAACCCTAAGATAACAGTAAAGTCTAAACCTTCACCCCACACCCTAAACCCTAAAAACCTTGAATCCTAGAATACCTATACCCTAGAAATGCTAAACCCTAACCCTAAACCCTATATCCTAAACCACGGTAACCCTACCCAAGAAACCCTAAACCTTAGACCCTAGATCCTAGAAAGCCTAAAACCACGACCTTAACCCTAAAACCATAAACCCTAACCACGAAGCCGAACCCTCAACTATAAATTCTAAACTTTAGAACCTAGCCCTTACCCTAAATTATGGTGATATGTGAACAAATTTTAACTTTCAATGGCCTCTGTTTCTTACTGAGTACTAATTATAAAACTCATTGCGTAGGAATTTAATTTTACTCAAATTGTCATGTCACAACTCAAATCGGCTTAAGTATGCTACATATGCTTGCCATGGTATACGATATAGTTGAACTGTCAAAAAAGTTGAAGCTGTCATATAAATCCATGATAATTTCTTTGAAGATAAAAAGCCATTGAGTGGAGTCTTTTTTGTGCATTGCGAGATATACAATCATAATTTGCTTTAGATAAAAGTCGGAAGATGCATACGGACGGCAATCAAGCTCCGAGAAAAAAAAAAAACATTTCTACAAGTTACCTTCTACTCCCTATTAGTCTTCATTTCTTAGATTTATCTGTGACCCTTGACGAGTTTCCTTTGTTGTTACCTACATGATACACACATGCACATTTGCGAGGACACATACAAATTCCGCAATTTTGGCTGATTTAGTATGATTCTAAGTCGGACTAGCAACTTCAAATTAGAATCTAGCTTTTCGCATTAGCTAGTAAATGTAGCTCTAAGGCTCCTTTGTTTGCTTCGATTTATATGTTCCCTATTACATTTATTTTCCCTTATCTTCGAATAACCTTCCTCCTCTGCGCCTCCGCCCACCACCACGACTGTGGGGGTTCACGAGGTATGAAACGAGAGGATGCAATTAGTCCCCTGTGGTTACCTTCGGATCCATTGTATAATATGTTTCCTCCAAGAAGCAACTAAAAATGATTCGAGAGGATGCTCTCTTATGGCTCTCGTAGCTTGGACTTAGGCTATGATTGACCTCACTCAACATGTATCTTTGAAATATCTAAAGATTCTATTTGAACTCTCTTTTCATGGATGTTGTTCACAGTTGGGCTGATTTGAAGTGTCAAATATCATGTTGCATTTTTTTTTGGGAGCGAGTGTGTTGAGATGACCTTTCGGTTCTTGGCCCATATCATGACATTTGTAACGTTTGAAGAATGTGCTTAGCCCAGGCATAGCAATATTTCTTTTTTTTTTATGAAAATTAATATTTCATTTCTCAGCAAAACGCATCACACACATATCCGCAATCCATGTTACGTCATGAAGATACAAGCTTGACCCACCTTCAGGAAGGTTTGTCAAGGTTGACATTTCCATTGAAAGAACTGATCACTCAATTGTTCTAATATACTCCTATCTACATCCTGTAATTTCCTTCTACGAATTGCTCTTAATTTAGGTCTGCAGTTCAGCTATAATCCTCCGACACTATATATGGTATACCATGGGAGTATATATAGCATATATTACATGCTTTTTAATTTTAGATCCCCTCATCTTTAATAAATCGGTGTCTCATTGATTGCTAGGTGTCTTCAAAGCGCCTAACATCCTGTTTGCTACCTGTTGGCTGTAGGGACATTAAAAGAAAAAGTGTGAACTACTCTTATCCTCCTCCATACATAGAAGGCGGGTTGTATCGGTGATGGTCATTCCCGGTTTCGAGTATTCTTTCTCTTGTCGGCAACCTCCCTCTCGTCAAGAGCCTAAAAATGAAATTATGCTTAGGGACGACAATAGGAGACCAGGCCACTCTCCAATATACTAATCTCTCTTCTTGCCCCACAAGCCATCTATATCCAACTTTGATAATGTATTCCTTGCCACTTGTCCTTCTGCCATATTCCCAGTTCATACCCCGTTGCTCTTTGATTTTGTGCAATTTCTTCCATTACGAACATAGACCGGATGGGGTTTATAGATCCAAAATTCGATGACGTTTAAGATACACCTCATGGATCCATTTAAACCACAAAGAATCGGTTTTGGTGGAGATTGCCGAGATAAAGTTTCCTATTGCTACCAGGTTCCGGGTTTAGCAACATTTAATATTCAACCCATTTGCCTTTCTAGTTTTACAAACATCGATCCAGGAGACTAAGGCCCTTTGTAAGGTCTGGAACAAGGTGTAAAGAGTTGTAAGAAAAATTGTAAGGAGCTTTAAGGAGTCTGTAAGACAGGTTGTAAAGTTAGTTATAAAAAGTTGAAATGAGCTGTATGCTAAAGCTAAATGGAATAGGGCCTAAGGAACACGCCCTTGTGTTCCTTTTCCCCACTACATCCCCTGGTGTTCCTTTTTCCCCATAAAAACTTCCTGCAAATCTGCTCCACTTGCTTAATGATTTTTGGGGTAATAGGAAAATGGAGGACCAATATATAAGTAATGACAATATTAGAGAGTTGATGATAAGAGAAGTGCCTAGTGGCGATAGATTGCAATCTAGTTGAGACCTTCTCGACTAGTTTCGAAACCCTGTCAAAGTGATAATGCTTTGTTCGAGCATTAGAAGACACTCCATTTAGATACACTTGAGATTTGCCTTGATTTTCTCTTAAACCGAGTTATCAAAGTAGTAATACCTTAGCGAGAATATGATATCATCAAATCCATGAGGACCATGATTGGGAATTGTTTGATCGTCTTTCTCCGAGGAAGAGGCGAAACATAATCAATTTGAATTCGGACTGACTTTCGAAATCTTAGTGAAGCACTTGGATTTGTTATCTCATGTCTCGCTTTCGTGAAAAATACCAATTGAAGTGGAGGGTTTCGTCAAACAACAAGGGGTCAGGTCAACTATTCAATCAAATGATATTGAGCATGTTTCCATCTCTTCTCGAGAAACATCATCAGCAAAGCATAAACTAACCAACTTCAGTCCTTTGCATGATGATGAAATCGAATTCAACGTTTAGTTGTAAACTTCTAGTCAAGTACTCCATAATCAACACAAAGAGTAAAGGAGACAAAGGGTCCCTCGTCTAACCCCTTTAGCACTAGGGAACCATTCAAAACCTCTCCATTTAGGGATATGGAAAAGCTAGCAGTGGTCATAAATGTCATAATCCATGCAACAAAAGTGGGAGGAAATTTGTAAGCCTCCGGAATATATGCCAATCCAGTCCGGAAACTGAATCATAAGCTTTCTACTCGATCCACTTTTAGAAGACATTTAGGTGAAGCTTGCTTCCTTTTATATAGTTGGATAAGGTCCTAACTAATAAAAATATTTTCAATAATGTTCCTTCATTGCCATAAAAGCCCCCTAGTTTTCATTCATCAACACAGGGAGTACATCTTTGAGCCTACCACAGAGAATTTTAGTAATACATTTATATAATATATTACAACAAACTATTGGCCTAAATTCAGCGAGAGTAAGAGGGTTGCTCACCTTTGGGATGAGAGTGAGGATAGTAGCATTTAGTCTGTTTCAAAATTTACCATTTGTAAAAAATCAAGAATAGCACAAGTCGCATCTTCTCCGATAATCCCCAAGCACTCTTGAAAAAGCACTACCATAACCATCTGGCCAGGAATTTTGTTTTGATCAATGGCAAAAATGACATTCTTACCATCCATTTAGGTGAAAGGTTTTGTTAGTGCTAACTGGTTTTCCACCAATAGCACGAGTCCTATAGCAATCACTCTTGGGTCAATCCTCTCCTTTGCATCTCCTTTGCATCGATGCAGTACCAGTAATGATTTATAGAACTCAAGAGAAGTATTTTGAATGTCCGCAAGATGAGTTTGAACATAGCCATGCTTGTCTCGAATGGCAATAACGTTATTTCGTATTGTCTTTGTTAGATTGATGTATAAAAGAGTTTTATACTCTGATCTCCATGCTTGAATCCACTCAATTTTGCTCTCATTGTTTCAAAAAGGATAGTTCAACATCTAGTTTGCTATTAAATTCCTATATTGCATGTCTTTCTTGAAGCTCCCACTCCCTATTAAAAGGATCCCCTTGCAATGATTGCTGAATTTGATGTAACTTTGTTCTAAGTGATTGTGCCCTTATTTCCCTAAACTCAACTTTATTAAGCTTCCTCAATTGATATTTAAGAGCTTGTAGCCCCATATATATGTGGTATATTTTGCAGCCCTTTTTTGCATTCTCCGAGCAACCTGGACTAGAAAAGCTCCACATATTTAAATATGTGAACCCCCATTCTTTTAGTGTCTTGTTCGCCCATCCGTACAAAGATTGATGCATGATTTGATATGTCTTGTGGTAAAAATGTACGGCATGGCACCATACATCTCCACCCATTTCTCATTCCCAAAAGCTAATCTATCTTGGAATAGACCCTCGTACCATCAACATGGTTATTGCACCAATTATATGTTTAACTCTGGCCACTTTAACTCCAATAGCCCACATTCCTTAATGCATTCATAAAAAACAATATATTCACTTGGCTGAATTGTCCCCCTCCAATCCTATCTTCTCATTCCAAACATTATTAAAATTACCAAATATTAACCAAGGTTGATCATATGTAGGTATCGGAGAACACAGATCACTCCACAAAGTAGTCCTAAATTGGTCTTCCATAAGTGAAAGTAATGAAACCACGGAGGTTCACTATGCAATTACATTTTCACCACATTCGGATCCACATATCTTCTGTCCCAAATAACCAAATTATGCCACGAGGATGTTCAATATCGTTGATCCTATGGCCCCAACCTTTGGATAAGTTATCGTAGACTTTCTGCACATTTCCATCTCCGACCTTTGTTTCTAAGAGTCCCCAACTCCAAGCTCCTTTCTTTTGCAAAAAGGAGCTGCTCTTTGTTTATTTGTGCTGATTAGCCCTCTCACATTCCAAGTGATTGGACTAGCCATGGTGTATCTCGCAACGGCCACAACTTGCCCTGGTCATACTGTGTTGCATACCCTAAACATTTATGAGGACATTCACCTCTAAGCGGGAGGGTCAACATTCTTAACTCTCCGGATCCAAGTGCCAATCTTCTTCTTGCATTGATCAAAATGACCGTATCCATGGCAGCTCATACACTTGATTGGTTTCCACTCAAACTCAACCTTTTGCTCAATATCATGGAACGCTCCGAACAATCCAAAACTTAGCTTAAAAAGTGCGCCCGGGCCCGCCTAGGCGCAGAAAAGCCCGAAGCCCACCCCTTGCACCTTGCAAGGGGTGAAGCCTGATCCCTCCAAAAAGCCTTCCGAGGCCTCGATCTGCGCCTCGTGCGCCTTGCTTGCCTCAGTGGGCTTTGTTCTATTTTTTTGCTATTTTTCTCCCTCTCTCTTTCTCGTCCCCCTCTCTTGTCTCTCGTCTTTGTTAGAAAATTAGTATGTGGGTAAATTGCCTCATCTTTTTCAATTTGTGCTATTTTTTCTTTTTTTTGGTCAAAATCGTAGCGAATGCATTGTGTTATCACAATCTAAGCCTCTTTGTAGTATTTTTCTGAGTGCAATGATATCTAATCACTTATTTGATGTCATTACCTAGCATATTCGATCAAAAATATTGCTTAGCATTGATTTTCAAGCATTTTTAAGTAAGTGCCCCCTGTTCCAAAAGCCCGCGCCTTCGCCTCAAACCCCACTCCCGGGCCCCGGGACCCTTTGCGCTTTGTGCGCCTTGAGCTTTTTAAACTAAGATCCGAAATTCTCTAGAATTTTCTTTGTTGTTCCATAAGGTTCCATAATCTTTTATAATGTTCTAGACTTGTATGGAAAACTAGATATTTGTATAGAGAATTCTAGATAGCAAAATCTAGGCTATTGGATTAAATCAATCTTCACCGTCCATCAAGGAGGTGAAGTACATATATCCCAAGTGGGCTCATTTGTAAGGCATCTAAAAGTGATCCACAAAAAGTTTCCAAGTAATACACAAGCATTCTCCCAAACTCTTTCTAAGTGTTCTCTTGCTTATTTTGCTTCTTCCAAGCCTAAGTCAAGCAATCTCGAAGGTGTCCTAGCAAGATAAAGAAGAGTTTGAGTGTAGTTTGCTAGTCGCCTTGAGGTGTTAAATTTGAGTGAGTTATCATACCGTGATATCAAGCGAGCACACCATACTCATTCTCGAAGACCAATTTATCAATAAGTTTTCGCTATTACTTCCACTTCAATGAGCATTCTAGCATAATTTGGTTGGACCTCATCTCTACAATCTTATCGGTCATCAATCATGATTGGGACCCCTACATGACTACCAATTTTACTCGGTGAGGACTCCAATACTTCATATCGAAAACAGGTAAAGTGCACCCACACTACCCATACTAGAACATTTCTAACCTCATCCCTAAAGTTAGCAAAGACACCATGGTTTCATTATGAGGGGTTTGCTTGTCAAAATGATAAATGCCGATTGTAAAGCTGGATCCCTCTTCTCCACCGATTAAAATCTTACCGGAAAAAAATATCATTCTCAAGCGAGCATTATCTTCTCAATACCAAAACCCCCAAATTCTGTCTAAGACACCCTTCATAATCACAAATGGTTGATGCCCCTCAACACAAAGCGTATTAGCGCGGAATTCCTGTATTCAATCTCAACCTTCACATCATCAACTACAATGCTACCAACATTAATTCCATCAACATATTCAGGTAGCATAAAATTCAATCTCGTACCCATTTGGCAATTTACTAATATCAAATCCATTCCATATAGATACTTTGTGGGATCCTTGAGATGGAGACACAAGAGATGTCACAGCCTCATCTTCACCAACAATTGGATCCACATTAACGTTTTCAATAACCCTAGCACTAGCGTATTCCAATTGAACAGTAGAAGAAGGCCAAGCTTCACCCTCGGCTCGTAGAGCCATAATTCTTCGCGGAGCTCTCAAATTCGGTGCAGCTCGTCTCATAGGCGGTGGCCGATTATTCTTTGTTCCAGGCTTTGCTTTCTTTTCCATGGCGTGGTGTATGTTAACAAGAGAGGCTGAAGAACGCCGAGAAAAAAAAAAACATTGCTCGAGCTTTCTTTTATATGGCAATATTTCTTACTTGGGGGCATGCATAAACATTTTTTATCATACCATACTCGTTAAACCTGGTCTTCATGCCCTGTTTAATATGTTCTACTTTATACTTCCATGCAGATTAAAACAACCATGAGAATATTAAGGATATGTTTGAGGAGAATGTGTAGATGATCAAGAGGATATAGTGAGGGTGCGTGGTGCATCATTCAAAGGTACCATTATAAGCTCTTGCCATATGGTAGGCTCGAAATCATAGCAAAGAATAAGTCTTTACTAAACGAATATATGATCATGATCCACTCGAAGACCATGTAGTTGCAACATAGATCGTCAACCAAACCAAATACGTAGTCCGTTGAGGTTAGAACCGAAGATCACGTAGTTGCAGGCATAGACTGTCGACCAAATCAAATACGTAGTGACCTACACTCGGTCAATCCTTGGACCATAGGCACCGTCCCCACCCCCCACCCCACCCCACCTCCCCCAAAAAAAAAGCAAAAGAAAAAAAAAAGAAATGGTAGTTCGAAGTAGGGCATAAACCCCACATGAAAAAAATAATGATGAAATTGTAGACATTTAGAGGCACAAACGAAGCTTTCTTCTTGTAGCAATAAATTGATCCTTTTGTGGAGAAGCTTGGGTTTTCATGAATTGATGATGCTTATACTAATGGGTAAATACGAAGGATTTGTTTTATTTTTGGATGTTAAATTTGTGAATATTGATTTAAGTCCTCGTGCACTAAGCTTAATGAAATTGCATTCTTCCGGGCTTCAGTTAGGTTATTATTACCATGTTCCACATGCCATTTGGTGGAATTAATGTCTTTTTCCATACGTGCAATACACATTCCTTCAGCTTTTCTAATGATTGGAGCCCTGTTTTCACACAGCTGAGAGAAACAACCCATAACATCAAATGGAATATGTAGATTAAGTATGCTCCCCTTGGAAGGTTGAGGCTCGCCCTTGAACTTGATCATCGCTTCTAAGACTGTGTTACAAGTTGTAGATTCTTCTTTGGTTCTTTAGGCTTCGAGGTCTTTATGTATCATCTATGCGTCATCTTGGGATGCTTATTGCATAATCACCTTCGATCCGAAAAGTTAAGTTGATTTCCGATTCTTCCTTTTCTTCCTGTCATGTCGTATAGTGGCATAAAGTCATGACTCAAGACAGAAGCAGATTAATAGATAAATTTGAAAGTTTTCTTTTTCATCCTCTCGTCCGCAAGGTTTGAATTGAACTCATGGAGGGTTTTGTTGGCTGTGTATTGACCAATTAATATTATCCATGTGAAAAGATTGAGTTTGAGGTAGATATTTGCCTCTTTTAGAGAGAAGGCTAAGCTTGATGGTGGGATGCGACGTAGGAGACAAGGAACTTCATCTCATCGTAAGCGTGATGAAAGCGTGATCCAAAGAGGAAATTTCTTTTGTTACTTTTGTGAATTATGCTATTAAGTGGGAAAAATTAAACAGGGAAAAGTTTTATCCGCACAACTTTTGAAATTTGTGCTAAAATTGTTGTGATTTGTGAACAAGGTTTGATCTGTTAATGCCTTTTCTTTCTTCCTTGTTAGGGATTATAAAGATCAATGCTTAAAGAATTTGAAGTTTCCACTCAAATCGTCGTGTTACACTTGGTTTAAGTGGAACTTGTTTTTTCATCTCGGTTGATTCTTTTGAAGTTGCTCCCAAGTATCAGCTTCTTATGACTATTTAGATTCCAATTTCTTTGTAGCTAAATGTGGTTTTTGTGAAATCTTATTTTATATATAAGGTAAAAAATTAGTCTGAGGTTGTTACAATTATGTGGAAACTATTTACAAGCTCCAGGCTATCACTGTTGGGTGCTGGTCATTGTGTGATTTATTAATGGGATACAATCCAGTCAAAGTCAAGATCGGAAAGAGAGAACTGCAAAAATGCCCTTTTTAAATCCGGTGACTTTGAGTTTTAATTTGTTGCTGCCTTAGATAAGTCGTACCCTCTTCTTGCTCTCTTACTCCATCAAATCTCTGATTTTCTCTCTCTCTCTCTGTCACTCAATTCTCTCTCTCACACACTCAATCTCTCAACATTTCCTCTCACGAAAAAGACAATGGAGTCAGCCATCAAAAGAAGCAGATTAAGTGGTCTGGGCGGTGTTGGTTATATCGACAACGACAATCGTCATGGTAAGTTTTCATTTCAATAAAATTCGAAGGTTTTAGGGTTTCTAATTAAGCAAATTTTTGGGGTTTTGGGGTCCCGATTTTCTTCTTAAGGAAAAAATAGAGGTTTTGGGGTAAATGCAAGTTCAAAATTTTGAATTTTAGTTTGTGGGTGTTGATGTTAGTTCCTGAATTTAGGGTGGAAAAATGGTGTTTGAACTTAGTTGTCTTTAGTGATTTCATTTGCGAAATTGTAAATTGCCTCATGGAATATGTTTTTAATGACTTACACATGATTAATTATGTGATTATATGATCCTTTATTTTTGTGCGCAAGGTGATTACATTTTAGGGTTTGAATTTTAGGTGATTGAAAGTTTCATAAATTTGGTGGGGTAAAAGGATTTGGTTGTGCAGTACAAGCACATAATGATATATGTTCCTAATGTTGAATTGGATGAGTATCAGTGACTTGCATAGAGATTTCAAGAGATTTGCTAAGGAACAGAGGTTTAAGTTTCCTAAGTTTGCTGGTTTAGGTGGCATTCTCCTAAGAAAGAGAACCAAAGGTGGACACTTAATAGTGATCCTGATTGGGTTAAGTTGTCAAGTCACCGGGGGTAACGAAGAAAAATAGTACTATCCCTATATACATAGTTGACCTAAATGAGGCTAGTGTAATGCAAAAAATTAGCTCAATCCTTTTTAAATTTGCAAGAACCACAACTAATTAACCACTTGCGCAAAGACAATCCGACCTCTCAGCACCTCCCAACCTAAACCCATAATAAGTCAAGCTTGGGTATTGGCTGACAATTTGATTGACACCACAAGTTGTATCTATGTGAGGTCTAACACTAAGGTGTAGCCCATTGCCAGAGAGAAAATTGCAAGTGAGGAGGCCTACCACTAGATCACATAGCATCCCTATTCCAACAACACTACCCTCTACCCCTCAAAAGGCGCTCACTACTCATCATAAATCTTCATATTCATCCCAAGAAAGCCCACCTCAAGCCAGTTTCACCCCCAGGAGGCCTCCACTAGATCCCAAAGCATCTCACCGCAAGATGCTTCGCCTTCTACGCCTTGGAGGATACCTTAGAAGAAACAAAACAAAAGGTAGCAAAACAAAAAGTAGCAAAATCACTTATTTAGACTTATAAAGTTTTCAATGGATTTTGATGCGTTTTCTTTTTTCGAGGTGTCCTCTAAGGTGTCTTTTCAGGTATTTTGTGGTCCTCTCGGCTATGAAGCATCGTGTGGTGGGATGCTTTGGGATATAGTGGAAGTCCACCAAAGACTCATAAAGTCAATCATGCATCTAAGGCCACTCAAGCGAGCCGCCAAGCATCCTAGCCTCAACTGATTTAGATTCAATTGGCTGAAACCAAGACTTTTTGGACATGCTGAATTAGTTGCATTTAGCTAAGACATTTGATGTTTTAATTGTAATGATACTCTAGTTGTTGAATTTCACAGCTTCATGTATATAGTCTTATATTCTTGCAAAACAGCAACTTGCATCCCTGTTATTCAAAGGGTTTTTGCAACCTTTTGTTTCTTTGAGGTGTCCTCCGAGGTGTAGAAGGTGAAGCATCTTGTGGAGGGATGTTTTGGGATCTAATGGAAGCCTTATGGAGGTGAAACCGGCTTGAGGTGGGCTTTACGGGGATGAATATGAAGATTTATGATGCATAATAGGTGTCTTTTGAGGGGATGAGGGTGTTGTTGGAATAGGGATGCGTTGTGATCTAGTGGTGCGCCTACTCTTTTGCAATTTCTCTCTCACAATGGGTTGCACCTCGGTCTTAGACCTCGCATAGATAGAACTTGAGGTCTTAAGCCAATACCCTAGCTTGACTTAATGGGTTCAAATTGGGAGGTGGCCAAAGGTTGGATTCTCTCGTGTTCAAGTGGTTCGTTAGTTGTGTTTCTTGGAAGTTTTCAATGGATTCAACTATGTTTTGTACTACACTAGCCTCATTCAGGTCAACCATGTATATATGGATAGTATTATTCTTCTTCATTACCTCCCGAGTGACATGACAACTTAACCCAATCAGGATCACTCGTTAAGTGCCCACCTCTGGTTCTTTTTCTTGTGAGGATGCCACTTAAAACGAGCAAATTTAGGAAACTTAACCCCTGTTCCTAATCTCTTGACATCGCTATGCAAATTAGTCATCCGATACTCATCCAATTCAACATGAGGAACATATCATTCTGAGCTTGTAGTGCACAACCAAATCCTTGACCTTGCCAAATTTACAAAACTTTTAGTCACCTAAAATTCAAGCCCTAAAATGCAAACACCTTGCCTACAAAAACAGAGGATCACATAATCACATAATTAATCATGTTTAAGTCATTGAAAACATATTCTAAGGGGCAATTTACAATTTTGCAAACGAAATCACTCAAGACGACTAAGTTCAAACACCATTTTTCTACCCTAAATTCATGAACAAACATCATCATCCATAAATTAGAATTCAAAATTTTGAACTTGCATTTACCCCAACCTCAATTTTTTCATTAACACGAAAATCGGGACCCCAAAATTTGCTTAATTAGAAACCCGAAAACCTTCGAACTTTACTTAAACGGAAACTTACCATGATGATTGTCGTCGTCGATGTAACCAACACTGCCCAAACCACTTAATCTGCTTCTTTTGATGACTGACTCCGTTGTCTTATTTGTTTCCAGAAGGTTTTGCAAGGAGAGGAAATGAGTGTGAGAGATTGAACCTGTGAGAGAGAGAAATTGAGTGTCAAAGAGAGAGAGAGAATCAAAGAGTTGCTGTGAGAGAGCAAGGAGGGGAAACGACTTAACTAAGACAGCAACAAATTAAAACTCAAAGTCACCGGATTCAATAAGGGCATTTTTGTAATTATCTCTTTCTGACCTTGGTTTTAACTGGATTGTATCCCCTGAATAAATTACACCCAATGAACAGTTCCCAGTATATAGTTTCCATATAATTGTAGCCACATCAGACTAATTTTTTGTATATGAGGTTACTTTATCTTTGTATATTGTTTAATATAGAGTTGTGCATTTCAAATTATTTTCGAGTTCGATTTTTTTGAAAAAGCATTTTATGTGGGGATTGGCAGAGTTACTTGTAAATGTAAGAGTGTCTTGGTTTGGAGAAGCAGGACCTGTAATAGAGGGAGGAGTTGTACAATTCGAGTTTGCCTAGTCCAAGGTTGGGGAGTTCTTATTTGCAGATGTGTGTCATGATTTCTACCATCATAATTGAGCTGACATTGTTTGTGTTTACCAGGCCTTTGTTAATATCTCCATTTATTATGTCTAAAAAGATGAGGACTATCATCTGAATCATGTAATCATTTTGTGTGCATCATTGCAGATATTCAAAGATAATTTGCTTAAGATAAAAGTTTGAAGATGCATACAAATAGGGGCAGCTGTTAAGCTCCAGAAAAAGCATTTCTTCGAGGTGCTTCTGCTATCCTATAGTCTTCAAATTTATTTTTTTTTGGTAAAAAGGAGTGATTTCCATTACCAAAACTTTGGGAGATTACTTCTCAGTACAAATTCTAAAGGGAGGGAGTTCTTCCCAGGCCTTTAGATCCTTTAGATCAGTAAAGACCAAATGTATTTTTTTGTTTTGACATTCTTACATTGCTTAGCTAAGAATGCAGCTCTACACAGAATTGTTTGGAGGCAGTATCTTGATATTTCTTCCTCAGTCATTTTCATCCCCTTAAATATGCTATTATTCCTTGCACTCCAAATGCCGTAGGTGACTGCAGAAATACACAGTATAGGCATCATCCTATGATTCTTCCTGGTCCATCTCTTTGCCAGTGAGAGCAAGAGATGTGATGTTTGTTTTGAACTTCAGTCTGGCTAGGGTATTTTGCAATATGGTCTGACTTGCAGCACACTGGAAGAACAAATGGTTGTGGCTTTCAGAAGCATTTAGGCATAAATAGCAGATATGGTTCACTTGAATATTTCTTGCCAAAAGCCTGTCATTTGTGCTAAGTCTCTTCTTCATCATCAGCCACAAGCAAAACTGGTGTTTAGGAATGCTGAATTTATTCCTGTCAAGGGAGGCAGTTGGGTCCCTATCTGCATTCAGTACCCATTTATATCCTGAAGAGATGGTGTATTAGCCTCAAGAATGTTGCATCCATCGTGAGTCAATATAGCCTTTTGCAAATATACCTCTGACTTTGAGTAACTTTTTCCAAAACCATGCAGCCTGCAAGGGTGGCTTTACTGACCATATAGAGCTATCTTTGATGTATATTGCATTGATCCATTTTACCCACAAACACTCTTTATCAGATGCAATATACCAGAGGTGTTGGGCAACAGGAGCTTGATTCCACATTTGACAATTTTTGATCCCTAAACCTCCATCACTCTTTGGTTTACACATTGTATCCCAGGCTACTGGTGGGACTTTGCTGTAAGTAGGATTCTGGCCCCATAAGAAATTCATGCAGATATTTTCAATCTCTTTTATCACACTCTTAGGCAGAATAAACAACGAGGTCCAATAAGAATGCAATGACAACAATACTGAGTTGATAAGCTAAGTTCTCCCTGCGTAGGAGAGGCGTCTGGTTTGCCAGCATCTGATTCTCACGGTTATTTTCTCAATCAATGTGTGACAATCAGTCTTTGTCCATCTCTTGGTTGGAAGAGGAACACCTAAATATCTGACTGGGAAATGCCCGAGGGAGAACCCAATGATACTCAGAATTTTTGCTTTCACATCCTCAGAAACCCTTGCGGTATAAGCACTTGATTTTTGAATGTTCATTTGATACCATTCATAATTTTAGCTTTGCAAAATACAATTAGATCATCTGCAAAGCAAACATTAACCAGCTGCAAGGATTTACATAAGGGATGAAATCTGAATCCCTGTTGTTTAGTTTGAAGCAGAAGTAATCTAGTGAGATATTCTATAACCAAGACAAAGAGAAGGGGGAGATTGGATCACCCTGTCTCAGCCCTTTTCCCCAAGAAAGTCACCATAATCATTCCCATTAATGCTGATTGAGTAGGTACATGTGCTAACCATAGTCATGATCCAAGTAATGAATGCAGTAGGAACTTTAAGAGCTTGCAGTAACTTTTCCATAAAGTTCCATGAGACTGAATCTTATGCCTTTTTGAGGTCAATTTTAAAAGGCAACGAGCAGAGACCTTTTTCCTCTGTTGGTAGAGCTGAACCAAATCTTGGCAGATCATGATATTGTGAGATATCAATCTACTTTGAATGAAAGCAGATTGATTCTCATGCACAACTTCATATAGCAAAGGTTTCAACCTTGAGCATATAAGTTTAGAAACCCACTTGTAGAGTGTGTTACAGCAAGCAATAGGTCTATAGTTATAAGCAGTTTCAGGATTTTTACCCTGGGAATCAGTGATAATCTGGTTGAATTCCATTCTGGATACGTCTTCCCAGTTTAAAAAAAAGACCTCATTGCATTGCATATATCACAACCAATAATAGCCCAGTTCCTCTAGAAGAAGCCACTGCTAAAGCCCTTCGCCCATTGTAAAAGGCTGCTAAAGCTCTTATGATTTGGGGTGGCAAAGATAGCTTGCTTAATTTCCTCCTTTGTAAAAGGTTTTAAGAGGGCAGTCTGATGCTGCAGAGAAAGACATTCCCCCATTTGAATGATCTCATCCTTCACAACGCCTTTAGTGGTACCAGGTTGACCCAGAAAACCTTCATAAAAACTCATAAAATGTTGTATGACATGTTGTTCCACTTCCATTCTCCATCATCATGCAAAACGGATGAAATTCTATTCCCTAGATGCCTGTGTTTGAGGGATTCGTAGAAAAACTTATCATTAGTATCCCCCAAGTTCAACCGGTCTTCTTTTGTCTTCTTTGTCTTCTGTTTGAAGAAACTTTCTAATTTTTCACTCCAGATGTTGAACTCATTAACTGCATCCCTTTCTTCAATATAAAGTTTGGGATCATGAGGATTTTCCTACAGCTCTGTAACTGAAGTTTCTCCTTGGCCTTGGCATGCTGAGCTTTACATTCCCAAACTTATGCTTATTGAGCTGCCTTAGATGTAGTTGCAGGCTTTTAAACCTGATTTGATACATTGGATTGCACAGTCTGCTACTTTTCCACTTGCTCAGTATGATACTATCATAATTAGGGTTAGTGAACCACATATCAAAGTATTTGAATGGTTTAGGGCCAGTATGAGCTAGCTCAAAGAATTTGATGAGTCCAGGAGTATAATCTGAGATTTCTTCAGGGAATGAAGTGATCCAATCAGAATTAATAAGTACTATATCAATTTTTGAAAAAATCCTGGAACCAAACTCCTGTTTATTAATCCAGGTGCAATGACAGCCCTTCCAAGGCATATCACAAAGACCTGACTTAACAATGCAGTTCCAAACCTGTGTATCCTGCAAGGTTACAGGAGCACCTCTAATTCTATCCTCCACATGCAATAGGTGGTTGAAATCCCCCATTACCAGCCAAGGGCCATTCATGGTTTCAGCAATAGAGTTGATTGCATGCCAGAGATCCCCTCTATCTATGTCTCCATTAAATCCATAAACCGCAGTCATATTAAAAGCTTTATTAGTGAATTTGTGCCTAACCAAGCAATGAACATACTGAGCAGTTGAGTGGATAATTTGGATATTAAAACAGTTATCCAACCACATGATCCATATTCTGCCCCTATCATGATGTGCATGATTGACAAAGTGAGACCATTCAAGCTTTACATCATGTAAATGAGGAGAATGAAGTACTTATGCCTAATCAGTTATTGGAACATTAAAATGTATGTTGCAGGAACATAACAGGTCTTACTAGACCCAAAAAACAGTTGGAGGTGAAAAGTTTAATCACAGCAAAAAAAAATAGGCCTATTAGGACTAGTGGAAACCAAAATAAGAAGTACAAATGTTTCGAGTGCTTTCAATAATATGTTTACTGGGTGGGGATCTTTTATAAACAATGATTTCCATTTGAGTTACTTGGAAGCCTGAGATATACAGGGTCCACATTAGTCAAGCTTCTAGCCAGCTGGTTCATTGTGAGATATAAACAACGAAGGTTCTATATCAATTTTGTCTATGGCTATAATCGAGAAGAGGAAAGAAAGGAGTTATGGGACAGCTTAATGAAAATCAGTGCAGACATTAATAAACTTGGTGTGTGTTAGGTGATTTCAATGCCCCACTCAATATAGGGGATAGGATTGGAGGTAATCCTGTGATGTATAATGATATTGCTGCCATTAGACACTTTACTGACTCTTGTTTACTATAAGATATGCAAGCTTCATTCTAATAGACAAGATAATGGAGACAGAATTTTTTAAAGATTGACTGAGCTTTAGTGAAGAGGGGATATCTGACCATTCCCCTATTGTGATCAGCTTCCACCAAGGGATGAGAACACATCACCAACCTTTCAGATATTGTGAGATGTGGGAAACTCCACCAAACTACAAGGAGATAGTGCAAGATAGCCAGTACAAGTGTTAGGAAGAATTAAGTCTTAAATTTTTAATTGGAAGTGCACGGTGTAGTTGTAGCTAGCTAGCAAGCATGGGTTGTGTCCATGGGGAGTTTTGTGTTTAAAATATTGAAACTATCTTATTTTCTATCTAGGCGACTCAGGATAGATGAGGTATATGATAGCTAAACTAATCCTAGAAAGCAACAAAAGGATGTTCAGCTGTGATTTTACCGCTTAATAAACTAACTAATCAAGTCAAACCTATACCTACCCAAGTTTATACAAGTATTTAGGAGTTATCAATTACACCATCAAGACCTACTCAAGCCATAGTTTCAAGGGTCATGAGCTAGTTTAGTTATTTTAATCACCTACGTTCGTGGGGTTAGCCCAACTAGACTACAAAAAATAGCAACCTCGGACCTAGTTAGGATTTGGGCTATTTTCATGCCAAAATTCCGACTATTCTCTACACCCACGCTAGCGAATTGGCTCCACCTTTCGGTGATTTCATCGAGATGAAAGGGAAAGGCATTTCATCGAACAAGTCACGAGAAACAATCCCAAATAACAAGAATAAATTAGGTGAGTGAAGGCTTAAACAATATCAATTAGCCATTGGAGAGGCTAATCACAATCAAAACAAACAACTTTAACAATAAATTAACATAACAACATGAAATAAATATAAAAACTACACTAAAGAACAAACTAATACAAACCGACTTGAACAAGAACATAAACTAGATAATTAAACTCAAACATGAAAACAAGCAATCAATCTAATTTAATTAACATATAAACTAATAAAAATCAAATATATAAACTAAATTGTACAATCAAAACAATAAACTTGAAGTAAAGAGGAAAAAGAAAAGAGAAAACTTATACTTGAATTGAAATTGAAGGTTCGAATCCAAAATCTTGTACAAACTCTACACTAATCTTTCCCCTAATGGGGTTTTATTTTTGGCTAAGTAAGAACCCTAGGATGTTCCCTAAAATCCAGTCTCCTCGTATTAGAGCCAAAATTCGCTATTTATAATTGCAAAAATCGGGCAAAAAACGTACAGCAAGGGTCGCACGGATGTGCTAAGTTCAGCACGGACTGTGCTGGATTTCTGGGAAGATGGCACGGGTAGTGCCAGGGAACGCACGGCCACTGCTGGACTTCACGGCTGCCAACCGTGCTGAACCTATGCACCTTCTCGGCATTTCTGGAAAAAAAAATGGAATTAAGGGCATGACTGCACAGTCTGCACCCGTGCACTTCATCATCTTCTTCTTTTTGCTTCCTTTTTGCCTTAAACTTTTTCCTATTAGCTCGATTTCAACTTATTACCTACAAAAGTTGATAAACCAAGTAAAAATCCTCGAATATATTATTTTACAAACCAAAAAACGAGGTAAATAAGCGTATAAATGACGTAATATTTGGACCGAACAACAAGGGACTCAAATGTTTCAAGTAGCTACTAAGTTGAGGATGCTAAAGTATCCTTTAAAGATGCTCCATAAATCCAAGTTTGGGGATGTGCACAATAGAGTTGATCAATTAAGAGTAAAGCTCCATATGGCACAGATATTGTAATTCACCACCAGCCCTTTAGTACTGAATTAACTGAATTACGGGCTGCTGAAAAGCAAATTCGAAAGGAGTATAATGCCCTTTAGATGCTTCAGTTGCATTGCTAAAGCAGCAGAGCAAATATACTTGGATAAACTTGGGGGACCAATGCAACAAATTTTTCTTTGCCACCCTTAAAGAGTATACACGCAAATATATTAGCCCTAGATGCATACTCAAGGTAGACCTGAGGAAGGCTTATGACTCGATCTGTTGGGAATTCATTGAGGAAATACTGCAGGGTTTCATCTTTACTAAATGGATTGTAGCATGTGTGATTAATACTTCCTTCTCTATGTGCTTGAATGGTGGAACTCATGGATTTTTCAAAAGGGATAGAGGACTTAGACAAGGAGACCATGTCTCTCCTCTATTATTTGTCTTGGTCATGGAGTATTTTTCCTTCAGGCTACTATTGATAATGGGGGAATCAAATTTCATTCTGGCTGGAAAACTATGAAGATTTGCCACTTATCTTTTGGAGATGATTTAATGGTTTTTTTGTAAACCTGAGAAACCCTCTTTGCAGTGCATTAAAGATGTGTTTTAAGGATTTCTCAGATATTACTGGGCTACATATTAATGAGTCTAAATCTCACATATATATTGGTGGGCTGAATGAGGAGGCAACAAGTGAGATTGTAAGATTTTCTGGTTTTCAATCGGGTTTAGAGAGGTTTTAAGGATTCCTCTGATATTACTGGGCTACATATTAATGAGTTTGAATCTCACATATATATTGGAGGGCTGAATGAGGAGACAACAAGTGAGATTGTAAGATTTTCTGGTTTCCAATTGGGTTCACTACCCCTCAAATACCTTGGTGTACCTATTAGACCATCAAGACTAGTACAACTGATTGCCAAGCCTTGATAGATAAGATGACAGGAAGGATCAGAATTGGTAGAGAAACTTATTAACTCAGTGTTAATGGGAGTATGCACGTTTTGGGCTACAATTTTCATCTTACCCCAAGCTGTATTGAAAAGAATTGAACAAATTTGTAGGAATTTCTTGTGGAATCCCAAAGATGCATACAAAAACCTATGCTAGCTTGGGAAAATACATTCAAACCCAAAAGCTTTGGAGGACCTGGATTCAAGAATATTAGAGCTTGGAACAAAGCCCGCACTACTAAACTACTCTGGGCTATATCATGCAAGAAGGATATTCTTTGGGTAAAATGGATTATTGTCCATTACTTAAAAGGGCAAAACCTCTGGGACTTTCATCCGAGATATATGTTGGTATTGGAGAAAAATATGCCACCTTAGAGCTAAGGTGTGTATCATGTTGCTGTTTACAGAGGGCAAGTTTGACATAAAAAAGATGTACAAAATACTGCAAGGTGATCTTCCTAAACAGAGATGAAGCAAACTAGTATGGCATAATAGCATACTTCCCAAGCACAGCTTCATTCTATGGATCCTGACACATAACAGACTTCCCACAAGACAGCACTTGGCAAGCTTCATACCTGATACGCATAACAGGTGTGGATTATGTGACAATGAAGAGGAGTCAACAAAGCACTTATTCTTTGAGTTTCAGCATGCAAAATTCTTGAAGGAAAGGGTCTTCAAATGGATTCAAAACCACCACCAGCCTCAGTGGGCTGTCATAAATGGTTATTGCATACAAAGAAATCTGGACCTTATAACAGCATACTCAAATGTTCTAGTGTTCTAGGCCTACTGTGCTGTACCAGATTTGGCGGGATAGAAATGAAGCTATCTTCCAACAAAAATAACAAGATATGGAGGGGTCTTTAAGAAGTGCTAAGGAGTTGATTACAAGCAGATTCACTTTCCTACAAAAGAGAGATATAAGGGATGGGATCAGTTTTGTGAAAAGGATAATATAGAAACTTAAGATATTAGGGGAACCCTTCCTAGAAGGGGGCTCCTAATCTTTAGTTTCTCTTTGATGTACATACCTTGTTAAGGTAATTTGCAGTTTGAATGAAAATAGAATTGCTTTTGTTAAAAAAAAAAAAAAGAAGTTATTGTCGCTAGCTCAACCTAGTATCCTGCTTCTCATGTGAACTACTAAGTGTAGCTTAATACTTCCTTCATGTTCTTTTCATTTATGCGTTACCTAGTTTAAATTTTCTTCTGTCTTCCAAATGACCTCCCTTCTCAGTGAACCCGGGGTGGGGGGGAATACTTTTCAACTTAAAGTATCTGTCAATCTGCTCTGCCATGTAACTCAAACGATACGGTTTACGTCTAGACCTACCCATATCCCTTTTAGCGAGAGTTTGGCTATGCTGTTGTTGTCAGTAGTTCTGACCCCACATTCTTTGGCATTGATCGAGGCTACTAGAGTTCTGTGCCATGAATCATGATTAAACATGTTCTTAGCCTGTGCCTAAAGAACTCCTAATCAACTTGTCCACTGTGTTTACTGTGATTCCATTGTATAATATGTTTCCTTCAAAAGCGACTAGAAAGGTTCAGATGATGCTCTCTTATTGATTTTTTTTTTTTTTTCAATTTAAGACTATGATTAACCTCATTTAACACATACACTGAAATGTCGGAACGTCTGAAGGTTCTGTTTCAGCTCTTTCCAAGGACTTGTTCATATTGGTCTAATGCCATGTCCTTTTTTTCTTTTTCTATTTTTTTGGGCAGGGGTTGAGATGAGCTTCAATTTTTGACCCCTATTACGAGTGTTTTCTAGTGTTTGAAGAATGTGCTTGGCCAACTTATGGCAACATTTCTTACTTGGGTGTGCATGCTCATGAAGCCCTTGCCACCACTCTAGTTACTGGTATGAATAGTTTGATATGCTCTACTTTATGCTTCATGTAGATTAAACAATTATGAGAACACAGTTAGAGATATGTGTTATCTATGGTGCTGAAAGAGGAAAATGTGTAGATGTGAAGATACAGGGTACATCATTCATAGATGTGATATGATGATAATCTCTTTCCATAAGATAAATCTGAAATCATTGCAAAGAATAAGTTTGAACTGAACCAAATATGACTTGGCTCGTGATCCAGTTGAGAATTGAAGTAAAGACCAGGAAGTTGCAGCATGGACTACTGACCATACCAGATACCTGATCTGTGTCAATTCCTGGATTGTGAGCCCGTCCCCCCCAAAAAAAAAAAAAAAGAAGAAGAAGAAATAATAGTGCTACTTGGGGCATATGCTCCACCTTAAGAAAGAGAATGAAGTTCTAGACATTCAGGGCACAATGAAGCATTTTGCGTCTTGTAGCAATAAAAGTGATCCTTTTGCGGACAGGGTGGGGTTTCGTGAATAGATGACGTTTACACCAGTGGGAAAAGTGCTACTCGTAAGGATTCATTTCTTCTTGGAAGTTAAAAGTTCTGGTGCACTAAGCATAACATCTATGTTTCCTGGGCTTGTTGATCAAGTGATTCCATTTAAGGCTTGGCTTGTAACCTTTATGTGGAATGTGAGCACAACAAGGTTCTGTTTTTTTTTCCTTTTTTTTTTTGGGTGGGGGCCAGAATGGAGGCAACAGTATTTATCTTTGGTCATCACTGTGTTGATAAAATTGCATTTTTCTAGACTTCAGCTGAGTTATTAAACCGATAAGCTTCCATTTGGTGGCAATAGTGTCCCTTCATGCCTGCAATACAGTTATTCTAACAGTTGGAGTCTTCATTTCAAACAGTTGATCAAGAAAACAACCGTCACCTCAAATGGAGTCCGTAAATTATGTTGTTGGCATATACTCCCTTTGGAAGGTTTTGAGCAGCTGCTCTTGAACTTGGAGCTGCTGCTAAGACTTTGAATCCATTTGCAGGTTCTTCTCTTGTGCTTTAGGTTTCGAGTTGTTTACGTCTCATCATCTAATGACTCATCCTAGGATGCTTATTTGCATAATCACCTTTGCTACAAAAAGTTTAGTTGGATTTGGTGGACTGTTTTCATAATCATCTTATGGCTCTTCTGTTTTCAGGTATGAACCCATCTGATACTCTTTAGTTCTTTTCTTTCTTTTTTTTTAGAATAAGTTCAGTTTATTTCCATAAAAATAAGTTCAATTCAATAAATAAATATGATTTATTAGTTAACCAAAAACAAGTTTGTTGGTTTTTTATTTGGTTAATCGATTTTTATATTTGTTTAATTATTTATATTCTCGAATAAATATCCACAGTATCATTGTTTTCTGAAAAATCTATCAGTGTTATTTTTCTGAAAAATCTATCAGTGTTATTTTATTTGAAAAATAGATATATATGGAACCAACAACTCTTTAGTTTTTTTTATAGTTTTTGTAAAACTTTTTCCTTCTTTTAATTATCAGAAGGGAACTTATTGTATCTCTAGTTAAGAAATGACTCTTGGACAACATGCCTCAATAACCATCTTAATCTTGTCAATAATTAGAAATGCTCCTAGTTCGACATTTTGTATGACAGTTTTCTCTGAATCATGGTTGTCTAAGAGAATTGGCCAATCACAACCCTATAATACTAAGATATGCATAACTAAATGACCCTGTAAAAAATTTTGGTTGTTCAAGAGAATTGGCAATTAAAACCCTATAATACTATATATACATAACTAAATGACCCTCTAAAGAAATTATGAAGCAAAGCATAATTTTTTAATAACAACTCATGACTTGAAATTATAACCCTGTAATATCACATCTCTAAGATATGAGAATATATGCTAGTGACCATTTTAAGAAGCTTTCCCATTTCAGATTATGTATGGTAGGTTTGTAGCATTTAGCATGGCTTAATAATTACTTCACGTGTTTTACAACACTTTTCGTTTTTAAAACTATGAAGAAATAATAAAAAAATATAAAATTTATGAAAAATATATGTGTGAAAAAACTTAGTTGCTTTAAAATTTTATTGAAAATAAAAAAAGTTAATAAAAAGGAAAAAAATTTAAAAACGTGTAACAACCATTTACGTTAAAGGAGGGCCAATCGCGCGCGGCGCACCCCAACGACCAACTACTTTTCCCTGAAAACCTGCCTTAACGTCTGCGTAAACAAATCAAATTCCCACCCAAATTAATAATAATATTCCACAACGATTCTTCCCACCTTTCCTCAACCATAAACACCTTCCTTCTCTCTCCCTCTCTCGTTGCAGTCAACCCGTTGGGATGCCGAATTCCAATCCAATTTGATCGATCCGGAAATTCGATTGAAATTGACGAGGTTTGTCATACGTACACTCCTCCAATCCTTAATTTTTGTGACATTTTGATTTTCGTGTTGAATTGACGAATAAATAATCGTGGCAGATCTGATCGAGGAAGATGAAGATAAGTCGTCGGCGTCGGCTCCTGCATAAACGGGATCATCATGATCGAAAATCAAGCGTGAAGAGGAAGGGGCGTATGGTAGTCTCGACTATGGGAAGAGGGATTGGGAGGTGTATGTTCGTCGCTTGTTTCCCCGTTGTTCAATGCCTGGGTTTGGATGATTATCGGCACCGCCATCATCACCATAGACATTTCTTCTGACTCCCCATCTCTCTCTATGAATTAGTTCCTCCCATTTTCTGATTTTATTATTGTTATGCAATTTGTATATAGCAATTGATGGCTTTTGCCTTTTCGTTTCGCTTGGTATGAAATTTTCTGTAGATTTCAGAAGTTTAGGGAGGGAATGTAGGGCAGTGGCTTTTTATTTTTATTTTTTGTAATTTGTCTTTCATTGTCAAAATTGTGTAGATGAAAAGGAAAAAGCCAATGATGAATACTGCAATTTTATTGCATTTTTTTCCTGTGTGTGTTAAAAAAATCACATTAACTTTCAGATTATCAAAGAACAGTAAAGTCTAACTTCCGTCAGAAAATGAACAGTAAAGTCTAACTTCAGTCAGGTGTTCTCATTTAAGTTGGACCATCTCTGTTATAAACTTACTGGAAATAAAACCTCATGTTTCTGTCCTTGTAAAATAAGTGGTCAATCTCCAAAATTGCTTAATTGGGAATTCAGAAAAGATAAAATTGAGTATAGTCATGTTTTCATGGTAAATTATATTCTTACCGATAAAAAAATACATTAAAATATATCGATATATTAAAAATATATCGATATTTTAAAAAATATATCGTAATTAGTTTATTTTAGGTTTTTTTGTTAAAAATTTTTATCTTTTTATAATGATAAATTTCAGTTAACTACACCAGATTATATTATTGTAAATTTGGTATTCACTTTATTAGTATACTGGAATGATTATGTTTTCATCTCGCAACGGTTGTCTTCAAAGTGGAAAACAAATTATAAAGAGGACAGTTTTAGCACATTGGTGTAAATTTTTTTAAAACTAAAGGTACATGCCCTTTGGATCGCGAGAGTCTAAGGCAACAAGTGCACTTCTGTATATTAAAACTTGTGTTTTGCTCATTACCGGGATTTCAGTTAACTACACTGGGTGATTTGACAGCCATTGCCGTGCCCATGGAGAACCATAGTTGGCCGCGATTTGGAGGAGCAAATTGCTGAGTCAGTCTAACACTTTTGTCTAATTAATGTCCATTGCATAAAATTCTTGCATTCATAATAATAATAATAACTTTCTCAGATGTCAATATGTCACCAAGAAAGCGATTAGAAGAAGTCATCAAAGGAGAAAGCACCAAGATAAAAGGGCTTCATAAGACATCGTATTATTTTTAAGATGTACATTGTGAGAATATACTAGTTGTCTCAACAACCATTAAAGAGAGATACATGGTCTAGCACAAAAAGCTCAAGAGGATCAAAAGCACAAGTGACCTTAGATATCTCTCTCACAGCCTGAGCCTAATTACAGAAATGATTCATTCCACAATGCAACATTTTTGTGGTAAGGCTCCTCATCTTGTATTTACACAAATACGTTGACTCATGGATCAGTGCGCTCACTCCAGGGATCAGCAAGAAATACATGTTTAATGGGTCAGAGGAAGTATCGGCTGCATCATTTATTCACGTTTATCCTCCTCAACATCTTCCTTTACCCCAACAAACACATGATCAGTTGTCGAGCTTGCTCCTTTTCTCTCTTTTCGTTCAAGCTTGGTCACCATATCACCGGCAACCTTAACACCGGTACTTGTTAGTGAGACACCCTCTTCATCAGTTTCATCACCGGCCTCTTCCAAATAGGCATATCTACAAGCCTCCAAAGAACTTGATCAGACATTAAGATAAGATGACATAATAACAACCAAATGCAGTACAGATAACACACATTGCCTGGGACAGTGTGGGCAAAGGATAAAGACTTGAGGAGCTTATAAATTAACAAAATTAGAATTATAAGTCAAATTTGAAAATGGACTGTTCCAATCAGAAACCTAAACTAAATATTTACTATAAGCGAATTGAATGACAGCAAGGCAGTCCAGGATTAACTGAATAAAGATGAATTTGAGCTACTTTTGATATGGATACAAAGATCATATTCACATCAACAAGTACAAGCACATCCATAGGGAACTAAATGAACTAATAGCAGATACTTTCTCCAACAGTAGTAACATTTCCTGTTTCCTATGGCTTCATATAGGCTCAGTTGAAAACATGGACGTCATTTAAAAACAGTAAGAACATAATCAAATACAATTAAACAACCATTATGGTCCTTCTACTTCCTCAAAACAAGAAACATATATTCCCCATCATACATATACCATCAAATATGAGGAATATGTGAAAATGAAAATTTACAGCCATTGCTTTTTTTTTTTTAATCGAATTTCCAGCTATTGCTTAATACTGTAAGGGATTATGTGCTCAATGTGAAGGCCTCCCAAAATGATGCTTCGGGATAATTTTAATTACATTGAGCAAACATAATTCAGCTTGTAGGTGAGGCAAATTTAGCACAGGAGTGGATTGTTTCCTGTCAAAAAGCTGGAAAATTTTCTGTTCAAGCATGTTATGTTTTGTTGTTGCCCACAAATGCAATCTATTTGTTGGTAAAGAACAGTTTGGAAGGGGTGGTCTTGGGACAGACATAGATTCATACTCTGCCTTGCTATAAAGAACAGACTTCCAACAGGGGAATTGCTGAACTTAAGAGGATTGGCAGTGCAATTTGACAATGTGTTCTGCACTTGCTCCAAATTCAGACCCATGCAGACATATATTTTTGCAGCGCCCAGTTCCAAGTGCAGTTTGGTGCATCTTTAGGATTCACTCCTGTGTTTGTATTTTTTTGGGAATTCATCAAAGATTATTATATATACCTTTTCCCAAATAGTTGAATTGCCTTTTGAACCAATAAAAAGGATACTAAGTCTTTGAAAATTGAACTTTGATGGTATTGTGAGAGAAGAAGATGTTTTTGAAAAATACATATGGCACTAAGTGAGTAACTAAATTAAAAGAGACTCTGCTCATTCTACCTCCTAAGTTGCTTAGAATGTTCAGTATATACATCTAAAACCAATACCAAGAAGCATAGTGCTTCTTGGAAGTTGGCACCGTCTTGTACAGTTAACTTGATTCCAGAAACCCAAAAACAGCGATTATGGAGACTGAATATAATTAACTAATTTAGAATAGTCTTAAAACCCTCTAAAACCTTTTGAGAGATGAAAAGAACACATGGTTTTTATTTAGTTTCCCGGAGACCCTTTTCAAAACCAGGAATAACTGCCCTCATATTGAGGATCCCACGGGGTCCCATGGTTACGGCTCTAACCATTCTACTTTTTAAACATTCTATGATGATTGAAAGTATCCCTTTAAGCAATTAAGGAGCATAATGGCTTCATTTTCAGCATCTTACAGAATTTTGAATTGTGTTCCAAACATTTAAAGTGGCCATATGGCAGTATACCATGTACTCCAAACCATTAACGATCCTAAACACCCTAAGACATTCTGAGAGAACAGTCGTAGAACAGTAATTATTTGGCTCTTGGCATTTATTTGGATGTTTTCAGAGAAACCAAAGGCAGAACAGAATGGCAGGGGTCACAAGAGGTTCTGACAACTCAAACATTTAAACCTTATGGGCATTCTAAATATTCCCTTTACAGTTTCAACTTGCATAACGCTTCATAGCCATCATCGTATAGATTTTAATGCAGGATTCCCAAATGCCAAAGAACTAGGAATGATGGTGCTAGAAAATACATTATAAACTGGCAAACATGACCCTAAAACACTCAAAAACATTTTGAGGAGTCAAAAGAGCATATATTCGCAATCTGAAAACTCCTCAAACATTTTCTTCAAATTAGTGAAAACTACGCATAATAAACTTCATATAGGCAACTTGAAAAGCTCTTACCATTCTACCATCAAAACATTCAAAGACATCTTCAATATCCCCTCAAAACAATTGCAATGGACATGATGGCTTCAGTATCACCAACTTAACAAGTTCAATGTGCAATACAAAATGCCCAAAAATGGGTATTGTACATATATACTTTTACAATCTAAAGTAGTCCTCATAAACCTACAACCATATTTGGGGGTTTGTATGAGCAAATATTCAACACTGAAACCTACTTGAACATGTTTCCAAAATCCCCAAAACCATATGTCATGGCCTTCTTCTTTTGCTTTTTATCTGGCGCCCGCTCAAGTGTCGGCAGCCTTTGCATACTTAGGCTAGAAAACTACTTATGGATTCTGAATATGCAATTAAACAGTTTTCATGTCTATAATGGCTTCATGAGCACAATATTGTAGATTTCAAGTCATGATTTCAAGATGCTCATGCTGCCATGCATTGTTATTATAGTAGCATATAGCCATATGGTATGGTGCTCTTCTCAATTCTTTAGAATGATCCTAAAATACCGAAAATACTTGAAGATCAATAGGGGCATTAAGTCGCCATTTGAAACTTAGAGATTTATCCAGAAATCTTGAAAATTGCATGTAACAAACTTTATATAGAGAACTGAAAGGCTCTGACCACTCTATATTTGAAACTTCGTATGAGGTCCCAAACATCCATATAAACAATTTCAATGATTGTAAGTAATGGTCTCATTGGTAACATCATGATTTTTTAAAATTTTTTTAAAGGAATAACATGCAGAAAGTGATTCCAAAAATGCCCAAATGTAGGCATTATGGTGGCAAATAACACCATTTTTCAACAATATGGAGTGGAACTATGATATTGTAGTGCAGCATATTTTGGGAAATCAGGGCACATTCAGCACCTGAGAACTTGTTGGATTTTTTTCCCTATGTATAAGCCTTGATTTTGAGATCCTAGAGGCCCTCCCAATCTTTTGTGACCTCTGTGAACATTTATATAACCTTCAAACAATTACATGAATTTTTTCATAAAAACCTCACATATATATTCCTCAAATCACATAATAGGGTAACTAATAGGTACTTTGTTGTCCATGGCTGGGACAGGGTTTAACCTCACATTGTCGTAAATCAGAAAAAAGGATGCCCCACAACAGCAGCCTTCCTCACTCTGCCTTTATTTGGCTCTGTAAAAGGCTTCATACCCTAGTTTCTTATTGGGGTTGGGGTGATGAACATAGGCAAGGAGTGTTACGTACCTTGTAGGATTCTGTGATGGAGCCCAGAGGATGCATATCACAACTAAGAGCGAGTATGCAAGCAGAGCCCAAAAAGCAGGAATAATCCAAGCAATCCGCCAGAGCTCGCTTAAAGGATCAGTTGCATTAAAGTATAGCTACAAAAAGAAACAAAATAAAACAGAAGAAAGATCCTCTATGATAAGGTACTGGACAGCATCTCTGCAGATATTTCAGATGGAAAGGAGGAAGACAAGATAAAATTGAAAGAAAAGATGTACCTCATAGCCAATCCAAGCAATTGAGAGGACTACAACTATTGCAAGTGAATTGGTAAATTTTCGATAAAGCTCTAATTTAGCCATGCTTCTCCGAATCTGTATTTAAGAAAAACAAAACCAAGGATCAAATGCAGAAATCCAGTCCAGAATACAGTAATGAAAGTTTATTTCCCCCGCGCCCCACTGAATACTTTATAGCTTATTTAGAGTGGAGTGTTCCAGATTAGTTTGAACCATAAATGTTACTAACATTAAGAACTAGCTCTATTTATGTAAAGGAATTGAGGCCCGAGCTGATTAAATGCACAAACTGAAGATCACTTATCCAGTACACCAATCTGCAGCTACAAAGTGAGATACAACTGGTCCATATCTACCCTTTAGTTACCATTAATGGCACTGCGGGGGAGCGGGAAGTTAATTTAGAGACTAAACTGCCAAAAGAAGGAAAAAAACAGATCCAGCACTAAAGAAAAACCTGAAGCTTCTCCAGAGTATTTGACAGAGAGGAGAAAATCCACAGGATGAAGCAAGTGTCCAGAAAAACAACAGGTAACACCAGAACCAACTTCGTTTTCCCAGAGAAGTCATTGATATTGCCCAAATGTTCATAAAGTTCAAGCGCCTCAGTAGCCAGAAAGTATGCAGCACCAAAAAGAAGTACTTTTGATGTTATAGCACCTAACGTTGGTTTGACCACACCATACCCCATGGAAACAACTAGAAGGAGAAGGCGGGATAGAGTCTTTTTACCGCAGTAAAGGTTACTGCCCAAAGCGTGACCCCCATTGGTCTAACCCCAGTTGAGTTTAGATTTGAATAGTCAAAATACCATAGTGCCATTTCAAGCATACCAAGGGCGATCACAGCAGTTATGTGATAGTGCAGCTGGATAATATCTCTCCAAAACTGAACAAACCGTAGGAGCCAACCCAGTCCAAGCACAAGATATGCTAAAGACATGAAGCCATAAAATGTCATCAAAGGAATCATCTTTCCAGGCAAATAACCATCTGGATTCTTCCACACTGTTCTTCCACTAATCGTTGTTCCTTTGAGTGATTGATCACAAGACATGAAATAAAGATAGTACATTCCAGTGCTGCTAATGTCAACAGACTGAAAAGGCATCTTAGCCTCCTCACTACTTCCTTCAAAGAAGATCTTGATCCGTTGAGGCCAATCAGGGTTTTCTGGGTTTTTTGAATTATCACCTCACCTACCTTGCAATGCCCTTCCTTTGCAAGGGTTGTGTTGCAACATATGGCATCAGTCTTGAGGAAGGAACCACCAATCCTTCCTCGGTCCTTCACCTCAACAATGATAGCCTCCACTGTACTAGTATATGTCTGCATTGAATTTTGCTTCTCAGCAGACTCCTTTGTTCGCACAAAGGTGACTTGTTCAAATCTGAAACACAAGAAACCCATAAGAAAAACCAAGCATGGGAGTCAAGCACATGATGTTAGTAACTTCTATCACAAAAGATGGATACTGATTCACAAAGGTGGGAACTTGAGGGCATTGATTAATCTGATGGTGAAACAAAAACTGAAAAGCTGCATAAATGAGATTGATATATGATTAATCATCAGACATATATAAATAAAATTGGTACACAACTACACGGTTGAAGAGTTAAACTGAAATAAAATTTCCAACATTAAGATATCGCACGCATCAGAAAAAGCCTCAAATCTCAATTCACTTAAAGTTGACAGGTTCCTCCTACTTCCTGAGAAATCACTCTGGACATTTATCTGTCCAATTTGCAATTCATAACTGAAGGCAGATAGAAAATGTAAAACATGCCCTTCTGACACACACCCAAGCAGCCATCCACAGACACCAGTATCTGCTTCTAAAGTATTTTGGACTTAGTTTGGCTATAGTTTGTTCTAAAATGATATCAAACTATTAGCTAGAACAAGCAAGCCTTAACTAAGTGAAGATGGACTTTTTTTTTTTTTTTTGGGGGGAGTAAAGTTAGCTGCAGAGATACATAGCATCAGAAGCCAGAGAAGGTTCCCTGCAGGCTTAGTTTTGAAGCCGCAACATGCCCTGCAGCCAAAGTGCCCCACAAGCTACGGTATGAGGTGTAGGACAAAGGCACGCCCCCATCATGGAACCAAGCCCACATCTTTTCCCGAATGCTTAATAACTGACATTTATACTTCTTGAGATATACCTTTCTTGTAAACTATTGTTCGGCTCCGATAGAGGGAGTAAAGAATTTTTTAAAAAAAACATACATAGGTAAACAAATTTGATGAAATCATCTTCTTGGGCCAGGTCAAAAGATCACATATTGGCTACCCTCCATGTCATTCAATAATGAGGATTTACATCTTCAACTTGGGGTTGAATTTGAAACAATTTCACGCCCTTGTTTCAAGATGCTTCTTCAAATTGCATCGATTGCCCGGGAAACTAACAATGACCGACCTTTGGAGTTTTGATGGTTTAACATCTTATCTCTCCTTCTCTTGCAAAAGATATCACCGACGCACTCATTTTAGATAAGTCCTACCCTGATTGCTAATATGGGACTAGCTAAGAAAAATCTGGCATCGTAAACAAGTAACATAAAACGGTATTGAAAGGAAACCATAATTGGAAGACTACAATGTTGAATATGAACATAACAAGATCGATTAATTGATTGATATATAGATTATTACAATCAAGCATAATGAGGATGAGGAGGACGATGATTAGAAAGAACATCTAGAGGGAGAATATTACAGTACCTGATGAAGGACCTGCCTCTGTAAGTCTTTTTCTCAGGGGAAGAAGCTTGATCGACGAGCTTGGAAGCGAAGAGACCTTCACTTCCGCCATGGAAGAAGATGGCGTCGGACTGAGGAATGAAGGATTCTTTCGTGTACTCGTGAATGGAGCTCTCAACTGGTTCAATTGAATTGAAGAAGAAGATGAACAGAAGCCCTAGCAAAAACCCTAACTGCAATTTCGCCGGAAAATCTCTTTCCTGCGCCTTCATTTTCGAATCCTCGCTCTCTCTCTCCTCGTTTTCTCTCTCTGGGAAAGTAAAAAGTTGGCCACACAGTGACAGGTACCAACCATGGAAGAAGGCAATGACGTGGTACAAACAATCATTTAATTCTTCGGATATTTGTTATCTCCCCTGCCTCTTACGGCGTCGTATTCAGCATCTCATTGCGAGACACGTGCCACTCGCTTGATAAAAGAGGGGTTTTTTTCCGAGTTTTCCGACTTACAATGCCACCCACCTTTTTATTTTATTCAAAACTACCGCTTGCATTTATTTTTGTTCTACTTTAACTTTACCATTGAGTTTATTATTTTATTTCACAAATATCACTTCTGGCCTATTCCATCGGTACAGTAGATTAAATGTAATTTTCCCTTTTTTTCAGCAGATCAAATCAAGGAAAACAAAATCAGAAAAAGATTTTTCATTTCTCTCCGCCTCTCTTCGTTTCCATCCTTTCATGAAAAGGATCAAAATATACAACCCTAGTTCATCTCTGGTATGCTGAAAATTCTTCATAATTCAAGAGGTGAATCCTTTATTTGCGAAAGTAAGAGCAAGAGTAGCCGATTTTGATTGAAAATCCTCACCAAGTTCGATCAACGGAACAACGCTTGTATGTAGGATTAATTAAACATCATCAGGTATGTATTTGAATTCAACCAAATATAAAATCGAAAAAAAAATGTGATGTTAAGTGTTGAATGAGCTAGCTCTATATAACCGATGCTAAGAACTGAAAAAAACAACATATTTTTTTTGAATTTTAAATGTTGAGATGAATTTCGTATGCATGTCATTTTCTCCACCGTATGAACTCATGCCCTGTTATATTGATTTTTGCCCCTAAATTGATCATAAAAATTAATTTTTTTAAATGTAGGGGCAAAATGTCGGTTGATGGTGTGTTACATATGCACCATACTATTGGCAAGGAGAATGAATTTGATGATGGTCATAGTGATTGTATAGCTGATGATGTGTACGGGCCTGACATTGATGATGGGGAAATTGTTGAGATTAGATTAAAAAAAAAAAAAAAAAAAGATGCACGAGGATATGGCTGCAGAAATATAAGAACTTAGAGCTGAAATTGGAGAGGATTGGGAAAGAAACAATGCGTTTCATGATGTATATGCGCATTAGCAAGATTTTGATGATGCGGACAGCCCTCTAACTAGTGAGACTAATGATAATGACGGCGATAAAGGTTGGAAGAGAAAAAAGACAAGGATAATGAGATACCCTCGATATAATCTAAGGTTATTAAATGAGAGAGTTGAGCTAGTAGTAGGCCTCAAGTTCATTGACAAGGTGCAACTTAGAGAGGCCATGAGGATTACCGTATACTTGAATGTATATGATGTTAGGATTAACATAGTGACAAAAAAAGTTTCAAGCTTATTGTAATGGGGAGGAATGTGAATGGAGTTTGTGGGCATCAAGAACTCAATGTGAGCAATCTTTTCAAATCAAAAAATGCCTAAACCTCATAGTTGTATTCCGTATAACTTTGAGAGAGGAAAAAGGAAGATATCAACTAAATGGTTGTCATGTAAATACATGGAGACATTGAGATTGCAACCAAGCTTAAGGTTAAGGGAGCTACAAGATTTGATTGAGAAAGACTGCAACTACAAGTCTACTATGTCTATGTGTTTTAGAGTTCGAGCAATGGCTCTAACATTAATATTAGGGAATTACAAGGCTCAATTTAGCATGTTAAGAGCTTATGTAAATGAGCTTATTATAACGAATAAGGGTTCCACTTGTTAAAATTAATGTGGAAAATAATGGGGAGGGAGATTGTGTGTTTAAGAGTCTTTACATATGTCTTGGTCCTTTGAAGAGGGAATTTTTAGAAGGGTCTAGGAGAGTTTTGAGCACCGATGGATGTTTTATAAATGGGTCATGGAATGGACAAGTCTTAGTTGTAGTAGGTCGAGATGCAAACAATCAAATATACCCTGGTCCTTGGGGCGTAAAACAAATAGAGGATAAGGAATCATGGCTTTGGTTCATGCAATTTTTGGTTAATGACTTGCAAATGGAAGATAGATATGGATGGACCATCATTTCATACCAACAAAAGGTATATTTATTTATATATCAATATGTATATATTGTTTATATATTTTTTCATCAAGTGCAATCAATCATTACCATCAATAGTAGTAGGTTTTTGCTATAGAAAAATTATTTTTCATGTGTCTTCCAAACTAATACGATTCTTGTAAATGTTAAGGGACTTGTTGATGCAATTTTAAACCTGTTGCCTAAGGCTAAACATCAATTATGTGTAAGGCATGTGTATGCTAATCTGAGAAAGAAATGGAAGGGTTTGGAATATAGAGACGTGTTTTAGAGAATCGCAAAGTCATCAAATAAGGTTGATTACCATATGTATGTGAACGAAATGCAAAAGTTAGATGTTCACGCATGGGATTCTCTTGGAAAGAAAGGACCCTAAGAATTTTTGTAGACTCTTCTTCAAAACGTATGCCAAATGTGATTCGGTGGATAACAATATGGTTGAGATATTCAATGCATCTATCGTATAGGAAAGGTTTAAGTCGATATTCACCATGCTTGATGACATTTTCAAGAAAGCCATGACAAGGGTTACTTTTAGAAAGCAAATGCCTGAGCATTTACAACAAAAAATATGTCATATCATCCTAAAGAAGTTAGAAAGGGCAAAAGATTTATGTCGTTGGTGGCAAACACGAGTAGAATTGGAAATGGTATGTATAGTGTCAAACATGGAACTAATGGTTTTGTAGTTGACATGTTGACCAAAACTTGTTCTTGTAAGTCATGGGAATTAAGTGGTATCCCATGTTTTCTAGTTTTCATGCTCTAGCAGTAATGAGGGAGAAGAAAATCAATCCGACTCGGTTTGTTCATAAGTATTATAGTAGTGCAATGCTTAGAAAGACTTATGCACATACTTTGATTCCTATAAATGGACCAAACTTGTGGCCTCCATATGAAGATGAGCCAATTTTTTGCCTCTGTTTTCAAACAGAAAAGGAGTTGTAGTTACTAGTTTAAAAGGAGACTAGAAGAAGGGGAACAAATACATCGGAGCAAACTTCTAGTCTGTGCCAAGATCCGGTGGAACAAGCAGGTGTTTCACATGTAAAGGATATGGGCATAACAAGAAGACATATAAACATAGGGTAATCTTTTTTTAAAACTTTTCTATTTTTGCATAATGTTAAAAAGCATTAGTATTAACTAATTTTTTTAATTGTATGCAGCCACTAGTTGATGCATCTTCCAATGTTGTTGTTGCTACTCCACCCCCGTTTGTTGTTTCTACTTCTAATTCTGCCGCAACCTCTCAATGTGCTTCTACTTGTTGCTTCTCTTCCTACTTCTACCACATATGACTTTGATGTCCCCGAATCTCACTACTCGCTTTTGATTTTGATGTGTTCGAATATGCTACTACCTACAATTCTACTGCATCTCATGCTATTGTTGCCCCTAATTCTATCATCTTTGATTACCCACCAAGGAGCAAGAAAAAAGTTTGATGGAAAAACTCATGGAAAATTTTGTCAATTTGGTCAACCATATTTTCCTTTCAAAATTGAGAGGAAAATGGAATAAAAAATTCACAAAGAGAGAACTGGAGAAAAGATAAAGACTTATATTAAGAAAGACTATTAAGAATTTTCTATCTCCTCTCGATTAATCTATGGGATTGAGTATTTTCTCTCTCATCTCCATGACAATGTGGTGGATGGATAAGAGGTTGGAAAATGTATAATTTTTTTCCCTTTATTTTTCCTTGAACCAAACACAAGAAAAAAAAATTAATTTCCTCTTAATTTTTTTCCATTTAAATTTTCTTTCCAACCTATTTTTTTAAAAACAAATAGAACCTAAAGTTGTCATATACATTTGGTTAAGCTTTGCAATATCTTTGAAAGGCTTTGAAGATAAAAATGCTCAAAGCAGACAGACACTAACTAATGATAAAAATGGGCCTGATGAGAAGCCAATAATACAACAAATAGTCCAAGTGAAGTTAATTAAGCCCACTTTAGTTTTTGTGGCTTTAGATGAAACCCACTTAACAAATCCTCCTCTGTGATCACAAAAGAAAAAAAACCTCTGCATATATATATATATATATATATATATATATATATATATATATATATGCTTGTTTTTTTTTTTTTTTATCTTTCATATGTCATTAAAAGATAGATCTCCACAATTATACTTCTTTTTTATTTACATGATTTGAATTTGAAACTTTTTTCAAACATAGTCATGAACCTTATGTTAATAATTGGTTCGAGGAAAGAAAAAAAAACAAAGACAAAAAGAAAGAAGATTCAATCAATTAAAAATATATGAAATTTTTGAGTTGTTGATAACATTAAAAAGTTGTTTTCCTAAATCTTCATTTACTCTTTACATCAATATATTTGGAGCCACAGGGAGTTGATATTTGCTTTTTAGAAAGTGTAATTTCCTTTCCCCCTCCACTAAGGTAGTAATCAACTACAGAGGATTATTAATAATAATTTCTCACTTCGTCCATAATCAACAATTAGGTATCAATTATTTGTGCATCAATAGTTATTTTATTGTGTATAAATATAAACAATTTTTTTATGGGAATATATATCTGTAGGAGTATGGGAATATATATATGTAGTACAATTTATCACTATTTTTACTCTAATTTAATTATCAATATAATTATTATTAACTGAAATTTAGGTCCATTATTGATTAATATGGAAGATTTACATAGATAAGTTTGTAACTAATTAAAAAAAGGTAATGAAAAAATTACAAATTCTTATATCCATATATGAGCATATACTTTCAGCTGACATGTCATTATTTTAGGCTTACAAGAGCCCTCCATTTTCCCGTTCGTCCAATCATTTGTTAATGTATATACGAGGAGTAGCTATTTTCAAGTGTATAATTGATGTTCTGTCTGCGAAAAATGTCACCAATTGGTCAATTTCTTATTAAAATAAATGTTACTTGAAATAGCAACACTAGCCGACATTTTGTAAATGACTACTTTATTTTACAAAAGCAAAAGTAAAATGGCAAATGAAAGGTGCTAAAAATACATGGCAAGCAATAGTACGTACCCAATTCCATAATGGCTCATAGTGGACTGTGGACATAAATATATATAATATTATACAAGTATATGTCCTAAAAAGAGTTACGTTGTACCAAATAAAATTAAATTATTATTTTACGACAAATTAAACTTGTAAATTATTTATAACAGGTAATTAAGGATTTCGTCTCATTGAAATTCAAGAGAAACCAGTCTATTTATATATAGAATTTAGTGTAAAAGGAGTAGTTCATAACGTATAAAAACCTAAGATTAAAGGTTCGATTACCCGCTCTTAAGATTAACAAAAAAATGCTCGTCCTAAGTTTAAAATAAGTCTCCATAATGGAAAGCAACCTTAATGCTATTTAAACTAGTCTCTCCATTTCACAGTATTTATCACTTTTAGGTCTGTAAAGAAATACAAAATTTATAATAAAATTTATGTAAAAAACTAAATTGCCATAAGATTTTATTGAAAATGAAGAAAGTCAATTAAAAAAGGAGATAAAAAAGTAAATAAACTAGTTAATATGTCATTAATAATATAAAGTGACATATACTCGTAAAACAAAAAAATTATTTAAAATAATAAATATTGTGAAATAGAGAGAGGACCGTTTTTCAGCCTAAAGACAATAAAAATGGTAAGAAAATGTAGTACGTTAGACAAATATTGGTGCTCCAAATTTGACTTTATTGTGGGGTATAGTTGTCATATTTGGCCATTTATTAAAGTCTTATGGTTTCCATCAAAGAAAAAGAGCCTCAAGTTCTTATCCTGACTAAGATTCCACTTAGCTAATTATTATTAAGTATATGAATACTGTATAAGAATTGCCATAAATTACAAGCCCTTCAAAGAGCAATTACTTCCAAATAAATTCTATTGAGTTTGAGGAAGGGTTGAAAATAACAATAGCCAATTAAGATGGGTGTGGTGAATTATTTGGACACCATCTTGGTTCCCTTGAGTCTTTTCATCACGGTAGGATACCATGCCTTTCTATGGCACAACTTCAAGAACAATCCCGCCCTTACCACCATTGGAAACAACACTCTCAAGAGGAGGGAGTGGCTTCATGGCATCAAAGAGGTATGTCTTTTTCTAAGCTTAAAACATGTGATTCTACAACTTGATAACAAAACATATATGAATCACTAATGTCACAGTCATCGTTGTATTTTTCGACATGTATAATCATATATTGTTTCGTACACATCCCAATTAAATGATTTATGGTTTCTTTAGATGTTAGAATATGCTATTTGATTGGGTTGAGATAATCTGCTTTTAATTATCATTTTAGTGTTATTAGCGATTAATAGAAGTATTTTGAAGAGGAAAGGGAACTTAACACAGGTGTTTTAAGTTTGTTATTGTTGCCTTTAACCTCTACACGATTTCAATGAGGGAAATATGAAGATTGAATACAGAATATCCATATATATATGTATGTGTGTGTACTGCTCTAGTTTCTAAATCACAACGTTAAAATTCATGAAATTTCTTTTTTGAGATATGTTTTATTTAGTCTTCCTCTTTCTCGATGATCTTGGCATAAGAACACAAGTTCAAGTAAATCTTGAAATGAAAAGTATCCCATATATGATATATCCAAGATCCTTTTTTGTAGAGGTATAAAGGAACCCAATAACCTTCACAAAACTATAGCTTTCATATATTGGTGGCAATATATCACAATTTTTAGGCATTATCGTTTCATGAATTTATTATGGTGATTGCTAACTTATTTTAGAAAAACTTCTTTATTATAAGTAAATAATAATTTATTTATGATAATTCTATAGAAAGCTCAAAAATAAGTAACCATTAATTATATTATTCTCAAAAAACTATTGAAATTTATCATAAATATCACTGTATCACACCATTATTTAGAATAAGATTATTTTATATCAGACTTACTCCTTGAAAAATTCTTATTACTTAACTAACCAAGTTTGAATTCTATTCATTTAATTGTAACAGGGAGATGACAAGAAGGAGATGCTAGCAGTTCAAAGCCTAAGGAACTCTCTAATGGAAGCCATACTAACAGCCACCATAACTATCCTGATCACCATGTCCTTAGCAGCCTTAGCCAACAACGCCTACAAGGCGACCAACCTGATGGCGGAGGTCCCCGTTTTCGGGTCCCAGTCAGGTCGGCTCATCGTGCTGAAATACGGGTCAGTGTCAGTTTTCCTGCTGACAAGCTTCCTGTCAAGCTCCATAGCAATCGGGTACTTGGTGGATGCCAACTTCTTGATCAATGCCTCAGGGGAGTTGATATGCCGTAGCTACACCAAAACATTGTTGGAGAGAGGGTTTATGATGGGGGTTGTAGGGAGCAGAGTGCTTTGTATTAGTTTTCCTTTGTTGTTCTGGTTGGTTGGCCCATTGCCTGTGGCCCTTTCCTCCATAGCCTTGGTTTGGGCTTTGTATCAACTTGATTATGCTAGCAAGGGACAAGCCCAAACCATCAAATGTGGGCTAATTGGATCCAATTAGAAACTATATATAGATTATTTACATAAATTGAGGAATAATCAAGAGATATATATAACAATATTCGGGTTACTGTTGATCCTTTATTTTTTTTCCCTATTCCATGTTATATGTAATTCGAAGTAAATTATTACAGATCTACTAGAGATAGAGTTTTTTCATTTAGAATTTTGGATTGATAAGATTTAAATTCATTTTGTTTAAGAAATAATTACCAACCCACTTAAATTAACATATGTTAATTTTCCTTTAACTTTACAAGTTAAATTTTAATATATCTTTTGCACCAAAAAATATTTAATACATCTTATATAACTCAGTTTGAGGAAATCGTGGTGGGGATAGCTTTGAGCCTTGACACTCTCCCCTTTCCGGCTGTTAAGTCCGTTGGGCATCTCTTGAGATAGGGGATTCAATATGGGTGGACCCGCTTACCCAAAAAATATTTTACAAGTTAATCTCTCAAGAATTATGTGAAAATAAATATGATAAAATTGATTGAATTCATGGAACATCTATAAGACAAATCTGACTTATAAAAATACAATCTAATTTTAACACTAAAAATCTAATTCAGAACATATTGAACATTCTTTTTCCTACATAAAATATTGCTTTCAGTTAGATAGATCTTATTATTTTTAATTTGTTATACTCTCAAGCTAACAACCAAAAGTCTACTTAAATATTTTTAAACATAAATAAGTAAATATGAAAGAGACAAATATATAATTAAAGAGGCATATGAAAACATAGTGACCAAAAAAATCTAAATTGGATATCTTCTAATAATTATTGGTTATTAAACTATAGTTATTGGTTATTAAATCCACATTTATGGTTGTAAGGTGAAAAATTGATTATAAATTCAATAAAAAAAACGCACCGATCCACAATTATATAAAAATATATCCAATATAACCAATATTTTTTAAAAAATAATTAAGACATCAATAACCCAAACTTGAAGCAAATGTACCTCTTAATTAATAATGATAGGGCCACAAAATCTTGGGTAATAATATAACATACAAAAGGAGGCAGCTAAATTCTCAAAAATTCCATTGCCCAAAAAGATCTTGTAAAGATTATTACATGACAAAATGTGTCACAATTAAAGACAACGAAAATTTTGAAATACCATTTGGTAGTACTTCTTACTAGATACTACTCTGAGAGCTGGATTATCCTTTTCCTTATATATCCAATACTCAAAGTAGAAAAGGCAATTTTTTCAAAAAGAAAAATACTATACTTTAGTGTATATATATGCCCAAAAAAACCCTCATCGTGATTATGATGATGATGACGATCATCAGATCATGATCCTGATGATGATCATCCACAAAGCAGATCATAATCTAGAAACACTTCACTGAAGTCAATGGACTCAGCCATCATCCTACTATAGTCTTCCTCGAGCTCGACTCCATGGGGGCCAACCGCAGAGGAATAAACCTCGGCCAATGAGATCACATCATCAGACACAAGGTCAGTAGTTGTGAGATCAGAGCTGGTGGAAAGAAAATCGGACGATAATGGGGCTGCTCCATGATGATGATGATCCGACAGCTCCGATGGGATCTCATCCTTGATGGTAGCATTACTAATCACAGGAGAGCCTGATGATGATGGTGTTGATGTTGATGTTGATGTTGAGTATGAATTAGATGACGACGATGATGATGATGGGAATATGAAAGGGTTGTTAAGGCCTTGTTTGGGGGCTTTTGATGTCTCAAAGCTGAGGAAAGTGGAGGAGGAATTATTATAATCTTGGTCATGATCATCAATGAGATGAAGATACACAGGAGGGGTTTTAAGGGGGTTTTTGCAAGTGTGATGGCCATGATAAATGATCTTGAATTTGGGTGGGTTTTCTGATATTTGCTGGATTTGTTTGGTTGCTTGGCACCCTTGATCAGTTTTGTGTGTGCATCTGAAGTAATTCCTGCATTAATCATCACAATTTTCCAATCATTAACTCAATTTACAAGAAAAACATTTTTTATGGGAATATAATTCAAAAAACATGAATTATTGTCTACCTACCAGAAGATTAATTTAATTTAATCACAAAGGAAACATAAATAAATTGATCACGAAAATATTATAATTATAATTAATTCAAATTCTCATATAAGAAATAAAGTTCCAGGGAGTTAACATCATATATTTTGATAAGCTTAAATAATTTTTGTGTAACATTTGAAAATTCAAATATAATAATTGTCCTTATCCAACTATGAGAATTGAAACAAAAAATATTACAACTATTAGTAAAATAATGGAATTAGAAGAGAGAGAATGTACATCAACAGTAGTTTTTGGCCTAATAATGATAAGAACTAATTAATAATCTTAATCTTAGTAATTAAAGTGCAAACATATAGAAATATACCTTGGATGCTTTGTGTTTTGGATAGCTTTTTGCCCATATTTTCTCCAAGCATATCCATCATCTGTATTAGAGGTTTCTATTTCCTCTGATTGTTCAGTCTTCCTGCAAAACAGTATAATTTGTCCCAGCTAAAATATATCCGAAATTGATAATTGTGTTACATTGAAGAAGATTTCCATATCCATATGAGATGAATGCAAACTTCTTGACAATTTTTTTTCCGTTTAAAAAACACCAAGAAGTAGAGAAAAAGACCAGGTTGAGGGGAAAAAGATTAATTATTACCTCCTCTTGTAGCATCCTCTTCCACCCTTAGGGGTCTCAGGAGCCTCCCAATCATCAAACTCTTGATCAGACTTCAAATGATGATGATGAGGAGGAGGAGGAGGAGGAGGAGGACGAGGCGGGAGAATTGGATTAAGCCCTTTGAGATCATCTTTATCATCATGATTGTAAAAATGGGCAAAGCTGTGAAGAACAGCTAGAGCAGTAGAAAATGAGGCCAAGACCTCCAAAGAATAAGCATCAAGCTGCCCATGATGAGCGTGATGATGATCTAAGAGTCTCCTCATCTGGGCAGCTGATTCCTTGCCTCTCTCCAACACCTGAACAAGTTTCTCTCTCGTCCTTTCCCCTTTTCTATTACCATTGGGTCTTCTCTGGGCTAATAACAGCACTGATTATGCTCTTCTACTACTACTACTGAGCTTCCTGCAGTTTGTCTCTCAGATCTTTTTCTCTCTCCTGGTTTTCTCTCCTCAGTACTCTTGACTCAAGATGGGCTTGGGAGAATGAGAGGGAGAGATGCCCAAAAGTGGGGGCTTCCCTTATATTACGAGGAATTCAATGGAGAAAGACAAATTCAAGGAAACAGCTAATTAAATTGCCTTATCTTTCAGGAAAGTGCCCCCTCTACGCGTTATTCAACGCCAATGTTTTTTGTCCTTTCTTTAAAATGTTATAAAATGTTTAAACATTATTACTATTCAACTTTAAAATTTTAATTTACCATAATCTTCATAGTCGATACTCATAATTAGCGCCTCTTTTTACAAAAATACTGTTTACGGTCAAGAGTTAAAGGTGTCATGATTAATGTAAAAATTCAACCTTTATTTGGACCTTATGCTCTTTGAGTATTATTCTAATAGTGACAGGAATGATAACTTAACAACGATATATATGTATTTTCATTGTTCTATTAAACGGTGTTTTTAAATATTTTTATATTTTATAAGTGTTAATTATTTTTTTATAAATATCACTAATAATTTTATAAATATTTAAAAAATTTGACACATAAATTTAGTAATTTTTAAGTCAGTAATGTCCAGATCACCTTCGGACAAAAGGTAGCGCCACCCATGAATCTAATCTAGCCTGGGGGAAGGAGTAAAAGGAGGCTTCTAAAGTGGAGATTGTGAGCACGCGCCAATTGCAGAGAAGGAAACAATGAAACTTCGTCAACTTTTGGTGGCGTCACCCTTGTGAAGTCACCAACGGACGTTTGCATGGCGTTACCTGATGTGGATGGGATTATTCAATTTTCAATTACTATTTTTTATATTTTTATAAAATTTTAATTATTGGCCCATGTGTTTGATCCTGACCCTTGGTTTTTTTTTGTTTTTTAAATCCAACTTGCCTGAGCACCATCTGTTGGCAGTCTACCAGTGAGCTAATTATTTGTTTTTTTTAAAATAAATATCTTTTTAAGTTTGCATTCGTCAGGTTAAAGGATAAGCTACTTTCGGATGTATTAAGAAGATTCCATCTAATCATGTAAATTTATGGCTCGTAAGTAAGGGGTGCCTTTCTAAAAATAAAAAATAATTAACGAGAATAAAACAGTTTTTATATATTCAATTTTACCTACTGAATTATAATATAAATAAGTTTTTATTTCAACATTTGTATGATTTTATTGTAAGACAAACAATATTGTTGAACATAAAAGAGGTGCTAATCAAATGCAAGTAATCAATAATTTTTCATTTATTGAATTTCCGTTCTTTATGATTCGTACTTAAACATACGTGAACTTTTATAATTTTGTGATTTTTATGAGTGAGTAGAAAAAATAGTACGAAATTACGTTTTATGCACATGTTCCTCAAGGATCGTTGATTCGATCTAAGTAAACTTGATTCAATGCTTGTCATGAACTATATTGTTGGTATGGATTATGAAGAGAGCCAATAAGAACTTGAGGAAATCTTAGATTAATTAAATAATTAACTAATCTAACAACATACTAGCCAAATAACATCTTACCCTTCTTATTTTGTCAAGTTTCTTTTGTCATGGATGCTTCCAAATTTGGCTAAGTAGATCAACCTTTTCAAATTTCTATTTTGAGGGGTCTTAAATAATTTTAGATCTTTTATTATTTTTTTGATCTTCGATTCTTTGTTTTATTGGAGTAAAGATCTATTATTAACTCTGTATCGAGTTAAAACTCTCCGTCCACGAGATACTTTCTATTGATAAGACTTAATTAAATATGGAACCTTGTATAAGAAAAACAAGTTACAAATCACTTGAATAACCTATCCAATTACTTTTTAGTATATTATAGACTTTTATTTTTGTATTCATAGAAAAATTGTTTAGAAAATTTATTTTTTCCTTTGGGTGCATTTCTGAAAGGTTATTGATTAATTAAAATAAGAGGTATTTTTTTCCCTAGCTCCATGTGGAGTAACTAGCAAATATGCTAGTATTTGGATGGAAATCAGAGTTGGAAAAATGAATATTCACATGAGATTCCAATAAATAGCATTAAGAAATTGATTAGGGCCAGCCCTGACTGAGATGAGGTTGACTATTATTGAGCTTGAAAGGGCAATTAATTGTACCCTTAATTTAATTAATGATAGTTGAGTACTTTAATACTAATACATGTGGGTTCTTGTCGTTTTGATCTTTAATTGACAAGGTAAATAATTTTATTGAAGATTTTCTACTTGTGTTGCCCTTTTTGAGGGATATTTGAGGTTTAATTTGTTTAAAATAAAAATTCAAGAAGAGCGATTACGTAAACTGAATAAGGCGATTATTTTTATCTAATACACTCAAAGTTTAGAGCATTGATAATTATTTTTAAAATTTGATTATTCTCTTCCAATATATTTAAAATTTAAATTATTCGCATCTAATAATCCTTATTTAAAATAAAATTTTTAAGAAGAGTGATTACGTAAGCCGGACATAGTGACGTGATTTGCAACCAATGGACATCAGAACGCTAAACAGGGTATTAATTGATAGAATAATATATGCTTAACTTCAATCTACTACCTGGTTTTGTATAGAAGAACTTTCATGTAGTGGTATTGTAATACTTTCATAAATAAAAACCATAAATGTGAAGATTCTCCTGAGATTGACCAACGTGTGGGACAGATAATACTTTTACAATATTCCCATTCTATAAATCCGGTAATGCGATAAAATTCAGATAAGAGAAGCTATATTTTTAAGTTCTATTTAATTTTGAGAAAATAAGTTGAAAAGAAAATTTAAATCGAAAAAAAGTGATGAGGAAAAAAAAATAAAGGGAAATTTTTTTTTTCTTGTGTTAGGTTCAAGAAAAATAGAGGGAAAAAATTATACATTTTCCAATCTCTTACCCATCCATCACATTAGGCGTGTTTGGTAAAATTAGTCTGTTTTAGTGGTGGTTAGTTGTTTTAGTAACTATTAGATGTTTTATTAGCAATTAGTCGTTAGTGACTAGTGGTTAGTGGTTAGATGTGCAACTAGTGATTTGAGATAAGTGTGTTCGGTAATAGTAGTTGTTTAAGTAGCAGATTTGTATAAAATGACTTAAAAGGACATAATTGATAAAAAATTTTAGAAAATAAAAAGGAGATTTTTGAAAATTATGTGCAAACACTGGGTAGTATTTTTGAAAACGTTACTTTGAGTAACTTTTCGAAAACACTACCTAAAACTCTACTCACTATGTCAAACACTACTTTGCCGAACACTTACATTTTTAGATAAGTAGTGTTTTACACCCTCCAAAACACTAATTACTACCTTAAACACTACTCGCCGAACACACCCATTGTCATGGAGAGGAGAGAGACAATCCTCAATAACATTAATTGAGAGGAGAGAGAAAATTCTTAGGTTATATTTGATTCTAAGAAAATAAGTTGGAAAGAAAATTTAAATGCAAAAAGTAATGAGGAAAAAAGTTAAGGGAAATTAATTTTTTTTCTTGTGTTTGATTCAAGGAAAAATAGAGAGAAAAATTATAATAATTTTCCAACCTCTTACCCATCCACCACATTGTCATGGAGAGGAGAAAGAAAATACTCAATAACATTGATTAATTAAAAGAAGAGAGAGAAAATTCTTAATGACATTTCTTAATAGAATTCTCTTTTTTCTCCATTTCTCTCTCTTTGTGAATTTTTTCTTCCATTTTCCTCTCACTTTTGTAAGGAAAATATCAATGACCAAATTGACTAAATTTTCCATGAGTTTTTCCATCAAAATTTTTTTCTCTCCTTTTTCTTCAATTCAAACAAGGGAAAGAAATTCATTTTCCACATTTTTTCTTTCCTTCTAATTTTCTTACAATCAAATAGAACCTTAATGACCTTTTTAATTGAAGTCTTCATCTTTTCTCCATTTCTCTCTCTTTGTGAATTTGTTCTTCCATTTTCATTTCAATTTTGGAAGGAAAATATCATTGACCAAATTGACAAAATTTTCCATGAGTTTTTCCATCTACCTTTTCTTCTCTCCTTTTTCTTCAATTCAAATAAGGGAAAGAAATTTATTTTTCACATTTTTTTCTTTCCTTCTAATTTTCTTAGAATTAAATAGAGCCTTAAGAAAGAAAAGTGTGAAAATAGAGAGTGAATTTTTAAAAAATTAAATTAAAATACTATATATAATAATTTAGGTTTTAAATTTAGATTGATGATAAATTTATATTAAAATAGAGTATGATTTAAGAAAGTTTAATTAAGTAAATACTCCATCTGTTTCAAAATACATGTCGTTTTAAGATTATAAGGGAGTACCAATGAAACACTAAATTTATAACAAAATTTATTTTAAAAGATCAAGTTGCCTCAAGATTTCATTAAAATTGAAAAAATCAATGAGAAAAGAGAAATAAAGCAATTAATAAGGACAAATTGAACAAGTCATTGAAATTATAAAATGACAAGTATTATGAAACGAAAAAATTAGTTAAAGTGACATACTCCCTCCATTTCAAAATACGAGTCACTTTAATTAAGTTTTTCGTTTCGTAATACTTATCACTTTACAATTTTAATGATTTATTAATAAATAGTTTACCAATTTTGTCCTTATTAATTGCTTTATTTCTCTCTTTTTCATTGATTTTTTCATTTCCAATGAAATCTTGGGCAACTTGGTCTTTTAACACAAATTTTGTTATGAATTTAGTATTTTTTATATTCCCTCATAAAATTAAAATAACAAGTATTTTAAAACAGACAAGAGTATATTTTAAAATAGAGAAACTAATAAAGAAATCATTGAGATTTTCATTTGGACAGACTAAATGGTAAATCAGTCCCTATGAGGATAGATATGGTAGTTACAACCAGAATCCAAAACCCATTCATCACAATCCTCTTTTCCAGAGGCAGTAGCAACCAAGACATCACCATCGAACTCTAACTCAATCACACAAGCGAGCAACAGCAAAGTTTCGAGATTGTTTCTTCCTTTCTTCTCTTTCTTTCTTATTTTTAAGTTTGAAATAATCAGCACCAATATGACCCTTTTTTCTTGTAGAAGTTGCAAATTTTATTGGCATGACGACCCCTAGACTTTGAACGAGAATTTTTCTTACTCCCATTCCCCTTTTGAGAAGGTCTAGCCCTAACAACCAAGCCCTCGATGTTCTCACCACACACATCAAGGTCAAGCTTTTCTTTCGACAATAAGTTTTCCTTAACCCTAGTGACTCGATGTCCAAACCCAAATAACTAAATGTCTGAAATTGTGATATGAACCTTTAAAAATTAGACTAAAATTATGTAAGTGACTGACCCTATAGACTCATGGCTGAACATGAATGTCCAAATTGTTTTATTGAAAAATTGGTAGATTTTAGACTAAATTATATCAATACCTGAATAACCGAATGTTCGAACTCAATTATCCGATTGTCCAAATTTTTTGTTTTCTTTTTAATCGCCAAAACTCTCATATTTCTATATGTCTTCACATTCATAAAAATTATGCCGTTAGGCTTATCCAGCTAGGTAAGCCAAGAACTACCATATACCATTTTTTTTAGGCCTAGCATCGAAGATGTCTTAACAGATAGGCTATTCAGTTTGGTTTTAATGTTAGATCACTTTTAGTTTTTAACTTTAAGTTAATTGATATTTAATTAAATAAGTTCATCTTATAGAAAAATAACTTTGGTGAAAAAATTCAGATCAAAATTCGGTTCAATTTGGATCAATTAATATTTTAAATTTATTTCAAATTAAGGGCACATGGATACAAATCGTTTGATTCAGATATTGAATATAGTTTATAAGCATGAAGAGGTAGAAGTCAGAATATGGGTTAGGTGAAGTATAACGAGTGGTAGAACTTTTTGAAAGAAAATAATCTTCATTTTTTCAGAATTGACAGGTTTCGAATAAAAAAGAAAAATCAGACTACACGGAAATAGGTTGACTGAATTCTGATGCAATATTGGATACAGATACAGTTGTTGAAGACTTGAAAGTCGTCTTTAAGGTTCGATTTAGAGTTGGTATTTGGATACTATATCGACTGGACGGTTAAATTCAGAGTTGGTGGAATAGGATTTTTGGAAATTAGGTTTTCTGTATACTCCTCCCTCATCTTTTCACTATTTGGACTTGCTATTCTCTACCTCCATCAAATTAATTATTTTAAAAACCTAACGTAGATGAAATAACTTCATGCCACTTAAAAATACAATTGAAGAAGATAATAAGTACATTAATTTCAATATATATATATAGTGTATATGATAATGGGGTTAAAGTTTATTATTTCTAAAAAAACTAAAAAAAAAAAAGAATCATGACAATTGATGTACTCGAATTTCCCTTGAAGAAAAAAAAATTAAAGTACTTGAATCATGACAATTGATCACAAAATTAAGCATATAAAAAAAAAAATCTATATCGAAAGAAACTTATTCCTTTAAAGATTCTCAAACTCAGTTGATTGGGTGCTTCGACCTCAAACCTATTATTTTAAAATAATACCCGAACCGAAATTTAATGAACCCGATTCAAACTTGAACCGAAATACAATTGACCCGATTACGAACCAAACCCAAAATGACCCGAATCGAATCGGATCCGAACATATTTAACTCTGAATAAAAGTGACCCAACCCACATTTTTTTGGTGGGTCTCTCAAGATGGACTTTTGTGCCTATAATGGTATAATTTTTTTAGTGGGTACAATTTTGAATCGATTTTGACCCAAAAAGTGACCCGATTATGACCCGAAATTGGCCCGATCCGAAATTAACCCGAACCGAACCCAAACTCGACCCGAACGAGATTGACTTGAAGTTAAACCGAACCGAAGTTGACCTGAACCCAAACCGAACCGAACCCGAATGAGATCGACCCGAAGTTTACCCGAACCGAAGTTGACCCGAACCAAACCCGAACGAGATCGAACCGAACCCGAACCCGAACCCAAACCGAATGACCAGATTGACAGGTCTAATCTAAGTCCACGCAATTATAAAAATCTAGAGAAAAATGGCATAAATATTATGAGGTACCATCTAAGGGTATCTACTAATAGCGGTAAGAAATGCGATAAGAAGTAACTACGAGAGGTAATAATCAAGAAGTACAATAAGGAGCAATAAGGAACAAGTAAAAGATAGCAGTAAGTTATAAGCAATAATATGGAGCGACAAACAAGCTAATTAATCCCTAGATGTTGAGCTAGTTGGACCTAAGTCTAAATTAAAAAAACTAGTCATCAGAGAAAAGAAAAAAGGAAAAAGAAGACGAAAATGATGATACGATGTAGGCGAGTGAAGAATGCATTATGGTAACCTTTCATTGGGGAAATATAGTGTGTACACGGAGTAGCGTCAACCTTTGAAAAACAGGCAGTTCACATTGTGATGTCAAAGAATCTATCTAATTTCATACCACGTTATTCTAAGTAAGTATATTTCTCCTCATTAGACTCTTTGGTTCACACGAAGAAGCCAATGAAATTATACTCAATTAATTTAGCTCTTAATCTCTAATTAATTTAGTAGGAGTAGTTTAGGCAATCAATTATACTTAGACCAAAAAGTATATTCCTTGAATAGGTCAGGTCAGGGTCACGATTAGGATAAATAAACAATGTGGAAATGGCAAAAGGGCAGCTACATACATCTAAGGATGAAAGGGACTTGATAATTGAAATTGTTTACAGAGAATTGTTTAAGAATTTCAATTAGGTCACGTTGGTGAAGGGAACTTGTTAATAAATAATGATCCATGGATGATAGCCAGCCATGATCCCAAAGTAATTATGTCAATTTCAGTCTACCACAATAGTATTAGTGCACATGATGCTACCAATTTTGTAATCTAATAATGTTATTGGGTGAACGAAAGGTGTTAGAAAAATATAGAAACCAATGAGAAGAAAGTAGAAAACATCATTCTATGACCCCTTTTTTTCTCATTTTGTTTGCTTCTTATTACTACTTTTTTTATGTACCAAATTATTAGCATAATTTTTATTTTTAAATTATACAATTTTTAGATTTTTCCCCTTATACCTCTTGTCATAATGAATAACTAAATTCAATTTATTTATGAAAATAAAGAAAATAGTCTAATTGATTATATGAGAGTAGAATCTCTGTTTCATTAATTAGAGGCTTCACTTTAAAAATGGATTAATTTTGACACAAACAATTATTGATGTTTAGAAAGTACAAGTGTCAACAATTCTAAATTATATTAACAAATTAGGGGCATAAGTGGTTTTTATAATTTTTTTGGCTAAATCTTTAATATACGTACTTGTCTTACCATGTAAATATATTAAAACGAGGGGGAGTATATTTGAAGTGACACATCGGCCTGAGATAAAATTCCTCCTATATATACTTTGACTTTAAGATCTACATAATTTTCAATGTAGAAATAAGAAATCAAGTCAATAAAAGTAAGTCAAGGTTAGGTTTTTATCTTTGAGATTTATCTAACAATCATCCGTGTTTGCTTATGGACGATTTACAAACTCTTGTTTTTTGTGTTTATTTATCAATCTTCCATGTTTGCTTGTAGACTATTTATAAACTCTCCCCTATATTCAAATGAGAATTTTCATATGCTCTCAAAAAAAAAAAAAAAAAAAAAGAGGATTCAAATGGTAAGGTTAGTAAGCTATCATTGAGTTATTTAACTAATTAATGATTAGTTATATATTTTTTAATACAAAAACTATATAGACTTTTAATTTATTTTAAATGGTTAATGTTCTTACAATAGAGTTACAGAAATTTGGAAAAAAAGGAGACCACGCGGAAGTGGATGGAAAAGAGGTTGACTTAATTTTTGAAGAAGAAGTCATGTTTGACGATTTGCTTTACTCTTTGTTTATGGGTCAATCCCAAGAAAAGATGAAGAAAATAAATGCATTCCATATTCAAGTCAATAAAAGAAAAAGGGGATGGCTGGTGGGTGTAGGCATGTAGCCCTAACTAGTGATATATTCATTTTTCATAAGAAAATAAAAATTAAAAATACAAAACTTTTATTTATTTATTTATTTTTTGGGTAAAGATCAGTAATATCATTACCGCCTTTGGAGATTTCCAAACTGTACAAAGAACATTTCAGGCCTGGGCAGTTTACCCTAGCCTTTAATGTTGAAGCATGCTAAGTAATATCTTGACTCTATTTTTCCTTGAGCCTTTTACAATAGTGTTCTGCCACTACAATACCACCCACCTTTTTATTTTTATTCAAAACTACCACTCACATTTATTTTTGTTCTAGTATACCATTGGGTTTATTATTTTTTCACAAATACCACTTCTAATCCATTCCATCGGCTACAATAGGTTAAGTGTAATTTTCCCTTCTTTTTTCAGTTGCGAGATCAAATTAAGGAAAACAAAATCAGAAAAAGACTTTTCATTTCCCTCCACCTTTCTTCTTTCTATCCTCTCATGAAAAGGATCAAAATACACAACCCTAGTTCATCTTTGGTGTGCTGAAAATTCTCCATAATTGAAGAATTGAATCCTTTATTTGCGAAAGTAAGAGCAAGAGTAGCCGAATTTGACTAAAAATCCACATTAAGTTCGATCAACGGAACAACGCTTGTATGTAGGATTGATTAAACATCATCAGGTATGTATTTGAATTCAACCAAATATAAAATCGAAAAAAAGTGATGTTAAGTGTTGAATGAGTTAGTTCCATGTAACCGATGCTAAGAACTAAAAAAACAACATATTTTGTTTGAATTTTAAATGTTGAGATGAATTTTGTATGCATGTCATTTTCTCCACCATACGAACTCATGTCCTGTTATATTGATTTTTGCCCCTAAATTGACCGTAAATTTTTTTTAAAAAAATGTAGGGGCAAATTGTCGATTGATGGTGTGTTATATATGCACCATACTATTGGCAAGGATAATGAATTTGATGATGGTCATAGTGATTGTATGGCTGATGATGAGTATGATGTGTATAGGTCCGACATTGATGATGGGGAAATTGTTGAGATTAGAGTAAAAAATAAAAATAAAAATGCCCGAGGATATAGTTGTAGAAATAGAAGAACTTAGAGCTGAAATTGGAGAGTTGAGCTAGTAGTAGGCCTCAAGTTCATTGACAAGGTGCAACTTAGAGAGGCCATTGAGGACTATCGTATACTCGAATGGATATGATGTTATACAACATACTCGACTAAAAAAGGTTTCAAGCTTATTATAATGTAGAGGGATGTGAATGGAGTTTGTGGGCATCGGGACCTCAATGTAAGCAATCTTTTCAAATCAAGAAAATGCCTAAACCTCATAGTTGTATTCCGTATAACTTTGAGAGAGGAAAGAGGAAGATGTCAACTAAATGGTTGTCACGTAAATACATGGGGACATGGAGACAAGCTTAAAGTTGAGGGAGCTACGAGATTTGATTGAGAAAGACTGCAACTACAAGCCTACTATGTCTATGTGTTTTAGAGTTCGAGCAATGGCTCTAGCATTAATATTAGGGGATTACACTACTCAATTTAGCATGTTAAGAGCTTATGCAAATGAGCTTATTATAACGAATAAAGGTTCTGCTATTGAAATTAATGTGGAAAAAAATGGGGATGGAGATTATGTGTTCAAGAGTCTCTACATATGTCTTGGTCCTTTGAGAAGGGAATTTTTAGAAGGGTGTAGGAGAGTTTTGAGCATTGATGGATGTTTCTTAAAGGGGCCATAGAATGGAAAAGTCTTAGTTGTAGTAGGTCGAAATGCAAACAACCAAATGTACCCTATTGCTTGGGGCGTGACACAAATAGAGGATAAGGAATCATGGCTTTAGTTCATGTAATTTTTGGTTAATGACTTGCAGATGGAAACTGGATGTGGATGGACCATCATTTCAAACCAACAAAAGGTATATTTATTTATATATCAATACGTATATATTGTTTATATAATTTTTTCATCAAATGCAATCAATCATTACCATCAATAGTAGTAGGGTTTTACTGCAGAAAATTTGTTTTTCATGTGTCTTCCAAACTAATACGATTCTTGTAAATGTTAAGGGACTTGTTGATGCAATTTTAAACCTATTGCCTAAGGTTGAACATCAATTATGTGCAAGGCATGTGTATGCTAATATGAGAAAGAAATAGAAGGGTTTGGAATATAGAGACGTGTTTTGGAGAATCGTAAAGTCATCAAATGAGGTCAATTACAATATGTATGTGAAGGAAATGCAAAAGTTAGATGTTCACGCATGGGATTTCTTGGAAATAAAGGACCCTAAGCATTTTTATAGACACTTCTTCAAAACCTATGCCAAATGTGATTCGGTGGATAACAATATGACTGAGATATTCAATGCATCTATCATAGAGGAAAGGTTTAAGCCGATATTCACCATGCTTGATGACGTTTTCAAGAAAGTCATGACAAGGGTTGCTTTTAGGAAGCAAATGGCTGAGCATTTACAACAAGAAATATGTCCTATCATCCTAAAGAAGTTAGAGAGGGCAAAAGATTTATATTGTTGGTGGCAAGCAAGTAGAGCTGGAAATGGTATGTATAATGTCAAGCATGGAACTAATGGTTTTGTAGTTGACATGTTGACCAAAACTTGTTCTTGTAAATCATGGGAGTTAAGTGGTATCCCATGTGTTCATGCTCTAGCAGTAATGAAAGAGGAGAAAATCAATCCGACTCAATTTGTTCATAGGTATTATAGTAGTGCAATGCTTAGAAAGACTTATGCACATACTTTGATTCCTATAAATGGACCAAACTTGTGGCCACCATGCGAAGATAGGCCAATTGTTGCCCCTGTTTTCAAACAGAAAAGAGTGGTAGCTGCCAGTTTAAAAGAAGACTAGAAGAAGGGGAACAAAGACATCGAAGCAAACTTCTAGCTGTGCCTAGATCTGGTGGAACAACCAAGTGTTCGACATGTAAACGATATGGGCATAACAAGAAGACATGTAAACATAGGGTAATATTTTTTAAACTTTTCTATTTTTGCATAATGTTAAAAAACATTAGTATTAACCAATTTTGTTAATTGTATGTAGCCACTAGTTGATGCATCTTCCAATGTTGTTGCTTGCTACTCCACCCCCGTTTGTTGTTTCCACTTCTAATTCTCGCCGCAACCTCTCAATGTGCTTCTACTGTTGCTTCTCTTCCTACTTCTACCACATATGACTTTGATGTCTTTGAATCTCACACTCGCTTTTGATTTTGATGTGTTCGAATATGCTACTACCTGCAATTCTACTGCATCTCATGCTGTTGTTGCCCCTAATTCTTCCATCTTTGATTACCCACCAATGAGCAAGCTTCATGTCAGAAGAAACCAAGTTGGAGAAGCCATTCTAAGTCAGGACATTCTTAAATTTGATTCTTAGATGAATGAGTTCATTTCTCGGCATATAGCAAGCTAAACTTTTTGTTCATGCTCTTGGTTATTGGACTGTATATTGTGGCATGAAACAATATATTAGAGCCACTTTTTCCTTTTTTTGTGATATGATATATTTATATATGGTGGCAAGCTTTTAGCAAATTAATGGTAAACTAATATTAGTTGGGTGGTATTTTAGTGTCTCGAACAATGGACGGTTTATATGTCTGGATGTATTTGGATTTCAATGAAGCCAATTTCATTTTCATTGCATTTTTGTTTTTTTCGAGTTAATGCTTGGCTACTATCATTGTCATGTCATTTGCCAATACTAGTTGTTCCTGCCTTATTTATTTTGATTGTTCCAAGCTCCATTCTTATAGCTTTGTCTAAAAAGCAATATGTTAAATACACGATATCTGCTAAAGCTAAAATATTTTCATTTGTCAAATGATCCATTTACATAATCGCAAAAATCCAAATACAAGCTACATTCACTAATGCTAGCATTGTCCCCCTTCCCAAATCACATAACTAAAGGCAAATACAATTACAAACAACATCACAAAGCAAACATGAGGAGCATCCGTCTGTTTGCTCCGATAAGCACAAATCTCCATCTTTTTTAGTTTCATTTTTCCTTGATTAGCTTCATAAATTGCTCATTCTCTAGAGCTAATGTATCATGTTGTGTACCACAAATTATCTAACATGATACAAAGATGCAATCCGCTTCAGAGAGAGGCTACTCGTATGTATCATTCTACGTTATCATGCCTAGTGTCCACGAGATAGCTAATGTATCTTTCCGTAACTAATGAATTTGAATTTGAGCAATTCGACATCCTCTAATCCATTAGAAGCATGTTGATTGCATCCTGAACAACTATGCGAAGAGATCAATGAACAACACATGCCCTAGTACAACAAGATGTCAAACCAAGATATTCTGGTCTCAAATTCTCTTGACTAAAACAAGAATAATTCAGCACCATACGCTGAAATAAACTCCTCCATTACTGTAATGAGTAAAGCCAACAATAGATAATAGAACACAACAATATAACCCAAATGAGTCCCCAAATCACAGATAGAAACACAAACCCAGAGAATTTGAGACTTAATTTGAATTTGAGCCATTAACACCCCATATGAAAGTGTTCGCACCTTGTACAGAGTGTCGAATTAGATTTCTCATAGTTGAATATAAATTTGACATCTTTCTCCTTCAAGTTGCAATTTTTTGGGGCTTGTTGCTTGAATTGAAGTGGAGACCATGAATTGCAAGTAGATTTGATGATTCAAACTCTATTGATGCCTTGATTTCGCTTTTAGAATTTTAAAAATTTTAGGGTTTTTGTAGTGAGAATTTGGGGAAGAAAACACCCGGGTGGAGAAAAAGGGAAGGTGTTATAAAGCTTCTGACTATTGTTTTGTTTTTCCAACCCCTTTATCTCATAGTTATGGCAATTTAAAAAGACAAAAGAAAAAGAGGAGAAAAAGGAGTTAACTTGTAATAGCCGGTCAATTGAGTTATGAGTGGTATTTGTGAAATAAAATAATCACCAAAATGGTAAACTTGAAATAAAAAATGTAAGGGTGGTAATTTTCAATAAAATATAAAGGTGGGTGGTATAGTAATTCAAGACCCCTATGAGACTCTAGAAGCTATTGATTGTCTGCAATAAGCTGTAAGCTGATCCACATTGTATTGAATCCTCTTGAAGATGCTATAGTTCCGTGCCATCCAAAGACTATATGTAATAGCTGTGAGGCAAAGCATAAAAGCCCCCGAGTGTTTTGTTCTTGAATCGTGACTTTAACTGCTGAGCCATATCCTATTTTAGTAGAGGAAATGAAGGCATACCAACCAAAGACATGATGTTTTGGTAGATAGACTGGCTGACTGCACAATCATAGAAAAGATGACCATGTGATTCAGGGCAGTTGTAACAAAGTGGGCAAGTCTCACTTGTCTGGATCCCCATTCTCTGCATCATATCTCTAGTCTGCAGCCTCTCTTTCAGCATTCTCCGGAAGCAAAATATGTGCTTAGGGATATTAAATCTATCCCATGTGTATTTGGGCATTGTGTCTGGTTGCATATCTCCAATAAGCCATTGATACCCACTGTATAATGGTATAGGTACCTGAATGGTGTTGAGTCCAAGTTCGGCCTTGATAGCGCTTCTCAAACACCTCTCTAAGCTTCATCGGCTTCCTCCAATACCAGGCTGCACTCGATGCTGGTTCTGAGCTGCTAACATTTCCATCCTTGATATAAATGCCATCAACCTATTTCACCCATAAGCATTCTTTATCTGTATGTAGAAACCATAGATGTTTTGCCATAGCAGGTTGGTTCCATTTATGCAGGCTTTTCATACCCATCCCCCCGACTTTTTAGGCTTGCAAATAAAGTCCCATGCTACTGGAGGTGGTTTCCCATAATCAGGAGATTGCCCCCATAAAAAGTTCTTGCAGATACCCTCAATTTCCTTGATAATACTTTGAGGAAGAATGAACAATGAAGACCAATATGTATGCAGGGAGAAGAGCACTGAATTGATTAGCTGTAATCTCCCAGCATAAGATAAATGCCTTGTGTGCCAAACCTTGATTCTAGCAACAATTTTCTCAGTGAGCTTGCTACAGTCAGCCTGTGTCCATCTTCTTGTGGTAATTGGGATCCCTAGGTATTTTACAGAAAATTCACCTGGACTAAAACCAGTCATTCTGAGCAGTTCAGATTTCCTAGCTTCAGGGACTAAAATTTGAAAACTTAATTACATTCATATTGTTTATTTTTTGGCTTTAGGGTTTTTATTTCCTGGAGTCAAATTATATTATTGATCCGTAAAATGATAGAACACTTCTATTATACCTAGATTCTTTTCATTTCACAAAATACGAATTTGAGACTTTAGTCAAGGGAAACAAGTGCTAAATTATTTGAACAAATTTGTGTTATTTATTATTTATAGGTCGATTTTTTTTGAAATTTTGAGCTATTTTTAGCCTATTGAATTCATAATAAACTTTAAAAAAATAATCCCCTAAAAAATAGTAATTTATTTTTTATGAAATATGATTACTAGAAAAAGCATTTTTATTTCACTGTTTTACAATGTAAATTCTTAAATGCTCATGAGAGCATATACTCCCAGAAAAGAGAGAAAGATTAGGCCCACAAAATCCCCTATTTTTCATTTGTCTAATCATCTATTGATATATGACGAGGACCGGATACTTCCGGATGCATATAAGAGCAATGAGTTTTACAACCCTTTAAAATTTCGACTGCAAGTTCTCCTTATAGTTTTTTCCAATATATTGTTTTGAAAACCTGAAATTTCTGGGTTTATTGTTTAAATAAGCTATTATGTACTTAGGTGAAGTAAGTTATATTTTAAAAAAGAAACTAATAAAAATCAACTAACGTTATGCCTCCCTCATAATTAAATGAGATAACTTCATTAGTTGTAATTTTTATCATATTGATTTTTCGTCTATCAGCTTCATCACTTTTAGGTTTTGGGTCACTTTTCTAGATTTACCATTTAACTTATCATCTTTGTGCATGAGCATCATAGACACATACCTAGTAAATGAATTCAGTTCAGTTTAAGGTTAGATTAACTTTATCTTGAGTCACGTTGTGACAACTAGATTCATATCAGGTCATTTATGATTTATATGGAATTTTTATCGCTTAATTTTGATTGAATAGGCTTGTCGTGTAAGAAAAGTGAGTTTAGAAAAAATAAATATTTGAGTCGAATTCTATTTAGATCAGCTTCATTTCGATTTCAAATCAACTTTAATAATTATTTGTGTATCGAATTGAATATAAATTAACGTTCATTTTGCCGAATCTAAATAGATATAAATGCATGAACAATGAATGACATGGGGATTATGTTTCATTGAAAAATAATGTGAACACGCATTGGCATAGACCTTGAAATGAACAAATAGTTCACATCTATATGTGTTGAAGAATCTTCTTGATTTTATAATACACCAATCTAGACAACTTGACTACTTGACTCCTCATTTGATTCTTGGGTTTGCATGAACAAGACAAGCAAATCTTAACTTACTCCTTTAATTTTTTGGAGTATAAAAGGTGAATTTTTGTAGATCAAGAAGGATCTATTCCTAAAATGGGTCACAATTACGAAAATTAAGAAACTACTAGAAAAAGATGTGGTCATGGCAAAAGACAAATGTTATATAAATTCCCACGATCTCGTAAAAATTGTCAAACATTTTATTTTAGATGTCTAATATTGTGAAAGTTCCTCTTTACATTAAAAAAAAGTGACTATTTATTTGAAAGTTGTGAGTAATAAATGATGTTTTTTAAAATTTTTATCTTTTTATTAAAATTTGACAAATTTCTAACTAGGAGATAGTACACATGGATGGAAAGAGAGAGTTTTAATTTAGAGTTTATGTTATTTATGAGCCCATGGTTTTTAAGGGGGATGTTTTTTAAAATTTATATCTTTGATCGTTGGAATCTATATAGTAAAAGGCCTTCCTTAAAACAAAAAATTTACTATATTTAATACTTAATTCTACATAGACTTTAATTAAAAAATATTTAGTAGAATGTACATGCACGTCCTCCTATGTGCCCACAAAAACCCTCATCATGAACTCTTGATCACGATCACGATGATGATCATGCACAAAGTAGTGGATCTTGAAACACTTGACTGAAATCAATGGACTCAGCCATGATGCAGCTGTAGTCTTCCTCCAGTCCGTAGGGGCTAGCCATAGAGGAATAAACCTCAGCCAATGAGATCACATCCACATCATCAGTAATAGTTGTGAGATCGGACGATGTGGAAAGAAAATCGGACGATGATAAGCATTGGGTCTCCACTCCATGATGATGCTGATCCGACAGCTCTGATGGGATCTCATCCTTGATGGGATTGTACTCCTGCTCCACCATTATAGCATTACTCATAGGAGAACCTGATGATGATGGTGATGGTGTTGATGTTGATGGTGAGTATGAATTAGATGATGATGGTGATGGGAGTATGAAAGGGTTGTTAAGGCCATGTTTGGGGGCTTTTGATGTCTCAAAGCTGAGGAAAGTTGAGGAATTATTATAATCTTGGTCATGATCATCAATGAGATGAAGATACATAGGAGGGGTTTTAAGGGGTTTTTGCAAGTGTGATGGCCGTTATAAATGATCTTGAATTTGAGTGGGTTTTCTGAGATTTGTTGGACTTGTTTGGTTGCTTGGCACCCTTGCTCTGTTTTGTGTGTGCATCTGTAGTAGTTCCTGCATTAATTGCAACAATTTTCCAAATCATTAACTTGGATATAATGATATTTGTGGTGCGGGGGGAGAAGTAGTTCTAGGCCCATTAATCATAACTAATTAATCTCAATAATTAATTACAGTGCACGTATAATATATACCTTGGATGTGTTGAGTGTTGAATAGCTTTCTGCCCATACTTTCTCCAAGCGTAGCCATCGTCCATGTTTGGGGTTTCTATTTCCACTGATTTTTCAATCTTCCTGCAAATTAAACCATCAAATTAGAATGACTTTACTTACCCCCTCTATTTCACAATATGTCTCTTAAACTAATTTTTTTTATTTCACTATATCTATCACATTTCAATCCTAATGACATATTAATTATCTTTTTTTCTCTTTTTCATTAACTTTCTTCATTTCTAATGAAATATTAGATCAAATTGGACTTTTTAACACAAATTTTGTTATGAATTTTGTATTTCCCTTGTATTCTCTCATTACCCAGAAATGACAAGCATTGTAAAATTGAAAAAGCAGTAATTATCTTAGTGTTTTAAATTAAATTATTTTTTGGGGGGTTTACTTTTCCATCTTTGACTACTATTGAGATCAGTATCATTTTCGTCTGATCTAAGTTAGATTGGCATTAATTAAACATTTGGATTCAAATAAATCCAGCGTTAGAGTTTAGAGATTAGAATAATATCCTAAACCAAGTTGGGGAGAAAAAAATACCTCCTCTTGTAGCATCCTCTTCCATCCTTGGGAGGCTCCTGAGACTCCCAATAATCCTCAAACTCTTCAGACTTGAAATGATGGTGATTAGGAGGAGTTGGGTTGGGCCTTTTGAGACCTTGCTGATGATGATTATCGAAAATGAAGGTAAAATTGTGAAGCATGGAAAGGGCAGAGGCAAATGAGGCCAAGACCTCCAAAGACTGAGCATCAAGCTGCCCATCATGATCAATATGATGATGATGATGATCTAAGAGTCTCCTCATCTGGGTTGCTGATTCTTTGCCTCTCTCCAACACTTGAACCAGTTTCTCTCTCATCATTTTCTTCTCATCCATTAATCTTGATGGGTTTTTTCTACTACTGTTCTTCTTTCTCTATCTCTCTCTCTCTCTCTCTCTGTCGTCCTCAGTCTGGAGTCAAGATGGTTTGGGGGAATGAAAGGACTGCCCCAGAAAAGGGTTTATATCCTGAGGAATTCAATGGAGGGGACGAAGAAATATTCAAGGAAACAAGCAAGGAAGGTGGAACCTTGCATAGAAAATTCATTTGTACTCTTTCACCAATCAAATTGTCTTATATTTAAGGAAGTTCTCCCGCCACGCGCTTTTTTGACGTTGATATTTCGTTTGTCCACTTTCGAGAGTGCGAGACTACTATAAAATTAAGGGTAAAATAAATAGTCTAGTTACTCTAAAATGTTAATCTAAATTATCTAAAAAATATTTGCCCTACCTCTTAAGTCTCAACAACCAAACATGATCTTAGACCAATATTAATACTAAAATAGTATGTAAATTTTAATAAATATAAATATATATATATATAAATATAAATATATATATATATATATATATATATATATATATATATATATATATACATTAATACATTTTTATTATTAAAAAATTAAAATTATTATAAAATTTTAAATAACTAGTAAGTTAAATTAGAAATATTGATTCAAATAAGATTTTTGAAATTAAAAAATAATTTCAAGTCAAATTTCTCATAAAAGTATTATCGTTAGACACAATGTTGACAAACTGATGCAACAATTTTATTTAAATTAAAAGTTTACAAAAAGATGGATATAGTTGGATACAAAATTTAAGAACCCAACTTAATTTCAAATAGGCAAAGAAAATAAAGAGGGAGGTCATACTGGACGCGCTAATTAGAAATGGAAGAGGAGGAAAGGAATCAATGAATTTACAATTATTTATTTATTTGCATTTACATCAAACTTTGGTGACACTCCCCTCATGGTGTCATCGCAGTGCGTAAGCATCCCGTAACGATAACATGACGTGGATTCCTTCTGTTTTTTTCCCTTTATTTTTGGGGATTATTTTTTATATTTTGGGCACGTGGTTGACCTTTGACCCCTTCATTTTGTAATCCAACTTACTTTACTCTGCTACTGATCTGGCCCTTTGTTTTCTTTATTTATTAATAATTTTTTTGAGGTTGTATTCGATATGTGACCCTTCCCTTCAGTTAGTTTGGACTAATCACATATATAAAATTGTATTGAAATTATTTCACTTTAAATTATTAGTAATAATAAGCTTTACAAATACCCCGAGTCAACTGGCAAACAAACTCGATCGTCGGATAAAGCTTGTGATTGAAATGAGCCACATTGAAAATGGAACTCTCAACTCGTCAAACTCCATGAGCCTTCATAATTTGTACCTATATTTTAATTATTATTATAATATAGACTATTTCAATTTGTACTAATGTTTAGCCAAATTAAACTAATAAAGAACATTAATTCTCAAAATGAACTAGAGTAGAAACATCTCTTAATAAGGGGGAATAATATGGGCCAAGCCACAAGCGAAACCCATGAACCATAGCGAACCAAGCACAAACTCCGGCCAAAGAGAGGGAGCTTGGTTGCACTCATTCTCGAGCTCGAGTACTAACTCTCAAAAATTTTACCGATATTTAAAAGATTGGTTACATAAGTCCGAAAGACAAATTAAAAATGACACAATGGGAAACAATGTTGAGCATTAGACACGGAATTAATGATTGAATAAATTGTATGGATCCACCTTGGATTGACCAACGTGGGCAAAAGAACGAAGAGTACGATTAAGACAATTTATAAATGATGAAATCACTAAGTTTTTCACTTGGACAGCTAAATGTTTGGGAATGATCGTAGCTAGGTGCAATGTATCGCTTTTATTATTTACGTTGCAACTTGCAATGTATCGCTTTTTTTTTTTTTTTTATAATTCTTTTTATTATTTACGTTGCAACTTGCAATATATACGTTTGTCCTCTAATGCCTTGGTTATCTCCATATTTTTTGGATTAAACAAGTGATAGAAAATAATATAATTGAATCTGAATTTAACAAGGGAGGAGAAATTAAATCTAAAATTTTAATATATTTAGAGTTTATTTAACTATTATGTCAAAATTTCATTGACATATTTTTGCCAATTATTATACTTTCACGACGGTATTTTCCCCTCGCTTCACTTTTTGCTATCTAGTTAGTGATATACTCTCTTCATCCCAAATAAGTGCCTTGTTTAATATTTTGTGGTCTCAAATGCATTACTTGGACCATCGTTTTTTAAAATTACGTAATAGAAAAATTACAAAATTACATTATAATGAAAGAATTTTTTGAAAGAAATCCATTGATAATTATTTCATATTGTAAACCAATGTATATTTTAATTAAATATTGATCAAAATTCGCAAAGTTTAACCTCAAAAATAAAAAACAAGTAAATTTTTTAGGGCGTAAGGAGTATATTTTTTCGTTTATTAAAAACAAGTTCTATCGATTATCTTTTTATTTGCTATAAAAAAATTATCTTTTTATCATCTTCGCTAACAAGTTTACTTTTGATATAATCATTATCATGAATTCTACATCAATCTTCAACAAATTCTTTCTCCATATAAAGTTTAAATAAGGATGGGGTCATAAACACACACAATCATTGTTTAGCCTTACTACTTGTTTAGTACGTGGAATAGGAATTTACAATATAAATAAAAATTTATTAAGAAAAAAGAATTTATTTATAAATTTTTACTATCATTTAGTATATAGGAGTTTAGAGTGCGAATATGAGCAAGAAAAACCTAATATTGCTATTAAATAGTTACATACATATTCTCATTCATAATTTCCACCTCCCCTATGGAAATAATTTTAGTAATAGAAGACGTTTATTCCCATTTCCATTCCCATTCTCTTATTTATTTTCATTCCCATAAACCCAACATGAGAAATTTATTAATACATACTAAACATACCGTTAATATTTCTAATTCAGGGAAAACAACTTCATGGGCCATAGTTTTACATTCAAATCCCATACCTTTATCAGGTTTATGAGTAGCCAAATAAATAACCCGTTATTTGAGAAAATAAAACTTCATATATGTGCTTGACCCAAATCTTTTTAGTAGTAGGAATTCGACCTTAGACATATCAGGACAAACATATTCACAACAATCATGCATGTTCTTAAGTCATATAAATCAGTTTTGGTATTTAGATCGTTGAAAATAATTATTCTATACAAATATAAAAATTGAAATAAAAAGTTAGAAAAATGTTGGTGTGTGAACAATAATAGTGTGTACACAGAGTGCTGTAGACCTTGAAATGAGGTAGTTGTTCACATTTAGAATCCTCCTAATTTTATAATACACGAATCCAGACAGGGTCTTGGGTTCACATGAAGAAGCCAATCAACTTGAGGAGTATAACTTAATTCTTTAAAGAAATAATAATAATAAATAATAATACTGCTCTTAATCTTGTATTAGTGGGGGTAGTTTAAGGTGAAATTTAGTATGTATTCTTTAAATGGGGTGAATAAGGAAAAAGTGTTAGAGTATAAATCTATTCCTGGGCCTTCAACCATTAGTTTAAGCTTTTGGTTGATTTGGTTCTTGAACATGGTATCGAGCCTTTTTGAGCGAGAGGTCTTAGGTTCGAATCTCGGCAGCCTCCATATTAATTATTGCACAAGGCAAGGAGGAGCCTTTGTTGCATCCACGCTTCAAGCCCAAAGGGCATTCGCGTGTTAGAGTATAAACCTATTCCGGGCCTTCAACCATTAACTTATTACCTATTCCCGGGAGTGTTAGATTTTTTTATTTTATAATTTATTAATTAGGTAGAATCAGTCAAGGGGACTTGATAATCCATTTATGATACATCTTCTTCATTAGCTATAATCCAATAGTAGCTTCTTCTTCTCACATCTTTCTCTCTAGAAAACTTTACCTCCTTTTCGAGTGGCTTGCAGGCCGGTCATCATTACACGCTCTTGATTAACCCCCAATTCATGTTCTTTTGAAGACTTCTTAAGAATATTCTTTCTATACGTCCTAAGTAAAATCATGTTACATAATCTTAGCCCCTCGTGCCGGGTTTTCATAATCGTAACTTTGTCCATTCCAATTACTTCATACATAAACTTTTATTTTAAATTGTTTATTAGAATTTTCTCGCTGGCTTCTTTTCTTATGGGCTACCATTGATTTTTTGTCAATGGTAAATTATCCCAATCTCTCTTTCTTTTATATTTTATCTAGTATTCTTTTCTACAAATGATTACTCTCTCCATTTGTAAAAGCATATTCATACCCTCTTTTAATGAGTCATCTTATCTCTCACTTTTGGAGCGATTGTATCAGCTTTCTTTTCATATTGTTATTTGTTTGTGGTTGAATTGTTAATTAATTGTCGGATCGGTATTTAATGAACATCAATTCTTCACATTCGGACTATTATAACAAATAAAACTAATAATAATAATAATAATAATAATAATAATAATAATAATATTATTATTATTATTATTATTATTATTATTATTATTATTATTATTATTATTTAAGATCAAACTAGTACTTTTATCCCCATGTGACGTACAAGAAAATAGTTGAGTTCTTCTAATTGTAATAATTACGTATTGTATATTAGCAATCCATGTAATTTGCGGAAAAATTATTTTGCCAGGAGTTTTTTTAACAAATAATACAATAATTTTTTATTTTTTATTTTTTGAAAAATTGGATATGGAGAACTCATGCTCCACAGAGAGTTCGAATGTTCCTCCGGCTTTTGCTACAGGATAGGTTAATGACTAATGTCAACAGACTGAAGAGGGGAATGACAAATGATCCAAGTTGCAGGATATGTGGAGACCAATTTGAGGATGTTGAACACATCATTTGGCAATGCCCCCAAGCCATTACAATTTGGAATTTCTCAAGCAAATAAAGGGTACTTTGTAGGATCTGTCGTTAGCCCCTTTCGGGATTGGTTGTTGGCAAATATGAATAATGGGGCGGTTGACTCGCACTCGGGAGACTAAATTCCTTATAACTATCTCGGTATCTTTGGAAATGGAGGAATTTCCACCGCTTTACATCCGAGGAATCTGTGCCGAGGAACAAAGGAGAATTCCTCCTGTTGAAATTTGAAGAAATCATCAATGCTTTAGAAGAAGAGACCAAACTTATTCCAGGAAGAATGCACCAACGTAGAGAAGAGCTTGTTAGGTGGGAACCTCTCCTCCCGGGTGGGTGACTTTAAATACCGATGGTGCCTCGAAAGGCAATCCCGGAATTGCAGCGAGGAGGAGGAGCTATTCGGGGTGATAAAGGTGATTGGATAGGAGGTTTCGTTGAAAATTTTGGGTGGTGTACTTCGGTTTATGCTGAACTAAAAGCTGCTTGGAGAGGGTTACACCTAGCTAAAAGCCTCGGATCTAAAACATATTTGGCTCCAAATTGACTCAATCCTAGTAGTCGAATGCTTAAAGGAAACAAGGAATGGGGAACGCAGCTTACGCCAATATCGAAGCGATGCAAAGGTTTAATAGAAGACTCAACCTGGGAAGTTAAAATTACCCATTGTTATAGGGAAGTGAACCAAGTAGCGGACAGTCTGGCAAATATAGGTTTAAATATGAACTTAGGCTATCATTTTTTTCAATTTCCAGCAAGTGATATTAGGGATTTGCTTTTTGCAGACAATGTAGGTGCTGCATGGCCCGGAATTATCAATAATTAAATTTCTTTAGGTGCTCGGCCCCTCTTCCGCACAAAAAAAAAAATACAATAATTTTTGAAAAAATTCAATAATTTTTGAAAAAATTCAATAATTTTTGAAAAAATTTATTTTAGTTATTATGTGATTCAAATTATGAGAATTTATCGACTTAAAAACTAAATATATTAGAGATTTTTTTATCAACAAATATGCTCAATATTTTAATTGACTTATTGAAAATATCAACATATAAATGAAAAAATAATAAGAATAAAAATTATAATTCTTTGATCAATTTTTGAATAATTGTGTATTTATATTAAATAGGATATGAAATTGTTTTCATATCAAATATCACTAATATTTCATATTAACGTTTTTGTTCAGAGATGATAATGGTGAAAATATCTTATTATTTATGAAGTATTATTCTAAATAAAAATATCAACTTATAAGATTTGAAAGAAAGCAAGGGGAAGGGGAAGGAGGTGCAAATTCTACCATGTTCACTCAAACATCTACCTACGTTCTTGAGGCTTGATTATTTAATTATTTTAATTTTAAGTCTCGAGCCCAATGTTCTGTAAGTTCAACATTTCAAATTTATCATTTCCAAACCCAAATTTATATGCAATAAATTTTCATAATAATATGATGAATTTTTTCAAATTTGATGAATTTATTAATGTATATGTTTTCGTGCTTTAGTGAATTTTTCATTAAAATTTAATCACTTAACTATACTTTTCAATGCGCTTAACTCAATATTCTCAATATATACTAATGAATTTAATATAAATATGATGAATATTTGAATTAAACATATATATCTTTAATTTTTCCTTCTTTATTTGCATTTAGCTTAAAATTATAATAAATGTATAATGATGAATTTAATATAAATATGATGAAAATTTTAATTAAATGTATATAACTCCAATTTTTTCAAAAATTCTCATGAATATAAATATTTATTCATTCATGTAGAAAGTATACAAATAAATAATCAAGTACATCGAGAAATTTACAAATAAATTTGTACAAACTAGTGAATGTTATAATAATACTAATGAGTTCTATAACAACTTTAATGAGTTTTTAAAAAATGTCTACACTTGTCAATGTCCATCATCTTCTTCATATTCATCACTTTTTTTCTCCGGGATTTGTGCAGACTATTTTTGCTTGGTTCTCTCGTATAGATTTATCAATAATTAGTGAATATTCATTGAAAATAATTAACATGTTTATCAATAAATTCATATATTTTTGTATAAAAAAGACACATTTAATGTAAAACCGTCCATATACATCAAAACCAACAAATATTTATAGGCAAATTAGTAAAATTCATCAAAAACCCAAAGGAATTAACGTATTTTTTTAACATAAGATAGATTCATCAAGAATAAGTAAATATTCATTAGAAATCATTAATATATTTGTCACAAGCTTTTACATACTCATTAAAAAACACGTATTTAATATAATTTTTTCAAATAGCATATCCAACAATTGATAATCTGTACTATTTAAAATAATACAAATTCATTGATAAGAAAGACAAATTTATCAACTACTCAATACAGAGTAAATAAGACATAAAAATATATATTCATCAATATAGTAGACAAATTCATAAAAAAAAGGCATCGTATATTTATCAATATCAATATAAAAGACAAATTCATAAAATAAAATATTATATTCATTAATATAGAGTAGATCAGACTTTAAAAATTCAAATTCATCAATATAAAAGACAAATTCATCTTAAATAAAAGAAGATTCATTAATACAGTCCAAATTCAACCTAAAAATTCATACGTAAATAAATAGTTTCATCAACATAGTATACAAATTCATCAAATAATGCATCATATTTATCAATATCAATATAAAAGACAAATTTATCAAAGAAAATATCATATTCATCAAAACATAATAGATAAGACTTTAAAAAATTTAAATTCATCAATATAGACAAATTCATCTTAAAAAATATTCATCAATACAGCCCAGATTCGACCTAAAAAATCATACTTAAAAAGCATAAATTCATCAATATAGTTGATAAATTTATCAAAGAAAGCATCATATTTATTAATATCAATATAAAACACAAATTCATCAAAGAAAAGATCATATTCACCAATACATAGTAGATCGGACTTTAAAAACTCAGATTCATCAATATAGAAAACAAATTCATCTTAAAAAATATTCATCAATACAACCCGGATTTGACCTAAAACACGGTGCATATTTTATATTTACCTTTTAAAACCTTTAATAATCTCAAAATAAAATTTATCATTGATCAATAATTAAAATTAAAATTAAAGAATAAATTAAAAGAAATCAATGATCAAAAACAAAACTAACTATTACAAATAATTGTAAAATTTCTATATTGAGGAGACACAAAATATATAAGATATAATTATTTTACCGTTTCAGGAGTTGATGACTTTTTGCATTTGATAAATTTCAACAAATTAACACGATGAAGTTGAATATGGAGAAAGAGAAAGGTAGAAAGAGAGGGAGAGAACACCAGAGGAGAGAGAAAGACAAAGTGAGTGGAGAGTATCTAGAGAGAGAAAAAAGAGAGCATCATAGGAGAGAAAGAGAGTATTTAGAGATAGAGTGTGCTTAATTGTAACGCTCCCAATCCGTAGATACATAAATAAGTAATTAACAGCGGAAGGCTTGTAAATTGGAGACGTTACCGCCGTTTTCGATTGAAAACAAGGCAAGTTCATTTGAGCAAATTAATTTTTCAAACAATTTATGTAACAATCCAACCCAGATTTTTTTTCTTGCGTAAAACGAATTTTCAAAATGCCGAGGATCACTGGAGAGGAATCATGAGCCATGAGACTGGGAAGGTACTAACATGTATGGGGTCAAGACGAACAGTCGAACATCACTTCTTCGACGAGCTTTATTTTTCTTCCTCTTTAAACTTTGGATGTGATTGCGAATACCCGTCATTCGCTCAAGTCCCAAAAAGTTAAAAACATAAAACAATAGACGTGTGAGCTAGAAGCTCAGATACGTTATCGTTGTAAAATAAAATTATAACTTACATCATGCACATTTTAAATCATTTTTTTTGAATAAACAGTTTGCAAATTTGTCAATTGCCGATTTGCTTTGCTAATTTAGCCAAACTTAGGACCCGTATCGTGAAACAATCAATCATGGGATCCGACTCCTAGGTTCATTGAACCATAAGGCGATCAGTGAACAATTGAACGATTAAACGGTTAAACGATTATCGATTCTCGTGAACAATTGAACGATTAACGATTCACGTGCACAATTGAACAATTAACGATTCCGTGCACAATTGAACAGATTAACGATTCTCGTTCACAATGGAATAATTAACGATTCTCGTGCACAATTGAACAAGTTAACGATTCTGTTCACAATGGAACAATTAACGATTCCGTGCACAATTGAACGATTAACGATTCCGTTCACAATTGAAACAATTAACAATTCCGTGCACAATTGAACAATTAACGATTCTATTCACAATGGAACAATTAACGATTCTGTGCACAATTGAATGATTAACGATTTAATGCTCGCTAGTAGGCAACGTTGTTCAGGCGTCCCCGGATCAACCATTTACGATTACGATTACGATTACGATTACGATCACATTCATTCATGGATCGTCATAGCGATTAATGGGTCCTTTGCATGGCCAAATCATGATAAATTGTAAAAACTTATTTATAAATGCAATGAATTGGAAGCACCAACTATTAATTTGTAAAACTTTTACTTTTAGTATAAATGTAAAGGCAATAACGTACCTCAGCGTGCCGAACGCTTCAATTGCCGATTGTTTCGCAACACAATTTCAATTCGATTTCGTTTCTAAAACGAATCTACTTTTATAGATTACTAGTCTTTTAACAATACGTATATGCGTTTACGATCACCAAACTTTTACTTTTCGCATACCTATCCATATTATTTCCTTTTGATCTCGATATTCATACATTTCCCAGAAATAAGCTATTGATGATATAGTTTGAATTCGTATATAACAATTGACGAGTTTAATTTCCCATTCTTTTAATAAATCTCAAGTTTGATCTCTTACTTCTATCATTTCTAGTATGTACTTAATGTAGCCTAATCTTAATTATATCACTCGTTTCATCTAGTATGCCCAAATGTGCTCATATCTCGTAAACCGAATATACTTTCTACTTGAGGCGTCGGTTTGGTTTTCCAATTTTCTAAAAATTTTGGCAAAATTTCGTCCGAAATATGGCCTAACCATTAGGCTAAAGCCTCAAAACCTGTATAAAATTCACAATAAAACTCAACGAACTACACGCTCGGAATATACAACTCAACGGCCACACGCCGGAGTATATTTACCATCCCAATAACCAAGTTTCAACCCAATATACAAGCCACGGTGCCATGAACTTTTCAATTTTTGGTCACAACATATATATTTATAGCTAAGGCTCCGGTTAAGCAACTTAATTATAGAAATCCCGATTTTCGGGAGATGGATTCGTACGATTAATTCTTTTATGAGTATTACCAATAATCGCTTAATGATTTAGTATGTCGGAGATAAATAGTGAAACTCATTAACATGTAAACATTTAGATATTTTGAAAAATACAATTAGTAACGTAGTTGAGGTAGCCGTTCGTTTTCCTTTTAAGTATTGTTTTTCGTTATTTTCTTCGATCATGCCCATGTCCATCGATTTTCTCACAAGTGGTCAAAAACGGAATTGGATGGTGATGGCTCGTTGGTGGCGATACGGTGGCTCCGGCGGCAGCACGACGCGTTGGTCGGTGGCGTCGAGTTCCGGTCGGCGACCGTCGACCGTGCAGCAGCGAGCAGGGGCGGTTTGCGCCGCTGGCGCGAGACAGGGAGGAGGGAGAAGAAGGACCTGATGCGGGGGCAGGCAGCGGCCGGGAACGCCGGCGGCGGCTTGCTGGCGCCGGCAGCGGCCGGGGCGGTGGCACCAGCCCGGTCCGGTGGTGGTGGCGGCATCGTGGTCGCTTGAAGCGTAACAGAGCAAAGAGGAGAGAGAGGTGCGACGGAGGTAACAGGGCGCCGGCGGCGGCCTGCTGGCGGTAGCGAGAGGCCGGTGGTGGTGGCTGGCCGGCGGTGGGTGCAAGTGGCGGAGCAGTGAGAGAGAATGGGGAGGTGAGGGAGAGGTGGAGATGAATATGGTAGCTTTATTTTCAAACAATCCCTTCCACTCGGTATCCCGATGCTTCTAGGCTTTGTTTTTTTTTTTTTTAATTTCTTTTATAATAATTTGTCTATATATATATACTGTTTTTTTTTACTCATTAATTTAATTTATTTAATTTCGAAATAAAATTATTCGAACATATATACATATCGCAGATACAAACGTAAATTTGTACAAATTACCCCTTATTATTTGCGATTATCGGATTTGTCCGCATCTTTTATTTCAATTTCGTATGTTGCGCGGCTCAAAGCTCTTAAACAATATTAAGACGACAAAATGCAAAATTAATTACGAATAAGTTTCAGGGTGTTACATTAATATAGAAGAAGAAAAAAATATAGGATAATTATGTGATATTTTTATTTAAATATGATTTTTTTTTTAAAAACACCTAATTAGGTGCTTTAACCATTCTAATATACTTATTATGGTTCTCCATTTTATTTGTATCTATCACTCAAAGCACATGGTAGAGTCACAAAACTAAGGCCTTTGTTAAAAGGAAAAAACTTTAATTAAAAAGTATATAGCAGATTAATGCCCGACATCCTATGCCCTAAAAACCCCTCATGCATGAACCCTCGATTATGATTCATGATCATGATGATGATCATCCACAACGCAGGTCATAATCTAGAAACACTTCGCTGAAGTCAATGGGCTCAGGCATGATGCAGCTATAGTCTTCCTCCACTCCATGGGGGACAACCGCAGAGGAATGAACATCAGCCCATGATATCACATCCACATCATCAGACATAAGGATAGTAGTTCTGAGATCGGAGGAGGTGCAAAGAAAATCGGACGATGAGGGGGCTCCATGATGATGATTGAACGACGGCTTTGATGGGATCTCATCCTTGATGGGGTTGTACTGCTCTTCCACCATAATAGCGTTGCTCATCATCATAGGAGAAGCTGATGATGATGGTGTTGATGTTGATGATGAGTATGAATCAGATGATGATGGGAATATGAAAGGGTTGTTAAGGCCTTGTTTGGGGTTCTTTGATGTCTCAAAGTTGAGAAAAATGGAGGAATTATTATAAACTTGGTCATGATCATCAGTGAGATCAAGGTACATAAGAGGGGGTTTAAGGGGGTTTTGCAAGTGTGATGGCCGTTATAAATGATCTTGAACTTGGATGGATTTTCTGATATCTGTTGGACTTGTTTTGTTGCTGCACACCCTTGCTCAGTTTTGTGCGTGCATCTGAAGTAGTTCCTGCATTAATTCAAATCATTAATTCAATTCATGCATCATTAAAAATAAATGGATCACAATAAAAAATATATATATTTAGCTACAAATCATCATGGAAGAAACAAATTCAACAGAGGTTCAATGAATGGCATGCCAATGTTAATCATATAAAAAAATATAATTTTAAATTTTAATTAAACATAATAATTGTCCCTATCTAACTATTTGATCGAAGTGAAATGAAAAATACATCAGAAAAATTGTTTAAAGTAATAGAATTAATTAACTGTAAGTAATAATTAAAGTGCACATATAGATATATACCTTTGGAACTTTGTGTTGTGGATCGTTTTCTGTCCATATTTTCTCCAAGCATATCCATCATCAGTATTTAGGGTTTCTATTTCCACTGATTGGTCAGCTTTCCTGCAAAATACCATAATCCACTGTGATTAATATTATAGTTAATTTCCAAATTATCTTCAAGTGAGTTTATGGTGGAGATTTTAGATAATTGAGCTTGTACCAAGTTATTTTCCACCCATAATTAACTACTGAAAAATGATACTGGCAATCTTGGGTATGAATGAGACCTATTGACAATTCTGACACAAAATATATTGGGGTTCAAATATTTCGATTTTAAGTCAGAATTAGGGTTTAAGAAATTAATTGGTTAGTTTTTCTATTTAAATGTATATGTTGAATTTTATATGTACAAAGTAATTTATTTAAAAATTAACTTTAACCTGTATATATCAAACTTAAAATACTTACTAAACTTATAATACATTATAGAAAGCATATCTTCATAAGTTTGTTTCAATGACATGAATAATTATATTTCGTCCTCAATGTGACTATAGTGTATAATTTATAAATATAACAATTAAGATTTGGACAAAATTTTATTTGAAAATCGTTTGTGACCCAGTTTAATATGTTTGAGTTAAAACCGAAATGAAATCAAGTTTTTGCCACGTATTGACACTTGACATGCATCTCCATATATAGGGAAAAATTACCTCCTCTTGTAGCATCCTCTTCCAGTACCCCTAGGAGTATTGGAACCGTCCCAATCCTCAAACTTCTCAGATTTGAGATTATCATGATAATGAAGAGGAGTTGGATTAGGGCTTTTGCGACCTTGATGATGATAATTATCAAAAATGAAAGCAAAACTGTGAAGCATAGAAAGGGCAGCTGCAAAAGAGGCCAAGGCCTCCAAAGAATGAGCATGAAGCTGCCCATCGTAATCATGATCATAATCATGATCTATGAGTCTTCTCATCTGGATTGCTGATTCCTTGCCTCTCTCCAACATCTGAACAAGCTTCTCTCTCATAATTTTCTTCTCATCCACTAATCTTGATGGGTTTTGTATGGGGTGAGAACAGCACTGCTCCACTACTATTGTCCTTCTCTCTCGCCAATGTCTCTCCTGAGCCTGGAGTCAAGATGGTTTGGAGGAATGGGAATGAGAGCTGCCTAAAGGTGGGTGGGAGATTTATATTTTCAGGAATTACGTGGAGGAAGGAAGGCAGTACAATTCAAGGAAAGATCCAAGGAATGGGAATCTTGATAGAAAATTCACTTGCTTTATCTCTGAGAAATGCTTCCTAATTACGCACGTTTGGCGTCTGTGTTTTGTCCTTTCTTTGAGAGTGTGTGTTTATTTATTTAATTTCTTTTTATAGACGAGACAGTGTATCCCATTATAAAAGATGATATATGTCAACAATACTTACCTTCTCAAATCTCAACCATATTTTGAAACATCAAATATGGATATGGCTCCTCTGAATTTCCTGTAAATATTCAAATTGACAATTAAGGCACAGAAAGACCCCACCTGTCCAATAATCCATTCAAAAGCAATGCGTATATTATGCACTGGAGAGAAAATATAATATTTTTTAGAAAGAAAAAATGGAAATAACGAGCCGATTCATGGGTATAGCTTATAGAAAAAGAAAGCTTGTAAAAGTGGAGGTTGTTACCATGGATGTGCCACCATGAAATTGCAGAAAGTGAATGCAACATTGGTGACACAACCCTTATGAAGTCACCAGGCATTGCGTAAGATTACAATAACATCTTCTGGAAATTTGTAACAAAATTAAATGTTACAATATAAGTGAGTAAACTCCTCAAACAATCAACTCAACACGAATAAAATCATAATATCTCACCATATCTAGAGGATTATACAAATAGATTCTGGAAAATTTTGATTTACTATTCTAACCATCATTTAAAATTCTGAAGGATTTCATACATTAATAATGTCACATGTGGAACTCTTTGACCAGAAAAATCGAATTTTAAATTTTAACACCGAACAATATGGTCTTTTAAGATTATATAATCTTAATATACTATCGCTAATTTATCACGTATTCAAGGTATATTTTACTTTAATCACAAAAAGTACACCTACGTTTATAGAAGTCTTCCACTTTTTATATATGTATATGGTTAATAATTTTTCTTTTTCATACTATCCATAGGCAAACTACATGCTTTGGTATATTGTTTTTATGCTAAGCACATCTCCACAATCGCACTGTCTGCCTTGGTGACTACAGGGCTTCATAACCACTTTTTTTACACTGTATTTCAATCTTTTTCAGTTTTCATTGCTGGTTTTGTTTATCGTATCACTTTAGGAGAATTTTTTAAGATACTAATTGGCATCAGATTTACACATCATATTCCTCCAATTCCTTCTCTTCACATATATAATTTTATTTACTAATTTAATAGGTAATAATTTATTTACCATGTATGATTAGTGTACTTTCATTCACTTTTCCTGCTGTAATTCACGCGGATCTGTTCGAAATTACATAAAAATCATCATCTATAGCATATAATGTAGAAATCAATATAAATGAATAGAAAAGAGCATAAACGAACATAAATAATAACAATCACAATAATAATAATAATAATAATAATAATAATAATAATAATAATAATAATAATAATAACGAATAAAAATAAATAAAAAACAGAAATAAATGATAATTTTTATGTAACTTCAAACAGACCTATAACCAAAAAAATCATATAAGTAAATTGGTAGGTTAGAACTTCGCCCTTAAAAATTATATTATATTACAAATAAATATCCTAAAAATTATCTGGTTGAATACTAATTTTAATAGTCTAATTATTCTCATCCTAATGCTCCAAATGTAAAATTGTTAACCGTCCAAACTGTTATTTTTAAAGGAGTTTCGTAGAACTCCAAGTCAAAGCATCTTGAAATTCATCATGAAAAGTTAAGGTTTCGTTTGTTTTATTTGTCCTTTTGTTTTGGATGACTAATTTTTCTGTCCCCCCCAATTGATAGTTTAGCAGCCAAATTTGAAATTCTCATTTGGTAGACTATCTTTTTACTAGTTTTAATTATGACATATGACATCATATATAGCTTGTTCTTTTGTAAATTTACTATGTGCATCAAAATATTACTATCCAATTGTATACTTCAAATAATTATTATCAATTTTTGTAATTTGTTTAAATATATGATGTTAGGTTGTGTCCCGACTTTCAGCCTTGGTAAATTTCCTACAGCTAACACAAGCTGTCCGTGTCCATTAACACGGCCTGTGTCGAGTGTAAATCTTACACTGTATTTTGCTTTTCTCTTTGGAAATTTAATGGTATACTTTGTGGCCGTTCAAATCCCTTCGATTTTAGGAATGTTTCTCCTTTCATTGGGGTGTTTATTGTCAAATATTTACACGGAGTTTAATGGTGATTTATTTGGATTATTATTAACCAAGTTAGAAGGAGTTGTATTCGGCCAAAGTATGCCAAAGATCACCTCTCTATCCATCTTTCAAGTTTATATATATGGTGGTTCTTCAACCTTTTTGACTGTGGCCATTTCCCTACCATTTGTGGCTTTTTTGTGGCATTCAGGAGTGCTCTGAGGCACCTCACTTTTGTGATTATTTTAGTGAAGTGTTTAATACCGTTGTTAGCCTCCTACTCTTCTTGTAATCCACTATTCCACATATTATTGAGAGTTAGTTTGAGAAAATTTGGTTGTATTAATCTCGTGGAGCTTTTAGGTCGTTTGAGATTTGTTTTCTCTCTATTGTTAATTTCGTTGGAAATCTAGACCGTGTAGATCGTTTGTACTCTCACTTTTATGTCGTTGTTGCGGTGATTTTTCCTGTTTTGGGTTTCTAGTGTCCACCAAAAGATCATTTGATAATTTCAATAAAGATATTGGATACTATTAAATATTAAGAGCTAAAAATTAAGTATTAAAAATTGTTTAGAAGTTTAAGAAAACAAAATTTAATTGTTCATAAAAACTAACCTAATTATTCAATAAAAAATATCTACTCAGCAAAGTGGAAAAGGCGGCAAGTTGCAGACACGCCAAGCGTGGCTCAAGGAAGGAGCTTACAACAATATTGTAATTTGTAATTGTTACTTTATAATATATGTAATAATTTTCACATCAGCTGTTTATATTAGTAATTTTAAATTTTTTTCAATGAAATTGCTTATTTATAATAAAGTTATCAAATAAAAAACTAATTGCAGAAAGCATAGAGTTTATAAATTTCAAATTAGCTTGATTTGGATCCAAAAGCTTTGTCAGGAAGATAGTTTGCCAAAAACCTAAATTAATTTTTTGACTATATCAAAGAACTAATTTATTTGGATAAAAAAAATAATTTATTGAAAAGTTCTTCAAAAATTTACTAGCCAAACATGCTCATGAACCTAATATAGTAACACTAACATGTTGTCATTATGTTAACTTAGGCGATTTCAAATATCTTCAATTTTTAGGTAATTCGGGATAAGACTTTACATCCCGTAAAAATAAATTTTAAACTGAAAGTTATTAGTATTATTGTTGTAAGTTCAAAATGATTGCCAATTTATGTAGATTGTGCAATGTTCTTTCGTTCTTAAGAAGGATCATCACCGAAGATTGTAAATTAGCAAGTATTTGATGAAACCATTTATCGATAAATTACTAAATAAATAAAACAATTCTTACACAAAAAAAAAGCCGCAAAAAATATATAATTTTATATAAAAAACAATAAATTTATTACTCTGATGTATGAATGTGGATTATTTTACTCTAAGTGAGTCAAGCAGGTTATGTTTGTGGGGGACAGGTCAATCCAACCCTTAGATTTGTTTTGAAAAGTCAGGTCAAGTGCAATGGAAACTTTTGCTTTTTTAGTCCCTTAATTCTTCAATTTTATTGTTTATTGACTAATTAGGTAGCTATCGCTTTCTATCCCCCTCTCCATCTCCATGCACATAACTTATTATATTTTAATTCTCTAATAAATAAAAAATGTTGTATTGCTAAAATTTTATTTGATTAGTGATATAAAAAAAAATTCATTTGATTTGTTACATGAAGTTGTTCCATCTGAAAATAAATAAATAAATAAATAAATAAAGGGTGATATTGTGAGATTTTCATAATTACATTCTAGTATAACATCCTCCCTTTTGCCATGTACAAAACTAACACTAATCTTGATTTTGTTTCATCACATTAGTTATGTTTAACTGAAAAAATAAATGAGTATCTTATGAAAAGCATTATTTGAATTTTAGATTTTAGATTTTTACAAACAAGGAAAATTAGAGAATAATGAATTTTTATATAAAGAACGACATAAATATTAATATATATCTGTAACTTTTAATTTGTATGTAATTCTCCAAAAAATTTTCTAACACCTATTATTTTTAAAATGATAAAAAGAAATTTAATTACTTGTAAAAAAATAATTTTAAAACTAATAAATGGAAGCCATGACGAGCAAAATGACGTAATTACAATAATGTATAAATTTTGAAATATTCAGTGGAGCATATCCTCTCAAGAGAGAGAAAAGAAAATTAGGCTCACAAAACTCACCCCTATTTTATCGTTCGTCCAATCATCTCGTAATATATGACAAAAATTAAATACTCCGAAAGCATATAAGATATTCTACAATAATGGCAACAACACGGATTAGTGATTAGATAAATTTGTTGATTCTCCTAGCAGAATTGACCAACGTGGGCAGATGAAACAAGTATAATTAAGAAAAATTTATTGGTTGATTGATTGATTAATTAATTAATTAAATAATGAATTTATTAGGTTTTTCACTTGGACGGCTAAATGTTTGAGAATTATCCTAGCCCTAGCCCTAGGTTGGTGCATACATTTTGAGTATCTTTATTTATAATACCGAGTGGTTTTTGTTTGCATTATTTATGTTCCAACTTTACCCCACCATCTTCTCCCCTCTCTCATCCCTGGACAATGTTTTTAGTACTCTACGTATCATTAAAATATGTTGGTTTTATCTTTTAAAATTAACAGTTATTGCGGTTATCTGTTGTTATAATTAGCAGTTATAATTGCTATGAGCATGTTATAGTAGTTATGAGCGATTATCAGCTATTATAATGATAATAATAATAATAATAATAATAATAATAATAATAATAATAATAATAATATATTGGGAAGCAAGAAACAAGAGTGTTTTCACTGGTAGCAAAGCAGATGGGAAGGGCATAAGTATACAAGCCATATGCCTGATTAGAGCAAGGATAGCTTACCTCGCCAAAAAAAAAAATATGTAAAAATCACAAAGTGCAGCAAATCTTGAATTCACTTATGATCTAAAGCCTGAACTATACACCATGTTCTCCTTTTAGATGATTGTAAGGTGGATAATTATTGCAGTTTGGTAATGTGAAATCTTCCCACTATTATTACCAAAAATATTATTATTATTATTATTATTATTATTATTATTATTATTATTATTATATGAGTTTATAATTAGTTGTTATATTGGATAATTGTTATAGCGGTTATAACTAATTGTTATGATATGCTATAGCGGTTATGAACGTTTATTAGTGGTTATGAGTGTTTATGAGCAGTTAGCGTTTATAAACGCTTTTATAAATATTAATTGGAACAGTAATTTATCCCGTTGGATATCCATACATGCTTATCTTTCTTTTTTTAGCATAGATAGTAGTTTTGGAGAAAATGAAAAATACCACATCATCTATGTGTAATAAATAAATTGTTGCGTCATTAAATGGTAGAACTTTCTATTTAAAAAAATAGTAAATACATTGTAACACGGAGTAACATGTAGACTCTAAAAAGGCACTTAATCATTCACATCATGATATTGAAGAATCTTGGAAATCTATATGCACCAATACAAAGGGAGTAACTTCTTGTTAGATTCTTAGGTACACACATGAAGAAGTCAATCAAATTGTAATTTTATTCTGAAATATTTGTAATTTTGCTGTAAATCTCTAAGTAGTGGGAGTAGTTAAGGAATGCATTATTATAGTAGACCTAAAGTTATCTATTTTTTTCTTGAATGGGTTAGGATTAAGATATAGAAGCTCCTTTCTTTTCGTTTTTTTCTTTTTGAAGGGGAGGGGGTTGTCTATGAGTGAAAGGTCCGGGGGAGGGGGAATTATTTAGACTTTCAATTAGATCACGTTGGTCAATGGTATATGATAATCCATTGATGACTGACTAGGATCCAAAAGTAATGATGTCAACTTACGTTTACCACAACAGTATAGTTGATGTTAGCACATATGTAATCTTATATATAAATAAAAGAGCTAAAAGAGTATAATTAAGAAAAATTATTGGATAAATGAAAGGGTAACAAAATAAAGTAGAAAATGTAATTTTTTGGAGTTTTTAAAGGTATTGTTTATTTATTGTATAATGAAAGTAAGTATATCAGTAATAGAGTTTAAGTGAAATGTTATAAATTGTAACAGTAATGAAAAATTAAAGACGAGAAGGAGCTACTAAAGTAATGTCTATTATTTAAATTTTTTAATGTCAATTTAAGATAGAATGTTGAGTTCACTTAAACAATAGGATTAAATTTGGTTTTCTAATAAAGATGGAGAAATCAGTTGAAAGTAAAACCAATTTACCTATATTCTCACATGATTAATTTACCTATCAAACTTAATTTGTGTAGAGGTGAATGCAAAATGTTGACTTGTGCTGATTGGAGAGATGATTATTTGTGCATTCAATCTGTTGAGTTGATGGTTGATATGCTTTAAAAGTAACGCTAAAAAATAAAAACTAAAAGTGATTAGTCTAACCTTAAATTAATTTTTTTTATCATTAATAAGTTTCATTAAGGTAAAAAAAAAAAAAATATTACAATTGTAAGGCCAACATATAAATACAATGAGACCATCTTCAAGGCTAGAAAATAAGAAACAAAATCTTGCAAAGATGAAAGAATCAGATTCTGATAACCTGTACAATAATTAAAGTACTTGATAATCTACTTAAGACGAAGCGAATAAGAGAATAGCTCGTACCTACTACATCATTATATTAGGACTTGCTGCACTTAAGTTTGAAACCTTGTTCACTAATTTGTTCAGTTTTATCAGATAATCATCCTAACTAACATAATGAGACCGGTATTTGTCAATTTTATGCTCTTGTTTAGTATGGATTGGGCAATCAAATATTGCACTACACTGATAACCTTTCTAAGGTGAATAAACCCTAGTATCAAATCTTTGGTACAAGACAATCCTCCCACTGCACACGTAAACAATACTGGGAAATTTCTTAACTACATTGTATAACATTACACCCTACCAAACACGACGTTCGGGTGATATAAGGAACCGATTACAATAGCAAACTCTATTAAAATTTTAGGGTGACATATGGAACTGATTACAATAGCAAACTCTATTAAAATTTTCAGATTATTCACGTTTCGGTTAGGCAAACACCATGATTCTCTAGCTTAGTTTTCCAAGGGCAATTGTGATCGCACTTGTGAAAAAATAGTGAAAAGATTGACAAACCTCATCTTTACATAAACTAATTCTATGTACTAATACTTATATGATTTCTTTCCTATCTGCAGGTTCTAATTCATGTAAGATAAAATTTAAAAAAAAAAAAGGAAGAAAGAAGAAAAACCAAACCTCATGGCAATAAAACCTTGCCGCTCAACCTGTACTGCGTAGTGTCTCAACACCATTACAAATTACAAATAAAACCTATTTTCACCTTCATCATCCCACATCCTAAAGAAGGCGTCACTCTCATTACCATCTTGCTCTGGCTCTTGTTTGAAAGAAAGTTTCACTCCCAAGCTTTGATCATGTTCTGAACCCTAAATTGTGTCTGGGTTACCATGATCAATCTTGTTTCCTGCTCGCATGTAACTGGTTTGCCCAAAAATGCCACTGTGGCCCTATCAGTTCATTAATCCTCATACTGACCCGAGCATTTGGTTCACCTGGAAGAACATTCAAAGAAAAACAAATTCAATCCATAGGAAAACATGTGGTGAATGTCATGAGATTTTCTTTTACTTTGGACCAGCCTTCAGCTGACCAGTAAGGTAGGCTCTGGGCCAAGGAGTAAGAAGAAACAAACCCAAACTGGGACAATCAAGGAAAATTGCCAATACTTTGGCTCAAAATCCTCCAATTTTATTGAAGTGAACACCCACAAAAATAATGCGCATGAATCAAAACCAGAAAAGTAGAAAAGTTGGGCCACCCTGTATAAAATTTCCAGATTCCCACTCACAAAAGCCCATCAGTTTGCCTTGGCTACCCCCACTTGAAGTTGAAAGGTGGCATAAATACCGTCATGCCAACTTTTAAAACATCACCAAACCATGGCATGTTCTTATCAGTTTTAGCTCACACTAATCACTAGGCCATTTGATTATACAATCAAGTCCAAGTATTCGAAGTAATAACCAAAGCAATCTCATCCAACCAGTTTGTGAAGAATGAAACCACATCTATCAATACTATGAAAATCATTCAGCAGGAACAAAAAGAATCTGAGGATCATATATATGCAAACAGATGCATTCAGTACCGCTAAGACATTGAGGCAGGCAGCTATCAGAAGTTGTAAATAAAGATTTCCGATTGATATGATGACCAGTTAGGTGGATCATTCTTTCAGTCAGCATCCAGTCAATCATAACATTTACAGCTGTACGATTTGACCTAGATTTGGAGAGTAGATGTCGCTCCTAATTCTTTATGTTAATGCCAATTTTGCAACAAAGATTAACATTGACTCATCTTTCCCAAAATTTAGAACACTCTGAAAGACAGATTACACACTTACCGTGGAAATTTAGAACTAATGGCCACATGGGGAATGCTGAACAGAACCAGAAGAAGCCTTCTCAAACACTGAGACTGTACTTATGGTTGAGTACTATGTGCATCAGCTGGCATGATCTGTTGTTACCTCCAAGGTTTTCCGCTTTCTCTTTACCTCAGCTTCTCTAGCTATCTGAATATCTGAAGGCCAAAACATCTGATATACAACTTTGCAGAGAAATCGTGGAAGCAATGCAATAGTGATGATAAGCACAATAGTAAGCCAATAGGTAGGCGACTTTGCCAGATGATATATTGTCCTGCAAACAAAAAGGAATAACCACATTACACGTGCACAATCAACAATGACCAAACAAAAAAGTGAAAAGTTGCACACATCAGAACCAAGACTGACCAGTAGTTGGGAAATACAGGTATAGAGTCCAACACCACCATACAGGCATATGTAATGATTATTGATCCCCATACAGCAGCATGGGTGATAACTACCCAGCGCTGAACATCCATTGCCAAGTGCATGTTAACAAGGATTACAACAGAAATGGTCCATAAACTTCCCAAACTCCAAATATCAATAGTGCTCTCCATATAAGTAAACAGAGGTATATAGAAGAGGACAAGACTCTGCCATAAGGTGTCAAGCATTGTTATCCAGAAAAGCTGTAAATTATAGCTCTCTTGTCTGTGGCCTGCACCATAGAGCTTTGGATGCTGAAGCAATGTCTTATGGCTCAAGTCCTTGTCCAGAATTCCGACAACAATAGTGGGTACTGAAGTGTATATGACAGAATAAAAGACACTGCTCCAATCTGTCAAAGCCTGAGTTGTTGAGAAAGCAGTGCACAAAATATACCTGAGACAAGAAACAAATTACAAGTTAGCAGTACTGGTTTTTTTGGGTTCCAAAATTCTCGTTCTATCACACCCGCGCCCTCCCCCACCCCCGGTGCGGTTTCCTTTTTCTTTTCTTTTTTTTAGAGGGGGTGATTGTGATTGGTTTAAACTACAAACAGTGGCAACAGAAAATTCACCAAGAAAAAAATGCTCATCAATGTTGAGATATTGGATGGCGAAAAATCACTATGTACTATGGCACAGATCATGAAATCAAATAACCATATTTCACAGATGAGTTTTCTTTTTCTTTTTGGTGCCAATATGTTCGAAATATCTAGCCCAAGTAACAACTGCAAATTTGATAGAGGATGAAGACATGTTCTCAATATCATGATTTCTATTTAAAGGATTGGTCAAAAATTCTTTGACTGCACTATCAAAAAAAAAACCGTAACCCTATCATCGTAGCACTAAGAGATCACAGCAGGGAAAAAAATTTGGGAGAAAAAATGTACAGCATGACCAAACTCAATGAACTTCAAGTCTATTATAGTTGAACACAGAACAGCAATGTTTGTGGAATTAAAGAAACACATATGTGTCCATGGAAGAGGTTATCTTCACAAGTAGAGTGGTCCGAGAAAAGGGAGCAAAGAGATACAGTCCTAAATCAAAGGCAGTTATATTGCTTGAACTAGGAGAGAAGAATAAGTAAAAGTTTTGGACCAAATCTCTGACAAGACCATTAGATCATACAATCATAAAGTTGCCCCATGCGGAATAAGCTATTCACACCAATCTTTTCTAAGAATTACTACAGCTTAAGCGAGTAGGACATCCAGCCCTAGACTATGTAAATACAAAACAATTTATTAACTCATCTGAGCCTACATCTGGTGAATAAGTAGCAAAGAAACAGTTTTTTCTCAAACAACAGACTTCCCTATCCCTACCATAAATAAGTCAAATTCAGCTCAATAAGAAACCAAAAGGAAGAAAGTATAGCAGGGCAACTGCAAGTGAGCAACATACAGTACATTGTCACTAGAATTCATCAAAATTGGGGTCAGGCAGATTGGAGTCAAGGTCAGGAAGTGATCCTGTCAGACATCCTGAGCCTAACCTCACCAGAAATTTAGGGCCACAAACACCAATTACAATTTACAATACCCTTGCCAATGGGACCAAGTCGTAAGCCGACCTAAGCCCACGCATAAAGTGTTGTTTCAGCTGGTTTAACCAAAACACATCAAGTCAGGAAAAAAAAATCATGTTAGGTTAGGTCAGATACCCAATATATTCCGGTAGGATTAGGTTGAACTTCTATTAGAGGTGCTGAGCTTTGTGTTTTTTTTTTTTGTCAGGGAGTGGAGGTGGGGGGCAGGCTCGGCAGACCCTTGATCCTTTATCAGACCTAATATTCACCTATTCATTGATCTTCCTTCAGAAGTATCTCAATCCACCAAAAAATCTGTAGAAACTTTTTTTTTTCTTCGAAAACCTTTTCAGTAAAGGGAGAAAAATAATTATCTAAAAACACAAGAAATAAGATAGTACGAGTACATAGCAAACAAATAAAACAAAAGGAATAAGGACAACACAAGTAAAACACAATCAAATATGCAAATCTAGTTATTAAAAAGAGTACATGTTCCACAAACTCCTATCATGGGTAAGAGACTCTAATCCTATACATCCACAAACTCATATCATGGGTGATGCCCTCCATAAGTTGCAACTTAACCAAATATAGGCCCTGTTCCATTTGGTTGTAAGGAACTGTAAAGTTGTCAACACCAGCAGGAGTTGTAAGAAGTTGAAATAATTTGCAAGGATGTAAGCTAAAGCTCAAAGGAAGAGGGCCATAGTCTTGTAACTTAATTCCAATTCTTCCTCCACTTTTTTCACCCCGGTATGTTGATTCTCTCACACGCGAGAGGTGCATCTAAATCTCGCTTGTCAATTCTTTGCCTCTATTGGTGCTACTCTTACTTTTTGGCTAACCACTTCATTTCCAATCCTACCAATCTTGTATGTCTAGAAATCCAAAGAATCATCCTTATCTCCGCAACCATTGAACTTGAGTACTCTTAATGGCCAGCATTTTGAGCTATACAACAAGGCTAGTCTAGCCATATTTTCTTATTGCACAAGACGTCAAATGCATTTCTCCACATCTATCATCATACCCTCATAGTGAACAATAATCCTCATTGATTACCCCTTGCCTTGTAAGATCAAAACCCCAAGTAGTTACACGTCTCAACCCTAGATACCACAATATCTCCTCTCTGTTCAGTTATCAACCTGCTTAGCTCTAAATTGTTAAGACTCCAGAGTGTAGGCAATCATTAACTCCTTCCATAGTCTAATTGATATAAACTAATGTCATTAGCTAATAACATGCACCACAATACCTTATTTTGAATCTTTCTGGTTAGCTCGTCTTGATAGAGAACAGTATAATCTGATACCAAGTTGATGAAGATTGGGTTGGGAAAGAAAGGAAATTAAAGAAGAAAAGGAAAATCGCCATTCCCATGCTGGAAGCATTAGCATCTCTGTCCGCAGCAATAATAATTCAATGTATTCAATATTCAATGTTTGGTAAGAGATAATGACAAAGCTCATAAACCCCTTATTTATAGGTAAGCAACCTTAATGTAACACAATATCAATATGGTGATAAAGGTAATCATTTCAAATTTTTTACAATATATACTTAGGTAGGGGTACTAAAATACGTGTTATACCAATGAGGTTTCACCGGGGGATGAGACTTGAATGAAATGCTAAGGCAACCATTTCTTTATGAATAGGCTTCTTTTAGGCCAGGTTAGATTTCAATGAATTTTTGGACCTTAAACCATATTAAGAATAAAATTTTCAGGTAATTGTACCTATTTCTGAAGTCAAATGTAATAAACAGTTATATTTGCATGATCCATCGTCATTCATCAACAGTCGGAATTATTCTAGCTATGGTGGTTGCCAAGAAGTATTACCTCAGTTGACATAACCATACACAGTCCACCACCCAGCCTGCCACAGGCTACTGCTTCAACAATTTTCTGTATCTCATTTTTCTTTTTCTTTTTCTTTTCTCTGGCAGCCACAACAAGATGCCCTCGGAAAAACCAAAATACCTAACCCACAAGTACACCCAAAAAAATGTGTTTCCTACATTTTACTGAAACTGAAGAACCTAAAAAGGCATCACAAGCCAACAACGTAATCTCAGTCCACAGCACCACATACAATTATCCAGGGATAATGAAACAGACCCTCAAGATGGACTCACTTTGACTGAGAAATGAGAAGAATTTGAGCACAAAGAGTGAAGTATAATAATTAAGTAACTGCATGTACATCACAGAACTATAACCAAGAAACACTGAGCAAATCATTGAAATCCAAAATCAGCTTATGCGTACCAGAATAGCATCAGCACAAAAACAGCATTCCTGTAGAAATTGTAGAGAACCAAGTAACCAACACGATGATAATTCCAGTGCCCATGCACTAGAAGCAATCTTTTCAGAAATCGGAACTGCCCCATAGCAAAATCTGATGCCATCACTGCCTGGCGTCCTTCCTGACCACATATTCCGACCCCAACATCCGCCATTTGAATCATTGAAACATCATTGGCTCCTAGGTTAATTTTTAGTAAAACATAATCAATTATTTACTTCATTGAACACAAACAGACAATATGGATACTGAATGTCCCCCAGGCCCCCAGCAGACACTCACGCACGCACATGAACACATGCATGCACTTACCATATCTCAATGTACAACACCAAATGAGAATCATGCATTTGCCACGCATCCCCCACAACATAGCAAACATACAGCAGTTGTTAAACTCAGAATAAAACAACTTACCATCACCTATTGCGAGTGTCAAATCATCTGTCCGACTCTTGATCAAGTCAACTATCCCGGCCTTCTGCAAGGGTGCAACACGGCAGCAAAGCACAACTTTGCATGAAGTCGCAAGTTCAAAAAGCTGTACCATGACAAATCAGGAGATTGACTCATACAGTTGAAAAACAGTTATTATGCTCAGAAATTATATCAGTGCAGCAAGAATAAAAGCCATTAAGTCAAAACAATATGGCCTACAACATGCAAGTGATGCATTCTATGAAACCTGTTATGGCATCCAAAAGTAATGAAGCAGATTAATTACTATAGAGCAGCTAATAAAGCAGAAAAAAATAATGTAGACAAAAGATGAAATAGAAACATGCCTCTGACTCTAGATCTTTCTCCAAAATGTACACCAAACTATTGCCATCTATAATGAGCGCTAATGAAGAACTTCTCATGTCCTCCATCTCTGGGCTCCATGAAACTGAATTTGTGCTCTTTGAATCAACAGGAATCTCAAGATAATCACGGGCAGGATCCTTTCTCCATTTCATATTCTGATCCTCACAGCATCCTGATCTAACAAAATACCTTGCCTTGGCCTCAGCCAAGAGATTTCTGCAATCCTGTTCCGAGGTTCCATTGATAATGATCTGCTGCATATCAGCTGTCAAGAGTTTACAAGAAAGTCCAATGGAAATGGCTGTCTCCTGCTTATCGCCCGTTAACACCCAGACCTTAATACCCGCCTGCCTTAGTGACTCAATAGCTTCAGGTACACCATCCTGTAATTTGTCCTCAATACCAGTGGCCCCAAGTAATCTCAGGTTGCACTCTATCAGAGCTGCCGTTTGACGTAGTTTTGCAGCCCTGTCGGTCAAAGAAGTGCTAGCATCCTCATACTTCCGCTGCCACTCCTCAAGTTCCACATCAGTAAGATCTCGTGCAGCCAAGACTAGTGTACGCAAACCAACTGATGAATATTGACCAAGATGATTCTGAGTGGCAGCTTGAACATAATCATCCTCATCCATGGCTCTTGCCAAAGTACTGAACATAGAAGTATCAGCACCTTTCACTAGTACCTTCACGGAATTGTCGGGAAATCTAATCACAACAGACATTCTTTTACGCACGCTATCAAATTCATGCAGACCCAGCACATCCAATCTGCATTTACAATTTAAAAAAAATGGATATTAGAAAAATGGTTATTGTCTGTGTCTTGAACATGTAATGACACTTTCCAGTTTCAGTAAAAACAGCACAAACATAGGTATCAATTACCTACTATAACACCACCCCCCTCCCAAAACATAAATAAACAAATAAACACCCGTATAACGAACTCGCTGAGTTAAAGACAAAAGGCATCCACACCATTTCCGCTACAAGAACCACCCGTCCCCTAGGGTAGAATTGCACAATATTAAAGATGGAAACTACGCTGAATATTTGGCACATTCCTCCAGAGTATATTAACAGCTTCCCACTTTTCAAAGTCTCACATGCACTAGGCTTCCCTGTGGAGAAAACATTTCAAGCTCAATAGAAAGGGTTGCACAGAGGGCTCGAAATGAGCCAAGCAAATTTGTGAATCATAAGCTCTCACAACTAGGCTATACTGGAAGCTTGACAAGCTTAACCAAGGCTTCTGCAGGCTCAAGCTCCTCAGTCTTAAAACCCAAAAAAAAAAAAAAACCTCAATGACTTAGAGAACTCCACTTAAAGTAGAACTGTAAGCCTCATAAGAACCTGTACCATTTAAATGGAGACAGCTGAACTCAGGATCCAACATCAAGAACTGAATTCATCAAGACACCCCAAACCACCAAATGGAGGGTGGTGGTCTAGCGACATTTTACTTGCCTTCCAATCACAGAGGTGTGGGATTCAAATCCTATTAGGACAGTTGGGAAGAACACCCCCCTCCCCCAAGAAAAAGAAAAAAATTCCCCTCTTTCCTTCAAACACTACCCCAGTAGGGTGTGTTATGGGAGACAGGCTGCAAATCTCAAGCTACTATTTTTAATTTTTTTGATAAGGAAACAGAAGAATGGATGCAAAGAAAGCATCCTACAAAAGGCAGTCCGTCTCCCCCAAATCTCAAGCTATAAAAATCCTCTTTAACTCCATTAATATCTCTGGACTCTCCTCCAATTTCATATCTCATCTCGACCACCACTCATTTTGTATCATTATAGAGAGATAAAGGTGGTGACAGTGTACTTTGTACCAAAAGGAAACGCAGGGAAGATGGAAATCTGTAAACATAAGTTTTCCCTTGAAAGTTATTACGTTAAATATCTCAAATTTAGGAATAAAGCAACCTGGAGTTCTGCAGAATTTGTGGGAGTAGAGGCTTGTTAGCTCAAATAAAGAGTCGAACCTCAGGCACAATTTTTTAGGCTCAACAACATCAAAAATCAAGCCCAAAGAAAATTCACAAGCTGCGCTCATTTCCTACCCTAGTTACAAACATATCGAGTTACCAACTTCGAACAAAATTGTATGACATGGTTTAACCTAAATATGAATCCATGCCAACAAATTGAAATAATAGTTGGACAAGATGAATATTTAATATCCAAACTTATGAAAGCAAGAGCTGTTTGAGGTCCAATGTTGTTCGATGCACATATCATCATGGTCTGCCAACCAAAATTTTATTTTTTTTTCAAAGGAGCTTTATTCAGAATGAGCTCAGCTCATACCTGAGCTTTTCTCCATTCACATCAATCACAATGTGCCCAGAAGTGCGCTCAAAGAGAGTGTATCCGTAAGCCGATGCTGCAGCAACCAGGGCTTGTTCATCGGGGATTCACCCTGGTAATCAATACTAATATCTCCTCTAGTATCACTTCCTGCACAGCCAAGAGATGCACTTTGATCGAAAATAGGAATAACTGTGTTACACGCAGCCAACGTCAGGAAGAACTCATGGGCTGCCATTCTATCCTCCCGATTTGACTTATTGTGCAACAATTCCAAAAGTTCAAAATCAACATCTACTTCAGATTTGAGCTTCCATCTACTGATAGGCACAAATGTTGCCCCGGTGACTCCTGCACACACCATAAAGAAAAAGGAGGTTTATAAGAGAAAACGGATTTTTCTTATTTGTTACAAACTGGAAAAATAATGTATGCATTCATTGTTTTCCTAAATACTGTCTGCTAGTGAACCCTTTTCCACATCAGATGGCCAAAAACCAAACAAAAAAAGACTCTTAATGCATACAGGTATGTCAGGGGTACCAAGGGACCAGAACCAACTCAAATTTGTTTGAGCTCCAAAGTTATTAAGTTAATAAAATTCAACAACAAAAATAAAATACAATGAGGTTTACAGTGAGCAAGAGAAGAATTTGGTTTATCGACTAAATACAAATTAATGCTCCAAATCATCAAAACTCTATATCCACAAATACACGATGCTGATTAGAGTGAACATAGCTAGACCATAGCTATGTTGAGCAACTCAAAGTCATCTCAACATAGCCAGAAAACTTAAAAACACATTTTATCATTTTAAGAAAATTATGAACATCCAAAATACGAATCCAAAAAATGCCCCCAAAAATCCAATCTAGGCCAGGGGCGCAGAAGGGCCAGGAGGTCAAATGTAGCAGTCTCACCCTTGAAATGCAAGAGGCTATTCCATTGGACCTTATAGATTAGAAGTCATGGACAAGAAGCACTACAATAATTTATTGAGGCATTTTGCTTTAGTACAGTGTCATCCGAAAAAATTGCCCAAAGGTGGGCTTTTCAGCTATTGAGAAAGTGGGAGTTAAATTACGAACATCCAGATGTCTTAAAAACAATGCCAAACTAGGAATTTGATACAGGTTTCATTTTCATAACGATTTATCAAGAGATTAGGGAAGAGAGAAGGTTAGGGATTAAAAGAAAGAGGAAAGCGGATAGAAATGTAGAGGAACGGCAGAGGTAAAGAGAGGAAAAAGGAAAGGAAACATGAGATAGGGAAACAAACAATCTTAGTTGTGTACCTAAACAACTAATCATAATTCATGACTTTCTATGAAAGTTAATTTATTTAAAATTATAGAAGACTAGGAAAACAACTTGTTCAAATAAATCAAAACAGAAAGGAAAACAAAATCTTACTAAAATATGCCTGAATGACCTTACATTGATTTTCTAAAAATACCCAATAAAAGTACCATCAAAATTACCCTTTTTTTGTGTGTGCATACTCTCCCCCGCCACCCCCCAAAAAAAAAAAAAAGAAGAATCCACTCTCAAGTCCTTACTGATCAAGATGCTGCAAGAGAACTCAATCAAGTTCCTTCTTTACATTAATTTAACCCAAATATTGCAATTGGTTTTTCAGTATCAAGCAAATGCATTGACATAAACAGCTGTCTTTACCTGCAACACTCCGGCCTCTTGAGGGTTCCGTATTGGAAGATAAGGGTCCATAATTCCTGCCATAGACACTAGCTACCCTAAATTCCATTTTGTTTTGAGTAAGCGTCCCAGTCTTGTCCGAAAATATATAGCGGATTTGACCTAAGTCCTCATTGATGTTCAAAGATCTACACTGGAACCGTGAATCACTGCTGCTGTCATACATATGCCTGTCTCCTATCATGAAGTAGGATTGACCAAGCCGAACCAACTCCATAGTGATATAGAGCGAAATTGGTATCATTATCTGGAAGACGATTATGGAACTCAAGAAAGCGAAGAATGTTTCCATAGGAATCCCATAATATTTGTACTTTTTTCCAGTATCTCTCCCACCTGCAAAGTATGTTTTCCGATAATAAGGTAGAGCATCAAGCTGCTCCTTGTGGCGTACAAGCCAAAGGCCCATTCCAACGGCCACAACAGAACACATGATCAAAAGAAAAACAGACAACCACAAAGTTTCTCTATTCATGTGGCCTTCCAACTTGCTTCTTTTAGCAGGGGAAGCGGCACTGTTCAGCATTGCTTTTGTTTCCTGACCAGTATATACCACAACACCAATTGCCCAGTCTGTGTTCTTCAGCTGACAGCCACGCAAAATGATGTTTGATTGGCTAAGAGGAAATTTATGTCCTTCGAAGTCCATGTTTGCAGTAAACTCATATATATTTCTGTTTGGCTGTTCACATCTGATCAGCCCTACAACTATGTCGCCTCCAGCAACAATTGATGCCGTTTCTTGCCTGGCATACCTAGTCTTCAGGTTAGATTCACCATCCAAATTCATTGTTTGAATGTATGCAATGCCACTAGGATCACTTGTTCCCAATAAGACCATGTCACAAGGAATTGTTTCATCAGCACCTATCTTCACAATTTCACCAGCCTGGATGTCCTTCCATTTCTTCATCTCAAAAAGCTCTGATTGAAGCACAAGAGCCTCCCTGTTGTTCTCCTTCCTGTCTGATCTGTGTCTCCGCCAGTCTTCATACCCATCTTTTATGGCAGTGACACTAAGCACGAACAGAAGCGGAAATAGAGACACCGTTCTCCCAAAGACTGCAAGAGGAGGAAGCTGGTTGAGAGCAGCTATGGCTAGGAAATACAAATAAGCAACACGGTGGAACTGGATAAAGAGATTCTTGGGCAAAAATTGAAGATGGTGTACTTGCTAGTCCGAATCTCATTACTAGTGAATTCATACTTCTCATTCGTCTTCCTTGGATCACTAACGTAAATTAATCTTGGACTTTGATCCCGAAAAACATTATCATCCAACTGACCACTCTTGTGGTAAAACGGCTGAGACTTCCTCAACTTCTCCTGCACCCCAGACGTAGCGCCTGAGATTTCAAAGCTTGTTGGATGACTTGTTTGCTCCATTCCACCCCACGACACTAGGCGTTTGCGGTCCCGCGTGGGGTGTTGTGCGGACAATTGCTCAGGGAAGTAAGAATCAACAGAATAAAACCGTTTCTTTCTAGAGCCAGAAATGGAGGGCTGTTCAAGAGCTCTCTCAGAAAACGTACCGTCAATGACAAGGATCTCCTCACCCTCTTTCACGTCGAACAGGTCGGTTTCTTCCACAAGGCTGGAAGAGGAGATTGAGGCATTTGAACTCAGACAGCTCAAGTTACTAACTGTAGATCGACGCTGAGGCGCCACATAAGAAGATTCTGATGATTTGAGTAATGGCTCATCACCAGTAGTCATAAATAATTCTCCAACGAGGACATTGGAGATTAATAAACAAGGATTGTAACAGCTCTAAAAGCAGTAAAATGACACCAAAAACATCACGTATTTATTCTTCCCACATATCAACTGTATAGAGTAGATGATTCTGCATTTGCATCACCCATTGGCAACAATCATTCTCACCACTTTCTTCCTGTCTTCATTCGATATTACCCATTGAAGGATCCACCATAATCATGCCAAGTAATCAATCTACCAAAATCCCTTCCTGCACTTGCTCTGTAACGATCAGAAAGCTCAATTAAGCATCACAAAGGCGGGGCCTAAATAAATGAACAAATGGGAAAGGATGATGATCAGAACCACACAATTTCAACTGATTTCATTTAATTTTCGTCTAAAAGCAGATACTCATTGCTTCTCAGTATCTAACCAAAGCCTCTCCACCTAATTTAATTAGTCTAGATGTGGATAAAAAGGAACACCCTAAAACACAGCAATTTTCAGGAAATTAGTGCACCCCTGATCAAACAAACTCCCAATTCAGTTTAGCTTAATCCAGGACCAACTTAATTTTACCCGATTCCCCACAGGCATCAAACTACCAGCTTTAAATTTAATTGCATAATAACTGCGAATACAATATTATTTCCTCAAAGCTGAAACTAATAAAACAAGAGAGAAAGAGACTCACCGGTTATGGTTGAGTAAAGAAAGGTCGATCCAGAAAAGAAAACACACTGGGAGAGGAACCCCGAACAATTCACCTCGACAATTGAAAAAGAGAAGCTCGATGGATTATATGATGAGATTGCCCAATTCAATGGGCACTGAACACGAAAAATCAATTGCGAAATCAACAGCCTTTTTCTCGCAAACCTCTGATAAAATGACAGCAGATCTGATCTCGCCGTATCAGATCTCTTACTCTTGAGCCTTGAATCCCAGAATGGGGATCAAATTTCGCTGCTGCTTCTCCCCTCAAGAGGCAAGACTGAATCAATCCACTTCAATTGACGCAAAAAGCAAAACTTGGATCAAAAAAATTAGGGTTCTTGTTATCTGAATCAAAGAAGGTCCATTCACAGTGCTGGTGAAGTGGCTTGCACGGAGAGAGAGAGACAGCACAGCCAGACGAACAGACACAGGAGGGAGGGAGAGAGGAAGAGAGAGAGAGAAGCTGAGGGAAACCCACCATGTAATTAGAAGGTAAATGGGCATATTTATTGTCTCTTGCTAAATTCCAGTTTTTGCCCTCGTGTTTTATGGTCCAGTAGTGCCACTGTGCCAGGAGTCTCTGTAACTGTTGGGGCTACTTTTGGCATTTCGTTTTTAATTAATTTGCCTTTTAGTGCGTAATCAAAGGTAAGCGGTGAGGACAAATTTATCTTCAAAAAACTAAATCATCTCCATTAATTGCTGCTACTGCTTTTCTCCTGTTCTGTGCTCGTCATCTATAAATTGGACTAGAGTGATTTTTAAAATTAAACTTATTATACACACAATGAAGAATTTGAATAGATAGATTTATATATTTTCTTATTTTATTGGATTTAAAATCTCGAGAGTATATTTTGATATTTTTTATTTGGTGTTTTATTAGGAAATGGGGTAATTGGTTGCTAATGATCTAGGCCCTATTCGACAACAAGCGTTTGGAGTAAGCTTTTAACGTTTTTACTAAGTCAAAACACTAATCAACCAAATATTAACGTTCGATAAGGTAGTGTTTTAACTAGCGTTTGCAATAACTTTTAGCGTTTCAAATAGTGTTTCGAAAAGCTAAGAATTTGAAAGTAACGTTTTGTATTTTTTAATAAAAAAATCCCTTCATTAATTTATATTTGACAAATTATTTATATCATTTTTACGTCAATTTAAAATAATCAGCTAACTCAACCGCTAAATTTACCGAACACATTTATTCAACCGCTCAATTGAACAGGTTATCCGCTAACGACTAAAATCTATCAGATTATCATTGCCTAAACAACTATCCGCTACTAAAACACCTCATTTTGCCGAACAGGGCCCTAGTCCGTTTGTAACCCTACTTTTGTAGTAGTCAATTGTGTGGGAAGAGTACGTCATAAAAAATATATTTATGAAACATCCGATCCGATGATATGTATGAGTTTATTAACTCCATTAGAATATAACATTCCCCTTTTTATTAAAAAAATATATTCGAACGTATAAAAGAATTAGTTATACTCTACAATGTGTCTTATTAATATAAAAGATATATAATGATTGGTGAATTACAACTTCCGTAACGTAATAAGGGAGTAGAAATGTCCGAGACATATAATAATAAGACTAAATCAGATAATTCAAAGAATTAGAACAAACCTTTGTCCTTGAATGAACTTATAGAGTTTGCAGAGAATCTGCAGTGTCCTATTTACATGGAATGAATTTACAGAAGTAGCAGCTAGTTTTGTGAATAGGTGGACGTTTGTTGACAAATAGAAGCTAAATGTGATCGACAACAATAGGTGTGAGATCTCTACGGATATGAATATGAGGAGGCTGTGCTTGTGGACATGTAGCACATTGGGAGTAGCTTAGCTTTTCATCTGTGGATTTATGCAAGTTTCATGGCAGGTGTCTACACTTTTTATTAAAGTATATTCATTAATGTTTCTAGTTAATATATTTCTGTTTTTAAATATTTGTACAAGTTTCGATCATTTTGTAAAGTAATATTAGTACATGTATAGGAGTTATTTGTTGTGTATATTAGACCTTACCTCTTACCTCTTTTAAGGTACATTAATAATAACGATACTTACTCTATCGCATAATGATATACTTTCTCCGTTTTAAAATAGTTGTCGTTCTTATGATATGGGAAAATGTCAAAGAAACACAAAATTTATAACAAATTTTGTGTTAAAAGACTAAGTTGTCCTAAGGTTTCATCGGAAATGAAGAAAGTTAATGAAAAATGAACAGAAAAAAGCAATTAATAAGAAAAAATTTGTAAAGTGATCATTGATTTTGTAGAGAGTGACACTTGACCAGCTCTAATTGAGTTTGAAGAAATGTTGTAAGTTTGATATTCTTTTATTAATTTTGGTGTACTTTGCATTGTAATGCTAATTTGTGATATATTTATTGTCATATACATTAGATTATAGTAAAATGTTAATTTCTAATAATTTATATTCTTTAGATCATAGTAAAATTATTAGATAATAAACTTATTTCTAAACATTCAACCGTAAACTTGAAGTTTTAGTTAATGATTCCTGTATAAAAATAAAGTGAAATCTTCTGTAATTCTTTTCTAAGAAATCATAGTTAAGCATAGATTTTCACAAGGATAAGATTGTTATATTAGATTCTACACCACTATGTCCAAACTATACTACACAAAGCTTATCAGAGCAGGGATTTGGATTTTAATTAGTTTAATGCCAATCCCGTGGCCTGTCCGGAGTCCATAAAGCATCCTGTCTAGTTTTGTATCTATACTCAATTTTAGGGTTTCACATGTATAAATTCATCAGATATTCATGAGGAGAATGAAAGCCTAATGGTGGTTCTGGAAGGGGAAGGACGAAGGCATGCCAAATTATGAGCACTGACACTGGCTAGAGGAGAGAGAAAACAATGTGTTTGCCAAACAATCAAGCACAAAACAATGCCTGGGCAAAAGGGGATCCTCCACAAAGGGCTGGTCTTGGATTTTTGGGACAAAAGACTGCACAGCATTTGCTTCCATGACTCACTTTGCAAGTTTTTTTGAATACGGAGAATGGAGATTGATCTAATCTTTCTAATGGTAGCAGTAAGAAATGACATCTAAACTGTTAGTCTTGCAGAGTTTTCTTCACTCATTTTGTAGATACCCTCAAAAAGAGAGAGGGGGAGGGAAGAACTATAGATACTGACACACAGTAGCATTCCACAAGCAAAGTATAAACCAAGATTCTCATACTTGTGCCCTTTGTAGTCGGAGAAAGGATCTAAGTCTAGTTTATCATGGATCCCAATCTATAGACTAAAATTATCATAACTAGTATTTTGTTTTAATTTTTTTAAATAGATTCCGCGTTTTTGTGGTCTCTTTTTCAAACAAATATTAAATATCCTCCCCAAATTGTGTTATGTTACCGGATTTATGGTATTAAGTATTGAGTCTAATGTGGTGATGTTTGAGAAAAACGAAGCATCCATACACAATTTTCTCACTAAGTCTAGTGTGGTGATGTTTGAGAAAAACGAAGCATCCATACACAATTTTCTCACTAGGGCTTTAGTTAGTTTCAGTTAGCTTCAAAAATGTCATACCAGCTAGCTTTAGCAATCTACATAAAGCTAATCCCATCCCACCTGAGAAATATGCCCAAAATTCAGTCTTAATCAATCCCATCTATAAGATAGCGTTGGCAAATCTACAGAAAGCTTGAGAGACATAAAAATTCAGACTCAAAAAATCTGCCGTACTATATTTCACCAGTATCAGCACATATATAACGAGACATTACATGCTCAAGAACAAAGACTTCAACTTTCTAAAACAGAAGCTCCGCCCAATCAACAATGGTTGAAATACTTCAGTAACTGGCATATGTATCACTTATCAGAAGCACTTTCTAAGCTCAAACGTAGTGGGATTGGTGAATTCCTAAAAGCCGATGTCGAATTCGATGTTGATCCTGAGTTTGAAACCGATGTCGAATTCGATGTTGATCCTGAGGTTGAAGCAGATGTGCTCTCATAACTTGTCATTGGACTTTCTGTTGTACTGCTTTCATCATCCAATTCCTCCTTAATTTCCCCAACTTTTTCAGCCTGCTTTTTTTTTTTGGAGAAAGATCATATTTTAAGTATTGATTAACAGATGGAAGATAGTTAGACAGACAGAGATGAAATATTTTAAAAGCAAACCATCACCTCAAATTGTGTATCTTTGCTTTTTTCTCCATTTCTTTCTTTCTCAAGGACCGAATTGGAGACCTCCTCTGCATCAAAATTTGCATTTCCACGAAAAGCAGAATTCAGCACAACTTACCCAACAAAAAAATTTCAAATTTTGATAAAAAAATGATAACCAAGAAACAAGAACAAAGGCAATCAATTTTGAGAGTGATTACCATGCAAGCAAGCTTGAGCTGCTTCAATCTATAAAGCCGATCAACTTCGATTTCAAGCTCTTTCTGAAACTCCCTCTCTGCTCCATCTCAAACATCTGGAAATCGAGGAGCCGGGTTCGTTCCTGGAGCATTTTATCTGTCCTCTCCCTATCCAACCTCAGCCTTTCGAGCTTCTTCCTCACTGCGGTCAGCTCCTCAGCTAGGGAGGCATCGATCGGGAGGGCGAAAACCGGGCTGTTCTCTTTATTGGAGGGGGTGAAGAAGGAGATGGGGGCATGATTGTTATCTTTTCTGGGTTTGGCTAATTTGATGTTGGGTTCTGGAGGGATGATGTTCTTGGGTTGCAAGGGTCTTCTGCCCTCTATTTTTGATGGTGGGTTTGTATGGGGGTTTTAGCCGCCAGCATTTTAGAGAGAGAGAGAGAGAGAGAGAGAGAGAGGGAGAGAGGACGGGAGAGAAGGGAAGCAGAGAGAGGAAGTTTAAAGAGAAAGGAAAGGCGGAGAGGATGTTTGTGTGTATGTGTGTGTTGGTATTTGGGTTTGTTGAGGTTAATTTGAATTTGAACGGAGAGGGAGCGGCAACGGCTATATACGACCAACGGCTTAGGGATTTGGATTACAACAAATATATTTTTTTATTTACGAGCCACTCAAAAATCGAATAAAAAATTAAATCATTTGTTGCATAGCGTGTGTGATAGAAGAAGGAATCGACTTGTTTTCAAGTCACAACTAATGGATATGTATAAGTTCAAAATGAATTAATAATAATAGAGATGTAGAAATTCTGATCATAATGAAAAAAATTGTATACTAAGCTAATTATACGTAGTTAAATAAGAGAAACAAAATGATAATTTTTTAAATACATTTTTTATATGGTTTTATGATAAATAGTTTTGTATTTAGGTTGATAGAAAAAATAGTCTTGTATTTAGTGGTTTTATTACAAGAAATTTTTCAAGAGAACCACTTTATATTAATTTAATTTTCAATTAAATGGGTGTGATATTTGTACAAGAAATAAATGCACTTCATAATAATGTAGACAATTCATATATATATTTGGTCTTGTGTAGTTTATAATAAAAGGATCACAACAGGTCATGTGAATTTTCGATACTCTTTATCTTCTTCATCTATCACCAATAAAGTTATTTATAATATAAATAATGTTCGACTTTTCAAGTACTTTTTATTAAACATATATTTTTAAAAAATAAATTAATTGGCATATTTTCAAAAAAAACAATATGTATTATTGCTTTTTGTAAATTATTATGTATCACATGCTCCCACTCTTGGATGTATATGTTTTTTCGAGCATATATATTAGTCATATATTACATTTTAAATATAAATTTGATAAATAGCTTGTAAGAACATGTACTCCAAACACATAATATACGAATTGATTGTGTTTTTTAATTAATAGTATTAATAACTTATGGTGACAGAAAAATGGGACAAGTCTGTATCCGTAGTGGAGTAACTTTGAGGATATTATACTATATTGTAAAATTTCGAAATTATAACATCAAGGCCTATTAGCTCAGTTGGTTAGAGCGTCGTGCTAATAACGCGAAGGTCGCAGGTTCGAGACCTGCATGGGCCATTTATTAATTATTTTTATAATTTTATGCGTTCTCTCTGTTTTAAAGCATCTCGGAGATTTTTCTTTCTTGAATACTGCGGTCCAAATTTCAAACGCCAGTTTCACCAATAATCACGTTTAAATTTTCAAATTGTAGGGTTCTATAATTGCTTGATTGAGCATAATTTGCCTGCTAGTTGCACGCTCTGCCAGCTTGTGTTCAACACATTTTCCTCCAGCATCTTACCTGACCACTGTATAAATATGATTGCCAAAAAGCCAATAGTATACTCGTACAGACATTATGATTAATCCCTGTTTCATTTGGGAGAATCAACACACTATATAACCAAGAAACTGCTTTATAGTGTATCACATTTTTACAGTTTGCTGATAAATATGTACAACCCCAGAGCCTTGTGCGCTACATATAATCCATGGGAAGCTCAAACTCATCGTCAAAGTCTTTTATTTTCGAGGATTTCCGCTTACTGGATTTTCTTCTCAATTTCCGACCTTTGGTGGGATGCAGAGATTCTTCTTCAAGGTCACTGAATTTATGGCTGATACTTGAGATCTCCATGCTCCTTTTGCCCAAGAAGCCCTGGTAGAACAAAAAAACAGCAGGTTTTGATGTTTATCAATACACACGGATGGAAGAACAAAGAATATTTACAACCAAACACCCCCTCCCCCCAAAAAAGGGGAGGTCAGAAAGTACGCAGCCTTCCACCTGCGATGGACTGCTAAAGAGACTATTCCAAAAAGGCCCATGAAGTACAAGTAGAAAACATCAAGTTTGTGGGTTCGTGTCCACGCTCTCTAATATAATGTTATAATGTGGTTCAGAAGAAAAGGAAACTAGTGCAGCCCACATCTAAACTCAATGCTTCAAAGAGCCCAAAGCTAAAATCTAACCTTGAAGGTTTCCCTCGTCAAATCAGTGATCAACTCACCTCCCTCCAGAGTTCCCACTATACAGTTTCAATGCAGGTGGTTTCTGCCTATAAATTGTTCATAATATTAGCCAGTGTTCGTCCTGATGGTCTTAAAAAGTGCAATAGAAGTATCTGAAGAGGTCCCTCTTAGTCGGTCATGGATCATGATAGAAATAACAGCTTTTCAGGCCAGCATATTCAAGTGAAATGAGAAGGGAGTCCTGAAAGTTAGACGTCAGGAGAACATTCAGTATAAGTGTGTAAGGCTCATCTTCGAAGTTGCAGAAAGTGGATACAGCCAACAGAACTAAACTAGCCAGGAAATGGAACTTGCCATCTCTGTTGCTTGAGAATCAAATTATACCAAACCAACCAACCAACCAAACCAATACTCTTTTAAGTGTCTTGTCCACAGTAGCAGCCTTTCTTTTCTTTTCTCTTTTTTGGAGGGGGAGGGTGGCATTCAGATGTCGGCCATCTGTAAATCTAGATCATGAACCTCAGGGGAATCCAAAATGGCAGATCCATTAAGCTGGCAATAGCATAGAGCATGCACATCATTGATACAAGGAAGCATGCCAAGAAGCAACCATTTTCTCAAATGTATGGAGCATCATTATTCACTTTACTGCGATTATAAGGCAATAGCACAAACAATCAATACGTTCAAATCGGAAACTAAAGCAAGATTCATTACCTTTGTCAACCTTTGGATACGTGATGCCGCTGCTTCATGCACTATGACAGTGTCAGATACAACCTCTAGTACATCTTCAGTGGACAAGGCATAAGTACTAACCTGAAATCAATGATTCTTAGTTGTTTCCCTGAGCTATAAATAATGAGCCTGTCCCTCTTCTCTTCTAGTTTTGGATGTTCTCTCTTTTAATAGAAGAATATAAAACAAGATCATTGGCATGAGGGGCTTGTTTTAAAATTCAATAAAACCAACAGGCAGTAATTAAACAAGGCTCCTCAATTGGTACTACTTATGTGGCATTTGGTTGGATGTAACGCAATAGGGGTAAAATGTAATCAGCTATGTAATGTAATGGGACAACAATTACATTACCATATTTGATTATATAAAAAGTGTAATATAATCACAATGGTAATGTATTATTTCAATGACCAAAGTTAGTAATTAAATTATTGTAGTGGAGATAAATGCTATGTAAATAAAAATTTGAGCAACATTTTTAGATTTGAGCTTTTAAAAATATTTTCTATCAAATAATCAAGTTTTATTACAAATATCAACTATATTATTCTAATAACAATAAATATAGTGATAAAGATAAATGTTATCCACACGAAAATATTTTAAATTCAAAATCATATTTGAGATTTTTTTAATCTTTTATATCATATTTCCTAATTTTAAATTATTTTGGTGGCAAAAAATATCAATTCGATTATTGTAGTGGCAATAAATGTTTGTCATAGTGAAGATAAATGTTATCCACATAACAAAATTTTAAACTCTAAATTTATATTTGACCTTTTTTAATCTCTTCTATCTTATAATTAAGTTTTGAATTTTTTTCATGAATAAAAAATACAAACTAAAATTATTTTATTTATGATAAATATTTATTGAATTAAAGATAAGTGTTAATAAGTAAAAAATTTGATCTAAAAATTTTAGTTTAAGCTTCTTTTATCTTCTTAATTGAATACTTAAAATTTAAATCCAAAATATTAAAGTTGAAATTTTCTCTTAATGATTTAACGATCGTATCATATATTAAGATAATAGAAGAAAAAAAAATAGTTTCTTATCAAATGGATAAATTTTTTACTTGCCAAGGAGGAGAGAGAAAATGGATATGGAATTGACCGGGGGAGAGAGAGAAAAAATTATTAGAAGTGTGTTAAAATTTGATCATAAGGATGGATGTAATCATGATTGTCTAGTAAATGTTCAAGTAATTGTAATTGCATAGGTAAAGGTTAATGTGATTACAATGCAATTTTGATTGCATTACAAAGTTGTAACCAAACATGGTAATGTAATCACCATTACCAATTTGATTGATTACATCCAACCAAACATGCCCTTAATTCATCCATAAAGTTTGATTTGTGAATAAATTTAGAGGCAAATGATAATTTCTCAACAATTATGTAATTTAGGTGGATGTGTCAAATGTCACCTAAAGAATGCATCATAAAGGTTAAATATGATAGTCATGATGCATTTTGCTTTCCAGCTTTTATCCCTGCCATTCAAGGAACTTATCTCGTATCTTTCATGAACTACATGATTACAGGAACAGTTATCCTTTTTTTTGGGGGAGCGAGAGATTGCACAATAATCAGAGCCAACCTCCCTAAATTATATCTAAACCATTTTAAGTATGCTAACAAAATGGATACCGAATTTTACAAGCATGACATGGTGTAATTAGATGGTGTTCTAATTAAACAATTAAAAAGAACCAATCTATACTTTTTATCAATAAGAATAGAGTTTTTGTTTATATATAGACATCTCCATAAGTATTTGACCCGAATTTTCAACTTTTACAATACAAAGATAGCACAACGTACCAAACTTGATGGAATAATTGAATATCCAAAGGCATCAAGTTCAAGAGACTCCACAGTGCCAGAGTTGATATCAAAGGTGTAGCCACGAACCTAGACGAATAAACAGGAGTGAGACTGCAATTAATTGATGAAGCATTTCAGTTAAACTTGAAAAAAGAGAGGCAGATGGGGAAAAACTTTGGGCAGCCATACTCACCTTCCCCAACTGGCCCTGCTTAGTAGTCATGACATTGTATCCTACCTAACGCAAGGGCAATAATTAAATTTCACAAAGTAAACTCAAGGATGATGCTAGAAACAATAAAATCTAGAATGAACAAAGCATTTTGCATAACTTCACACACAGTTTTTACATAATAAGTCCATGGTTAAAATTAAGGCAAATCATTCAAATTTGTTTATTCCAATTTGACAAGAAAGCTATATGTAAGTATGTAACAGAAGACAACAGTTCATTTATTCCATTGCTTATTATGGCCGGTGCTTCTGCAACTCTCAATATTTGCAAATTGAAAGTATTCCCATATCTTGAAATAGACTGCTAATACCATTCCTAATTACATCAATGTGTTAACACTCGTAAGTAATAAGCCACAATTTTATGACCCATGTAATTCGATGGACTTAGGGGAGGAGGGATACATTCTATACACACTGTAAGTGCCACAATCTCCCCCCAAAAAAAGGTGAGAAAGAGGAAAAAGGAAAAAATAAAAAAGCACTAACCCTAGGGCTTTGGATGAGTAACACAGAGGGAGTAAGAGGAAAGTCCATTGACTAGATAGTGAATAGCCAAAAAAACAAGATGCTGGGAAATTAACACCAACAGATGATATTCACTGAAATAAAGTTTGCTGCAAGCTCTTAGATTAGCTACCATTGTGTTAGTACTTTGTTATGTCATAATAAAATTTTCACATATTACATACATGTTTCATACCATGAACACCTCGGAAGCTTAGTTTTTATTTTGGACAATATTCCTCCAAATCTATTGAAAAAGAGAGCCATCACCTATCATACCAAGGTTTCCAGTCCAACTGTTCTGAATTCATTCAGCATAATCCTCTCGTCTTGGACAAGCACCACATCACCAATCTGTACGCAATTAAATATTCAGCAAACAATCAACATGAACAACATTTTTGATGCTTCGACCATTATTTCCACTGATGTCATAAACATTATGCATAATAACCCACAGCCACAGGTGAAATAAATGAACCCCACTGCCATTCTATAGAGAGGGAAACTATCTTCAGCCTAAAAGTGCTCCAAATTATACCTTAAGAAAGGAAGAAACACACAGGTTTTCTCCTGCCAATCTCTGACATCAGAAAAAGGCCCCACATATTAATCAAATTCTTAAAAAAGCAAAGTCAGTCAAAGTCTATAGGCCTCAGCAGGGTAAAAATTAAGGGTACACAACCCCTAGTGCTTCTGCAAAAGACATTCCCATTTAACATAATGCAAAATTCGATGTCATCACTGCAACTATAATTCATAGCTAAAAAACAAGAGTTGTTCGAACCCCATGCGCACAGGCAATACAGAATTGCAGACACAATCAAGTCACAGTTATGAACATGATGAACAAGCGGAAGAGAACATTTAGAAATTAAATCAACATAAAGATGGAAGTTTCAACACCTGCTTTATATCTTCAAGAAGAAACTTTCCTGACTCAGAAGAAAGCAAGTTTGGCCTCACTTCCACCTCCAGCACCACCCACTGAATTGCATCACCAAGAGAACACATGAGATGTCAAATTGCACAACAGAGAATTAAAAAGGCGTCACGTAAATTATTTCCTATTGTTGTTTGGTTGTTGGGAATCACTGAATCAAGATGCTCAAATACCACATAGAGAACTGAAAATCACGGAGTTTATATACTGTACTCTTAGCTAACAAAATTATAGGTGCTTTTCCCATCCATAAAGATATGGTCAATGATCCATATATTTGCTTTAAAGGTTTTGAACCAAACTATATAGATCCAATCTTTGTGCACATATAAAAAAGAATAATCAAAGTTGTAACGGTTCAGTTGAATTTCACACTAGGTGGCACAAATAGAAATAAGAGTTTAAAAAAACAGAAATAATAGTTTACAAACCACATGAAACAGATGGATAGCCTCATTAACTAATGCCACTTGATTTACAGAGCAAAATGAATGTATATTCTTATGAGTGCATAGCTAGTCATCAACACGTTATTAGCTGGTCTTTCGAGAAAAGTGATGTGGCATGAAGATTTAGGATCACGCAACTTGTAAACATGAAAATTTAACGAACCGATAGCAAACTGGCAATCATGTGGCATTGAATTAATAGGATACAATCCTCAAGAGGACAAAAGAGGAACGAAACAAGATCAAAGTGCAAAGAGTATCTATCAATGGATTCAGTCACTAGACCTTGTCAGTGACACAAGAATCATAATCCCGTTTAGCAAAATTCTCTAAATTGGTAAGAGCCAATGTTTTTCTTTTCTTTTCTTTTCTTTTTATACATAAACAATAATCTGTGCTATGTTTATCTACATCTAGTAGGGCAAGGATTGCAACTCAGAATTTTTAACAAAGCAAATTGAAGTATGTGAATTGGTGGCAATCAAAAGGCATGGAAGTTCTTGAATGAATGGATGAACTTACAGAAGAAGTATCAACCCAAAGTTGAGAGATGAAACCGAAACTGAGAGCGGATTGAATACCAATCACTTGCTTTGCGAGCAAACTCGATCTCTTCATCAATTGTTTCCCTTTTGGCTGTAGCTTCAGCTCCTCCTTCAAATCCTTAATCTTCCCATTTTCACTATCAATAAAATCTTCGCTCTTTAACCGTCCTTTATCCTCCCTCAAACCTCCATACTTGGGATTCTGCTGTTTCTCTCTCTTAAAACTCTTCAGACCCACATCATCAATTCCACTTTCCTTAATGAAATCCCTCATTTCATCTCTCCCACTTCGCAAACCCAGCTCAAAATTCTCATCTTCTTCTCCCTCTTTAAGCCTCAGCTCTGAAGTGAAATCAAACCCATTTGAGTCGAACACACCCAAACTTGAGCAGACCTTCACATTCATCAAGGGTTTCTCTCTCTTCCCGGAAAACTCCAAATTCCTCGCAATTACTGAAGAATCTCTTAACCCAATTGTGATTCCGGGTAATGGCAGAAACCCCTTACATCCAATTCGCCCTAAATTTCGAAATTTGATGCCGCTGTTTGGGACAATAAGAGATGATTGAACACAGTCACACATAATTGATTCGAAGTTTGAACTCTAGCTCGCCAACTTAACCAGGAAACAATCAAAGGCATTGATTTTATGCCCATAAAATTTTGGAGAATCCCCAATTAATTTAATTAGTTCAGTCGAACCACTTGTTCAAACTACATATATATATATCACAGTTTAACATTCAAGTATTCAACCAATTTTGGAACTTTTGCGTTCTTCGCAAATATTTTCATGTAGTGAAAATGTAAATGGACCTATTTTTGAAGCAATTATATATATATATATATATATATGTATATATATATTTAAGTAATTTAACCACCATTCATGGAAGATGTTACTGTTCATTCATGAGGTGACAATCAAGCATTTGAGATGACACTACTCAAATTGCCATGTGATGAAATGGATATCAATGTCATTGCTGCTACTTTCCACTCAAGCATTGTCAGTCAAATAATTCAAGTTACTATTCAAGATATGGTGATTCATCAACTATTATTCATACTTTCGGTTTAATCAATACTTGTTCCAATAATTCAACATTGTTGGAAGATATTTTTAATATTATGATTCCATTCTAATCAAACATCTTCAACCGTCCAAGTGTTACTTAGCAATTCAATATTGCATTCTATAAATATGTATTCATAAGCTTCAATAGAAGGCGGAACTCACTCGCAGAACTCATCACTGAGAAACACTTGCCTTTAGTAATCACTTGTAAACACTCCCTTATCCTCTCAATCTCTATCCAACCCCTCTCTCCGAGAGCTTATCTTTCAAATTGTTGTACAAGTTTTCTTTTCATTCAATCAAGGAAAGTAAGTTTTGATTCATCTTCCTCGTTTCAATTACGCTTTATTTAATTACTTCAATTTACTTGTTTTCATCTTTTGTTTTGAAAAACAATTTGTTAAATTAATTTGTCACTCTACTTCCCTGCCACTCAACCATACCCAGTCCTCGAGCTGCATCCCAAGCTCTAGATCAGTCATGTCTCTCATTGTTAAAGGCGAGTTGTTCTTTGATTATCTTTTAAATAATGATAATTAGTAGACCTTGAAGGCATAGAGAAGCGGATCGAGGAAGATCTCTTTTTCCGAAAGTATTGAAGAATTTGTTCTTTCATTAATGGAAGAGGATCGAGGAAGAGGAACCTATTTTTGAAGCAATAATATATATATATATATATGGTGTAATTTGTTTTTCTTATAAACAATTTTTTTCTAGAACAATTTGAATCTGTATTAGGGAATTAGGTTAGAATAATCTCAATTATATATCAAATGTGTAAAATAATCTATAATATGGTACCTGACAATATACCAAACTTTTGACTCACTGATGCATTATATACCTATTTCGCTAGAGCTCAATTTTCAGTGATTGGAAATGCTAAGATAGCTTTATCTTTGTACTAGAACATATATAATTCTCAAAGTTTCTAATACTGATTTTTTTACAACTAGTCTTGATATAAGAGCGCGTCTTATATTTTTAAACATACATATCAAATGCTTTTCTCTATCTTGAAATATGTAACCATTATTTCGTTAAAAAAATATATAATCATTAAAAGTCTTAGGCATATTATTAACAATAACATACACTTAGTAATAGTATACAAAAAGTTCAACCAAAACTTTTCGGATTTTTGTTTAAAAATTCAATAACTGCACTTCGTGATACATTTGATATATAATGGGTATATAATATGTCAATGAATTAAAAATTAGGCATTCTTTATACAAATACTATATTTTAAATTATTTTTTATATTTGGTATACTATTTTCCTTTGTATTATACTCAGATATGATTATGAATGTGTAATTAAAAAATAAAATAGAATGAGAAATTGGGCAAACAAAACCCTAAATTTGGGCGGACAGATTTATTTGAGTAGGACGTAGCGTACTGAGGACACTTCTTCCCCTGCAGGTTTTCCCTCCTTTTTGGCCTTCCTCGTCGCTACTCATCTTCCTCTCTCAATTTCACTCTCTTTGAGTTTTTGTGATTCTCTCTCATCTCAACTTTGATATTGTACTCACATGCCCAGACACAGGGAGAGGGGGATAGAGGGGGAGGAGGGGGACTGGAGCTGGAGAGAGAGGACACCCTTCTATTACCCTCCTTCCCTCATCAAATTTTCCTGTTCTTTCCGAATTTACTGTTGCATATACCCAAAATTTCCATCTTTCATTTACCCTTTTATTTGCTACCCAAAATTCATTGATTAATTCCGCCTTTATTCTTCACCATATACACCATTTTTGAGTTGGGGTTTTCTTCTGATAAAACAAAATGAGGTATACCAGCGGTTGTAAGAACAAGAGGATCAAAGGGGTTGCCCAATTTTCAGGGATTTCATCTTCTCGCAGTGAGAAATTGAGGAATTTGTTTGGTAATAAAAGCAACCAGCAGAAAGTGGCTACCGCTCTGATTGACCTAATTCAACTTATGGGTGATCATCCCATTGTGAATATCGGTGATGATAACGATGTTCATGTACGACCTTCTAGCTCTGGGTGCCATTCTCTCTCTTGCATCCTTGAACCGTGCCAGCCATACACGATTGGAAGGAGCCACAGGGGTGCCCAGTTCATATTCAAGGACCCTCGTGTCAGTAAGCAACACTGTCAGATCTTATTTGATGCATTTCTTAAGAAACTGTACCTTCTTAATGGTGCCCTTTTGCGTTCTGCTTCAGATTGTTGCAATAGTAGTACTTGTGTTGTTGATCAATTTAGAGATAGGTTGATTGTTAAGGATAAGAAGAGGGGAATTGCTTGTTCTTATTGTAGATACAAGTTTAAGGCCTCTTTGAATGGAGTATTTATCAATGGGGTTAAAATTAGCGAGGGCTTGGCTGTGGAATTGTCTGCTGGAGATGATGTCATGCTTGTTTGTGCAAATAGAAATCGCCTTTGCAGTTCTCGTTCTAGGATTGGGTTTGTTGTTCGAAGGATTGTTTTCCAAGAGGAGGTTGTCATACCAGGCTATGATGAATTTCAGTTTGAGTGGCCGAGATTAGAGGGACCCTTGTTGTCAGGAAAGGTCAACAAGAGGGTTTTTGCTCTAAGAGTAAGTAATTCCGAATCCCCAAGTTCAGAATGTGATGAAGTTGTTGGAAGAGCCAAGTCTCTTTCAGCATGCTGCCAGCGCATATTGCGTAGCAATGACCCTGTATCTTTTATTCGACAGTTTGTGGCATCAAATACTGTTGGTGGATCATATTCTTCCATGACGAGGGAGAACAAATTTACGGGATTTGAGCTGAATGATATCACCAAATCACCTGCGAATATAGAGCTGGAGACAGTTGTGCCATTTTTAAGGCAACGAAAGCCATCATACAACAGTTTTGACATTTTAAAAGACGTTAACATTTTGAAGGCTCCCGTGGCTCAGGCTACTGATCTTCCAGTTTTCTGTGGAAAGATGGTGTCTTCACAAACAAAGGATAACCAAATGGGTCCGGAAGAATGTGCTGCTAATACTTCTACAAATGTGGTTGGTGATTTGACTGCTAGTGCTTTATTGGTCTGCATGGATGCAGAGATTTCTCCCAATTGTGACCTTTTGAGGCAGAGCAAGCATTGCAAAGAGTTATCTCCACCGCCTGGGAATAATTTTTACCTGAATCGCCTTGAAAGCATGCAACACAGTTCTTCCAGTCAAAAGAATGTTGTTACCTTGCCAGAACTCCTGCATCCTGTTGATAGCATCTCTAGAATGTTTATTGCAACTTTTACAAGTGATATCGGATGGTAATGCTATTTATGATTTCCTTTGTTTATGCCTCCTACATTAAATTTATCATATTTTGTTTGGTCGGATCTATGTCCTTTTAGTAGCCACATTTCCTGTGTTCAGTCCTAATCAGATAGGTTTCATGGACAGGTTTTTGTCATATTGTGATATTCCCTCTCATCTGCCTGTCACACTGGCATGCCATAATACTGAAAGGTGTTGGAGTGCAAGCCCTGAGATGAGATCCAGTGTGCCATATCCTGAATTCCCAAATTTGGTTGTAGTGTGAGTGTTACATCCCTTTATCTTTATTTCGAAACTTAATTCATGCTTTCCGTGGAGCATACTGAAGATGAATGATTGTTTTATGTTTAATAAACATTTTCTCAATAATAATATTTGGTTATAACAGGTATCCTCCTTTTCCTGAAGCAATAGCCTTTGGCAAAGATCGAAAGAGAAAAGGTGTTGGTTGCCACCACCCAAAGTTGCTTGTTTTGCAAAGAGAACATACTTTACGTGTCATCATAACATCTGCTAATCTTGTGGCGAAACAGGTGACCGCTATGCTAATGATGGCTTTGATATCTTCTTTGATTTAACATTTCTTATTTAAACAGATGCGAACTCATTGCTGTTTATGAATCTTGTGAAAATAATTCACTAGAAACCGCCAAACTGGTTGATCCTTACTTTGCTTCTTCAAATAGATGTGAACGCATGATGCTTATGAATCTTATGCCACTAGTTTTCACTTGAAATGGATGTCTATGTATGTTCTTATTCTTTGGCTGGTATTTAGGTCCTTGCTTCCTCCCTATAGAGCTAAGCTCTGTGAGCCAAGTAAAATGCAATCTCTGGTATATTTTTGTTTGCGCTGTTTACATGGTTGCAAACTGCGGCATGTCAAGTCATACAATTAGTTCTATGTTTTGTATTCTTAACTTATGACTGATGGAAGCTGGTTATCAATGTGCATTTTCCACATATTGCTCCCCATCCTTTTCTTTCTTTAGTATATTAGGCCAAGTGAAAGCTCATGGAGTCTAAATGCTCTATACCCCATGTTCTAGTGTCTTCAAATTTTGTTTTTGGGACGACAAGCTTCCCTTCCTTTTTTTTTTTTTTGGGGGCGGGGGAGCATATTTAATGTAAGACCTTGCATTTGCTGAGTGCAGCAAGATAGAAATAAGGTTGCTAAATGATTATACAAAACCAAAAAAGATAAAAAGGCTTGTTTTTTGAGGACTGTTCTTGCAAATCGAAGTCCAGTCTAACAAATGTACCCTGTCTTATATTGTGACTGTTTTTCCTTTTCTATTTACTTTTCCCTGTAATGCTAGGCTTTATGATATCTTGCTTCCAGATAAAAGTTCAAAGCCGTTGATTCATACATATTGAAATTTGCATTTGCTAGGTTGCTGATTATTTCTTTCTTTCTTATTATTCCACCCCCAATTTACATTTTTAAAAGCTTTCTGTTCTGATTCCTGGGGTTTTTCTTAGAGTCACTTTTGTACTTATATCTGTTCTAATGTGCAGTGGAATGATGTGACCAATACGATTTGGTGGCAAGATTTTCCGCGCAGAAATTCTCCGTATTGTGCTCCACTTTTTAACCAAATTTGCCATAGTGATGCCATTGACGACTTGGACTCAGATTTTGCTGCTCAGCTGGCTGGATTCATGGCAACTCTGGTAATTGATGTACCCAGTCAGGCACACTGGATTTTTGAGTTGACAAAGTATGATTTTACTGGAGCTTGTGCTTATTTAGTTGCTTCAATTCCTGGAATTCACTCATATAAACCTCCATCTACACTCTTACTGGTGAGTTGACGTGTAACTGTGACATTTATCTTTAAAGTCTATTTGTGAATTCCTATGGTGTTTGATGTATGATATCTAATTAATCTCGAGGTGTGTACAAATATTTAGCACTTGTAATGCATAGGATATGAAGATATCTTTTAAACCATGAACAAAATTCTTCGTAATGAGAATTGTATACTTGCTTTCCTATTGTAATCTGAATCTACAGCCTTAATACTATCATTCTGGCTAGGGCACGTGCTTTACTTGCCTCCAGTTTGCTGTGATTCAAAATGTTCTCTATTACTTTATTTGAACAGTTTTTGTGCTCTGTGAATGTTCAAGCAATTCACACCTCCAAAAATTGAATTCACTTGATATTCTGTTTGATATTCTTTGTTACTTTTATGTTGTATGCTTCATATAAGATACTTAAGACTGAAGCCTTTCCCATTGTTTCGTAACACTGACATGACTATGATATTTTCTTAATGCAGGCCCATAAGTTTAAATATAGTGAAAAGTTCCTTGGTTCAGTTGAAGCATCGGTTGTTGGATTAAGTCATCTTTTCCGGGCTGCAAAGGATTCAAATGGCTTACAATTGAAGAAATTAGCAACTTATCTTGCCAAATCTTCTGAGAAAGGATGTGGAATCTCAGAGATCATACTAAGAAGAGATAAAAATGTACCTGCAGATGCAAATGCTGTGAGTGTGCTTGTTCCTGACCCCTCGGATTTATCAAAAGGAGGTAATATACATACTCGTTAATATTGTGCACCTTATGGCTTTTGTTGTGTGTATAAAAATTCTAGTTGAGTTGCAAGTTGCAAATGTTGAGGCTGTTGTATGACCTGTATCCTTGGATAGCTGTAGCTATCAGGAGATAGCAATCATATAGCTGATGGAAATAGCTCTTAGGAGGTTGCTTTAATGGGTTTGAATGCTTTAACAGGTTTGACTTTCTATAAAGATGTATGGGGAGTGGTGAATTAGCAGATTTTTATTAGCAGTCGCTTTGTAAATGATGGCTCAAATCAAGAATGTCTATTACTATTAATGGCCTTATCTTCTATATGACATTTAACTTTATATTTAAATTCATGCAAGTTAATTAAGCTTGCTTTTCTTTTATAGTATTTTGTTATGATTATTATAGATGTTAGGGATATTTTCTCATGACTTGTAGACAAAGGTCACTATTTGCCCTCTAACTGCTTTTGGATAGCATGTATTTGATTGGTTGGTGGAGAGTCTGCTGTTTATCAAACACTAGAGTTAGCAGATTAACCCGATCAAATTGCTAAATGCTGTTTAAAATTTTGTGTACCATGCATGAGCTATAAATCTGTATTCTCAGATTTCCTATCCACATGACTTGTTATTTCTCAGTCAGTAGTCTTGTTTGAGACGAAGTTCGCTGGAGCAGGGATAATGGTTCTTCAAAATTTAGCGATTGTTCATTTAGTCATCTAGACGGGTAATGTTGTCTTTAAGAACAGTGGCTGAGTAATGTTTTATTTTGTTTTTCTCACTAGATTGTGTACAACTTGGCTTCCTCCCTCGAGCTGTTGCAAAATGGATTTCTCCATTATGGGATATTGGATTTTTCAGATTCTGTGGTTATGTCTGCCCTCAGGAAGCTCTTGCAGCTGCATTTGGGGAAGACAACATGAAAGTGCAATTGATTCTTTATGTATCTCAGGCATGGTATTTTACTACTGATAAAACCAGCTATTATGATGCTCTAGTGTCAGCTTGTAAGTTATGATAGCATGTCCTGGTATACTGCGGTTATCAAATGCATGTTCATCTGTGCAGGGTCCTCACTTTCAAGACATACCAAACATGATAGAAACTGAACATATCGTTGCACTTTGTTCTCTAATTGCTTCTGTTCAAAGGTGTACGGGTCTCTGGAGACTGCAGGAGGTAATGTTGTTGAACTTGGATGGAAAACTGTGCTTGTCCTATGACGTTCTCTGGCTTCTCATGATAGTTCTGTCTGTCATTTGCTTCATATAGCTTCCTACCCTCTATGTAACTAGTGTGCCAGATATTTTTCAGGTACTACACCAACATCAATGGCCTGAACATTTGGAGTCAGATTTCATTTATGGTAAGTGTTTAGTGAGTCGTGTATGTAACTTTAGTCTATCAGGGTTTGAGGTGTCAAACATGGTCTAATCTGGCTTTTCTCATCACCTGTGTTTTTTTAGGTTCTTCCTCCATAGGGACATCAATGAATGCACAATTTCTAGCTGCTTTTTCAGCAGCTGCTGGAAAGAGATCCCAGCAATTGTTTGATTCCGAAGAGTCTGATCCAGAGGTGATTTAGTTCTTCTATCTTTGGCCTAAATATTGTAGTGAATTGCTTTTGTACTGGTGCACTGTTGGGTGCAAAAATGCCTCTGAATTTTCAGAGGATTTTTTACTGCCACTCTCTTTCATAATCCCTACACTGGCTGACATATTCTTGTATCGGAGACTAGTTTATTTGAGCAATTTCCAAAGATTATTTCATGCTTCTGTGTTGTCTGACTTTCTAATGATGCTTTTTGTAGTGGGGTTGCTGGGATGCTGGCCATGAACTAAAGCAACCGTCTTTAAGGATCATTTTCCCAACCATGGAGAGAGTGAAGAGTGCACACTGTGGAATCCTGCCTTCAAAATGCCTTCTTTGCTTTTCAGAGGTATGCTACTTGAGTTCTTGCTCACTCCTCAACCCCCCAAAAAAAAAAAATGTGTACGTCTGGCAGTGCTTATGTAATGTCCATTTGTTTAAGCCAGGTAAGCCCTGGGAAAAGCCATATAATGGATGAGTGCTATTAGCAGCTCTGAGAGCATTTTTCTGCTGAAAATATAAAGCTACTGATGGACTTGGGAGTTGTTCCCCCCCTTCTAGTTCTGGTCACCAGTATTTGAAGATGTAGATTGAAATTTCGGAGCATATGGTACTATTCAAATTCAAACTATGCATTCTGAGAAGCGTCCGCTTTTACAGTGTGCATACTCTTTTTGTCCCTCAAAAGAGGGGGCGGGTTTGCTGGGAAAGTAAATGAATTCACCCTTTTGGTTTTCCTTGTTGCTGCATTTATGCATCTTTGGTGGAGAAGCAACTGTTATGAGCTCCATTTCATTTTAAGTTTATAGACAAATGTGAGCTGCTTTACGATTGAAAATATCTGGTTTTTGCTCTCTTTTATGTCTTACAGTGGCCTTTTGTTTCATTTTATCCAGAAAACATGGCAAAGATTGAAGACTGTAGATATACTCCATGATGCCATTCCAAACCCTAGTGATAGAGTAGGATATCCGATGCATGTCAAGGTAAGCATACTTGTTTCTTGTGACTGATTTACAACCTAATAGTTCGATGAAGCATATAGCTCTCTTCCTTGCACCCGGTTTCCCTCCCAATTTAGTTTATTTTAGGCATTACTGTTATGAAAATGGTGGTAAGTTCTAGGACTCATGATTACCCCTTGGGTTTGAGGTTTTAAATAGAAAAATAGTGTCAAGTGTCCATACTAGGACATGAGCGTTGAATGTTTGACATGGATCGTTGAATACTTGAGGTGAGATGACGGGTGTGATCAACATTGTCAACCACTTCTTTTCTTCAGTATCGTCTTCCTGAGCTTTTCTTTTTTTTTTTTTTGCGGAGTGGGGCCGGGGAGCCCATTGCTTGTAAGGTCTCCTTTGTCATCATTGTCCTGTGGACTCAAATGTTTCAATTTTCAAACTTATGATCATATGTTTGAGGAAACCTAATCTTGTTAAAGACTATTATAAAGATGAACTAAAGACAGAATTGCAACCAGGTTGCAAGGAGACGTTTCCAATCCAAGGCAGGTGCATCGTCTTTTGGCTGGATTTACTGTGGGTCCCATAACATGAGTCCCGCTGCCTGGGGTCGAGTAATTACTAGCCATTCTGGGGGTCAAGTGAAAGGAGCCAAGGAGGGGAACTCTTCATGTGAGAGGCTTCATGTATGCAACTACGAACTAGGGGTTATATTTGTCTTTCCGCCTCCAGGGACAAAGGGGATTATTGGAAACAACTCATCAAGTTTGGACAACATCAGTTTGCCTTTTGTCGTGCCTGCCCCAAAATACAGACCCCAAGATAGGCCGGCCACAAGGCGGGCAATGAGAGAAGCCTTGGATGAGCTGGCTGATTTAGAGGGAGGAATGGAACTGGCCGAACTAGATGGCACAGATGGGGTGATGGAAGAGGTTCCTGATGAAGAGGAAGATGGTGAAGTTGTGCAAGTACTGAATGGCATTCCACTGGAAGAAGAAGAGGATAAAGCCTATGCAGATGTTTTATGGAGCCAGGTCGAGCATCCCAGAGTTGTTAATCCTTTGGTCTACCCCTCTCAGTAGCAGTAGCAGTAGGTGATACTTCTTAATGTGCTATACGTATACATGTGGTGCAATTGGTAATTGTTGATTATGTTCCAGTAAACTAATTTTAATGTAAATTGAATTTGTAAATACTAAATACCTCAGAAGAGCTTGAGGAGCTCAATGGTTGAATCTGCATCCTTTTTTTAACCAATTTTTTTTTTTAAAAATGTAACCAGTTCAAGCATATATATGTAATGTATTCACATTCTTCAAAGATTTGTAGTCCCTTGTTGGGATGATGAGTTCCTATCAAATTTTTTTATTGCTTTCCTGATCCAAAATAGGCCCTTTTAACTTGTACTCCCTCCGTCCCAAAAAGACTGTCATATTTAATTTTTACGTTTTTTAGGAAAAAAATAATGAACTAATCTCTTTAATAAATAAACTTAAAATTATTAGTATGATTAAAATAATTACTTTTTACGTATTAGCTGATCTAATCAATTATAATTGATTCATATTGATTAGTGTTGTAGTAAGATTATTTAATTTAAGATAGTAGTACTAAGTTTCAACCAACATTGTCGATGCAATTTTATAATTATAAATATTGAAGTTTGAATTCCAATTTTATTAATCAGTCGGTTTCTAAATATACTAAAAATATACAATTTAAAATAGTTCATTTACTCAATTATTTGAAAAGACAAAACTTTCTTTCCCAACTGAAATATTAGGCAAAATGGTTGAACAGAAACAACCTGCACCACACTCATATTGGATCAAAACAAGGGGGAAAAATACAGTTTATAAACTTGCAAAAAGTCAGAACTTGAAAAAAGTCAAAATATATTTTAGTGGGCAACCATGTATTTTTTTCCTTAAAAACTATAAATATACTAATTTTTTTATATAAAAAAGTCAAAACCAATGCTGACTAAATTAATTGGAGGTACTTTCATCAAGCTTCTCCTTTTGACATCAACATAATAGCCTTATTGGAGGAGATGACCAAACCATCAAATTTAACATCCTTCTACTATACTTAATTATCTTAATTAATTAATTAATTAATTAATTTGTCTTTTAGCCACCCCACAAAAGCTAGAGAGAGAGAGAGAGAGAGAGAGAGAGAGAGATGCCATTAAGCCAATGGATGAGATCCTGAGTTCATGTCTTGTCTTCAAGGAATAACAAAAGCACCTTTACTCTTCTGCCCCATAGGCCCATCAAAAATATTAAAAAATAAAATAAAATAAAAAAGAAGGATTTGGAAGAAAATAAAAAACAAAAAATAGAGGCAATGAAAATACAGCAAATGCGAGCGTGCCACTTGGCTCTGATGTCATTGCCTCCTAAGACAAAGCTGGCCACTACTAATGTTAGCACCAATTTTCACCAAAATAAATAAATAACACCAACATCTTTAATTTGCATTATTTTGACTTTCTTTTTCTAATTTTTAAAATTTTCTCTTTCTAATTTTTATTTATAAAATCATTTCTAAACCTCTTTATTTTCTTAATTTTGATGAATAATGAATATTTTAAAATTATCATTAAAAATATAAGTCTAAATTATTTTTACATTATTTTTAAAATAATTTTTGAATTTTTTAACATTCTTTCACAAATTTTTTTATAAAATATAAAAATATATAAAAGTATTAAGAATATATAAATTATTTAAAATTAATTATACATCATCATATGAACGTATCGGAATGTTTTTATATGATTTTTTAAAAATAATTTTATAGTTATTGAGATATAAAATACTTTATATTTTAATACTAATTATCTTAACTTTTGAAAATAAGTAGTCCTACTCCACAATTTGGAATGCACACCCATTATTTTTTAAAAATATGAATGAGACTAAAAATGAAATAACATGATATTCTAAATAAAAAGGAAAAAAAAAAAAAGAAAGAAACTCGGCCACTCAGCCACCTCCCTCATCTCTCTCTCTCTCTCTCCCTCACTCTCATGCGTTTGCTTTTAATATTTGTATTCGTTTACATCTTTAAATGTCAACGCCCACCAACATTAAAAATATTTAAAAAACATTTTTCAAAACTCATTGCCCACTCACCAAAAGTCAACTCTCTCTCTCTCGATTCCCCAAACTGACCCACATAAAGCCTCTCTTCTCTCTCAGTTCAAATCCTCTCTCTCTCTCTCTCTCTATCTCTCTGCTCAGCAACAGCAATGCAGAATAACCAGGTATAGCACAACCGCTTTTCTCTCCCTCCCCTTCTCTCTCTCTCTCTCTCTCCCTCTCTCTCTTCTCTTCTCTTTCAGTCAGATATGGGCAACGCCGCCGGAAAACTCACCCCGTGCCTCTGCCCCGCCAGCGCCGGCGATATTTCCCGGCGACACGACATCGCCATCGTACTCAACCACCCACTTAACGGCAACGACGACGGCTTGGGCCACTCCTTCTGCTATATTAGACCCGACCAATTCGGCCCGATCTCCTCCTCCGCTGCCGCCAAACCACCCACCGTCTCAACGGCGCCGTTTTTCAGGACAATCTCTGGCGCCTCAATCAGCGCCAACACCTCCACCCCTCTCTCTACCACCCTCCTCCTCGACCCTTACCCGGCCCAGATGGACCGGGCCGCCTCCTTCGATAGCTCGCCTTCTTTCGCCTCTGTTCCCCTTCAACCCATCCCTCGAAACGTCATGGTCAACTCCGGCCCTCTTCCAGCCCGAAACTCCGGGTCTGGATCCATGCTCGGGTCGGGCCCGATTGAGCGCGGTTTCCTCTCTGGACCCATCGAACGTGGGTTCGTCTCCGGCCCCATTGATCACCGGACTCTCCAGGTAAGTTTCAAGTTTGAAGTTTGAGATTTTCCCCATTTCGTTTTCCAAAACGCCCACGTTTCGACAATTGAGTTGAGTTGAATTCTTGTTTTTGGGTAACAGGAAGAGAAGATCAAGTACAAGTACAGATTGAGCAAATGGAGTTCGATTAAAGGGATAAAGGATTCGATTTTGGGAGCGATTTCGAGTTGGGGGAGTGGAAAAGGGTATGATTCGATCAAAGATTGGAAGAACAACAATGAAAGCAGTGTGGGTAAAAGTAGCAGCATTATCAATTTTAGCAGCAATTTGAGCTTGGAGAATGATGATTCATGTTCTTCATCGATGGAGGGTCAGAATCTTCAATGGGCACAGGGGAAAGCAGGGGAAGATCGGGTTCATATCGTGATCTCAGAGGATCATGGGTGGGTTTTTGTGGGGATTTATGATGGATTCAACGGCCCAGATGCACCGGATTTCCTGCTCTCTAACCTCTACTCTGCTGTCCACAAAGAACTCAAGGGGTTGCTTCAGTTATGGAATGATCGATCAGAATTGGAATCAGAATTGGAATCAGCTTCTGCCTCGAATCAGTCCACTATATCCAAGGATTCAACCCAATTGGATGAGGAAGTCAACAACTGTTTGAGGAGAATTAGTGGGATGGATTCTAGCTGTTCTTGGTGTGTTGAACCAAGTATTGATTCCAACAATTTGATGAAAAAGCAGGGGAATAGGAAAAGGAGTGGTTCAAAGGGGTTTCTTGGGATAGTACTATTATGGACCTTGATGAAAGGATAAGAGAGAAGATCGACCAAATTGGTTCGAATTTGCCCAGCAAAGTCAAGCATTCGGAGGTCCTAAAGGCGCTTTCTGAGGCGTTGAAGAAAACCGAGGAATCTTACTTGGATGTAGCTGATAGGATGGTCAAGGAAAACCCTGAGTTGGCCTTGATGGGTTCTTGTGTGTTAGCCATGTTGATGATGGGTGAAGATATCTACTTGATGAATGTGGGTGATAGCAGAGCTGTTCTAGGCCAAAAACCCATTGAGACTTACTTCTATGATGACTTGCCCGATGTTTCATCCCTTCAACTCACTCTCGATCACAACACATACATCAAAGAGGTATTAGGACCGGATTCTTTCTATGCAATCATTCACTGTCATCAATTGTCTCGAACACTGTCAAATTCCGGGTTTTGCAGAAGCTGCCTCTCTACAATTCAGTTGTAGGGATAAGGCTGCACGGATTTGACCCCCATCTTAAAATGGGCTTGATTTGGTTAGATCAGTTTACCGCAGACTTGGACTAATCTTTGCATTCATTCATATGTTTGATCTCTAGGAAGTTGAGAGAATTAAAAGCGAACACCCAGATGATCCTTGCGCGGTGGTGAATGATCGAGTCAAAGGTTCCTTGAAGGTCACTCGTGCATTCGGGGCAGGATTTCTGAAGCAGGTAACCAACAATTCCATCACATGACAAAACCAACTTCTTTGCATGACATTTTCAACTTCCAACAATTTTATAAATCCTAATTTGCGCCAAACTTTCAACAGCCAAAATGGAATGAAGCCTTGCTAGAGATGTTCAGAATAGACTACATTGGCAGCTCACCATACATAACATGTTCCCCATCACTCTCCCACCATAAAATCGGCCATAGGGACAGGTTCTTGATCCTGTCTTCCGACGGACTTTACCAGTACTTCACCAACCAAGAAGCCGTCTCTGAAGTCGAGCTCTTCATGTCAACCACCCCTGAAGGAGACCCCGCTCAGCACCTCATCGAGGAGGTCCTGTTTCGAGCTGCTAAAAAGCTGGTATACAATTGCGAACTCTGATTGCTTCTTATCTGATCGAGTTAAACAATGATGAATTACTATGCTCTAAGCCAGAAACACGATCAAAAACTACTTTTCCAGCTATCCAAAAAGTGGACAAAGAACTAACATCAGAATTGTCGAATTGACTGCAGGAATGGACTTCCATGAGTTGCTGGAAATCCCACAAGGGGAGCGTCGAAGGTACCATGACGATGTGTCTGTGATCGTTATATCTTTGGAGGGAAGGATATGGCGTTCATCGGTGTAAATAGAGAGAGAGAGAGAGACAGAGAGGTATAATCATAAACACATATGGTAGATGAAGGTGTACATTCAAGAGAATGCAGAGAAATTCATACCAAATTTTGCCCATTTTTCTCATCCTTTATTTTTTTGTTATGCAATGTAATATAGTGAAATATATCAATCAAGCCTTTTGTTTTATTTTTGATGACAAAAAATATATAAATCAAGTTACAGAGAAAGAGATTTTATGGTATATATATATCATGGAAAAGAATATTTGACATTGTAGGATGTACACATGTAAAAATTACTTGACCCTCCTTTCCTTCCCCACCCCATCCTTCTTTCTTGGACAATTTTCAAGCTTTAAACGGTTACTGGTGAGAAGACCCGGCAAAGGCGGTAGGTTAATTAGGCAACCTATAAACCAGTTGAATCTTATTCAACCGGTTGATAAGGATAAACAGTAATATCTTCGATCATTTTAAATTTTGTTAAAATTTTTGGCCGATTCAATCTGTGACACAAGGCGGCTATAATGATATAATTTCACATACGAGTTTTTTGGATTTCATTTTGGAAGATGAGGAAAAACAAGTTGGCTTTTCGCGATTGTTAGGAGATGAACATAACCAAAAGAAGTAGCCAAATTGACAATGTCACCTAAAGTTGTATTAGAACTAAAATAAGAGAGCTTGAGGAAAGCAATATCATTAAACTACCATTTGGGTCAACAGAGACCATATAAATTGCAATTTTATCATTGGTTTGAACAAAAACCCTTTTCTCTGATCCATCTCTTTCATCTAATGTAAATTTTTAAAGAGAATAGTAAAGTCAACCACATTTTTTGGAATAAAAATTTTGTGGCTTTGCATTATATGATGTTCTTTAATTTTATAAAATAAAAATAAAAATAAATTCAAACACAGAACAGTAGAACCTGACCAAATCTGCTTCACCTACTGCACGTGGATTTGGCATAGGTTTACTTAATATCATATGATGCATAGCCCAAACCAAACTCATTTTTCTTTTGAAAAATGTTAAGATTGGGTGTAATTTTTTCAGATTTTTCAATTTGAGAGGTGATTAGCAAATGGTTTTTAAATAAAATAAACTTACAAAATTACTCAGATAAGATGGTCTAAAATTTACTAGTGAAAATAGAGCATAGCCTCGTGGGTTTTTAAAAAATTTCATAATAATTTTACATCCTTATAACAGAATGCGGGTAAGATTGATGAGTGGGATGTCGAGTTAAATATCCACTATACATGGTTATGTATGTATGATATCATATGTTACCGACAAAGTTTTAGTTGAGGTGGTAGAGATATTCTTTCAATAAAAAGAAAAATACAAGACGAAATTGCCGTCAAAAAATTAAAAATTAAAAAAATGATAAGAAAAAAAAAATAGTTTAGCGGTAGATGCCGGTATCTTATATTGAGTATTATAAAAAGAAGAGGACAAGAAGATAATATATGGATTAAGGTGAGAAGGTTTAATTAGTTGGAGGAAAGCTGAGCCAAGCTGGAAATATATGGAAGGGAAGAATAGTCAAAAGAATGGGGTTTAGACCCTTGCTTTGTCCTTCTTAGAGCACTTGGATGTTGTTTATTTCACAAGATATTTGAAGCCAAACACAATAATAGTGGAGTAGATCATCTAAAGTCAACTCCTATTACGCCACCTTATAATAATAATAATAATAATAATAATAATAATAATAATGAGTACTTGCAATGTTACCAAAACTTCTTGCACGCCTCTTGTGGTTCAACCCTACTTTCATCATGATCTTGTATTTCTTTGTTGGGAGATCAAATTATGAAGAGTGACATTCATGTTCAACAAATTCTAGTTTCCTGTTTTATCGTTTCTTTGAAATTATTAATAATTTTTTAAAAAATTATCGAGAGTTTTTCTTTATTTAGTCGGTGTTAATAGGTATGATGTTAGTAATAACAAACCGAGTCAATTATTTTATCTTTTTTTTACTATTGGTTTTGTTTGGGAGCTTCTATTGATAAAAAAAAGTTGAAATTGTATCTTAAATCAAAACTAGTTAACGATATTATAATCTTTTATAATAGTCATGTCCCAACTAGGTAGTGTAGGATTATTGATCATTCTGATGTGATCGTAAGCAAGTTTTTCTTTTTCAAATGGAGGGGTACGTTAGATGCTATATAACGAAATATATGTGTTCATGATGACAATTGACCAGTTTTTTCCTGTTTTATATTTGGTAACAACATTTTTAGTGGTACATATGAGCCTAAATATATTTATTTGTGTTGGATGAGTTGACAAATCTAAATTTTTGTCTATAAAATTAAGTGAATTATATTGTTTAACTAATAAACTTAGCAAAACCCTAAAAAGTACAACATGAGTTACATTATTGCAATTATGCCTTTGATTTATGAATTTGTAGGTTGAGACTTTGAGAGTTTAAAAACTTCCGTTTAGTTTGTTAATTTAGGTAATAATTATTGAAATTAAGTAGGTTTAGCTAGTTATTCTCAATTGTTTAATTTTTAGCCTTATTATTATTTGACTTTTATTGTACTAATGGTAGTGTAGATTCTTGATTATTTTTAAAATTTTGTTTAATGTAAGTATATTATTTAACTTAGTTTTTAGATCAAGTATTAGTATTGTAAGTGTAAATTTTCGACTAATTTCGAGTTCTTCATTAATTGTAATTTGTTTTTTAGCTTTATCTTTTAGGATGAAGAATTAATTTTTCTTAATTATAATTGTAAGCCCTAAAAATGAATGTCACATACGTCGGGTACTAAAAATTAATTTCCCTAGATTCTTGTTAAGTACAAGTGATCTTTAACTTTCTAAAAACATCTACATTGTTCATCAATTTCGAATTCCCATCATGAACAATATGTCAAGTGTTTTAATTAGTCATGTAACTACACGTTTATAAGTCCTCAAAACAAAAACTACATGTCTATAATTAACCAGTGATAAATTTTTAAATTACACACACATTATATTAATCCTCTACCTTGTTTAATTTGAATCCCGATTATACCATTCCTCAACTACAAGTTGATTATCAAAGTCTTACGCATACATATATTATTGCATGCTAATTGTTGTCCATTAGTAACCATGTGAGCATAGCTCAGTCTGTTTCTTAGAGATCACGAGTTTGAAACACGTGGTTTGCAAATTTCTTTACGTGGAAATAAGCAAGGTTTTCAATGTGCCTTTGGGCCTTGCATCTGTTAAGCTTAATTCAATGATTGTGCACTTTCTTTGTCCCGCTTGCCGGTCCATTAGACTTATATCTGATAGCGGTTAAAAAAATGTTACCAATAGTTATATAGGTATGTAGTTTAGATTGGACAATATATCCTATAACCTCATGTCATCAAGTCTATTTGACTGGGACATTTTCCTGTCCCTTGCAAGAGGAGAAACCAACAACTCCATTGTACCTAATAGTATATAAGATGGTACATATTAGGGGCAACCCATAGTTTCATATATAAACCATGCATCAATCACATTAAATTAGATAATTATATGTAAGTGGCCAACTGTACTTTCTAAAAATATCTAACTCCCCATAATCACCATAATGTATTTCATTTTGTGTTTGGATGACTTTCTAGTAACTTGCACGTATACGGTTCACATAAATTTTTATGTGTCAGCATTTCACGAAAGTATTTTGGTAGGACAAAAAAATTCTATAAGAAATTATTTTTTAAAAAGGTTTTAAGAGTTAATTAATTTATGGGTGACTAATCATGGCAGTTCAATTTTGTAAGTATCCGCTAATTTTTATGGATATCCACTTGAACATTTTATAAAGTTTAGATAATTTTAATGCAAAATTTGAAAAATAAAATATTTGGCTCGCAGTTGTCTTGACAAAGTAAATTTGCTATTGCTTCCAGCTTTAGATTTAATTTTTTTTTCCTTTTTGGGTCCAGGATGAGTCACAAAGAATTATACAAAGTAACCAGGGAGGACGAATCAAACCTGATAACTATTATAATAAGAATCTCAATCTCGACCACTAAACCAAAATTTTATTAGTTTTTTAATTTTTTTTTTAAATAGTGTGAACCAGTTATGAATTATTTTATTGGTGAGACAAAGATTATTTATTTGACTAAAATTGTATAATTTATTTGAGTAGTCCATTTAAGCATATGATTCTCAAAATTTGGTATTTTCGAGGAGAAGTTTAGATTTTATAGATAAACACTTTAACTTAACACCTACCTACCTTTGCTTACCTATGTGGAGTGGGAATTGAACAGTAAATTTCCTCATATTTTCTATGTTTTTCAACTCTTACTTTCATAGTTTTTGTTTTATTTATTTATTTATTTATTTTTACCCTATAATAAGAAATTTAAAAAGAGACGTTAGATAACTTAGATTCCATCTCTAACTCTCTACTAACCTCACCAACTTTTATTTGAATATACAAGAATATTTGACCGAATCTCCTTTGTTTTCATCTAGCTCTCAACCAATTTCAAATTTTTAAACGTTTAATTCATGTTATTCTACGATATTTTTAACACTAATTCTAACCTGCACAAAAGGCGTAACGATCTAGACATATATGATTTGTTAGTATCAGATTTTAAATTTTCAATATGAGTGTTTTATTTAGAGTTCTTCTAAATTTGACTAGTATCAATTCAATTTTATAACGGATATGAAATAAAATTTAAAAAACTTTACGAGCTTCAACACAAAATATTGGCTATTACCTGGCCCGAACAACATTAAAGTGAAAATGGGCTGCAATTGTTAGATTGTAGTTCATGACTTACGATGCAATGTGTACTTGGGATAAATGTTTATAGATTGTTGGACGGAATGGGATAATAAGGGAAATGTATAGAGAACAACATAAAAAATTTATAAAAAAAACTGTACGTTATAGTTCATCGGACTACTTTATTAGATAATTCTAGATGAAATTTCGCCTATACCGATCAGTGAGCCTCCTAAACGATTTGGTTATGGACTAGGAGGATTAACAAATTGGTTATGGGCTACAGAAGGTAAATAATTGGGCTTCTCAGCCTAGGCCCTACTAAGGGTATAGATTTCGTAATGGCTAGGCCCATTCTATTTTGGGCTCATCATTCCTATACTCTTGAGATGGTTGGTTGTGCTCACCATGATTTAAATTAATGAATTATTATGGATATAAATGAAAAATGAGTTAAACTAAATACTTTAAGATCTAAAATTATGTACAATTTTCAAAATACTATTAAAATTAATCTCAGTCTTAAGTTTAATATTCTTTTTCCAAATAATAGTAAAATAATCATATTATGATAAAAAGGGGGTCGATTAGAAGTTGATAAAGCGAGTAAAATTCATATGATTTCTTGATTGAATGTAAAATTATGTAATACACTTAATCTTATAATGTTAATATGAGTTATACAATAAATAGTGATTGTATTATTAACTGAAAAGAATACATTATTGATACGATATTTAAGTCATATATTACACGTCATTGAAGATACATGTATATCTGTTGATTATATATATATATATATATCCCTCTACTCTTTTGATAGAAAAATAATTCTATTTAATTTAATACTAATAATATTCTATTATGGGAATATTTAAGATTCATAGGTCTAGATTGACCTATAGATCTTAAATAAATTTATAGGTCTAAATTTTAGAGGAATTTAGAGTTGATTTTCTTAAAATAATAAATATCAATTTGAGTCTAGATCTGAATTTAGAAATATTAAAAATCAATAATATTAATCTAGATTGATTATTGTTATATTTTTTTTGAGTGTGTAAGATCACTATATTTAAATACACTCATTAATTACCATTATTAGACTTAGCTTCACATACACGTGCCAAAAACAAAATGCTCATGTTTCAAATTTTCAATGGCATCGTATTCTCTTTTTTTTTTTTATTCTTTTATTTATCCTATCCCATTACAGTAGTATCCAATGAGATAGCATATTCTCATATTGCGTACCAAGCCAGGATTCCAAACCCAAAATTAAAAATTAGAAAAAAACAATTGATAATCAAACAAAAAATAAAAAAGTTCGGATATACAAAATAAAAAATATATAATTAGACCGATAAAATATGCAATAAAAGTCCATTAATATATTTTAATTAATTAATTTTATTTTTATTTTTAAAATATTTATTTTTATGACAATATATTTCATTATTTATAAATATGTTTAGAGTGACTGTATAAATTACAATAAATAATATTTTATTATAATTTTTAAAATAAGTATTGGATCATCCTCCCACGAAAAAAAAAAAGCCTAAAGCATATTCCAATTTTTCAACCGGGTGGGCTCACTCCCACTGCCAAAATTCACTCTCATCCTGGCTATGAACCACTAGAATACCTCCACGTGTACAGAGTCAAAATGTTAAAGCCTCGTTTTGCAGCGCACATTCTTTTTAATTTCCTTTTATTTATTCTCTCTCTCTCTCTCTCTCTCTCTCTCTCTCTCTCTCTCCCTTGGAGTATAAAGACCATTGAGAACGAAACGTTCTTGGAGGATTCGCCACATCTTGCTCCGATTCCTTCTCCGATTCTTCCTCATCCGCAGCCCCTTCCAGCCCTCCACAGGTCATCAATTTTCTCTCTCCTCTTTCTTCTTTCAGTCTCTCTTGCTCTTTTTATTCTCGATTGTGGGTTCCTTTTGCAATTGCAGGGCTGCAATTTGTCTTGAGGTACTCAGGAAATTTTGGGTTTTAGTAATTTTATTTTTGTGGGTGCAATTTGGTTTTATGTTTCTGGGCTTTTGTTCAATTAGGTAGAGATCCGATTGAATTTTACTGCATTGATGAAGAAAAGATTAAGTTTTGGGAAAATTAGGAGTTGGGTTTTGCATTGATTGTGATATTGGGGGAAGAGGGGTTGGATCTGGATTTAATCATTCGTGTTGCCTTGCTTGTATGCTTTAATTTCAGTTGACGTTTTTTTAATTAATGCATTCTAGTCGTTAATTTTGTCTGAGTAGGGGTTTAATTGGATTCTTGTTGGGTTTTAATTAGTCTTAATTGACTAGTTTAATTAATAGGAGGGATGAATCATGGAGTTGCGTAAACAGAAGAGGTTTTGTGGTATAAAAATAGAATGACAGCTTCTTAAGCGTCAGTTTTTGGTTAAGAGATAGTGAATTGCTGGAAGTTTAATCATTGAAAGGTTTTCTCTCCAATTTATCTTTCAAGTTGGTTGTGGAAACCCCTCGTAGCTTTATTTTGATCTTAAAATTTGGGTTATACTGCGTTGCTTAACTTAAATGATCTCAAATTCATTATAATTTGTGAATATTTTCATATATCTCTGTCTTTATTAACCTATGAATGGGAATATTAAGTTTGTTAAACTCTTTCCTTTGTGGTGTTGCTCTGTTGTGTTTCTTTGAGAACAGTCTTTTTATTGGCCTTCATTTAATCTGCTAATGTTTCCGGTTAAAATCGAACTTGTAGAATCAGCCACTGTCTAATATGTAATCTACCAAAATGGCGTCTACCGGGAACACAGACACCCTTTTCCTTACTAATGTAGGGACTGAACTATAGAACTTCCAGTGTATAGATTATTTTTCTATATCTAGAGATTTTGCTACTGCTTCTGTACTTGGAGGGACATTCTCTATTCTTGTCACTGCAATTATGTTATGATCTTGATATTTTCTGCATGATCCCTATTGTGGATTGCCACAAAAAACATTCTCTAGCTGACTTTGTTTCCCTATATTTTCAGCTGATTAGCGTGGCTCTTTATCTCTTTCATTGTTGTGATAGTTAATGTACTCTCTTGCAGACTTGGTACCTGATCTTCATGAGTTCGACTACATCTGTAACATCTGTGGTTTCCTGCGTTCCGGGAAACAAGAACAACTCCTTCCTCTGGATTTTGGTTTGCTTGCTGCCAAAGTTTTTGGGAACCCCTATTGTATTTGTGAACTTCCTCTTGGTAAAGGCTATTGACAGGAGCCCGTCAGCATTACGCCTATTGTCATTTGACCCTTAGTTGTGACGAAGCCCGGCCATCTGCATCATTGATCTCTGTTCCATAATTTGACAGCATGGTTTCTTCTCAATTTCCTGCTTTGACCCGTAACTGCAAATCCTTCCATAGCCAACTGCTTCTTCCTGAGAACCCTCCAAATGCTGTTCCTTTACATGATGAGGAGTTTGATTTTTCCGACGTTTTTGGCCCTGTGCCAATACATTTACCACTTGAAGTCAACGAAGGGAACCTTGAAACTGTAGGTGCTGATGTGAGTGACCTTGTATATGATGACCCTGTTGTTGTTTGCAGGCGATCACATTCTCTGGTTGGCCCTTCTGTTTGTGTTAGCCAGTCGTTGAAGCTCAGTAAGCTTAGTTTACGTGACACAGAAGTGGATCTGCTCCTTGAATCTGACACTGGAGGAACAGATGACGACACAAACTCTGTGGACTTCTTGCAAGATGATTCTTCTGAGAAGGACCAGAAAGTTGGGCTTGATGATTTTGAAATACTGAAAGTAGTTGGGCAAGGTGCATTTGGTAAGGTATACCAGGTGCGCAAGAAGGCTACAATGGAAATATATGCAATGAAGGTCATGCGGAAAGATAAAATAATGGAGGGGAACCATGCTGAATACATGAAAGCAGAGAGGGATATTTTGACACAGATTGATCATCCTTTTATTGTCCAGCTCAGATACTCATTTCAAGTAATTCCTAGTTCTTGTCTGTGCTATAGTTTGATGCTTTCTGGTTATATTTTCCATCCCCTATTGACAGAAGTATTAGGAGAGATCTGTTATTTTGGGAGGTGTATTTTCTATTTATTTGTATGCTTCTACTTAGCCTTTCTTTTTCTTCTTTTTCCCCATGCAGACCAAGTATAGACTATATCTAGTGCTGGATTTTGTAAATGGGGGTCACCTTTTCTTTCAGCTTTATAATCATGGTCTTTTCAGGTATATATTGTAAGTCTTAGCAATTGCAGATGTTCTGTAGAAAATCAATTGATCAGACATTATATGATTTTAGGGAAGATCTGGCCCGCATATATGCTGCAGAAATCGTTTCTGCGGTGTCCCATCTCCATGCTAAAGGTGTTATGCATAGGGATCTGAAGCCTGAGAATATCCTACTGGATGCAGATGGCCATGTATGCTTCCTTCTTCAGCACCTTTTTTTTTCCTCCTTTCTTTTGTTATCAAGCCATGTTGATGTGTGGGTTTTGTTTGACATTGAACTATCCCTGTATCATAGGTTGTGTTGACTGATTTTGGACTTGCGAAGGAATTGGAAGAGAATGAGAGGTCGAACTCCATGTGTGGGACAGTGGAATATATGGCACCTGAAATTATTATTGGGAAAGGTCATGACAAGGCAGCAGACTGGTGGAGTGTTGGAGTCTTGATCTTTGAGATGCTTACTGGGCAGGTAATTGGTTGTTAGCGTTCATGATAAATCGTTATGGATATTTAGAAATCAAGCGCATCTTTTTGAATGCCCTGGACCTTTTAAGGCAAAAGCACACTAACTGTGATATGCTTGCACCATCTCTCTGCTTGGATCTTCTCATAGGTTTCAGATCATTCAGGCCCAGGAAAGTTCATATGTGTGTCTTACTTTTTTGGTGTTTATACTAAATAATACATAATGCATCAATGCTTCTAATAATCAGCCTGGGACATGAATTCAATTGCATGGATGGGTGCTGGAGTTAAATGTTTTAGAATAAAATTAAGTTGGCTTCTTACTACCACTTATGATGAGATGATGGTGGGTGGGAAATAGCTATGCTGCTCTTGGCATTTGTCTAGTGACATCCTGAATCCTGAACAATAATGATAAACAACAATCTTTTAAAATTGTGTGGTGGCCCTGGTGTTTCTGGATCTGCCCAATATTCAACATGATTACCCCAGTAATCCACTATTGACTCGCTAATTTTATTTTTGTTACTCCAAAACTCCAACGCTATTTACTATTTCGAGTAGTATTGCCACTCTCCCTATCTCTCTGGAAATTGGTAGCCATTTGACTCTCTTGAACTTGCCTTCTTTTTGTATCCATTAATCTTATTATTCCTAATAAGGCCCCATTTCATTTAGTTGTAAGGAGTTGTAAGGCTAGATGGAGCTGTAAGGAAAATTGTAAGGAGGTGTAATATAGTTGTAAAGTTAGTTATAAAAAGCTGGAAGGTGTCCACTAATGGAAAGGCTGGTAGTAAATGGGGAAACTATCAAATTTTTTCGCGTCCATGTAGAATCTTTAGTTGTTTGCTGTTAGGCTTAGGCATATGGATTTATGGAGAAGATTGACAGTTTCATTCTTTTTACATGTTTCACGTTATTTGTGCAGCCTCCTTTCTTTGGTGGTAACAGGGACAAAGTCCAGAAGAAGATTATAAAAGATAAGATCAAGCTGCCAGCTTTCTTATCAAGTGAGGCACATTCTCTGTTAAAAGGGGTAAGCATTTCTCATTTGAGTCTGTATTTTACAACTATGCATAAGGCAGAGGTGGTAATCACTTTTGCAACTCATATTTGTTGTGTTGAAGATTGGTAATAAAGAGTGGCAAGGACGGATAGAAAACTGTCCTACGGAATGTCTACTTTGCACTTCTGTTTGAGATGCCAAATTAGGGTCAGCAGCTATTTGAGCTCAGGCTCAAGCCTAAACAGCCTCACTAAGAATACAATATGCCTAAAGTATAAAACTTTAGATTATCTGAACTTTGGCTTGGCTCTTTTGTACAACAAGAACTCCTCCCGGGTACTCCAGCTTTCGTGGGGTATGGGAGACTTAGATGTAGGCAGTCTTACCTATGTAAGCATCCCTGCTAGAAAAGAGACATCCTTGGCTCATCTGTAACGCTTGTAAGTGTTTCATATTTTCTATTTGTTGAAGAGCTGAGTGAGGAGCTTTGTTTCACAGCTGCTGCAAAAAGAACAAAACAGGCGGCTGGGAAGCGGGGCAACTGGAAGTGAGGAGGTGAAGAGGCACAAGTGGTTCAAACCTATTAACTGGAAGAAATTGGAAGCCAGGGAAGTTCAACCCAGTTTCCGTCCAGATGTCTCGGGAAAACTCTGCACAGCCAACTTTGATAAGCGCTGGACTGACATGCCTTTGGTGGATTCCCCTGCTGCCAGCCCCAAAGGCAGTGGAGATCTCATCTTCAAGGACTTCACATATGTGAGGCCAGCAGCAAGCTTTCTCCAGAGGATGAGTCCTTTGAGTGGATGACTCGAGCATATGCTCAAGCCTTCAAATTTTCAACTATATCGTGTCTTTGGGGGAGTACTCTGTACAAGTACCTATCTTCAGAGAAACATTCATTTTCTTTTCAGTAAATTTCACAGCTTCCGTGCTATGCAAAATTTGCTTTCTGTTGTATCCTGTTGTTGAACACTAATTTCAGGATTGAATTCTATGTGAAACTGGCATCACGTTATGTTTAGATGGCATTGCTCAGCAAATTTGAATTCATACATATATGATGGAACCTGAGGCATGTTTGGCATCCTGTTAATTTCATTATGTTTGTGTTGATGTACTCTGTAGTGTTAGGCTCTGTGTTCATTTCATTATGTTTGTGTTGATGTACTCTTTTGGTTTCGATGAGTCTCAAAGGCCAGCATAATGGAATTTTTTTAAATCACAGTATAATATAATTGGAGAAGGGATATGGTGATGCAATCTTTTGGTAACGGTAGCGTAGATAGATCATGTGTTTTTTGGCTTTAGTGGGTCTTTGAGATTGTTCTACGCCCTATGTCGAATCGGGAGGTTGGAAGATCGCGATCCTCTTTCCCGCTGCAAGATATTGAGATCCCAATTTGGGGTCATGCACTATGCACGTCACTGACTGTGTAACTTGACCTAGCAAACTGGTCACTTGGGTCAGGTTAATTTCATGTTGGGTTATGTATAAGTCGCCAAAATTCAGGTCAGTTATGGTTTTCGATCGAGTGACTTTTGGTTTGGCTGATTTCGGTTGTTGTATTTTTTTTAAATATAAGTTTGTCTTGGAAAAAAAAATAAATTTGATTCGAACCGGTTTGCTTTTGCCAAGTTAATTTCTGTTTTGGGTAAACTTTAGGTGAATTATTTTGGGTGTCAAATCAGGTGTGGATCTAATAAGATGTCTAATTGCAATTCTTGTAATGGCTCATTAAAATCCTAATTCCTAGTCATAAAAGTGTCACCATCCAACAATTGTACTAAGCTTTGATTCATTTTAGCATTTATGATAGTATTTGTAACTACACTGCTACTAAATGCTAATAATAATAACCACTAATCATAATGTTGATAATACTCATATCCATTGGTAAACACTACTCCCTCCAATTTAAAATACATGTCACTTTATAATTTTAATGATGTATTAATTATTAATTTAGTAATGGTGTCTTTATTAATTTCTTTTTTTCTCTATTTTTTTATTAATTTTCTTCATTTCGAATGAAATTTGAAGTAATTTGATTTTTAAACAGAAATTTTGTCAACTTTAAAATAACAAGTATTTTACAATAAAGAGAATATTTTACAATAGACATATCTTATTTAGTGTTGTTAGAGATATTGCCATTTTTATCTCTCTTCGCATCCAAATTCCTCCTGTATGGATAAATCTAAGACCACCACGTGGCAAAAGACTATCCACTGCTGACATACCTATACTCAGCTTGAGTTCTCTAGTCTTCCCTCTCAAATTCTCAATCCCATCAAGGTCTGCCCTTTTCCATGGCTTCTGCACTTTTTACTCCTCCTGCAACCACACATCCGAAATCTCTCTCTCTCCCATCCACCAAACCCATCACCCAATCCCACTTCCTCTCCTTGATTAACCGCTCTAGGGGCAGCCATGTTCGGTGCAATGCATTTTCAGAGACTATAAATGAATTAGCAAGCACTGCTCTGTCTCTGCCCATTGTTGGCTCTGGTTTTGCCCAAATTGAGAGTGTTCTTGCTGAACTGCCTGAATCTGAGAAATGGGGAATTGGGTTTTTCGCTGGTTTGTCTTGGTTGTACTTAACTGCAAGGCCTGGAGTGCTTATTGGAGCCATTGATGCATATATTCTAGCTCCCCTGCAATTGGGTTTTGATAGTTTGACAGGGAAGAGGAAATTAAAAAGGTCTGATTTTCTCATCACTGACAAATTGGGTGAGGGCTCTTTTGGGGTGGTTTATTCTGGGGTTGTTGTCCCAAAGAACATGGATGTTGGAGAGAAAGTCATAAAAAGGAGTACTGCAAAAGCTCTTGAATCTGATTCGAGGTTCAACGAAAAGGTCATCTTGAAGCAGGTAAGTTATGCCCATTTCTATTGATCAACATTAGTTTTTCCCATTTGGATTATTGTATTATATTTGGGCAATTAACTTAGAATTGCAAGTTTTCATGTGCAATTATTTTTCTCAAACTCGAGGTATTGAAGTACCCCGCATCAAACACTTGACACTTTAAAATGGGGTATGTACACTTCATCTCTTTTGGGTATTCAAACCTCTGACATGGGTAGAGTTAAGTTCGATTCATTACGGTACAATTATATCATAAATATGATGGTTTTAACGTCTTAGCTCAGCCAACCTTGCACTATTGCCTATGGACTTATAACTTGAAGGTGTTTGGATTGGACAGTGACAATGTCATTGACCTTTAATGATTTTCTTAACTATAGAAAACAGTGGACATTATTGTTTCTTCTCCAAACAAATTTTATGATATTGATTTTATTGCATTAGTTTCCTATCCATTTGTGATGCTAGTAGGTAAAGCTTGGAGTTGATGGGGCCAAAGAGTGTGGTGATTTTGAGGAGTGGTTCAATTACAGGCTATCAAGAGCTGCCCCAGAAACATGTGCTGAATTCCTTGGAAGCTTTGTGGCTGACAAAACAAATTCCCAATATGTCAAAGGTGGAAAATGCCTTGTTTGGAAATTCGAGGTACAAAACAAGAACAGAACATAATTCTGGCTTCTATTGTTGGCTTTTGAGAAAATTTGATGAGATGATAACTACCAATTCTGATCAGGGAGATAGAGACCTGGCTGACTACATGAAGGACCGAAGCTTCCCTCTAAATTTAGAGGGTATCATGTTTGGCCGTGGATTGGAAGGTTTAGACCCTCTTGAGCGCGATGCATTGATCATCAAACAAATAATGAGACAGATAATTACATCCCTGAAGAAAATACATGACACTGGCATTGTACATCGAGATGTCAAGCCTGCAAACTTGGTGGTGACAAAGAAAGGGCAGATTAAGCTAATTGATTTTGGGGCAGCTACTGACCTCCGGATAGGCAAAAACTATGTCCCAAATCGTGGTTTGCTTGACCCAGATTACTGCCCTCCTGAACTGTTTGTACTCCCTGAGGAAACCCCCAAGCCGCCTCCTGAGCCCATTGCAGCTTTCCTTTCTCCTATTCTATGGCAGGTACTCGAAGTTCCTTTTTCCCTTTAGCCAATGAAGCTTGTGAAACGATGAACATTACTTTCTGATGACAACAACAAAACCTAGAATGGATGCCACTTGAGGTAGGTATGAAAAGATCCAAATGTAGGTAACCTTACCTTTGCAGATAGAGAGGCTTATTTCAAGAGACCAGAAAAATAAATAAATAAATTGAAGTAAGCAATTTTTGGCTTAAAAAACATTTGTTGCTTTCTTATGAGAATTTTCATAATCTAATGAGAATGTTTATTGATTTAGAAAGCTTTCTGATAATGCTCTATTTTACTTGAAAGAAAACAAATATGCTGATGTATGGTTGTTTTGCAGCTGAATAGTCCTGATTTGTTTGACATGTATTCTGCCGGGATAGTTCTTCTGCAAATGGCCACTCCAACTCTGAGGTCCACAGCTGGGTTGAAAAACTTCAACACGGAAATAAAGGCTGTTGGATATGACTTGAACAGTTGGAGGGAGAGAACCCGGATGAGGCCCGACTTGAGGATCCTTGATCTTGATAAGGGCAGAGGATGGGACCTCGCTACGAAGCTCATCGCAGAGAGGGGATTCCTCAGACGGGGCGTTTATCAGCTGCTGCTGCTCTCAGACACCCTTATTTCTTGCTCGGTGGTGATCAGGCAGCCGCAGTTCTCAGCAAACTCAAATTGAGCAGAATGTAACACTTGAGACTGATATACCTGTTATGAAGTGTTGCACCATGTATAGTATAGCTTTTCGGAAGCCCTTCATTTAAACATTAATTGAGTTTTTCTTACCCTTTTTTCAGGAGCACAATCTCATGTTTTCATACATAGAATTTTCACTACCTATTGAAGCCTTTTGTTAATATGAAGAGTTTAATCTAATTGATTTGTTTTCTCAGTGGGTCTCTTGGTATCTAGGGTAGAAGTTAGCTGAATGACAGATAAGGATGAAGCATATTTTTCGTGTTTTCATCAAGGATCTACTTCTAAAGCAGCAGGTGGAACGCTATTGCACCCATCAATTTATCTTCAAGGGAAGGTCACAGAACCTTCAAAAATTAATGCAGTAGTGAAAATAAATAAATAAATTTGATGAAGCAATGAAACCCTTCTGAAGTTAGTAGCATATTGAGTGATTTAGAAGCATTTGGAGCAATGAAACTATTAGACACACACAATATACTATGTCAGTAACCATTCAAAGGTCCTCTTTTGATCACAACTTTGGCCAGAAAACCATCAATAATTTATATATGTAACTAAGATCATGATAATGAAGTTATAAGTGCACAATTTTAACCTCAACCCTCGCCCCCAACACACACCCCTTCAAACTCTCAGAGCTCTGAATAAGATTGTGACTGATCAACAGCAAACAGCCTCTTCTTGCAACCCCAACGGCAGCGCTAATCACAAGCCATGTTAATGAGCTCAAATCGTGCAGAATTAAGAGAGATGATGTCAGCTATAGATGAATCCTTGGAAAGAACCACTGCATACCCATCATTCATATAGTCCGTGCCTTCAGGGAAGAGCTGCCACATTAGGCTTCCAGCCCCACTGCCGCCTTTTTTGGCAGATTCCACCAGGGTTTTATACACCAATTTAAAGGTTGTATCCCTGAATGACGAGTTGTAACCATTGTCTCTGGTAGAAACACCAAACTCAGCAAAGACAACTGGCATTCCGAGGGTCTTGTCTGCATCATCTATGTGAGCTTGCATCCATGAGTTGTAGAACTGGATATGGGTGTTTGAAATGGTTGGCGATATCCTTCATTGCCATAGTTTTTATAACGATATAACCAAACAAATCCAAAAGTGAATTGAAGAAAGAAAGTAGCAAGTTATGCTGTTAAAAATACGAGGCTAATACCAAGTATGGTGAGTGCTTACCAAGAATCGGCATAAATATGAACAGAAGCAAAATCAACACCTAAGACTTGATGGTTTCTTACAAAGTCAGTTCCCACTTTGGTGGCGTATGTGTTTGGGTTAAACTGAGCCCTGTCTGGGGTTGAGGGACCATAGAATCCTTCCAAACCAATCTCAAGCAAGTGCTTGGGATCAATGCTCTTCACATAGAAAGCCATTTCTTGTATCCAAGCCTATCAAACAAGGGAGTAATCACTGTCATAATGTGGCATCTGTGGAGGACATAATGAAGGTAGTCTCACCCCTTATTAATAGAGAGACTGTTTCCGAGAGACCCACAGACATGCAGTAGAAAACGCCAAAAGGAAAACTTATGCATAAATGCTGTTAAGTGTGGCTAGAAAAGAATGGGGGAAAATTGGCGAAGCTCACAGTTACAGTTTGGTTTTCATTAAACATGCCTAAATCACCAGCAGGGAAGAATCAACGGTGAAAGATGATTTCAACAATAGTGGTGAAGCATATGAACCTGCAGTTTATCCCCAGAGGGATCGGAAGTGCAACGGGGCTCATTCATCAGCTCCCAAGTGAAAATAGTTGGATCATCCTTGTAGGTGACATTTGTAAATGTATTGACTCTGTTTAGCACTGCCTGCATTTCATAAAGCAAGAGAAAACATCATCAGATGATTTGCGAGTCCGTGAATTTCTTATGAACACACACAGACGGTTTCAAGCATGAAGTTGCACAGAACTTGCTTTGACATGATTCTTGTAGTAGGTCCTAAGAGTAGGATCAGAAAAGAAATCATCTTCTGAGGAGACATTCAATCCGGCATCTTTTCCCCACTTAACATACTGAGCTTTGCCTCCGTAATCATTCCAGTTGTTAACCAGAGATAATATCAGCCTAATCTTGTACTTCTTTGCTTCATTCACCACAAAATCCAGCCCCTGAGGATATACACATCGATCGATCACAAGGGAAGAAACAAAACTCAGTCATTTATATATATAACAGTAGTTCTGAACTTTGTATAGCATAATGAAACACCTGACCTTGAAAACATCTTCATCATAAACACCGGGAGATTTCTGAAGAGCTCGGTATTGGCCATCATTGAAAGCCCAAGTCCTGCAGACTGAAAAACCAAAAGAGGACGCTTGTTTGAAGACGTCACTGACCTTTGCTTGGGTGGATTGATCAGCAGCAAATACCATAAGCCAGTAGGTATTGAACCCATTGAAGTAGAAAGGCCTCCCATTTAGAATAAATTGGTTCCCCTTCTTTCCCACCATCGTCCATGCTTCTTCTTCCAACTCGGACATTCTATCCAAGCACATCATACACACAAACAATCAGGGAAAAAAATCAAGCAGGGAGCCAAACTGATGAACAAGAAAAGCGCACAATTGCATTGATTCAGCTGGTTACTTACCCTAGATCATTGACGAGTTGAAGATCATCGGCTGCACTGACACCAAGTAGTGCCAAAACTATCAGTAATACTGTAACTTTGGAGCCCATAACTTTTTTGTTGATACCCATGTTATAAGCGAGCCACATTGGAGACTCTTGTCAGCCAGCTAATATATACTACAAATATTTCCTTTTTCTATTTCAAGGTGGGGTTTTGAACCATTCTTTCTTCAAAGCAAAGTCTGAAGGGGGTGTTTGATGTATTTTCAAATGCTCCAACATCTTACCAAAAAAATACTATCCTTGTTTTTGCAGTTGATCAATATATGGCAAATTCTCAGTTAGTTTGTAGTTTAGATAAGCTTAACGAAAGGAGAAAAAGAGTGCAAAGTGGGGCACTGTCTTCACCTGAATACCAAGTCCTTTGCTTCTACGACAGAGAGATAGAGAGAGAGAGAGAGAGAGAGTTGAGTTTCTGAGAGCCTTACAATCTACTCCTTTGGCAAAATTAAGTAAACAATTTCTCCAGAAATTATGAAGTGATTCGCAAAGCATAAGAGGGAGTTTAAGTTTACCAGAAAAAGAAGGGCAAAGTGGTTGATGGGTTATTCGAAAAAGGCAGTACCTGGAAATTCCCTGATATGAAAAATACCCGAAATCAGAATTGTGAAGATGATTAACTGATTATATAAGGAAGCCAAATATCCGTTCTTAACCAGTGACTTCTTCCTTGGTTATAGCATCTGACAAATAGTAAAGTAGTAGACTAGTAGTTGGTTCTTAAGGCTTAAGTAAAAGCAGTAGGACAACAATGAACACCTGAGAGAGAGAGAGAGAGAGAGAGTTTGTACCGACCTTGAAAAGGAAAAGCTTCTCAATGAGTTTACATTGAGGCAGCACAGTGAAAAGGTTTCTTCTGAACCTTTTTTTATGTAAATATTTCATTAATTGAACTAATTAATACTCAAAATTTTGGTACAAATTTGAGGATCTCTGTATGTAATACGGACTAGTTTTTGAATGAAGATAAATATACAGTGCCTAAACAGAACAAGAGTAAAAATAACTGTTACATTATAGAACCAATTTCGGTATGGAGTACTGGATGTGACTATGACATCTCACATAAAATATGATGCTGAGAATACACTATTCGAGGAGGGAATAGAGACGCCTGAGTGAGTTTAGCAAAAACGCCTCTAAAAAGTGACAAGACATCCACAACATAATAAATGTCGGTTAGCATCACCAAAGCAAAAAAGTATTTTGAGAGCAAGAGGGGTCCCAGCCCGAGGACAGAGAAAGAGATAGTTGAAAACCAATAACCAGCTTTATTAACATCAACGTTATAGTGTACAACATGGTAGCATCGAGATGATAGAACTAGCAAATCCAACAGAACTACCATCACATACCAGTCAGCTCTCTATTATCGAACGTGATGTCTAAGAGAATTATATGTACTCAGCCTTGCTCCTATGTCATTGGTCACATAGATTGAAGGTCCTGAGATCAGGGAGAAACCAGCTCTCAGCTCTTCATATATATATATATATATATATATATATATATATATATATATATATATATATATATATATATATATATATCTGGGTGCTTCATTATATGCAACGCTTCAAATTCCTAGATTAGCAGCGATAAGCCGATAACTCGTGTAATTTGAACGTCTAACACCTCTTCATTTCCAACACGTCATGTTCCAGCCTTCCTGCGCTCTATAAGAGGAATATAAGCAGTGTCGACAGGAGCTACAGATCTTTCAGAGCCACACTGCACACAAGTTATAGTATTAGAATTTAGGGAAAAAGTGAATGAGAAAAAGTCATAGAATTTACACATCTTTCAGCATCGAGTTACCATAGTTAGAAGTGAGTTACAGCATCACAAAAGTGTATTTAGACAAATAGATGGCCCAATCTGTTTTGTCAAAATAGTCACCCCCCGCCCCTCTGGGGAAAAAACGAAAATCTCTCAGGAGCCATTACAGTCAAGCCTTTTAACATGTAAAGTCATTGCATAGCTTTTTCAAGTACTTCAAGAAGCATAAGTATTTAAACATGTATGACTTGCGGCTAGGGAATTCAAGCTGTTTCCCTTCAGTAAAAAAGAGTTCATGTGAGTTTACATGGAAAATCAATTTTACTCCCTCAGCAATTAAAGTGAGAAAGCTTGTTCTGTGTCAGTCAGCGTTGCTACAAGCGACAGAGATGGGCTTACCATCTCACATTGAAGAAAGATGGCTCGATTTTCTTTTGAAAGAATTGTGTCAGGACTTCTACAGCATTGACAAAGGACATATTCATCTGTAAAGAAAAGTAATTTATTAAGAGTTCATTAACAAAATCTAAGTTCCTGAAGAGCAAAATTATGGTCAATAATCAATTGTCATCAGCTTCAATTTCCAATCTTAGAAGAAACTCACTGAGATATCTTCTCAATAAGCCTTCAAATTCTATAGGAGGAAATCTTCCTCTTACGACCAATCTGCTCTCTGTGTCCAATGATCCACTTGTTTGTAATTGCGCCAACAAGAAGGTCATAACATGCTCAGGCTGCCTATGCATCCTGAAAATATCAGATTTAGAATCAAAATGCCAATATGCACTTTCAAGTCTCCAGCAACTGGTGGCTGACAGATCTTTTTCAGCCAAAAAAAAACTGTGAAGAGTTGTCACTTCAAATCATACTCAAGTTATTTGAAACGCTAGATTGCAGATTGTACTGGATGGGGAATGGGGATTGGCATATGAATACATCGCAAATACACGAACAGGAAGCCATAACAGGATGCAACAAATAACACTAGGACATCAACTAAATCGGGGCTCAATAAACTTCAGCAAACATGATTTTCTTTATAAAAAAAAAAAAAAAACCTTTTTTTCTTTTGGGGGAGGGTCTCAATAAGAAAATGACTCACTAGCACATGATATGGTATTGTATAGTTCACCAAGAATCTAAGACACCAACAGATGAGGTAAATAATAATCCCACTATCTATATTGAGAACAAACAAGATATGATTGTTGTCTAAAATCTAAATGGCACGTTCAAGTGAAGCAACTTAAAAATACCCATACGTTTGACAAAGATCCAAGAGATTAACGAGGACTGTTTGAGTCAAGCCTTCTAGGACAACTTGTGGTGGCCTCAAGACTGTTCTTCTTCTATCTCCAGAAAGTTCAGGATTATTCTCATGAAGGAAGCTGAACACTCTATGCAGGAGCTGCGCATTAATGAAAGCCAATTATGATTTGAATTTAATAAAAAGGCTTACTGACAACTACAAACTTGTAAGGTACAAATGGAAAACTGAAACAAACAGTAAAACAAACAAAACTTGAATTACTGAGATTGTGACAAGCAATTGCCTTGCCCAATGAACAAAATCAGTTGTTCAATAACATCCATCATACTCGCATATCAGCAGCTTGAAGAGAATCTTTCATATTAGTCCAAGGAAATGTGTTCTGTGTACGTGGATTGAAGCTCCCTTGACACATTGCTGTCATTCGGAAGGGTTTGAAGGAAGAAGAAATTATTTCTGTTTCTTTATGGAGGGGCTGATTTGGGAGTAATCTTGTACTGGTAGAAGACAGTAAGGTAAATGTGAAGATGTTCAATATTATGGCGCTACTGCTATTATATTGACAGATCCTCCAGTAATCATTATGTTAACTGTGTCAGAGAGATAGTAAGGTTCACAATCTACTATTCAAAATGCCTACAAAATTACATTGTTGCTGTTCTGGAAATTGATGTTTGGTTAAGATTATTTATGTCTGAAATCCCACATGATCGTGGCAGAGATAGAATAAGCAAAAGCTCTTGCTACAAAATTTAGCATGCCATGCTCATGAAAGTCTTACACAAAATTACCAAACAAGGTACCTCTTCATACTTGTAATCCTGTTCGCTTTCTTCCCACATGTAACTCGATTGACCAACAAGTCCATCTTTTCCCTCATCCTCATCACCCCTATCTAGTTGAACATGATAAATAAATTTAGCAGAGATCATAAATGAATATTGAGAGCACACAAAAACCAACAGCCTGCTTAGAGCTAAAAATTAAGCTTCTAACACTCCCCCACACCCTCCCCCCCACAAAAAAAGAAAAAAAAGGACTATCTTGCATAAATACTTTCTGAGAAGATTGAGGCTCTATCATTTCCACAAAGTCAAAAAATTAAAATTGGGGATGAAACATAGAAAATTAGATGATAACTTAAGCTAAGATCTTTATTGAAATAATAGGACAGGAGGTTCAAGCTCATTGCCTTGTTTTTTTGAAAAAAGTTCTGATGAATCGATGTATAGTAGTCACTGAATCTATGGGTTCCTACTTGCAAGAAAAGGTAAAATCTTGTTAACCAACAAGGCCTAAGCATTACGATTTATTTTAACAGAATCTCTTTTAACTTACTAGCATCTTATTCTTCAGTATATCAACAAAATATCATGTGTGCCTTCAGACACAGCAAAAAAGAAGCAGATCATATTCAAATAGCATTTACAAAGAGTTTATAAACTACAACAGGAAAGCTTTATCTATCTAGAGTCTAGACAAACAATCTTGAGAAAGCAGCTAAAAACAATACTGTAGCATAGTTAATTCTATAAGTAAACTCATGAAGGTTTGCATATACATGATAATCTATCTGCTGTCTTCACCAAGCTATGCAGAGTAACATTCAAAGGGCCAGGAGTCGCCTTCTTTTTCTTCCTTTTCTTTTTGCTCAGGTCAAAAGGAGCAATCTGAAACATAACACTTCATTCAGTAAAATAACGGGCAAAAAACCCTTCCAGCATCAAATGGAATCGTCCAAACCACAACCCCCGGGCCCCCTCATTATGATAAATGGTAATACAAGATTCAACCTTTTTTGAAGATTTTTCCATATCGAATTACAATGTGCAGATTAGTCGAAGACAACTAAAAGGAAATCTGAGATTGCTCTCCCGCTATCAACAGAAATAACCTCAAAGTATCAAGTACAGTCAATGGAGGATATTTTTTTATCTTCATCTCACTCAATCGCCTTTTCTTCTGAGAATAACATATCCTAATTAAACATAATGCGATATAGCAAGAGAAGTTACCATTTCCTATCCAAGGGGTATCCGTACACAATTTCATATATTCATATAAAAAGGACTTCAGTAAACAATTTTATCAGTTAGTATAAAGGCTAAAGCTCATAGACATTTGCCCATCCGGTAATTTCCTAGCAAGGAATCTAATTTATTTAGCTTCATACACAGCAGGTAAAACTTGATTCACAATAACAAAGTAAGCTCAAGAAAAAATGATGATAAAGTTGAGGACTCACTTCAAGCATATCCTCCCTTTCTTCCAGCCGAATTGTGTCATCCATTGTCGAATCAAAGCCTAAAAACCCAACAATGTGATGATTTTGCAAAATAATTATAAATTGAAGAGGATTAAATCAAATTACATAGCTTTTCCTTTTCTTTTTGTCCCCTTAGACAATTAATTAAGCGGGCACTAACAAAAAAATCAATGGGTGCTCAGCTGATAATCACTGACAACGAAGAATGGGTAGGAGCAACTAACCAAAACGTTAACGGGAAAAAAATAAACAGCCCCTTAAACCTCCATAACTGGGTCAGTTGGGTCGCGTTGCTTGAACCCTTAAATTAGCAACCAAAACCCTAAACCAGGGAAAGATTCAGAGTTATGCAACTAACCCGGAAATGAAAGTTGAAGTGCCAATGTCAAAAACTTCCAAAGTGTTGAATTGCTTGCGTTTGTGGTGTCTCTCACTCTCTCTCCTTTGCACCCTCCATTAAAGCTGCAGAGGAGCAGAGCAAGCTAAAACTGGAATAGCTATTGTTATCGTCTCTCACTCTCTCTCCTTTGTACCCTCCATTAGGGCCATGATATTGTGGGCTATTAGTATCTGTGTCCAAAATAATAAACAACTTATGGACCCAACCACCTTAGGTTTGGGGGATTTTCATTCAAGGCTCCAAGTACTGAAGGCTAGTGGGTCAATTTCAGATCCTATATTGAACACCCGGGACTAGAGATACTATTTTTAACCTATTGACGTAGGACGTCATGCGTACATTACTGTACATACACAATGTATATCCAATTTATGTCAACGTGTTCGAACTTACAAACAAAACACATAAATATAAAAATAAATGGAAACGAACATAAATAAAAACATAAAAGAGAAGAAACAAATAGAAACGAGTTGTTAAAATGAGAAAGGAACGAATGGACACGAACATAAAAAACATAAACGAATGTAAACGAAAATAAAAAACATAAATGAATATAAAACATAAATAAATTTTGTTTTTCATATAAAGTCGAATAGGAAAAACATGATACCAATGCACACTAAATATAATACTCGATGCATACTATGTACTTTACTTATGTACTATATATTATCGGTGTTTGATTTGTTTTTCTATCTTTGTTTTATTATTGTCGTTGTAGATATTGTTGTCGTTGTCGTTTATAATATTATTTAGATTATTATCAATATTATGGAGCAAAAGTTCAATCATATGTAATGCCTGTTATGGGGTGTTATGCATTTTAATTTTTTTTTTCATACAATATCATTCTAATACCAAAATAATGTGTGTGTGACAATGTTCACCAACTATGATATTAATCTTCACTAAACATAATATCAATATTTATCCAATAGAATGCTACTGATGCTCACTAAATATAAATCAATATATAATAAACAATATAATATGAATGAAAAAATATAATTAATGCACACTAAATATGATTCTGATACACATCAAACACGATACTAATGTACACTAAGTATAATACTAACGTACACCATATATTTTGTTTATGTCGTCCTTTCGGCCCATGCATTGTGGAGTCATTAGCTGAGCCTGAGCCATGCAGAGGCTATTCGTTTCATAAGACATAATTATACAAGTTGCTATTAGTTTCATAAGACATAAACAGGTGATGCAATGCTCAACAAAAACTCAGAAGAAAACTTATTGAGATAAAGGCCCTGTTTGGCAATCGGATGTTAATTATTTGTATTAGTTATTTGACTTACTTATTTGTATTAAGCTGTTTGACTTATCTATTTACATTACCTGTTCGAAGAAAAAGTATTTGGTAAAATTAGTTGAGTCTAATAGTTGTTTGATGGAATTTTATTTATGTACATAACTCAATTTCATTAACTATTTTATACATTATAATTGTTTTTATTCCATATTCATATTTCTTCTCAACATTAATTAAGAATTATGTGATATATAAAATTACATTTATATCTTCTACACAATTTTAATTATGTATATATTTTTGAAGTTTATTTTTAATAATATATTTGACATTTATGTGACTAAATTATTTATTTATTATGGTAGACTAAATTATTTATTAAAATATAGAAAATATTAACTTAAATATTTATAATTATCCTCTATTATTATTCCAAAAGTGAAAAAAATATGAATTAAAAGAAATCTTGCATGTAAATGATGTTATTTATTTCTCCATGATGAATAAACACATAAACGACCACTCAAATGTGATATTTATTATTAGATGAACAAACACATAAATGACCAGGTCTTCCCACCGGTTGTGGGGTGCTATGGAGGCCGTCAAGGGTCTTCCGACGACTAGTTAGGGACAGTTTGATGTTGTGGTGGCCACCATCGGTCTTTCCACGGGTTGTGGGGTGCTTTGGAGGCCACCACAAGTCCTCTCACGATGTATGGGGAGTTTAGGAGGCCATCCCACAACCAGTGAGAGACTGTGATGTGCTTTGGAATCTACCACGGGATCCCCCATGGCTTGTGGCGGTTGTTTTCTTGTGCTTGGGTCGTTGTTGTCCACCACTGTTTACCCCCGGTTGTGGTGGAGACTAATTGCTCAACCTTTGATTTTTTTTTTCTTTTTATGGCAAATCTCTAATTTTGCAACCATCGAAAAATAATTTTTAAACTCATTATATATATATATATATATATATATATATATATATATATATATATATATATATATATATATATATATATATATATATATATATATATATCACACGCGCACACTCATGAATTTTGTAAACATTGATCAAATTATGTACTTATGAATATGTATAGTAACAAAAATGGATGACAAAAGCATAATTAACATCCAATTGTCTTGTTTAAATGAATAGAAAAAATAAAATAAATTAATAAATTAAAACATAAATACCTACAATTTAAAATAATATTATAAGACAAGACATCAACTGGTTCAAAATTAAATCATAAAATTTACTATAAAATAGGGTAAATATGAAGAGGATGACATTTGTTGTAATTACTATCAACTTTTGGGTAACAAAAGTAATTTTACATAAAGGTTGAAAAGTCAATTCAAAAAAGCTAATCAAAATAATTTTTTACAAAAGGGTTTTTGGGATAAAAAGCCATTAAAAAAATACCAGACACCTCAAATAACTTTTTGATTGAATCAAATAGCCAAACTATCCCAAAAGATCATTTTGGATGAAAAAGCCATTGAAAAACCAACGTAGTAACATAGTCAAAGTTTAGTTTGAATCCATGACAGTGAGTTACTCACCCAAATTATACATTGGCCTATAAAATAATTGGGGACAAGGTATGCTTTAAAAAGGAAAATTCCAAAAGGACATTAATTTTCTTGGGGAAACACCTCTTGAAGGATATATTCTGTTTCAAATTGAGGTGTGAATTTTAATTACAACTATAAATCACATGATCCTTATTTTATGTCAAATAATATAATACCCCAAATCACATGGTCCTTATTGTGTAAAGTAAAAGAAAACAAGATAGAATTTTCAAAACTTGACTTGACTTGGCATATAAAGCTTATACATCTAAATTTCAAAAGGCAATGTAAAACCTAATCCTCCATTGATGCTCCCACAGTATTATAACCCTCCACTGTTATTGTTTCTATGCCTTCTTTACCCCCTCTTAAGGTAGCAACTCCATAAAAATTGTTTCCACATTCTTTCCTTTCTTCAAAGTTAAAGCAATAACTGTCTGTTTAGCACCACAACATCTCATCAAATTGTCCGCGACAATTCCATAATTAGAACTAGCAGACATATAGTTTTAATCGATCTTTATATATACTTTTTATATATAATCCTCGAACACATTCTTATGGTTATAATTGCATGGAATTATTTTCTAATCTCTCTCTAGTAATGGGTTTTTCTCCCTTCCTAGTTCAATGCATCTCATCAAGGACTTGAGCAAGAGACATTTGGAAGATCTTTTTATTCTAACATTAATGTTTCCACCAACAATTTCATTAATGGCTTTTTTTAATAGGTTTGGTAATTAAGACTAATATAGAGTAGCCCTTAATTAAGGACAATTATTGGTAAACCAAATTTAGAACGTTGGTAGAGATGCATTCTGAATTTTGCATTTGACATGTCCCACCACGCCACGTTATCTCTATCATATATTCAAGTTCAATTGCCAAATTTTGGTGCTTCTAAGTTTCAAATGTTCTTCATGTTCGTAATTACGTATATACATACTTTAAAAAAATTAAATAATCACAAAATATAATTTTTTTTTTATGCAAAAGAGGAATTAAGTAATGAGAAATTTTAGTAGATTATAAGGTCTCGCAGGAGTTTTGTCTTTGTCCCTACACTATCCGTAAATAGAAGATCAACAACTTTTTAGGAGCGTCATTTAAAAAACATATAAAATCAGCCACAATAACTCATATTCTAAAAGTAAAAGTCAGACATTTAGACCATAATATAATTTTATGTCACATTCATAAATTGTGCTAATAAAGTACTCAAATATAAGAAATCAACTTCTTAACTTATATTATGTTTATATATGTATTTATTACATTGTTCAATAAGATCCGAAACTACACTTTAAATTAGATATAAAATATTAGGCTCACGAGTAGCCCAAAACATATTTTTACATGAAGGTCATACAAAATTAAACTTAGGAGCATGACATTAAAATACATAATAAAATCCTATAAAAAAATTACAATTATATCCCCGTATCAAAATACATAAATCTTTCAAATAAATAAATAGAGCAAATAAACAAAATAATGAAAACAGCGCGAAAGTGAAACGCGTTTGACAGAATTGGCCACAAGACGCGCTATCGCCGCTCTGGCCACATTGTCAATCATGTCATGGCAAATCTGCAATTAACCCACTATAACCAGCCCCTTTTCGTCATTTAATTAAACTACCGTCGGAGGGCATAATGGGCACATAAAAGCTTCCTATTCACAGCTCATAACCACCCCCAAGTGAGTGGTTAGAGTAGCAGTTATTATTGCTCATACAGAGAGTCTCAGATAAAAGAAACATGAAAATACAAAATAAAACTAAAATTAAAAATATATAAAAAAGCATCATCCATCTCTCCATCAATTTCGGTTTCTGCTCCTCACAATTTCTTTCTTCAAACCCTAATCTCTCTCCTCTGTCTCCTAACCCCCAAGGTCAGCTCTAGCTCCAGGCAATCAAACCCAGAAATCTTAACATTTCACCATTCTCTCACTTGCATTTTCAGATTGAGATCTCATGCTTTTCAGTCACTCCAGAACTCAAAGATGACCTGACAAAGTTCTCATCTTACAAGTTTCTCTCTTCTCTCTCTAGAAAATTAAATTCTTCCATCTAGGTTGTGATTTTTCTGAACATAGCTCAAGTCCTGCATCTGGGTCCTGCTTTCTGCAGCTGGGTCACTGGGAAAGGTGAGTGACTTTGAAGTGAGAGGCTGGGATCATTTGTTTTCTGAAGTGATATGAGCTCTTGAGCTGAAAATCTTGGTTGGTTTTGAGCCCTTAGATCTTTGCTAGTGTTGTTGAAGATCTGGTTGTTGGTCTTCTTGTTTGAACCTTATTGGCTGGTTTGTTTTCATTGACTCTTTTTTTGGCTAAATATCTGTCTCAATCAAGCTTCATATCACAATATTACGCATCCTGTTGTGTTTGTATCTCTTAGAACTGAAAAGTAAAAAAAAAACAAAAATCTCAAGTCTTGATGAGATGATGAGAATAGATAAGCATCATTTAGTGTCAATCAGTGCTGTAGTTGTGTGTTTTTCCCTGTTGGTGAATGTGATCTTAGCTGCTGATTATGTTCCAACTGAGAGTATCCTGTTGAATTGTGGGGGTTCCTCTCGAGCTACTGATACCGATGGCCGGAATTGGGACTCTGATAATGGTTCAAAGTTCTTGACATCGAAAACGGGCTCATCGATAGCCACTGCTGCCACCCAAGCCCCTGATGTTGATACGGTTCCTTATATGACTGCTAGGATCTTCAAATCCCAGTTTTCATATAGTATCCCTGTGGAACCTGGCCGGAAGTTTATCCGGCTTTACTTCTACCCAAATGTTTATTCTGGGTTGAATTCCACTAATGCCATCTTTTCTGTCACTGCTGGATCATACACTCTGCTTAGCAACTTCAGTGCTGCCCAAACTGCTCAAGCCCTAAACTTTAATTACCTCACCAAGGAATATGCTATCAATTTGGATAGCGGAACTTTGAACATTACCTTCAAGCCCTCCTCTAATTACTCGAATTCATTCGCTTTCGTGAATGGAATTGAGGTTGTGTCCATGCCCTACCTCCTCTATGATACCAATCCCGATCCAAGTACTCAACCACCAAAGCTTGTTGGTGGTGGTAGTGGTCTCGTTATTGATAACTCAACTGCCCTTGAGTGTTTGTACCGGCTTAATGTGGGGGTAACTACATTTCTCCTTCCAAGGATACCGGCCTCTTTAGATCTTGGTCGGATGACACGCCTTACATATTTGGGGCAGGAAGTGGAACCACCAATGTTGCTGATGTAAATATCACTTATCCTAAGAGCATTCCATCATATACTGCCCCAGAGAATGTATATTCCACAGCAAGATTAATGACTCCAGACAATAATGTGAACTTGAATTCCAACTTGAGTTGGTATTTCTCTGTTGACACTGGATTTACCTACTTGGTGAGGCTACATTTCTGTGAGATTTTCTCCAATATAAGTAAGCCCAACCAGGTTGTGTTTAATATCTACCTCAACAATCAAACTGCCGATACTGGGTTCGATGTTGTTCAGTTGGCAGATGGTAATGGGAAGCCCTATTATCAGGACTACTCGGTCATTCTTCCATCATCGAAAGACCCACAGCAAGATCTGTGGCTTGCACTACATCCAGATCCCTCTGACAAGCCCGAGTACTATGATGCAATCTTGAATGGAGTGGAGATATTTAAGTTAAGCAATTCCGACGGTAATCTTGCTGGGCAGACTCCCATTCCAGCTCCAAAGCAGGACGTCATCTTAGGCCCGTCAGGGACCTCATCCCATTCAAATGGAAAAAAGGTGGCCATTGGCGGGGGTATTGCTGGAGGACTTCTGCTTATTTTAATTGTTGGTTTTCTGGTCTGTTTCCTGTCTCGTCGCCATAAGTATGGTAAAGTCTCCAATCCAAGTGACGGTCCATCCGGATGGCTTCCCCTTTCTTTATATGGAAATTCACATTCTTCGGGCTCTGCAAAGACAACCACTACTGGAAGCTATGCCTCTTCTCTCCCCTCAAACCTCTGCCGCCACTTTTCTTTTGCTGAGATTAAAGCTGCTACCAAAAACTTTGATGAAACTCTTGTCCTTGGAGTTGGAGGCTTTGGTAAAGTCTACAGAGGTGAAATTGATGGGGGTACAGTCAAAGTAGCTATCAAGCGTGGGAACCCACTCTCTGAACAAGGTGTACATGAGTTCCAGACAGAAATTGAGATGCTTTCCAAGCTTCGTCACCGCCACCTTGTCTCTCTACTTGGTTACTGTGAGGAAAACGAGGAAATGATCCTTGTGTATGATTACATGGCTCATGGTACCCTTCGTGAGCATCTATACAAAACCCAAAAGCCTCCTCTGCCATGGAAACAAAGACTTGAGATATGCATTGGAGCTGCTCGTGGTTTGCACTACCTTCACACCGGTGCCAAGCACACAATCATTCACCGAGATGTCAAAACGACCAACATTCTCTTGGATGAGAAGTGGGTTGCCAAGGTCTCGGACTTTGGTTTGTCCAAGACCGGGCCTTCACTGGATCACACTCATGTCAGCACCGTTGTCAAAGGTAGTTTTGGATACCTAGACCCCGAGTACTTCAGGAGGCAGCAACTTACCGATAAATCAGACGTCTACTCTTTCGGTGTGGTTCTATTTGAGATACTATGTGCTCGGCCTGCCCTGAACCCTTCACTACCTAAGGAGCAAGTTAGTCTGGCGGAGTGGGCCGTCCACTGCTACAAGAAGGGCATGCTTGATCAGATCCTGGACCCATATCTGAAAGGAAAGATTGCCCCTGAATGCTTCAAGAAGTTTGCTGAGACCGCCATGAAGTGTGTGGCTGATCAGGGTATTGACAGACCATCCATGGGTGATGTCCTGTGGAACCTCGAGTTTGCCCTGCAACTTCAGGAGAGTGCAGAGGAGAGTGGTGGCAAAGGCCTCGGGGAATGGATTTGGGTCAAGGGAAGTACGACATTGAGTGTGGAAAGAAGGATCCAGATTCTTCTCAGACATTCGATGAAAATGTGACAGACTCAAGGACAACCATGAGCATTGGCGGTCGTAGCCTGGCTAGTGAAGACTCCGATGGGCTAACACCTAGCGCTGTCTTCTCACAGATCATGAATCCAAAGGGTCGTTAATGTCAAGTCGTCAACCTTGATTTGACACTACCACCGAATTCTGGGATTTCAGTCCTGGTTTGATTTGGTGGCGAATCAATCACACAGAGGATTTGGCTGTCTGATGATCATCAACCTTGTAAGGACCAAAGGCTTTCTATCATCTTATTACTAATAATTATTCATTTTCTTCTACTTAACTATCTTCTTTTGATTTGTTGGATTTGGTGATTCAATCTTCAACTTTGATCTTAGGTATAAAGTTGTATTTAGAGTTCCACTGGAAGACTGAAAAAATACAATTCTATTATGATCCACTTGTACTGCCCTTCTTCTGTATTTGGTATTTTTCTGGGTTCATCTTAATGGCATCCAGCTGTTCCCTCAGTAGTTAGTTTGTTCCATTTTTTTGGGTGCAAAAGTGTAAATGAGGGATGATCGTGAACTTCGACGAGATTCGAACCCAAATCTGAAACTTCCTCTGTCTGGGTTGGTAATGGTATGAATGCTGTGAGGTTTTCTTCTGGTAAGATTTTGCATTAGATTTTGTTTCCTTTTAGAATGTTGAAATGGCGTGATTAATAGTACAAAATTATTTAAATAATAAAAAAGAATATCCCATGAGAAATGGGAGAGATGGTGAGAGAAAGGTGGAAAGCAATATGAGCCACCACAAACATTAGAGACTGTGGGTTGTCACACTCACACATGGGTGGGGTCCGAGTTAGGCTGTTCCAAATATTTGATGAATAATAAACAACTAATGAGATATTCTTGTGCTTTATCACTGGAACTTAGCTGGATTAGGCGCTAGCGTCACTAATGATTTTAAATTTATTCTTATTAAAAATTTATTTTAATATTTTAAATTTATTTTTATTAGATAATTATCTTTGTAAATGTCGTTTTTATTAATAAAATTTCTCTTTCTGTATAAAAAAATTCGATAAGATTTTCAAATTTATTTGGTAATTCAACTAAACCCTATATTGCGTATTGCAAATGATGAGTAAGAAAACTAATTATGACGATGTAGGATGTCAAATAATAGTAATAATTAAAAAAATAAAGATCCTTGATCAACTACTATGCTTATACCCGGCAATCGGGTCATTCGGTTCGGGTTCGGTTCGGGTTAATTCGGTTCGGGTTAACTTCGGTCGATCTTATTCGGGTCCGGTTCGGTTTCGGGTTCGGGTCAACTTCGGTTCGGGTAAACTTCGGGTCGATCTCGTTCGGGTTCATTCGGTTTTGGTTCGAGTCAACTTCGGTTCGGTTCAACTTCGGGTCAATCTCGTTCGGGTTCGATTCAGGTTAATTTCGGATCTAGTCGTAATCGGGTCACTTTTTGGGTCAAAATCGATTCAAAATTGTATCACTATAGGCACAAAAGTACATCCCGAGAGACCCAACAAAAAAAAATGTGGGTTGGGTCACTTTTATTGGGGTTAAATCGATTCGGATATGATTCGGTTCGGGTCATTTTGGGTTCGGTTCGGTTTCGGTTCGGGTCATTTTGCATTCGGGTCGGTTTCGGTTCGAGTCATTTCGGGTCGGTTCAGTTCGGGTCGGTTCATTTCGGTTTCGGGTCAAAATCGGTTCAACTGCTTCGGATGTCGGTTCGGTTTGGGTTTCGGGTCGTTCGGGTTGACCCGTTCGGTTCGAGTCGGTTTTACCAAGTCTATTGATTTATGGATAAGAACAACACCCGTATGTTAACCTAGTTTAATACTTGTATAATTTAGCTTTGATACTAACCCGCCTGAAATTCATTTAATTACGTAACGAGTAACAGTCTTGTAATATGATAGTCAAAATGACAAGAATCTGCACCATTTGGTTCCATTTGAATCCTAATCTAAGTACATCTATAATGCAATCAACCAATTTGATATACGTTTCTTAAATCGGTGTGAATTAACTCATTAACTTGCATTATATTTGTTATTTTTCTTATATATATATATATATATATATATATATATTAAATTATCAAATGAGATCTGAAACCACACTTGAAGGGCTCGACACAAGATACTATGCTCCCAAGTAGCCCAGGAGAAAGCCCACGGCTTGTGGGGTTCAATCCTGGCTCTCGAGGCCACCACAGGTCACCCCCAGACCGTGCGAATGATTACGTGGGGGCTTTCCCACGGCCCCCGGGGACAACCTAGGTGGCAGTGCCTCGAAGTCTCCCTATTTCCCTTTTTTTTCTTTTGCGTGTAATTTAGCTTCCACTTAAAACACACTAATAGGTGCATATATTCTTGGCCTTGAATTGAATGCTCCTCTTATCAACCTCACCTCAACTCTCTAATAAAGGTAGACTTAGGACCACTAGAAGTGCATTTACATTGCCCAGCTGTGTGGTCAGATCATCGTCATTGTCAGTGACCACTCATCCATTCATCCACTTCGAAAGAGGGGCAAAGAAAATGCCACAGCAATGGCACCAACGACAGCCATTGGCCACCTAATAGTTCGGGGGCTAGGGGCTAGGGTCAAGGATGATGAACCCACCTTTGCAAAAGCAAGTATATAGTGAGTGCGACCGTTCTTCCTATCTATGCGCATTAGCATTTCTAGAGTCGGTTTACGACACGAAATAGAAAATGGTATATGAAAGATTTTTCAAGATATTCTTTCACTTATTCCGAACCATCCTCACACACGTAGAACTTGTATAACAATGATCTGCACGTATGTATTTTGATTTTCGACAGATTCCAAAGCATCTCTTTTAGAATCTAGAGGAAGTAACACTAAAACGCGGTTCAAATATTCAGCAATCATCCAGATTACCATGGACAGAAACTCTTCTTGAGGAACCCTGGCACAATAGTGGTCATAATTATCCCTTTGTCAGTAGGAGAAAGATGACTGACTGAAACATATACCACCAATTCAATGCCTCAATCCTAAAAGATGGTTGCATGATTTAGCTTTTACAACAACTGGGTTTGTTTGGCTCGTCACAAAACTAAGCAAAGGTTGCAGTTTAGTACAAGAGAAAAGGAGAACGTCCCAGCTAACCATGTCAATAGAGTCACAAATTGTCTTTGCATGATCTAAGCTCCATCCGGCTGGATGAAGGGGTTTGCGATCTCATCAGTGCCATCAGTTGGGGAAACAAGCATCACTGCTGTTCCTCTGCAAACCTGCAAAACCCATGCAAATTCTTACATCAGTGCACAAGGTAAACCCTTCAAATGTATGAAAGAGAGTATGAAGCATACAACTCGGAAGTGTTCCCTCTCGGAAGCTTGTTGAGAAACTTAGGGTCCACTTGGGAGGGGAGCAAGAAGATGGGTTAGAGTAATAAAGGTAAGAGTGAGAGTAACATAGTGCGAGGGAGGTAGCTACCCCACCCTTCCCATGTTTGGATGTTGTAAAGCAAAAGGATCTTAAGAAAAAATAAAGAAAATAAAATACTCCATAAGTCATTAATGAATAATAGTTCTTATTTTCGATGAAAAATAGTTATTATTTAAGATCAAATTTTTATGTGAAAGTGTTGTTTGAAACTAACGCAATAATATTTTAATAAAATAGTTGGTAAATTAATCTATTTTAAAACAAAAAAAATGTATAGTTCACTCTCCATACACCCCCAAATTTGGGTGTAAGACAAATGGAAGTAGAGAAAGGCAGGGAGGAGCAAGAGTTATTTTCTGATACTCATTTCACTTAATTAGGATCTTCAAAGGAAGGGCAAGGAAGAGTAAGTATCTTTCTTTATAAACTCCCATTAACTCCTTACACTCCTCCCTAGCAAACCCTAGCAAATTGATGAATTATGGCTTAATACTGAAGACTGATAGCAAGTCAGATCCAGAGAAGGCCTTAATCAAGTGCCCAAATTAAAAACAGATAAAAGGATTATAGGACACAAGAATTATAGACACTAGAAAACAGAAGGGCGCAAGGAATATACAATTAAACCAAGACGCCTAGTCTGGTCAGTAGTCTTCATTGGATCATCAGGATCTGCAACCACATTGTAGCCGTGTTACGAATATTCATACAATTTACAAATCAAATCATATAACAAGAATAATATTGACCAGTAATTTTCATAAAACTAATCATCACTACCCCCAGCATAACAAGGACAAAAAACAGGTTCCAAGGGGAAGAAAGATTCAAGGATAATGGAAGAAAAATGTCTGATATGTAGTGATGCCAGAATCTAAAAAAATCTTGTTCCTCCCAGCTCAATGTTACACTTAACCAAGCCACTAGGAAAGATAGACCAGTAAGAAAATGCAGAAAAGCAAAATGCACTTGGTGCTTCATATCTATTGTATTCTCGTTCAATTTTTCTTATTCAAGATTCATTTGAAGATTATAATTATAGTATAAATTGTACTTCTCTTTTGGTATTTGATCCAACATTTAATCAGAGTCAAGTAAATACCAACCCATAAGCAGAGCACAGAATTTTGCTATTTTCTAAATGCACAAGCCTCGAAGCTACGACCTTGCTTAAGAGAAATGAGCACAGGACTATTCAAACCAACCTGTGTTGGTAGTTTTACATTAAATTGTTAGGCAACATTGACAATGTCCGTTTTTAGATCTAGATATGTTAGAACTGATCTTGTGGTAGCTAATTAGGATAAATATGTAAATGTCTATAAGTTGAACACATTAATCTCTGATACTAAACCCTGTCTATCACCCAATTTTCAACAATTTGTGGATTGCTATAACTGTATCTGTGCATCATTCATTGACAAAATACTGACACATCAAGGAAATTGAAATGACTATTTCCCACAAATGGGGCATATGAGAGCATTTTCAGCCTCAAACAAGAGGCTATAATAACTAATCCCAATTTTGAAGAAAACCAAACATGAACATAAGTAAGCAGAGAAACACATAAGCACACACCTCTCAGATATTCAACGGCTTCATCAAGCACAAGGTTAAGCAGTTGGTCATACCCCTTCAGTGTTCCAGTCACTGTTCAAGCAAAACATAAATGATATGATCTATGAAAAATAGCAGTGGCATCAACATGAAAGGTAAGAACAATTTTAAATCAGGCTAAAAAAGAAAAGATTTGAAAACACAAAAGCAGAAAAAAATTCACATAAAGCAGACAGAAATGGTGATAAAGTCAGGCAAATTGAGATGACAAACAATAGTTATTCAACCAAGAAAGGAAGTCTTCCAGCAGACCCTATTTCCCACTGAAAAACACATGGCAACATTATACAATTTAAACTCAATAAAAAGAGCCTCATAGATACCATGACAGGGGTGATCACACTAAAGACGTAAAAGAATCGAGCTTGATTTTATTAATCTATAGATATGAATTTTTCATTCAACATCGCAGCCTAAATGCCAGGTAGCTTCAAAGGGACCAGAAGTTAGGCAGTTTCTTCAAGAAAAACTTATTGAACCCCTTCAAGTAATCTTGACCAATTTGAATTGATTTTCAATATCATTCTAAACACTAGAAAATTCCAATGCTATATGCAAGCTCAGTATGATATCATCTTATATTTAGACTTCAAGATCCCCATATATTAAGAGGTTACTAACTTAAGAGCAAGCCAGCAATATGAACTAATGATGGACCTCAACGACAGAATTATCAGTTGCACATTTTTGCTTTTAATAAGGAGAATTATTAGTTGTACTACCGTTCCTTATTCTTATCAAGTTTCAATATTCATCTCTTGTACCAAACATGTAAGAAAATCACTATCTAGAAAGGAATCATGAAAAGACCAGAATGAGAATCTAAAGTAATCAAGCATTCCCTCACAATAATGATATTGAACCAGTATGTGCCTATCATTAAATTTTGGTGGAAACACCAAATGCACTGAGAGCAAATACTGCTTATAGAGCAAGTACTGCTAATAGAGCAAGCAGGTGCAACTCCCAAAAATACGAACATCTCCCTCATCTGTAGCCTTGTTCGACACTTCCAAATTTTTGGTACATAAAAGCATGAAGCTGGAGCTGCATTAAGTGACGCTGCCCCCCTTTTTTGGGGGGTGAGGGGTTGGTTTCTCTAATGTTAGCATGAGCAACAGGACTCAATATCGAGTTATGTAGGCTATTGCTCGGTAGTTTTATTGACATTTTAAAAGATTTTTAGTTCAATTAAATATCATCATCCCCTTTGACAGCCTCCGATCAAGAGAAATTCTAGGTTCACCCTCTACAGGAAAAACTAAAGATCAGGGTAACATCCAAAAGTAATAAACAGAATATCAAGAACATAACAAGATATGTTTAAGCACACCGCAGCAAATATAGAAACACACTTGGAGCCAGATACTAATGAAAACAAAGTCCAGATTTCAGTGAAAATGAGAAAGCCACTTGGTTCTTGAAATGCCCAGGCACAAACATGCACACAACCAAAAGGAAAATAGGGAGCAGAAAGATAACCTTGTCTTCCACCAGTAAGCTTGACTTGGACCCCCTTGTCAACAAACTTGGCCAGATCTAGAACTGTTTCTTTTCTGCTAGACTGAAAGAGAGAGAGACAATGTCACTTGAAGCAGTCATAATCACAGTGAACAACCACAGACGCAACTCCAAAGAAAGTAAAAGCAGAGCATTCTCCCCAGCCATGCTGTTCAGTTGTTCACTTTGCAGTTCATTCTAATTCTAATTACCAGCTCTACCACCAACAACAGAACCATAGCGTAGCATCCCAGGTATAACCAAATTTCTCAAATCACACAAAAGCATCCAATAGAGAACTTACCATGATGTTGTTCCTAGGTTAATCCTTTTCCTTAAAGTGAGGAGGCAACTGTTTGATTACTTGATGGCAAGACCTGGAACAGTGAAAGAGAAGCGCAATCAGCCAGACCGGGCTGGGTCAGGGTTGGCCCATTACTGTAAAGGGTTAGAGCAGGTCAGCAAAAAGGGTAAATGGGCCAGGTCGGGTCATGGGCCAGCCAACCCTAACCCACCCATGACACCCGCCCAGAAAGAACCTGCCCAGAGGAGAAAGCCTGCATATAAGATGCTAAAATGCTTTTAATATCAAGTTTCTGGACTTCAATTTATTTTCAGATTAACTTAGTTTCAAAGTACCCTTTTTCCCACATTAATACCCTAATTCAAGACGGTTGCTTTCATCTCTCTCTTTAATAAAATTCTTGTGCACAAACTCTATATAAAAGTAACATTTTGCACAGATCTTGCCATTTTTCAATCAAATGAACAAGAAACTCGCTTAGTAAACCCACCACTTGTTGAGCTTAATTCCTGGTGAGCTGTGGTGGATCAAGAACTCAAACTGACTGGGATCAGAATTATAAGCAATGATTTAAACTTTTAATCCAGAGCCAACCCGTTTGACCCCAAGTTTTATTAGGTTTTCAGATTCAGATAATTTGGTTAATGCTTTGCTAATAATTGCTTGCCTATCTATAAAAAAATTAATCACTTGACGAACTTTTAGTGACAAAATGTATAGATTGTATTCATCATGTGCAATAGGGGACCCAGAATTTTTATTGAGGGGGATCGGATTTAAGTTAATATTAGATAGTGGTTAAGCAGCATCTTTGTCATTTTCTTCATTCAACAGTAAATTTTGGGATGCAGAGTTTGGACTCCAATGGTTGGGCAACTCCTTTTTGAAGTGAAAAATTATTCATAATTAGTAAAAATGCTTTCAGAGTCATAGGTTTATTTTTTTAATCTTCATTTGATTTGCTAAATTTATACAGTTATCTATCAAAATCCTAAATTCCACATAATATGACAAACTCCGAAATTTACAAAATTTCATCTCTAAATTCCCAAATTCCATTATCAAATTCCCAAATCGATAAGTCAACCATCACTTCTAGATTAATTTTACGCTACCAAGATTAGTTCATTTCATTCTCCCAAAGGGAAAACACCCCCAAAATCACGTCCACGCTAAGAATTCCCTCTGCCTCTTAGTTCCTTGCTTGGTAAAAGCATAAAAAAATGAATTATTAGCAAAATGTGAATCAAAATGTGAATTCTTAAACCAAAATGTGAATTCTTATACCAAACAAATTTTGAATCAAAATGTGAACGATTTTTTAAACGAATCAAAATGCGACTTCTTAGACCAAACAAAATGTGAATCAAAATCCTAAGTCCTAACCATTACTTAAATTAAAGAAAGAAGAGAAGAAATTGCACCTCTATTCTGTGAGATAACTATGGACAGTGGGCAGGGCGGGCGCCAGGCGGCACAGGCAGACGAGGCACCGGAATGGGCAGCAGCAAGCAGGCGGTTGGTTGATGGTGAACCTCACAGACGGCGGTCAAGGGAGGAGAGAGAGCGAGGCAGAGAGCAAAGAAAAACTAAGAAGAAGAGGAGAAAATTCATTCAAAAACTCAAAATCCAAACCATTGCTTGAATTAAAGAAAGAACTAAGAAGAAGAGGAGAAAATTGCAATACATACCAAGTTGTCAAGGGAGAGAGCGCGTCGCTGACTGGCGGGAACCTGCTGACGGTGGTCCAGGGGCGGCGCCGGCGCCGGGCGGTCGAGTGCAGTAGTGGCAGTGGTGGGCGACTGTGAGTGGGAGGAGGGAGGGAGGAGAGAAAGAGAAGAGGGTCTAACTAAGTTAGGGTTTGGGATTGAGGAGAAAGGCGGGGGAAATTAAAATGCAATAATAAAAAAACATACAATTTGCGCATAAAAAGATTCGAACACGAGACCACTAACATTTAATCGTTTTGGAGCACCTAATTAACATATAGTACTAGATTTTGTTTAGAAAAAAATTAATGAACATATTTTACATTTTTTCTTTTTTTCTTTTGTTAAATAAAAAAATTGTGGATCCGCTTATGCAGGTGATAAGAAGTTTGTAATTTATAAATGGTTAGTCTCTGAATTGTATTTGATACTGAAAATTAAAATAAATGTCCACTTAATTCAAATTACAAATATCCACTTCAATGCAATCAATATCAGAAGTTTATAGCAGTGAATAAATGACAAATGCTAGCCCTAGTGATTCCTCACGAGAATTCATTCAATTTGCACCCCAGTAAACTAAACTAAATTAAAAGAGCAAATTGGGGCAAACTCAATTGGATACTTAGAGGAAAACAAAAAAAAAAAAACCCTACTTTTGCTTATGGCGCTTGCCCTTTTAACCTGCACGATTCTATATCAACACTAGATTTTATGGGATCTTGATCCCATTAACTAACACCAAATTCATTATGAAAAACAGGTAAAATATAAAGAGACAAAATAGGGAGGGAGTGCACCTTTATTGAGGAAGCAATCACACAAAGAAGCAAAAAAATACACCTGTTTAATATGTTGACTCTCTTAAACAAAGGCGATGGGGCACTCCTGTATGTGCTCTATATATTAGAGACAAGAGAGACTCAAATGTATTGTTGACCAACGTCCAATCTTCCTACGGATTATCTTTGGGTAATGTTATGTTTCTGATTAATCACGCCTTGATTCAAATTGGAGTGGCTAATGTTAGCTCTAAAAAACTTTCTTACAAAAGAAGTTGTAAAAAATTTATGTATAAATTCAATTTTATTAAGGTCTTGGGTCCACTTCAAGCTTATTTTAAACGTTGGGTCGAATATGAGTATATGTTATTCAAGCTTGTTTTCATGATACAAAATTGTTTACTTTAGGTTCAACTTCAAGTGCTTTTATGAATAAAACTTCATATATGTTTGGTCGAAACTCGAAGTTCTTGTGATATTAATTTTATTTTTTTCTTGTGTAAGTCACAAAACAAAAGGAAGAGATTAAGAGAAGATTAAACATGAACCAAATATATTATATGTCTTAATGCTTTAATGTAAATTACTATACTAGTACTTCATTGAAAATTAGTATTTCCTACTACACATGAATAAACTCTTACCCCCCTCTTTTTTTTTTTTTTTTTTGATGGAAACTCTCTTCTCCTTTGTGACAAAGGGGAACGACCTGTTGTCAGTTTTCTCCTTTAATCACAGCATCTTATGTCAGTTATTTCGCAATTGATATGAGCCAAATATTTCCCTCCTTTTTTAAATTTGTTCCTCCTCTGACATTACCACATTTATAATTAGTTTTTCTACAATTGAAAGCCAAAATTGCTGCGCTTATCCTCAAAATCCAACTCAAACGAGACCCCAAAGTACAATTCTTACAAAAACTAACCTGAACGGTTTCTCATTCCAGGAAAATTATCCCTAAATATAAAAGGGAGAGAAAGAAAAGGTCCTTCACCACAATCATCAGTTCATCAAGGTACAAACTACAGAGATAAACAAACCACATTAGCACCTTCTCCGAAGCGTTCTAACTTCTAAGCATCCATATTAGGATATTAACAAGAAGACGAGGGGGAAAGGAGGAGAAAACAAAAACCACTCATCATATACATTCCCAGAGCTTTACAGTAGAATTAGAAGTTAACAGGAGACAGCAAAGAATAGGCATTGTTGATCTGATGGAGAGTGAAACTCGTTGGGACAATCCAAGGGATGAAGAATCTACGAGCAACAGTCACAGATGGATGATGACCATGGGCTCTCATTGAGGACACCCACCCTGTGAGTCCAAGATTGCGGTTATCTTCTTTAGTAACTCTGGCTTGTTGGCGCCCACCAATTTATCAATCTGTTGTCCATCCTTGAGGAAGAAGAATGTCGGAGTGGCTTTGATATCAAATGATGTGCTAAGATCCTGCACCCAACCCAATCTTTGCTCATCTTAGAACAAGGTTGTATCATAATTGCTAGGAAAATTGGTTAGGGTCAAAATAAATCGCGCCCCCTCCCTCACCATAGAAAAAAGGGGGGAGGAGGTTTAGTCTTAGATTAAATGGCCAAAACAAAATTGTTTATGGCCCCACTTCTCAAAACAGAATGTGTTACAAGGACCACCATTACAGTTCCACAACCCAGTCCCTTGTCTTTGCTATTTTACCAAGATGATACAGCAAATAAAGGCCAAAGTCAAACTAATGAAAATGCAAATGAGGGGTGGTGCATTAGACAATGTTTATTGTGTTCCCTTTTCCATTGAACTGGATTGCGATACTTACAGTGACTTCATCGACATCGATAGTGAGGAACATGAATGACGGATACTTCTCAGACAACTCAGAATAATATGGAGCAATCATCTTGCAGGGTCCACACCATACTGCACTAAAATTCGCAATGACCTGTCAAGAGATTTTTGGTAAGGCTTCGACAGTGTCAATCAAAACTTAGTTCTACTTATATGGAACGAAGACACAAGAAAAGCACACAGAAGCTAGAGAGGGGGACGAAAACAAGTTTGGTAAATGCACCCAAGGCTTGCTGTAGCAGCACAAAGCAGTGAAACAAGAAAGAAAGTGACAAGGTTGAGTCCACTAATTTATCCATTAATTGAAGGAAAGATTGCCAAGCCCAAAGCACTAAAATGAGATGTAACAGAAACCAAAAAAGCAAATCAAGGCCAACAAGGGACGTGACACCCACATCAGTAATAACCCTGCCCCGTCTGTATTAGTAGCTTGCAATTCACATCCATAAATGTCATTGTGCCCAGCTGTACATATGTTACATCTGTGAAGCATGTTATCTTACAATTATATGTTTAATTAGGTCTAAATAATGTGAATTTTGGTCTATATCACCAAGCCAAAGCTTCACAAGTACAACGAACAACTGAGTCTCAAAAAATCATCAAGGAGCTTAATATGCGACATCCATAACAGCGAGCTTTAGTGGTTTCATGACAGTTATTACAATTATATTTTCTCCTCAAGCAGAAACAGGCAAACTTAAACTACAACAGAGTCATTCATAGTGAAATTTGCAATATAAATGGGAAGAAAAATCACACATCGGGTGTGTTTGGTTGAAGGGAAAATATTTTCCTAAGAAAATATTTTTCATGGGAAAATGAATTTGCAAGAAAAACCATTTTCCACCTACATTTTCCTTTGTTTGGTAGAAGAAAAATAATTTTTTAAAATAATTACTTAAATACAAAAACCAACCATAAAAACCCAATAAATATGAAAAGAAAAAGTAAATAACTAATTGAACTTTAAAACCCAAATATATATATGTTGAGCACCAAAATTTGATAAGTTTGTACATCTCCCTATAATCAAACTTTTCCATGTATAAAATAATAGAAATTAAAAAAATAAATAAAAAAATTTCATCTATGAACTTTATAACAAAAAAGGGAAAAAGATAAGGACAAAACTTGAAAAAAGAAAATGAAGGTGGCAAAGTAAGAGAAGTTTAGAACTTGAACTCCCATTGATAAGACTTTATTTTCCCTTCATTGAGGTAGAGGAAAATTAACTTCCTTCCTCATAAAAGGAAATTTATTTTCCATTGATTGACGGAAACCCCGTAAAATATTTATCCACCACTTATGTTACCAAATGTCGAAAAATAGAATGATAATTTTCCGAGAAAATATTTTCCACTCAAACAAACACACCCTTATAAGCACCCTAAGATTTATAGAAAAAGCTTGATTGATATGAATACATTGTATAGCTATAGTTGAGAACCAACTGAGGGAAAGAACCCTTCCTAGAAGGTGGCTTCTCATCTCCGGCTGCTCTTAGTTGTTGTATCGGCCGCCCATGCTTGGGATTTGACTGCGTAATGAAGATTTTACCTTCTTACAAAAAAAAAAAAAAAAGATTTGGAGATATTTTTTGAGTGGCTTGGCTTCAGTACGTGCATATACATTGGCACTTTTTATCAACATGGGAACAAGGCGAAATGTTTCAGTCTCAAAATTTTTATGTAGAGTGATTGCAAAAGAGGATGAGGTGAGAAGAGCAACTGCGTAAAGAAGGTTGGGGGACAGTAGATATTTTGAGAAAAGCAAATAGAGAACAGAAGACATTGATGAGAGGGAAAGAAACCAGACCTTAACACCTCAAATTGCCATTTTAGCAGCTGAACATTTCATATTCCATATTTTCACTCCTTTTCACCTAACATCACAGATTAATTCAAGGTCTTGCTAGAGAAAATTTAAACTTTTACTCAGTCTGATTCGTAAAAATGCGACAACTTAAATGCAACGTCATAAGTTCATAGCCAAATTTGGAGTGTCTCGCATTGAAGCTCCGAGCACTTTCTAAAGGTAATCAACAAAAACTACAGAAACTAGTTACACAGCTAATTCCTCCTGAAAAAAAAAAAAAAAAAAGGTTAGGAAATGCAACTTACAATCTTGCCTTCTCGACTTGCTTGTGACAACTTCCCTCCCAAGCTTCCTTGGTGGTAACAAGATCGACATTTCCACCAGCCAACTCAAAGTGCGTAGAATCATCTCCATCACTTTGTTGCTACAGTAAGGATTACATTAAAACGACATGGTCAGTGACAGGTGATTTCACAATGTCAAATGACTTGGCACACTAGTTCTCAAAATTATTGTGCAAAATCATTTCTAGAAACAAAAGAAACCAAAAATGAAGATGGAAAAGTATTCTCATTTTCATCATCCATAAACCTCAAACAAGAATGCACCATTCCCCAACCAGGAAATAAAAAAGAAAAAGGGAAGTGTCAACAAGAAGTGAAAAAAAATGTAGGAAAGCACATAAACATCAGCAGTATAAATTTTAATCCCAATAAGAAATTCATGTTGCTTTTGGGGATAAAAGTACTTGCATCATTTCCACCAAATGACAAATCCAGAAAGAAATAATACAATCAGACCAGTGATTGCTAGTGCTACAGATGCAAAGACAATATGTTGTAAAAAAGAATCTAGAGGTACATCACATCTAGGCACAATGGCTAAGCCTTACTTACACCATGCAGCTGATACAATAACATAACAGCAAGGGAGTCAGATGGATAAAATCATTTTCAATCTGAAGAACGCCATCAAAATACAATATGTCCACTTTCTAGACAACTAAAGAAACCAAGTCTGCAATTTTGGAATAAGACTATAGTGGATTCGAACACAAAGTCTCTCGGGGTATGGTGAGGATCTGGATTTGGACATCACCATCAAAGTAGAAATGCCAAAGGCATATGTAACACATTTTTTGGGATGTAAAGGAATATTACCATATGCTTATATGGAAGTAATATAACAGTATTGATGGAGTGTGCTTCAAAGGAGGAAAGACAGAAAGAGACCCACTTTTGCTCCTCCCTTATTTTGTTGTCCGCCATAGGAAAAGTAGCAAGAGTCCTTTGAGTTAATAAATTTTTTTCCCTGGAAGCGCACTTGTTGGGAGGACTAATGCCTCAATCGCATGGTGTAAGGCTTGTACAGTAGCATTTGTGTCGGGCAAAGAATATATATGTAGTAAGTGAAAGCACATGCTCCCGGGAACATATAAGAAACTACCTTTCCCAAGTATCTTTACAGACAAAAATTATTTTGTTCTCCACGGTTGGCGACCGACCCTTGCATTATTCTGCTTCCTTTTTTGCTCTTAGCCTGATTATTAAAGATTGTTGCCAGTTTAATCTGCAGATTTTTCTCCATAAATCAAGTCTTCCTTTCCCTGCCACACTAGTTGCTCTGCCCTCTATGCAGACTGCTTTCTTCAGTGTCAAAGATAAACAGAAATATAAAACACTCTTTTTCTTTGATTCTTTCTTTTAGAACTGGGTAATTGTTCCAAGGTCCCCATCGTTGTTTCTTTAAGTACACCTTTGAACAGCTTTCCGTGTATCCATGGATATCAATTGTCACGCTTCCCTGGTGTAATTGGGTGCCTAAAGACTAGCACGCCACGGCTCAGTTATGATACTATCGATCCAGATAAGTTTTTTTTCCAGTGTTAATCACATGCTGTGTTTCTGACAAATATATGAGGCAAGTTGCTATTCCCTCAACAAATGGTTGAATTGCCTAAATGTCTAATATTTCTTGAGGGGAGAAACTACTACAGAAAAAAACATTAATAGCTCATCAACTATGCAAACAAATTCAGCCATTCAAGCAAAATCGCAAGAAATTATAGTTGAACAATATGCTCATGTGAACTCACTTTTGATGTACACAATCCCATCTGAAAGCACACAGGGCTGGATTCAAAGTAACAGCTAATCAGCCACGATGCTGCAAGGTTGCCAGAAACAGCAGGAATTTATGAGATTATGCATACAGCAAACCATGAACTGGTAAGAGAAAGGACAATGGTGAATTCCGAACGTTGAAGAGTTTAAATGCTAGTGTACAAGGAGAATAACTGATGAAAAACAATCTGTATAACACTCAAAGAAGCTTCTGTGAGAAAAACATAATAAGATAAGCTTAATCAAACAAACTAATGTGTGGTGGATGTGGAAAGTTCTTATATTCAATTTATCAATGCACAAAAACTATATTGTCAGGAATGTAAAAAATGGAGCCCTTGAAGCTAATGCAACTAATCAATGAAATTTGAGACAAACATTTTGAGTCAGCGCCTAAATAATGTTCTACAGGTTCTCCTACCACCAAAAGCCAATTAAATTGAGCAAATTCAATGCAATTACACTATATTAACATCGATTCAAGCCCATCTCTACTCTTAAGAGCTTGAATTACAATCGATAATGCCCATAAACACTCGATGAAACTCACAAAAAGGGTACCAATCATCACGACAAAGGAAGGAGACGAAAAAATCGCATGAAAACATAAAAACTCGAAACTAATCAAATCAAAACAGAAAGACACAAACCTTGAAAGGGAGGGACCCAAAACCTAGCTCCAAATACAGAGAAGAATTATCCGAGCAACACAAGAGGTTTTTCCAATCAAATGGAAAAAACCCCACTTGTCAAAATCCCAGATTTTGCAGACCCAAGTGACAAATGGAAATGGAGAGAAGATGAATGTCAAATAGGGGTGGAATCCAAGAGCAAGAATTTTTCGTATTAACAATTGTTTTCTTTTGGAGCAAGAATGAAAATGAAGACCATGACTTGAATTGATGATAAAATCACTGGCCAGCGAGGAGAAAGAGTGGGGACTGACGGGATCTAGTCTATTTCCTTGACAACTCGTGAATTGTTTGGCAATCGGATCCACTTCGTTTTCTCTTCTGATTCTTCATAGCTGTTATTACTTTTTATGTTTGATTTTTTTCTTTTTTAAAAGCATGTAAAATACATTCGATATATCTTTCAAATAACAAAGGGATAATACAAATTGTAAGTAATAGCTTAGTGACTCATAAGACTAATGAAAAGGCATCACCTGGTACTAACATAAGTTATCTAGGCTCGGCTTTTTTTTATTTTAAATTTATTAATTGTAATTTTTATATATATTTACGTCGGTGTATAACTAATCTTTATAATTTTTTAAAATTTTTTAAAAATTTATCCACTTTTATTTACACTAAAAATAAATTGACCCTACTTGATATCATAATTATCATAACTGCTAGTCAAATTAACAGTTCTTTTTAAAAGAAAAACTTAATAGTTTTGTTCATTAACATGGGAATTCGAACTTCATCCTTTGCATAATTTCGATTTTGATGACTTGTAACTTTGATTAAAGTCATCTTGTAATCATCATTTGAATCTTTTTGTCCCTTCACAATTTATTTTGAAACAATCTAAATCATATAGTTTATATGTTCTTTTAAACAAATCATTATTCTCTCGTAATTGAGCATGCATTCATTGATAATGATAATGTCTATATTTCTAGATATTTAGTGCACGATTAATGTACATTTACATTAGTATGGTCGAATATATAACAAACTTTTAACATAAAGAAGCTAATAAAAAGATTTTATAGTCAATGTTGTGATATAAGGATATTGAGTCAATGACTTTTATAGTAACATACATTTCACACAACTACTTTAATGATCAACTAGTTTATTCGTGAAATTACGATAATATTTAGCACTCAACTATTAGATGTTTATATTAATTGTTCAGTGAATCAACCCACTTATCATGCAAAAAAATACATTTTGCTATTTCATTCTTCGTGACCGAATATTTTTTTTACTTTTTAGTATTTATTTTTTAGGGGTATTCATCCCCTATTGAAAATTATACTACACTCCATAAAATCGAAATTTCATTTTTTTTTCAAACATAAAACTCATATTTTCAATCTTTGAGCTCACCCCATTCCTAAATTTTATCTTTTGAACATAGGTGTCTGATTTTTAAATTTTTCAGAAACTTATTATCTCTCATAAAAATTAAATTTTAATGATTTTATTAGTGAGGAATAAACAGAAAGTAAAATCTAAATGAATTCATACTTAATAAAAAATTAATCAAGTAATGCACCGTATTTATTTATTCATCAAAAAATAAATAAGCAATTAAATAAAAAATAATCAGCTCCGTTTTCCGGTTAGTAACAGACGTCATTTAGGACAAAACTTCCATTTTCTGTGCTGCTCTCAGAATCAGAGAACAGAGGGAGCGTCTCCGATCGGATCCTGCAAATTTTGCACTGTCTGCCTCTCTCTCTCTCTCTCTCTCTCTCTCTCTCTCTCCCTCCCTCTCTGATTCCCCATTGTTGATCATCTGTGATAATCACACTTTCGCAACATTGCTCATCTAAGGTATGATTTCCAAGTCAAATCTATCTTCTCCGCCTCCAATTTGGGAGGAATTTCATTTCTTTGCATCTGGATTATCCATATCGTTAATTCAATTCGATTGTGGAAATTATTCTGCTTGACTCGATTTGTTCCGAATTCATGCGGTAATGAATCATAATCGGGGAGAAGAAGCATGTGTTTGTTATCAATTTGATATTGGGATTGTTGAATTTGGCTGAGTTAGATCGAACTTTGCAGGTAGGTTTCTGGTTTTGTGGTGTCTGAGATTTCAGCGTTGAATTTCGATCGGAAGGAACAAGATGGAGGACGAGAAGAAGAAGAAGAAGAAGAACAAGAAGAAGAAAAATAAGCAGAGGGCAACTGAAGATACTGCATCTAATGCTGGGGACACAAGTTCTAGCGAGCAGAATCATGTACTGGAGCCGAAAAATCATTTGAATCATTCTGTTGAATCGAATGGCTCGATTAAGATCGTCGAGGACAAAGGTGATCATAATGCTCAAGGCATCAATAGCGTAAGTTTTCTTTCCAGCTGATTAAACATGCTTTTAGAATTGAAGTTCGCTTTGTTGTTTGAAAACACTGGTAAATTTCATAGTACTTTCGTAAATCTTTGAGGCGGTTGGATAATTTGCGAGTTGTACGATGTAGGCAACTGGTTAACTGAATTGGCCAATTCTCATAAAAGTAGGTTATGGGGATAAATGAATGATGTGGGTCGTGGTTAACTTTCGAGGTTGTTAGGGTAGGTATGAGTGAAAGGATGAACCATTGTTAATGCTTTCAGCTCTCAGTTAAATAGTTGTCAATTGAATGAATCCATTCAGATTTGGTCGGATTTGCTAACCTTTAAAGGCTTTAACATTGTCGATATATTACCAATTGTGCTCAAAATACAATCCATTTCTCTGGTTGCCCTTCTGAGGTTAGCTGGATGGACCTATCAGTGTGATGTGTCTACATTAAGCTTCCCGAAGTGAAGTCTGGTGCACAACTGCATGCACGCATGTTAAATTATTTTCTTGACTTGGATTTTAGAAGCTCTATCTTCCGAGCAGTTGTCCCTTGTTTGATTAGGTTTATGTTATCTTAATATGGTATTCTAGCATAAGAAGTTGAATGGTCTTGATTTGATTCATCTAAAACTCCATTTGTATCAGGCATGTCAATGAAAATGCCTAGTAGGTGCGAGAGAAACTTTATCGTGATTGTCGGTCCTGGGCATTAAACAGACATGAAAATTGTAATCCATTTTTTGCATGCAGAAATATCGCATTTGCACCTAATGTTGCTTGTTCTTCATAATTTTACTTGGCAGTCTGTTTCATCTGACGTTGGAAAGAAAGACTGGTTGCAAGAAGAGGTGAGATTAATTCAATTTTCTAGGTCTTGGTAATTCGAAGGTTCTAGTTCTGCATGATAATGTCTCACGTATTTGTTATATGCATTTTTGTTTCTTTCTCATAATTTCTAGGCTAGGCTAAGAGAGATGATAAAAAAACTGCTATACGAGAAGGACTTGTACATGCAAAGACAGGTATTGAATTTTCTTAAATAAGACGAATGAAACTTTTGCTCATAGGAACTGTTGTCTCTTGTTGATTCTAATTTGCAGAGTCTTATTAGCTTATTGAATATTGCAGTCTGATCTGGAGCTGAAAATTAAGCAGTTACAGTGTGAAAATGACTTTTGGCATCAGAAAGAGGTAATGTTGGATTCAACTCTTGTTATGTGCTCTGAATTATGGCATACTTGTATTACGAGACTTCAAGTATAGTGCTGCACTAGTCAAAAAATGACTTGCTATTGCTTTAAATCATACTTAGAATGCTAAATCATTTCTGAGTCCTCTGAAGTGGCCAATATTCAAAACTCTCAAATCTATTTTGATTCGCAGGCGGGTCTGGAACAGAGAATCAGTCAGCTATTACAGGAGAAATGTTCTCCAAGTTCGGAAGAGGTGAGGGCTCTGCATTTCCTGACGTTAACAAATTGTTTTGCTTCATGTGCTAGGAAACTGGAAAAGTCTTTTTCTTCATACATTACAAAGGCCATTCTTGTAGTGGCTTATGAGAGAACTGTGAATGTATGACTAAATGAATCATTCTCCTAATCAGAGGGATTTGCAGGAAAGAGTTCAGCAGATTGAAAAGGAGAAATTTTTATTGGTGGAAAAGGAGGTAACTAGTCATCTTTCCTAGACATTGTTTTTTGAAACTAATTTTGGAGTTGCTTTCTTATATCTTGATCACCATTTTATCATGTATGAATATTAACTTCTTTTTCTTTTGCAAGTACGGTCCCAGTATTCTTTAATTTTGCAGCACCATCCTAAGTTGATTATGTGTTTCCATGCAACACCTCACTTCACCTTTGTAGTCCAAATCTTTGTATGGAATGAGAAACTACTACACTACTCATTGTTGTTTCAATTATCCCTGCTCTACAGAATTCAAGCAAGGAAACAATTGCAGTGCTCACTAGCGAAAACACAAGATTTCGAATGCAGGTATATATCATGTTTTTGGATATTGTTTTATAGTTTGTGGAGGGGTAAGCAATCCGCATAGATGCCTGTACTCATTTTTCTCTCAATTTTAGAAATGGGAAAAACAGCTGAAAAGCAAGTGTTTTCCCATGTAATCTAGGTTCAAATTTCCACTGTATGTGTCAGAACCCAATAGGCAATAATTTGACTTTCATCCTGAAAACAATACTGTCCCAAGCAAAGAGGAATTCCATTTTGGGAGCTAGGGTGAAGGTTTTTACTATTTTCTGGAGCAGAATTCATGGCTAATTTGTTCAGATACAGTACTAAAAATTTTAAATACAGTACTTTTTAATTTAGATGAGTATATTGAGTTGTTTAGTGCTTATGAACAATTTAAAATAACAAATAGTTAAATTTTTTTATTAAAAGCATTTCCCTAGGATTTCATCCTCTATTTTTGTGAAATTTTCTTTCTGCTCTTTACAGTTCTCTGAACAATCTAGGCATGGCATGTAATTTCTTTCACTGCCAACCACCTCTGTTTGCTCTGATGCTGAAATTAAAACAAAGTTTGGCAGGTGGTGGAGCTGGAAGGAGCCAAAAACAATCTTTCGCAACAAAACAGGCAGTTGATAGGCAACATATCAACATTACAGTCACGAATTCAGGATCTTGAAAGAAGTTTGGCTTCAGCACATTCGTCAGAAGATGTGCAAAAGGTTTGTTCCTTCTCCTTATATAATTGGTCTAATTGATTTAATTTGTGCATTAGCAGTTGCCAGAAATTGGTTAGTGGATACTATGATGCCATGAGATTACATACCAGTTTAAATAATAACGAAGCTTGGCTTGGTGGCTCTTTATACTATTGTTATCTTCTTTCCAGAGTTCACATTGCCTTCTGTTGTCTGACATACAAAGTCCTCATTTCCTCATGCTTGTGGAAACATAAAACACCTTAACCCCTTGCCCCCAACCTACCCATCTTTTAAAAGAAAAAGTACCGGTTTTTAGTTATACCATGCTTAAAAATGTGTTATCTAGTCTCCTAAAAGATGTTCTCTGCCATTGTGACTTTTTAGATCAACTGAAGGCATATAAATAAGGTACTAGTGTTTCATGTATGTAATACTTAAATGTGTCTGATGGGCTTTGATTTTGGAAACAGGAAGTCTCTGAGAGAGAAACCTTGAATGCTCAGATAGATGCATCTTGTGCGTTGGTTGAGAAACTGGTGACAGAAAATGCAGAGCTTGTTGAAAAGGTGAAGTACAGACATGGGTCATGAATGCATGCACATGCAAAGTGGTTGACCATAATAGTCAGCTGCTATGTGCAGAATTTGGCCGCACATCTCCTTGTTTTTCTCAAACTAGAGTCCTTTTTGTGTGCATGTCATTGTTTTATCGTCATTTCAATTACATGTGCAGAATTTTGAGTCCCCATCAGAGTGCTCAGGTTAAAATGTCATTAAACTATCACAAAATGTCAAATATGCCACTAAATTATTTGATGATTAACAATTGCCATTGGACTTGTTATTAAGCCTTAAAAATACCACTTTTAAGTAGCTGCTTTTTAATCCACAATTTTAAAAAAGGAAAAATTGGAATTTACTTGTAGCATGTAAAAAGTAGCAACAGTGGCATTTTTAAGGGTTAATAACAAGTCCAATGGAAATAGTTGATTATTAACTAATTTAGTGGCATTTTTGACATTCTGGAATAGTTTAATGGCATTTTATTCTGAGCACTCATCCCCATCAATGTGTATGTAAATGCTTGGAGTACAATCTCATCACCATTGTCTGTCACAGGTGAATGAGTTGTACATGGAGCTTGGCCGACGGAATGTCATGGCTGATGTTGCTTCGGTCTTGATACCTGATTATGCCACTGTACATGATCCGGTATCTGGATCTGGTGAAGATTTCTCCTCATCAGCAAGGATTTTTGAGCGATTTGAAAAAGTGCCAATTGGGGATGAACACATGGTCAGTGATGACATGGACTCAGACTATGCTCATGTAGCTTGGCATCCCTCAGAGACTGCTGTCTCTGGAGAAATAGTGCAAATCCCATTGCATGAAAATGAGGCGCATGATGTGGAAGCACAGGATCCGATCAATCAAGAAGATGAGGCTGTGCCACTAATAGATGCTCCTCTGATTGGTGCCCCATTTAGGCTAATTTCAGCGGTTGCAAGGTACGTAAGTGGAGCTGATTTAGTCAACAAGAACTCGTCAGAATTGCAGCAGTGACACCAAAAATGATTATAGCTAGTTGAAGGTCCTCTGATGAAGAAATTGCAAGGGCAACTGCTTATATTTCACATAGCTCATGGGAAGGGATTTCGAACCACAGAATTACATTCTTTTAAACAGACTGATAGTTGTTTTATTCTTTTAGATTGGACTGGTCACATTTAATTTTTTCTGTTACATGGTGGCCAGCCTCTACGTTGTGATGCAATTGCAGAAATGAAAATTGTTGATTGACTTGGTAAAGAGAGTTCTTTATGGTTGAGTTTCTCATTGCTTAACCCCCCTCTCTCCCTCTCCATAACACGTCGAGAGCTATGATTATGATAATTTGAGTTAGATTAGAAGGTGGATTAGTCTAAATCCATGTCAAATCAGGTGGATTGACAAATTTTCCCACTCTTCTCAATAAAACTAACATGGAATGAAGTGAAAATAATGACTAGAACCATCACAACAACTAGCAGCCCCAATAATTTACAAATAGCTAAAAACAAATTGCCGAAGAGGCCACAAGATTATTGCCCAAATCTATTGCAACTGGCTGAGTCTCAATTGTTGTTGTACTGCACACTTTGTAGACTTCTTTTGGCATTGCCAGTTTCAAAAACATACAAAGACATCAACATAACCAATTGAATCACAATGGTTTGGAAGCAATCAAATGTAGGCTACAACATCACTCCTATTCTCAACAGCAGGGAGAAAAAAAAATTGGCAGGAAAAGAATGACCAGACATTTTGAGGGTTCTAACATCACTCCTATAATAACCCTAAACAATTTACAGTCCTTTGCCTTTGTTAGTTGCCTCTTTTTTTCTTTCTTAATTTTCAGCTGAATCATCACGAAATCAAAAGCACAAAAAGAAAAGGTTTTTAGGGTGTCTGAATTTCTGAAACCTTGGACTTGGAAGTCCCCTCACCCTCAGGGGACGGCCTGCTCGAAGAATCAGACTGCCTAATTTCTTCAATCATCTTCACCACTTCTGGCATGTCGGGTCTCATGTCTGGCACCTTAGAAACACAGGCCATGGCAATCTGAAGCATTTGGACCAGCTCTTCCTCAATATTCTGCCGCCTCATTAGCTCCACATCAAATACTTCTGCTGTCCACTCTTCTCGGACAACCGACTGAACCCACCTCGGGAGATCAGCCACTTCATCTCGGCCTGGTGATTGGACTGGAGTCTTACCTGTAAGCAACTCGAGGAGGACAACACCAAAACTATACACATCGGATTTTTGGGTGATTTTCCTTGTCTCAATGGTTTCTGGCGCTCGGTATCCTGCAGTTCTTGGAGGGACAGCAGGAAAACTCATTAACGGAGCTAGGCCAAAATCTGTGACACATCCATCAAGGTCGTCTGAAAGAAGGACATTAGATGATTTGACGTTGCCATGTGTGAAACGACCCCCACCGGCTGAATGGATGTGAGCAATTCCTCTGGCAGCCCCCAGTAAGATCTTTACCCTGGATTCCCAGTCTAATGGAGGTTTCTCACCATCTTTACTTCCTGATAAATTATTACAAGGTGAGCCAAGAGTGCATTCTTTCTTCTTATAGAACTGAACAATTTCGAGCAAATTTATAGATATGGTATGGACGATGGTATAGATGACTCAAAATGATATCAAATTATTAACATTTGCATCTAATAACTATAAAGCAGCAAGGCTTAAAAAAGTGGCACTTAGACCTTTTGTGATGAAAATTTACCTCCAGAGTTAGATTAAACAAAAAAAAATCCGTAAAATGTAATTGCAATGGAGAGAAACACAAAGATAACTAAAAACATACCATGCAAACGTGCATATAGGCTGCCGGCTGGTATATAGTCATAAACAAGAAGTTTTTCATCCTTTGAGTAGTAATAAGCTCGCAGAGGAATGACATTAGCATGCTGACCAACCCTCCCGATCAAATCCATCTGTTGCTCAAACTCTCTTTTCCCCACCACCACTTCCTTCAATCTCTTGACAACCACTGTTGTTCCATCCTCCAAGATTGCCTTATAGGTTGTTCCATAGCTTCCTTTTCCCAACACTTCAGCAGAAGCCCTTAATAGATCTTCAAGATCAAAGTTAAAGGAACAACCTTCGAAGAAAACCAATTTGTTCTTGTCAGCCTCTTGGACTCCACTACCAAACTCTTCCCTGGGCTTTTCAGTCCTTCCAGCAGTAAACGCCTTGCCCTTAAGTACACCGGTTCCTTCATTATCCTTCTTTCGCAAACAGCATAACAAGATCATCACAAGTAAAAGAAAAAGCACCGCAGCTCCTCCTGCTGCAATGGCTATGATAGCTCCTCTGCTTAGTTTTTTAGAGATTTTCTTATGATGGGCAAACGGAGGTGGGGGAGCCACATAAACAGAAGGTGATGGAGCAGGAGACGCTACAGAGCATTGATTGAGGGGTGGCCCACACAACCCAGCATTTCCTTCAAAAGATGAGTTGGGGAAGCCCCTAAGGCTTGATGGAATTGAACCATTAAGGTGGTTGTTGCTCAAATTCAAGAGTTTAAGACTTGGGATATTCAATTTGGGTATGGGTCCAATAAGAGAGTTGTTCTGTAAGTATAGTTTATTCAAATGTGTCAAATTTTGAAGCGAAGATGGAATATTACCCTCGAAGTTGTTGAAAGAGAGATCTATTGTGATGAGCTGGGGGATAGCAAAGAAGGAATGCTGCCTGATAAGTTATTATGTTGAAGGTATACATGCTGGAGGGAAGGAAGTGACAGCAAATCAGAAGGAAGACTCCCCGAGAGGAGGTTGGATCGAAGGCTGAGGACAGCAAGATTATCCAACTTCCCGAGGGTATTATTTGGTATAGTACCTCGAAGTCCGACCCCAGGCAGCCTTAGTTCAGTTACACTGTTGTTGTCTGAGCTGCAAAAGACTCCTACCCAAGAGGTGCACACTGGGCTAGCAGCATGCCAGTTTACTTTACGACCGTGATGAACAAGAGCAGCAAACTGAAGCAAGACTTGCTTGTCATTGTTCAGGTCAGCATGACCTGGCGAAGGATACAAGTGCAATAAGAGAGGTAACAGAGTCAAAAGAAAGAAGAGCTTCATAGGAGTTATCTGTTTGAGCCCACAACTACGATTGTTCGTCTTGTCACAATGATTCTTCAGTTTGCCCGATACAAGGAGGAGTTGGTAAGAGGTCTTGATCGCCTTTTCCTTCCAATATAAAGGAAAGCTACAAAGATAAAACTCTTTCCTGGTAAGTAAGTTTTGCAATTAATGAAAACATACAATTTGCACTTAAAAATCAAGTATACATATACCGAGACCATATTGGCACACAACAATTCAGCATTTCACCCGTTTTACAAGAACAAGTAACAAGATATATCAAAAATGTCGTCAACCATCACCAATGCATCTGCACCGCTATTGCTTCACAGGGACATATGACTATGTGAACACAAGAAAGTACGAACAAAAGAAACAATCTTGAAGTACGAACAAAAGAAACAATCTTGAAACTCAACAGAATCCTTCTCCCAGTGTTAGGTAACAAAGGGTCACCTTAAGTAAATGCACCAACGGACTGTGATGTGCATGATTGGACAGGACCACCAAGTGACTGAAAATTGATTAATTGCCGAAAAAGAACGAATGCTAGATTTGACATCTACCCCTATTATAGACAAGCACAATTTTCATTTTATCTTGTAAAACTGAAGAGTAACAGAAGATTTGAGCAGTTCCAAGATCATATGACATTCATCTGACCATGCTTGCAATATATTCATATATCATCGCCTAGCACCATAACCTAAAAGAAAAGAAGCATAAAAAAGAATGTACTAAAAAAATGAGGGGAAAATAGAGGGCTTAAGAAGGAATGTTATCACTAACTATGAAAACAAAGTGTTACCTAATTCATCATCCACCATAAATACTTAATATAATCAATCATATGCATCACAAATTTAAGGAAAACAACAATATCTAGAACTTAAGTTATACCTAAAGCGAAAAGGAGATGCGAAAAAGCATAGTATTTCTTTTATTTCTTTCAGATAAAGAAAAGGGGAGACACTAAGGTTTGTGAGCTTAGTTGCTAAAAAGCAACACTCTTTTCTCTATGCAACAACAATTATTAGTCATGATGAATCTCCTGCCTATGGTCTTCCATGCGTTTATGATTTATGAAGTGTGAAAACCTTCTAAAATTTAATGGAAGGTTAGCTTTGGAATCTAAAAGAAGATACCCCCCCAAAAAAAAAAAAAAAAGAATGCATTTTCAAAAGGCAACTGTAGATTTTATTGCTCCCACATGATTTCTGTTTCAGAGACAAGGAAAACAGGTTGAGTTACATTTCCTGAAGAAATTTTTTTCCTGGTTCAGGGACAAAAGCATGATAAGGTAACATTTTTCAGAGAATTCCAAAGGGGTCCAATATAAATAAAATTAAGATAAAGGGAAAGACCCAAATGGAAAGGGTAATCCAGGATTATTTTTTTTGGTTCCATTAATGAAGACCATTTGGTAATAGTAAAATAGGATTTAGCAGAAGAAAGCAACTCAGCAAATCAAATCAAATTACCAATTAGGGTAGTCAAATTAAACAGCAGGTAAACTAGTATTATGGACGGAATTTACCTGGAAATTAATGGAAAGGAGCTCAAAAACAAGACCATTCATTATTGATCCATTTATCTGCACATACATTATCTCTATAAGATTGTCATTTATAAAAATTTAAAAAAATTTAAAAACCTTCATCAACTACTCTACAGATCCATGAAAACTTCCATATCCAGTAATAGACATTTTCAAACAAAAAGGCACCTAATTCAGCACAATTCAGCAAAATGAGACTTAACTTTGCCCTCATTGAAAATCAGACACAAACCAGCAGAAATTTAGGAATCTCCTCTCCCACATTCCTCTGTCAGCTCAATTGAACAACAGTGAAATTGAGACAACCCCATTTTGCAATCAATCCAGAGAGAGATAGAGAGAGAAAGATGGTATACCTGGAGCTGCATTCGAAGGGGAAGAGAGAGAGAAATGAGATGAAGAGGGGAGCTAAAAGGGAAAAATGAAGACCAACATTTGACTTTATGTAATCAATTAGGAAAAGCCCTCAATTTCCAACGGAAAAACTTCATGAATAAGTTGGAAATGTTGTTCCAATTCTCTTTCCAATAGCAAAGATTCGACCTTTTCCCTTCCCCATCTCTTTCTCTCTCTGGAATCTTGATGAATTACTTTAACCGAAGCTTGAACAACTTGAGCGTTAAGCCAACGGCAAGGACTGAAAATGGGCTTGCAAATTTAACAGACACAGATCTCGATATACCCTCTCTCTCTCAGTCTCTCTGTATCTGGGTAACTCTTTCTCTGATGAGCCCCTTGATCTTCAATGGCATCTATCTCTTCTGGGCACTGAAAGCTGAGATCTTTTCTTCTTCTTCTTTAGCTCATTCTTCTGCTTCTTCTTCTTCTCCCTCCTCCTCCTTGAGGTTCAGGGACAGCTGAAGAAGCGGTTTTTGCGGAGCTGTAAAATTAAATTTTGGAGGAAATTGAAATGGAAAATCGGGACAGCCAAAACAAGCAAGAGGCCAGTTCAGTTGACCCCTCCACTCTTTACATTTTTAATTCATACAATTTCTTTTTTTCTTTTTATGTGTAATAAAAGCAGAAATATGACGAGTTCTTGGGTTCTTGCCTTTTCTTTTCTTTTCTTTTCTTTTCTTTTTTATTTGAGGGGTGAGGGGTTACTATGTGAGTGTGAGGCACCCACTTGAATTGTGAAAGATTGATTTCTTATTAGTTAAGTAAAATATAGTATTAGTTGGTTATGTGAAAGTAGTCTACTGGTAGGATCACGAGTTTTTATAAGATAGAACTGTTTTTTATTCTTCCTCGATTATGTGCGTATTTTATAATTTATCCATATAAAAAAAGTTCAGTATTAATTTTTTTGAAATTTGTTTGTACTAGATATCTTCTTTTAGAAAAAGATTAATGCAATTGTTCTATATAAAAAATTAATGTAGGCAGAATTTAAGTCAATGAATCTCATATAACATAAAGAAAAACATGTTAAATAATAAATTTTAAATATGTTTTAAGAATTGTGTTTTTAAACAAAAAAAGATTTATTAATAAAAAAGTTATAAAATATTTACAATGAAAATTATCTAATAAAAATATATCTAAAATATCAAAATAAATCTTCGTTTTCTTTTTTCAAAAATTATTAAATAAATCTTATTTCTTTTTAAAAGAATTTAAAATAAACCCTCATTTTTAAAATATCAATGGTGAATAAGTTATTGAGTGACTCTAGACTTATAGTATTTTTCTAATCACTAATTGTACTCTTTAATGTCACTGCCGTCTTTTTCTAAACATCAACGAGTCACATTATAACTCTATAGAACATGCATCTAATTGATTGTTGAATACATGAAATTTCAATGTCAATTCACCTCTCCAATTAAAATTAAAAAGAGTCATCTGATAAAATTTCAATGTCTTCGACAATTTAATACTGTATGAAAAACTCGAATAAAGGTAAAGACAAATTATAGTGAAACTTACACCAAGGCGAGTAGAACAAAGCTCACACCAAAAGAGAGAATATTAACTCTCATGAAATGGATAGCATTTATCAAAATAGATATAAAATTTACAACTAATAAATCTACTTTGTAAATTGAATAGGACTTCAAAAAGAATAAAAATTAGGTCATATCACTAGTAGGTAATGACTAATGACAATCCTTTACTATAATAAATGAATATGATTAGAATTTTTTTATTTCAACTTTGTTAATTGACACTAGAATATGTTAAATTATTAACTCAAACAATTCTCTCACATACCTGAAAAGTAAAAACTAATTAGATTTTTTTAACTCAATGTATTATTTTTACCAAGAGTACTTTTTTTTTAATTTCTTCTTGTAGCTTAGGTTTGGAAAACTATACTCGATAACCTAAATTTCTTCCTAAGTGCATCGACCACATAATTGTTTTTGTATAATATCATTCTTATAACGAGATACTAATTTTTAACGTTAAAACAAACATACCCTCGTGCAATCAGAATAAGAGGTACATTTATAGAAAAAATAAATTAAAATGAAAAGGGAGAATTAGGTGGGAGCTTCTAACGGACGAGGCATTAAAGAGTGGAAGAAGGTCAGTGGGGCTTCCCTTTTTAATTGACATAATCACTCAATTTTTCCTTTTTTTTTTTTTTTTGCCATTTGTCTGACCCTTTTGGATTGTTTCACCTGTTTATTCCTCTCTTTTGCACTTTTGCCTCTCCCTGTTTTTTCTTTTTTTAAATTTTTGGTCCCCTCTTTCTTTTGCCCGTTCCTATTTTCTTAGTTCCTTTCAAATTTTTCATTAAGGTACCGTTTGATTTTAGAAAAATTAGATGAAAATAAAATATTTTTAGAAAAAACCATAAAGAGAAAACAAATTTTTAAGAAAATAATTTTTTTCTTTTATTTGGATTATGAAAAAAATATTACAAAAGAAAAATATATTTTTTAACATTTTTTTCATTTTGTTTAAAAACAAAAAATAAATCCACACCCTCTTTTCTCGATGGAATGTTTCTCTCTATCTCGTATCTATTGAATATGCGAATTCTTAAATGCTTTTGAAGCATATACTTTCAAGAGAGACAGATAAAGATTAGACCTATAAAATTCCCTCCATATTCTCGTTCGTTCAATTATCTATTGATATATAGTGAGGGTAAATACTCTCGAGTGCATATAAGACGTTCGGAAAAAGAACACGAAGAAACCAATTTAAACATCCTCCTTATCTGATATACAATCATGATTTTCTTTTTTTTTTTTTTCAGGGAAGGGGAAAAAGAAAGAATGTCCTTTTCATGGGAATTCTTTCAAAATAAACTAAATTTCTAAATGAATATTTACATATATATTTGCAAACAAAATTTAAATTGACACATATAGTCATTATTTCCATGATAATAGATAATTTACAAAATACTTTTGTAAATTTTCTAAGAAAATTTTAGGCATTTACTTTTGTTATTGTATTGTCCTTTATGAAGTTTTGTGTAAACTTATAATGAATTTAAATACTATGTCATGAAAATAATTCAAATGTAAATGTTCATTCAAATTCAATAAGACATGAAAAATTCGTCAACTATGTGAAGAAAGCAAACAAACTTAGATTTGAACGTCAATTTAGAGAAAAAGACAGAAAATACTAGTCTAATAAACTGGTTATCACTCGATATTTTTTGTATATAAAAAGAAAAACATTAATACTCGAGCTGTAACTACACTCCAAGGTTTGACTTACCACCATCGTATTGTTAGTTGATTCCTATGCTATCATTAGAGTGATTTTCAAAATTCAAACCAAAATATTATTAAATCAGAAAAACAATCAAAAAGGTGATTTTTAGGTGCATGTAGGGCAGTTTAGGTATACTGATTATTAACTAATACAATATTATTCACTTAATTACCAATCTAAGTTTTTTTCAAATTGAAAAAGGAGATATAGAAAAGGCATAATTTTGAAAAGTCAAGTCAAGCTTTAAAATTAGGGTACCCTAAGACACTTAGAGACTCCTATCATTAAAAAGTCTCAGCCAACATAATCAAAGAGTTGGTTGCTTTTCATTGTGATTAATAAAGGGGGTGGTTGGATTGGATGGATCCACTGGGACCATCCCCATTCTTACTCCTGTGGTCCTCTCGATCATGACCTTTACTTATCCCCACCCTCTTCATCTAATTCTTTTTTAATTTCATTTTTGAGGGAATAGTCCTCAAAGTAAATTTAATTCCATCTGTTTAGAAAAAAAATCAAAATAAATGTTAAACAAGTGAAAGCACACGGGTAAATCACGTTAAACAATAAATAAGTAATTATATATAAAGAATAAAAATTTGTCCGGTTTTAAACACTTGCTTACCATGTAATTTTCTTACTTAAACTTGTTATAATCATTCTTATAACAGAAGTATAAAATAGGATCCGATAAAATAAAATAGTTATTCTCTGCATCGAGAAAATTACAACAATTACTCCATATGACATAACATAACAATGCTTCCTTCCGTGTATATACAACCGGCACTGGCATGAACTCAACGTCCATCATGTAAATGCAATTAATCACTATTAAACACAAACCCTATTAGACGTAGATGCTCATGTATGATGTATCGCCCCTTTATTTACGAGGCATATAACACGCTTAGGAGCATATTCAAAAAGAACGTGTGAATGACTTTATTTTATTATATAGTCTCCATCGAATATTGATACTGTAATAGTCGGCGCTCGAACCTTTCCCTCCTCTCTCAAAAAAATTTAAAGAGGAGGGTGGTCTGGAAAAAGAAAATAGGCAGAGTCTCTTCACGCGTGTCAGTTTTAGGTGAAATAGGTTTCTTATTAAATTGAATTTTAAATTAAGTTGTGAAAGAGATTTAGAGAAAAGGTTGAAATGAGACTTGTAACGCCTGTGATAGTTATTAAATTTTCAAGTAGAATGTTGGATTAAATTGTGGAAGGGAAAATTATCATATGTTATTTGGAATATTGTAAGAGACATAGAACCTATGGATTAATACAATATACCAAGAAAGTGTTAATTGGTAGATGGTTCATCCCGATAAAAAGGAGAACATAAGTTTGAATCCCCATAAGCTAGATTTGTTGTGATGACTTTTACTTTGAACACTAACGGTCCGAAAAGAGAGTACTCCCTTACTCAAATTTTTAAAAAAATGGATCAATATAATATGAATTTTAAATGCAAATTGTATGAAATTCTTTAAAACATTTTATCAATTCAGAACTTGCCTTTTTCGTAATCCTCTCTCAAATAAATTTTATTGATAATCAATCAAATGGTGTGAGTGATAAACGAATTATGCACGTACGGTTGAAATAGTCCTTAGATATATAATCAATTTACGTCAAATAAGATTGCTAATCTGAATCTCAAATACAAGACAAGGCTAAGTTGTTATGGTCATTATCTACCAAAACAGGTATATGTTGTTTAAACAGACTAATTTTATCGAACATAATTTAAAAATTCACTAGCTTGGAACGCTTAATTCATCCCATATATATATAAATTAAAAAATAATTAACTACTAATCATAAATTTTATGTACGTACACATATAAAAACATTTCAAAACAAAAGGATATATATAATTAATTGTCAAAATTATCTTATTAATGATAAAATAAAATAGTAAATTGATAAAATTATAATCATAGCATGTCATTATCTTGTGTAATAATCACATATCCATAATATAACATAATAATTATGTAAAAATATTACAATCTATAGATATAGGTTTGCGATAACGGCTGATTTATAAAATTTGATTAGATTATTGTCCAATCGTTGTCTGAAACTCAGCTCAACGACCATGTGACCAACTAAAATAAATTTATTTATTCAAAAATAAAAGCTAAAATAAATTAAATATGTTGGAATTTCCAACTTAATTGAATGTTTTCATGAATTTGAGCATGCATACTAGGGTAGGGTGGGACTAACCCTAGCTCTGTTTTATATCTAAGTAGCTAAGTTCCACATGTGATTATGCAACTTATATACACTCTTTGTTTCCTTTTTTATGTACATATTTAAAAAAGATTAGGGTAAATTTTTATTGTTAGAGTATAAACTTATTTCTATACCGTTAATTATTAGTTTAAACTTTTGATTGAGTTGGTTTTTGAACATGATATCGAGTCTTTTTGAGTGAAATGTATCATGTACGAATCTCAACAATCCTCATAAGGATATAAAAAAACCGTTGGAGCCTGTAAAGTCAAATGTATCTAATAATTTGTCGTTAATTGTAAACAAAAAGGAGTTAATTAGAAGGACAAGGCTCAAGAGTTTAATTTAAACCTTTTAAAATTAGGTCCTTTTTCATACAGTATTGATGCAGAGATTAAAAAAAAAAAAAATCTTAGTCTTTCAGATTTTGTTTAGGTCCAAACTGAAAGTACAAAAATTATTGCTCTCAATTACAAGTATACCAACCCAAAAATCAATAAAGAAACTTCTTGTTTTTATTTTTTATTCAGACCTAAAAAAATAGAAACATTTTTTGAATTATTTCCTAAATTGTATAATCAATTTATTAACCAATTCAATTTACTGCTGCACCCTATCACAATTTAAAAAAATTTCCCATTTATTTATCGATTATTTGGCCAATTCACATGGCAGGCACGTGACGACCAGGTGTGGCTCTGCTCCAGCATAATCCCCAGATGGTTGCACTCACATCCCATGCCATCATATTTCTATATATAATTATTCATAATTCATAAATTTAATATTTCATAGCTCATAATCCATGTGATTTCTACTACTCTACTCTACTCTGTTACTTACACCTAATCTCACCAACTCCCCTGACCCATCTACAAGATTATCTATTCTAATTTTCTATATTCTTCCATTTGCCAATGATGCCTCCATCCATCTTGAACTCTTCATGGCTACTTGTGTTTAATTAATTCCTGATATCATAATATCTTATATGCTCCCGCTATTACCTACTTTCGTCATATGTCATGAGATGGTTGGACGAACAATGAAATAGAGGTGGATTTTGTGACTTAATCTTCTTTTCTCTCTTAAAAGTATATGCTTCTCAAGAGTATTTGCAATTTGTATTCCTGATATAGACTTGATGGGGCCAAGCTGTGGGGTAAGTATTGTTTAGCTACTAGGCTCAATTCTAATTGCCTTGATTGGTAGTGCATGTGGTACACTACTAGTGCCTAATGGTGATTACTTCATTGGTGTGTCAATTTGGGCTCATTAAAGTTGTGGGCCAACGAGGCTATTGTCCTTTGAGATGTTTCCTCTTAAGTTCATGGATCCAAGTTTCAGTAAATTCATCGACAACGCCAACAACAGTAACATTCAGTGTAGATCGATGTTGTTATAACAATATGTGAACGATGTATAAGCAGTGAGTCGTCACGGTGCATGAAGTTATATATATTTATTCTTGTCCAAGTATGGTTTTCCACAAAATTGTTCTTAAAATTAAGTCACTTCATAGAAATACTTATAAAAGTAAATCTGTATATATCTGAATTATCTCATATTCTACGAACATGAGACTTAGTTGTTGCTATTAATCATGTCGCCATGACATACCTTATATGATGTTAAAAATTCAATTCTTTTTACAAGTTAGGGACATGATTGGTAATTGCTATTGTCCTAACTAAATTCTTAGCATGTGTATTTTGTTAAACCATACAAATATATTATATTGGAATAGAGAGAGTATTAAATTTTAAGACTTAATTCGTAATTTTAAAAGTATTTAATTACCATGACTATTAATAAACAACGTAAATGATAGTATTTTTTAATTTTCATTAATAGGGCAAGAGTCGATTAATATTAAGATTTTTTCAATCATATGGGTGTCTCCTTCAAAAAAAAATTACACAGGTTACTTAGTTTAACTGATAAATCTTTAAAACTTATTTTAAATTTAAATTATATCTACATCAACATTTACGTCTCTATTTTTAAAAAATTAAAATTTCCTATCCCAATAAATAAGAAAAAGACTTTAGGAGCCCATGCCAGCCTTGCCTTTATAATTATGGCTCATCTTATCATATATTCACATGCATTGCGGTTGATGAAGCTCGTAAAAGAATTGAACCCTGTGGTTGGTCAGGTGAGTCTTTCTCTCTCAGCTAATCAAACATGGATGGGCTGGGCCGAAGCAGGAATCTGAAAGCTGTGTCAATTTCGAATCATTTGCATGATGTACGATTGCAAGCCGGTTTTATACTTATATGTATATATCTCTATCTCTACTATTCGTTCAGCGAGTGTCAGATAGTCAATGAGTCCAAGGGTGAAAATGAATCGAGTAGACCTGAGCTTGGCTTGCTCACTGCTCCGTTCATGAACTATTTTACGAGTTCAGCTTGGTTCGCAATCTTACTGAGCTTGAAAATTTGGGCAAGAGGCTCAGCCGCATAAGTTTAGGAGCTTTCGCAAGCCTCTACGAGCCCATACTCCATGTGATCTCATTATGTCTCGTTACAAATCAAAATGATCAAAATTAAATTTAAATTCTTAACATGAAAATAAACCTTATATCAAAACGATATATAATAACGAAAAGGAAATGGAATGTGACCAAATCTCCTTACTACACCACTTCAGATCAACTCAATGCAATACGCATATCGTTGGGTTGGGGGATAGGAATCGATCAGTTTACCATGCAATTATCTACTTATTTATTTTTATTTTTAATTTCTATTTATTAGAAAGCGATCCTCCTTTTAGAGTTTGTGGAATTGGAAAGCAACGTTGCAGCCTTCAATAAGGACATCTTCTAATCAAAGCAAAGCTATAAAGTGCCTAGGGGAGCAAGAAGATCCTTTTGGACACTTTTGGGAGCCAATCCAAAACTAGCCACACCAGATTCAAGACTTTATGGTAAAATGTCATGAGCCCCAAACCCGTGAGGAAAAACTCAATTTTGACGGATCCTTAACAAGTAATACAAGTAGCAGGGGGTTATGTCCTTCAAAAAAGTCGGAGTCAATGACTATCAATTTGAGGAAAACATAATTGCTTGTTATCGAGGCTATGGCAAACTAAGTGTTCAATATATACATATCGAAGGAAAATCAATTAAAAGAAGCAACTCAGATTGGATGGTGTACTTGGGACATACTCATATATATATGCCTATACCCACGAGAACAGTATCAAAAATTAACCTAAAATTATTTGTCTATATTATAGCTGAGATAATTTCATACAATATCTATCGTGAATTTAGATGATATCATATGTAATGAAATAAACACAACCATTATATGGTAAAGTGGGTAACTCCCATGGCCACAACACAAAATGGAAGATCTAATTATATCATCATATTCATTCTCCACACTTAATTGGATTACTGGCTGGATCAACATTGGGTGAAAGTGGGGATCTTAATATAATTATAGATTAAATGGATTAATGATCATAAAAAAAAAAAAAATCGCCATTATTAGAAATATTTTTTAGATGGGTGGGAGTGGGACGGCCATTCCTTTTATATATATGCATGGTCGCACCTCTATTAATGTGGCTGGATTCCCTCCATAAATTAGGAAGCATTGGCTACAATTAGTGGGTTTGACTTATTACAATCCTTGTCATGCTTCCATTTTTAATTATTCTTATTATGAATATTACTGGCTACCTACTTTTTTTTATTCTCTCTCATTATGTTTACGGTGTGTCTTAAGTTAAAGGAGGGGTTGATATTATTCATCTGCTATAAAATCACGTATATCTTTGGTAGTCAGATCTCAAACACTATTCGACGCCTCTTTCTTCTGTATCATCTCACCTAAATCGATAGATTGGAAGTTGAAAATTATATGAGCAACTCCATTACGTCCTCTTTATCGAATAAATGAAGTCAAAATTAGAAACACAATCTGAAATACTACATTGCACTATTCAAATCAATAATTTTTAATTTAGTTAATGCATATATATATATATATATGTATATATATCAAGTTTTAAAATAATTTAAAATAATTTATTTATATTTATTGAATATGTTTATCATTTTGTTTTTTAAGTTATGCTGCACAAGATGGATTGATAGGTGGGGTTTAAACCCTTTCTTAAATGCACTTTTTTGTTTTTATACTAATATATATAAGAATATTCATGTTGACTAGCTTATCGAATATTGTTTTTTTTTTTTTTATAACTTATGGTGGCCAATATAGCATATTTAACTCTTGAAATCTTATTTACGAAATATAAACTATGGTAGAGAATGATGATGGAGGACAATGCCACCCCAAAAAAAAAAAAAAAAAAAAAGAATGCACGAGTGACTTATAATACTTATTAAAGATTATATAGGTCCACCTTGGCACCTACACTTAGTGGAAATTATATAATTGGCCCACCCCTTAATTTAAAAAATGAATATGTATTGTTTTTAATGGATACTAAGTGAATACTTGATCATCCACTATACATTATAAATTTGAGTATTAAATACTTGAAGTATATAAACACACACAACACTATCCACTTACACCTAATGGTAGGATCAGTACACATACATATATATATATAACACAAAAAAAAAAAAAAAGATTTTTGTTTTTTTATAAAATAATTATCAAGGGGATCGTTCCCTGGTGACAAATACAGGTACAAACTTGTGGTAAACACATAAGAACTACGCATGCAAATAATTGACAAGGTTAGAACCATCCGAACATTTAAGTACAAAATTGATTAATATATCATATTGGAGCCCTTGTTAACGTTTCCACCATATCATTGATCTTCTATTCCTCCAATCGAATAATGATATTTTATCTCGTAACAATTTCGACAAAGATCCTTATGATCTTATTCAAACGTCCTCCAGATATTTGTAACTTATCTTTAGCTTCTTCTTCTTCTTTTTGTTTTTTTTTTTGAGAGAGAGCCCAACAAATCCATGGTTGTTCCTAAGCATTAATCAGTGTAACATCACAAACAAAGTCGTCACTAAAACCAAGTTGTGTTGTAGAAAAGTTGGGATGCATGCATGGGGCACCTTTTTTTTTTTTTTTTTTAATAATATATAGTTCCACTTTAGTGCACTAAAATATATAACGTTTTAAGAATCTTAATGAAATTGAGATTGGAATTGGAATTGTAATTTTGTCAAAAGACATTTTCAATTAGTGTTTTGATAAATCTCATACTGGTGTTGGTGGGTGGTGGTGTCCAAAATCATATATGCCTAACTTTTTTGCCCCTAGTTCCACAAATACCATTATTAATAAGTACTTTTCCACATTTCTAGCTTGGTTTTTTTTCCCCTAAAAATAAATAATTCATCGAGAAGTCAAACTAAGTAACTATTCAAGTTTAGTGGTAGAGACATTTTTGTCAAAATACAGAGCCAGAACCATTTAATATGTCTAGATTCTGCTTCTTATTCATCTTCATGTACTCTAAACTTTCGTTGATTATAGAATATCTATCTCCAATTATTGATGGATTTTTCAAGTTGATTCCATCGTGTGCATATGAATCTGATCCACACGTCTTAAGCAAGGCAATTCCACGATTATCTGCTCTGAGCCAGTGGCGGAGTAATATTGCCTAACAATTTAGTTAATAATTAAAATTATCAAAATTTTGTATAAAAATTCTTAACATTGTTTAAGATGTATTGTCTTAATTTTTTAAAACATGTTGAAAGAATGTACTGGCTAATTTAACTGATAATATAAAAATATTATTTAAATCTTACTTGCATAAGGGAGTGCGCTTTTTACAAGACTAAAAATTAAAAAGAAAAAGAATCATTGAGGAAGAAGAGAGGAGAGGGCAGGACAGGGAGAATCCAATTAAGGATTGAAGGCATGATTTGGTCGACCTAGGTGGTGAGACTTACGAGTAGCGAATAGGAAGTGAGGAAGATCTATACATACAACTAGACAAATCCAATGTGCATGAAAAGGAAATCACCATGAACAAAAAATGGACAAATTTGTGAGCCTAGCCTCCAAAGATACATTAGTAAGCATTCCCCAACTGAATAACCGAGAAAAGGTTGAGTAGGCGAAAGACTACAGGCGTATGTTATAAACTCAAAATATAGAAATTTCGAGATTGTTCGTGTCTGAACCCGAGTAATACCGGTTGCAACTAACAAGAGTGCCGGTTGAGCCAAAAGTTCTAAACCCCCACTTTTCCACTTAGAATGGCAACTGTATACATGGGGAAAATATTATGCAAATGCACTTGAATTTGATTGGAGGAAATTCATGGGCGCTGACACTTTTCCCACTTTTTCATGTCCCCTTCATCACTCAACCCAAACCCCAACCCCCAACACAACCATACACACACACATGAATGGATGAATATTATCTCACATTCCACTAATCACTCCTCTTCTCTCTTTCTCTTTCTCTCTCTCTTCTGAATTTCATAAGCATCCTTGGCCTGGCCTACCCAACCCTTTTCCCTATACATAAAGTTATAAAAAGTGTGGAAATCTTGTTAGGCTCAGAGTCATCAGGGACAGGCACAGGCACAGGCACAGGCACAGGCCTGATGTACATGTTAATTAGCTTTTGGAGCTTTCTTTTTATTTATTTCTTCAATTAATAACCACAAGTTATCTACTATTAAATAGCTCTCCCTCCCTCCCTCCTATTCGCTATACCACCTATTCATCCTTCAACTACTCCTTGCTGCTTTTCAGTTTTTGCTGTCTGACTCCCCCTCACTGATTCCTCTCTCTGACAACAAATTATATTTGCTGATTCTCTACTTCTGCTACCACTCTTTGACTTCACTATTTTGTAAGTTTCTCTGCCTCTCTTTTTGTGTCATTTCATTCTTATGCTTATTATTTGTCCAATTGTTAGTTAGTTTTGTCACTAATTCACCCTCAGCCCTATATATATATATATATATATATATATATATATATATATATATATATATATATACATTTTATGATCTCCTTGCAGTCAAATCAATGCGCTTCAATTCGTAGAGTCTATAGAAGGTATATGCTCATGTAGAATGAATAAGCTCATGCATTCAAGTTTAGAGCTATGATTTGGTTTCAAAGGCATCCAACATTACTCATTTCATTGCCTTTGAGTAATGTATTAAAGTTGCATGCGTCTCGGTCTAATACCTCAATCCCTTTGTAAGGATGAACCGTGAACGTCACTTAAATCTAATTTACTCAATTAGATGGAGATCTTCTTTTTCTTATTTACACCAAACGGAAAGTTTAGAGCTAACGATAAATTGCCCTTTTACCTGACTTGATAATTTATTCCAATCATGTTTTTGGGTCCCAACTTGATAATTTATAATTTATCTCAATCGTATTTCTTGAACCGAACCATATATCATCTTACCCTCTCTAATTCACTAAACCATGGATGTGGTGCAAAGTGTATATATCTTGCTAATAAGATCATATTCTGTCAGAATGTCAAAAAGAGTCAAGGGCAGGCCTATCATTGTCAAACAAACCCCTAATGAAGAAGAGACAAGTGTCCACTATACTAAAAGTTGTATAATTTAGAATTGACTCGTTCAACCTATAGCTAGGATCAAGCCAAGTCCTTGTCCTTTTCTAACTCATACTCATAGACCTCCCCCTTTTTTTTTTTTTTTCACAAGTCTAATATTCCCACTCAACTACAATACACAAATAATGTCCATGCATATATGCATCCAACTTCAACCAAAGCAAAGGGAGGATTAAGAAAAGCAAGTAAAAGACATGATAAACATACCAATAAAAAGACAGGGCATGCATCGTCAGCCATCAAATGTAATCTACCCAACTCATACCCATTTTTGAACTTTCACCCTCTCCACCCCCTCCTAAATTCCTCCACTCCATTCAGCTGGATTGTGCACTCCTCACTTTGTCCTTAGTGCTTGTATTCAAAAATTTTATATAACATTATCTTAAGTTTGAATTTTCGATGATTTGTATAATCAATTGCTATGAATTTTCGATGATTTGTATAATAATGGCTATGATTTTTATGTGAAATTTTAAATGTTTTTTCTCTACAAGTTATTTGAAACATCAAATCTCTCTGCAAATGCATCTGGCTCTGGACACCTCCTCCCATAAAAAAGATCGATTAGACACCAAATGATTGTCACATTCCTAACCATTCTTGCGTAAGCCAAGCAATAGAATGCATTCTCACGTAGTTGCTGAATTTTCCACAGTAAGTGGATTATATATTCCAGTAGGGGTCATAGTTTAGGAGCTTCATAGCAAGGAAACTAGGATATGTGATGCAAGTTGATAGTATTTGCAACAGAGCATATAATTCTGTGTGTGTATATATATATACCCCTGCATTTTTCTAAGGGATACCATATGATTGCAGAAATGATGAGGAAAGTCAGGGAGGCAACCATGCTATTCTTGTACCTATTGTTGGCCATGTTCTCCAAGGGGTTAGCCTCGCACTCAAGGCGGACTTCCTCGGGGAGTCACCGGGAGACACGGCTGGCTACTGCCTGAGCTGGAGAATGGCTGTGGAGTCCAACAACATGATGGGGTGGCGAACCATCCCCACTCAGTGCCTCCGCCATGTCGAGGCTTACATGATGGATGGTCAGTATGGCAGGGATATCAATTTGATTATTGACCAAATCTATACTTACTTGGATACCATACCTCCCATTGATGTCCTTGATGAGGCTGGTGATGGGTTGGATGCTTGGATTCTTGATGTTGATGACACTTGCCTCTCCAATCTCCTCTATTATCGCGCCAAGCGTTTCGGGTATGTATTAGAAACTCACTCTTCCATTAGCTTGGGTTATATCATATTGGCCTCTCAAAAATGTCGTCAACCTCCCTCCCAAAAAAAAATTGGGTATATTTACAAATGCACACAACCTAGGAGGAATCGAACCTTGATCTTTCTTGTGAATACTAAGCATCCTACCAATAGGCTATCTGCAACAAGGCATATAAACCTGATAAATGGTTTGTTTGGGTTAGGTACGGGTTGTGTCATATTTGAGTCATTACGATTTAGTTTCGGGTTGGGTCATTTTTAGTTTAAGTTGACTTCGAATCACAGAATTGTTTTTGTCCATCAAGCTTATCTTTGAAAAAAATTAAAAAAAATAAAAAAACAAGTCTGGTTTGGGTCCTTTTAGGTCATGTTGATTTTGGTTTGGTGGATTTCGGGTCAGTTGGATATGGAAATCCGATTGTTTCGGATTTCGGGCCATTTTGTAAGGCTTTTGAACCCCAAATATTCCTGCTTAAATGGGACATTGGATTATGGATTTAGACTCTTACAATCTCTACATGAACTGAAGTTTTACTTATTCACATGTGTGTATAACATAGGTGTGATCCTTATGATCCGATGGAGTTTAGAACATGGGCATTAAGAGGAGACTGTTCAGCCATTCCTGCTGTTCTGGGGTTGTTTAATAGATTGGTGGGTGCCGGATTTAAGGTCATCCTACTCTCTGGAAGAGATGAAGAAGCTCTTGGCCGATCTACCATGGATAACCTCCTCGACCAAGGATTTGTTGGCTTTCACCGCCTTATTATGAGGTTAGTATACACAAACTGCTAATTCCTTATTCATCTAGGTAGTCAATACTGTAAGTGGTCAAACAAGTGAGTCAGCCAAGCCAAAGTTGAGTCAAAACCAGGTCGATCCAATGATTCGGCTCAGCTCAGCTTGGTCGATCGCATCAAAGCTAGCCAATCTATGTTGATGGAAGGACCTATGGTTCAACTCAACTCAACCTTGAACAAAGGCCACCTTATATATATGACAAGATTGGGTTGATCCACAATGTGCAACTAGCCCCTTTTAGCCCAATAATCACTCTTCTCCCTTTTTCTTTTGTTTGGGTTGTTTTCCCGCCTCTTGGGGGGGATCCAACCCTTTCTAGGCCTAAGGCTAAGGTAAGGACCGTCCGGGGGACCTAAAACCTTCCGCTTGACAGGTAAGTATTCCGGTATATTCAGTCAAATGTTCACATGCCCCTACTACTAATGGACACTTCGATTTCTTCTTTATACATTAACATTACTGGATTTAAATACATGTATAGGTCACCCGAATATAGAGGACAAGGTGCAATAACATTCAAGTCTCAGATGCGGAAGCAACTGATGGATCAAGGATATAGGATTTGGGGGAATGTGGGAGACCAATGGAGTGATTTGCAAGGTGATTTTACCGGTAACCGGACGTTCAAGATCCCCAACCCCATGTACTTCGTTCCCTAATTAGGCACTGTACCTGTACCAAACTTTGATTTATCCTCAACAAGCCGAGTGAGGAGCGCGACATAGAGATCATGATGTGTGTGAGTGTGCGTGTGTGTCTCAGTTCCAATGAAAGAAACTTGTAGAACTTTTCAAGTCATGTTTGGTGTGTGTTAAAACTTCAACGGATATGTATATCTGAATGACATGCAAATTTTTGAGAAATAATAACTGAATCATTTAAAGTGTGTTTTCTCATCTCAAATTTTATACACAGACTAGAAAAGGCAAGCAAGTATAGATCAGATTTAGATTTGAGATGCAACTATAGCTAGCCTCCTCAGCCCAACCCTTTCTGCTAAACAGATGATCAAGCTTACCTTATCAATCGATATAAAAGGTTATGAAACCGAATATCTTCTACTCCTGCCAGTCTTGCCATCTCGGCCCTTGCCTTTTCTCCCGGTTTGTGAAGGTTATTTCCCATTGGAGCACCAACACCAAAGATCCCAATCTTTCCTATTCCTTTGGAGAGTGAAGTTAAGAATGTCTTCCCATTCCCTGACTTGTCTATCATCTCTTGTTTCATGCAAGTCTGCTCTTTTTCCAAGTCATTAAGCCTCATCCTCAGCCTCGAGATCTCAAGCTTCAATTCTCGATTCTCCCTCCTAAGGGATGCGTAAGTGTCTCTAGGAGACATTGCAGCACTTGGGATCCCACTGCTCATTTTCTGAGAAAAGAGTCCCTCTCCCGAACTTCCAGACATGGCATTCTTCAACCTAATTTGCTCAAAGTAGAGGACCCTCACTGTCATTAGAACTGGGAGACGATCATTCTGTGCAGCATGGTTGCAGGCTTCTTGCGAGAGCTTCTGGCAGTCTATGTACTTGCAAAGCTTCTTCCTTTCATCTTCTGTCAGCATTGGATGAGACTGTACGCGTAAAATATATAATATTTCAGACGGCAACAAGTTACATTTTACTCGTTAAACTAGTCTAGAGATGATTGATGCTAGTATACCACATAATTCAGGAGAACATGTTCGAAATTAGATAAAACATTTTCAAGTTTACAGGATATTCATCAAGAGGGCAAATAAAATTATCACAAAAATATAGATTTCCATGAAGCATCCTTACGCCTGACAGGCAGAGAGACTGTTTTATCTAAGAGGCTATTTCATCTAAGAGGGAGAAAGTGGGTTTTGTTTACCTTCAAGTAGATATCTATTGCCCTATAAAGGCCATCATCTATTACCCGAGCATAATCCGGTAATATCTCAATCATAGAGGTGAACTTTTGCAGAGACAAGTAGGGATCAGGGGCGATCTCTGCCAGATATGCATCAATAAGCCGTCCGACTTTTAATACAGAGCCGTGGCTTGGAGAACCAAAGCCTTGAGATTCGTACCCACATTCTTCAGCTTCTTCATCTTCCATCCGCTGAAGAAAATTCACCACTATCCTAGAAATTGTGTCAATATCGAACAGTGAATCCCCTTTATGAACAGAAGGAATAAGAAGATCATCAAGAGAAACCATTTCTAGACGTAAACCAACCCGTCTCTCTAACTCAAGCCTACAAGCGATGCTGGCATCCACCATGATCGCTATCTTCAGCAATCCAAAGAGAAAAGTCAAAGGAACTGATGAAGATTTCTCTGTTGGAAGTAGTTCCACAAGAGCCTCCACAATCAACTTCTGATCATGCTCTTGGGCCCCATAGTTTGATGTCAGTCTTGCTGGGTTCCATATCTGAAGTTTGCCTATTCCCTTCAACCACTCTTGAGCATAATGCATCAAAGATGCAATGATACTACAAGAACGAACACCTGCTTTTATCATGGCTGAGATGACCCGCTGGTAGAAATCGATCCTTAGGGAGGAAAGATCTTCGACCCACCAATCAATGTAGCTTTCCTTCAGTTCTGAAGAATCACCATCACAACCCAAGTGGGAGAAACTCGAAGCAAGCTGCTCCTTGCAAGCATTTCTGGCAATTGCTTCGATACATCTTCTTGGGATATCCACCTCCTCAGCAATGCAACCTAGGGATTCACAAGCACTTAGAACCTCCATTGATTTCTCAATGCTATTAACCATTACCTCATCTAGATAGGCTTCGGTCCTTGCGATGAGGTTTTCTTCCTGATAATCCTCTGTCATCTCCAAGAACTCTGCTGCACATCGTAGGTGCGCCACGTTTCCTGCCATGATCTCAAAGTTCATGCCATAACAGAATTTTGCAGCTAGCTCAAATGCCTGAGGACCACCCGGTAGGTTGAGAAGCTCCAACTTGGATATATTTGAATCCTTGGCTTCTGCCACCATCGTCCGGATTTTTCCACTTCGGGTGACTAGCGGAAACTTCAAAGAACCCACAAACCAAACAGAACAATCATGTTAGCTAGCTTGGTACATACTGAGACAAAACTACATCAACATAACTGAATGAATGAGGTAGGACACCAAAATACAATACAGTAATTGCACAAGGGGAAAACTACTATGACATTCACTATCCTTAAAATATTGGGGTTTTAAACATCCGTACAATTCCGTATAACTGTATGCACACGCTCATGCATTGTACAAATTTATGCATTGGTAGCCCAAAAAGCAAAAATTTTGAGAAAAAGGGAATTTCATGGTAGTTTTCCCTTGCATAAGAACCACCCTTTTACAATATATTTTCTTTTCTAAACAAACCTCCTTGTAGAGATTATCTTTCAATAAGCAATATGCTCCAAATGTTTACCATCAAAGATCAAGTCTAACTGTAATAACCCCTTTGATTAAGAATACCAGGTGATTGGTGGCAGAGAAAACGTCACCAATTATTAAAATTTTAAAATCGTAGTTAGGTGGTTGAAGGCAATCATTTGGATAATGTAAGGAGGCTGGCTTGCCAGAAATGGAGTTCATTTTTTAAAGAAGGTTACTAGAATATGTACTTCAAACGGCAGTTTTTGTCGTCAATAATCATACAATCAAAGTGGCAATTTCTTCAGTATACAGAGCTCTATGATGGCTGACTTTACCTTGTGCAGCAGAAAGGATTCACCATCAACGATGATAGTCACATCCCCGGCAACATCCTGAAAGATGCTGCAAGTAATGAAAAGTTGCAAAATTCGGTCATGACCAGCAATTGTATTTTGAAGCAATTCATGCATTTTATGGTTACAACTAACAAATAACAAAGAACAGATAAGAGGTTCATAAAGTCTTGTTAACCGTCTTTGAATTGGAATTAGAACAGCAAGCTAGCTTTTAGTAGTATTAACCTAAAACATAAACATGAGTGTTCGATGGAACCAATTACTAAAGCTTCATATGAATACAAATGACCAATCACTTGGCATGTACAAATCCCTTTTACGGAGCTCTAAATCTCTACAAGAGTTTACAATTTTCAACTTCATGCTAAGTATAAATACAAGTACTCCATTGAACCAATTAATGAAGTATAATATCAATACAAATCACCATTCAGTTAGTACTTACAAAACCCATCTGTATATGGAGCTTTGAATCTCTACAAGAACTCACAGTTCTCAACTTAGTGTAGCTTATAAAATATTTGGGGAACATATTTTCTTCCGATCATCCTTCACTCGTTTCATTGCTCACTTTAGAAAGGAAATCTCCAAATGCATCCTTTATGTAAGAGTAAGGTTACATGCATCTCAATAAGCGCACCGCCCCACGTCCAAAAAAAAAAAACAAAAAGAGTGGGATCATATAGTGATCAAGGTTGAGGTTTACATAGGACCAAGGTGTCGATTGCAAGGTTTAGACCAGAAAGAAAGTTGCTGATTCCAAACTCGATGTCCCAAAGACCACTGTAGACAGGTTCTTGGGATTTGAGTATGGGCATCCCCACACCTAAACTGCAAAAAGGTTGATTTCGTTGGACCTAATTTAAGGCCGTGATTGCCTGCTACTCCAAATCAAACGAAAGTAGAGAACAATTTGGTAAGGGTATCTTGTTGTAACCCCTTATAATCTAAAGCTAGACCAATGCCAAAAAGGCCAACTTTTTCAACTATCCAGAAAATGGGCAGACTAATTCCTTATCCAAAAATGAAAATAGATTATTCACCGAGCAACCCACTAGCAACTTACCAAAGCCCACTAACACTAATAGTCGAGACCCTTGTCCAGATTTCCTACATCTTCCATGGGTTTAAAGGAATAAAGCAGCATTGAACAGTAACTGAGAATTCTAGTGCATGTGACAACCAAATAAAAATCTTTTCTAAGTGGGCATCCTACTAAACAGCATAAATTTGAGCTTTCACCCGACGAACTAAATCCATGCACAATTAAGAATTCAAAGATGAAGTCTTTCTTGCATTTGATCATACTAATTACAACTTAAACGGGAAGGAGAGATAATGAAGCAAAGGTTAACAGAACAAAAAAATGAAATCCAAAAGAAAGAATCAAGGCTTGAAGAAGGTTTACCGGTTGTTATTCAAAGTGGTGTAGAGTTTGGAATTGGGAGAGCGTTGTAGAGGAGAAGAAACTTGAAGTTCTGCCACCATATTTGCCTCTCTCTCTCTCTCTCTCTCTCTCTCTCCACTCTGTTTTTGGGTTTGGGCTAAAAAGAAGAGGAATTCATTGGAAAATCCTTGCTTCTTTACTTTGCTTTGCTTCTGTCTCTGTCTATATCTGTGTACGCTCTGGACTCTGGAGCTGTGCTTTTGCTTTTTATTCTTGCTTGCTTTTGCTTTCTGAAGCTTTTTGTCTCACAATTAAATCTACATTATTACTCCAATCAATAGCATCATTAAAACCCCCAAAATTAGCATTACTCGTCAAAAAACAGTTTAATTTCAATGTATATATTTAGCCATACGAAAATATGGCCATGTTTGGATGATAGTTTTTTCAATGGTTTTTTCATCCAAAATGATTATTTTTTTGGGTGACTTAGCTGTTTGACTTAGTTAAAAATGCATTTGAGATTTTGTTACTTTAACGTTTCTTCAATAGCTTTTTGGGTGATTGGCTTTCTCTATATTTATGTGAAATTACTTTTATATATATATATATATATATATATATAATGAGCTTAAAAATTATTTTTCAATGGTTACAAAATTAGAGATTTATCATAAAAAGAAAATGAAGTTGGTCGCAGCCACTGGTCTCCACCACAGGCTTCACCACAGCCGTGAGGAAGACAGTGGTGGGTAACAGCGGCCCAACTACAAGAAAACAAACCCCCACAGGCAGTGGAAGATCCCGTGGTGAATACTAGAGCATTTCATGGTCTCTTATTGGTTGTGGGGTAGCCTCCTAAGCTCCCCAGTGCCCTTAGGAGGACCAATGGTGACCTCTAAAGCACCCCACAACCCATGGGAAGACCGGTGTATATATATATAATAAGCTTAAAAATTATTTTTCAATGGTTACAAACTTATAGATTTATCATAAAAAGAAAATGAAGCTAGTGGCAGCCACTGGTCTCCACCACAGGCTTTACTACAGCCGTGGGGTAGACAGTGGTGGGCAGCAGCGCCCCAAACACAAGAAAAGAAACCCCCATAGGCCGTGGGGAATCCGGTGGTGGATACCAGACCATCTCACGGTCTCTCATTGGTTGTGGAGTGGCCTTCTAAGCTCCCCACTGGTCGTGGGATGACTATGGTGGCCTCCAAAGCACCAGTGGTGGCCACTACAACACCAAACCGTCCCCACTAGCCACAGGAAGATCCTTGGTGGCCTCCATAGCACCCCACAACCCGTTGGGAGACCGGTGGTAGCCACCACAGCACCTAACTGTCCCCCCATTGGTCATGGGGAGACTTGTGATGGCCACTACAACACTTGACCGTCCCCCACTGGCTGTGGGAAGACTAGTAGTAGGCAGAGCACATAATTGACCCCCACTAATATAACGAGAGAAATGAGCGATATAACAAACATAATGGAAGTTGAGAATTTAACTCTTTAACCTTAAGTACTCTATCGTTACAAAATCTAAGAGACTTTAGTTTGTTCTGAATAATATTCTAAGCATTTCACGACATTAGATGTTAATATCATCTATTTGAGTGGTCTTTTTCTTAGATAATTTAGTTCTCATTAAAAGAAAATTGGATGAACAATAAATAAATTAATATAATTTAATAATAAATATCAAATTTGAGTGGTAATTTATGTATTTATTTATCATGGACAAATAAATAATGTAATTTATGTGTAAGATTTTTTAATTCATATTTTTTCACTTTTGGAACAATAATAGAGGATGATTATAAATATTTAAATTAATAATTTTTATTTTTTATATTTTTTGTATTTTAATAAATAATTTAGTCTATCATAATAAATAAATAATTTTTTCACATAAATGTCAAATATAATTAAAAATAAACTTTAAAAAGATACACATAATAAAAATTGTATAGAAGGTATAAATGTAATTTTATATATTACATAATTCGTAATTAATGTTGACAACAAATATGAATATAGAATAAAAATAATTATAATGTATAAAACAATTAATGAAATTGAGTTATGAGCGCAAATGAAATTTCACCAAATAACGTTATTAGAAACAGTTAATTTTACCAAATATCTTTTTCCTCAAATAGCTAATATAAACACCTAAGTCAAATAACTAATAAAAACAGATAACAGCTCACAGTTAATATAAATAGGTAACAGTTAATAGTTAACAACTGATTGTCAAGCAGGGCTTATGAGCTGGTGCAATTAGTGAAAAATGGGTACATTTACATTACTATGGAGAAATATGTATTTATGTGATCCTCACTATTAACATAAAGGCTTTGTTCCTGAACTTCTATAAGTACTCACTAAAGTCAAGTTCTTTTTCAATTTATAGTGTATTGCGTTCAAGTTGATTTTTTCGATAATTAAATAGATAAAACTTGGAAAAATTGTCACGAGACAAAATACATGGAACCGGCTATTACGAAAATACAATTAGCTAAAACAAATAAAAAGACTCTTCAAAATCATAACGAAACAATCGATAGATGATGAAAAAGGTAACAACTTCTCACTTGATTTTAGAAGATTGTTTGATTTTTTATTTGCTTCCTCAAACTCTTTATAATTCTCCTCAAAACAGGCATCTCATCTCCTATATACAAAATCCCCTACATGCATCTCATCTCCTTGTAAGTTTAGTTGTTAGCTTGTAATATTTATACATATTAATAATACAAATTATACTAAAATATTAAATTTATAGACTTAAATAATCACATATGGTATTTTATTTTAACCATAACGATTTAGAGATTAAGAAAAGAAAAAAATATACTGTTTCCAATAGGACTATTTGGGAATTACTGATGGATTTATCTAAATTTATTTTCTAAAAATAGAAATTAAATAATATTTTCTAGATAAAAAGGAAAGAGAAAAGACAGAAAAGAAGAGAGAAAGAGGGAGAAGTGGGGGACTGGGTTGCGGAAATCAAGAAAAAGAGGGAGAGGCAATTATTTAAGGGAAGTGGCCATTAATATTTCTAAAAATCTGAAAGAATAAGAAGGGGAATGGGATGTGTGCCAAAGTACACATGCTATGTCTATGTCTTTTTAGGATCATTTTATTATTGCTTCTTAATTTCCTGCCTTTGCTTTTTCTTCTGGATTTCTGTTGACCGGATCTTCAAACAATCATCATTTCCTACCACCTTTTTATGAACTTAATCTAAGCTTTATTTCCAAAATTACTTGATTATTCCTCTAAACAAAATACTTTATCTCTAATTCTCCATTAGTTGGTCGATTAGGTTAATCACGAGGTGTTGTATATTGAAGGGATAGTTAGGGATTTTATCAAGATTAGTTTGTACGAGGTGTTACAGTCGGAGCTTCAATTCTTTATATAGCATATGATGTTCGATTCTTCAAATTTTTGAACACTAAGAGTCTTGACTAGGTTAATCACGAGGTGTTGTATATTGAAGGGATATTTAGGGATTTTATCAAGATTAGTTTGTACGAGGTATTACAGTCGGAGCTTCAATTCTTTATATAGCATATGATGTTCGATTCTTCAAGTTTTTGAACACTAAGAGTCTTGACGTCTCGATAGATGGGTACAAACTAACTTAAAAACATGATTAATCAATTTTTAGTTGATGTGCTTGAAACATAAGTGTTGTAAGCCACATGAGTGATGGTTTAGGGTGTCTTAGCTGTTTATCTAGTTGTCTAAGATGTGTTTTTTGTGGTTGGACACTGTTGTTGTCTTGATGTTTTATCTCCCATGATTTTGTACTTTATGTTTTGGCAATAAAGGAAGAAAAAAAAAGAAACATGACTCTCCATATCTATTGTTAAAATTGACTTTATCCGCTTAAAAAAATGAGACAGATACTACTTTAACCACCGATCCAATCATTAACTAAATAATTATCTACTAGCTAAGCAGATAGCATCGTCGAACACGATAAGATAGACAAAATGATGTTGCTTGTCTAAATTGGATTCCTTTTCGGTTGAATACTTGGCTTCGTGTCACACCTTCTTCCTAAATCCTAGCCTCCACAACCAAACCTTGAACTAAGGCCTAACCAAAAAGAGTGATCCGCGATCAGCATGTGAACCAAAGGGATCGGTAAAGGTTGATGCAATCCTTTGAGCACACTCTATTGCACTCACCTTTGTTCAAATTTTTCATTTTGCATTTGAATTTCATCATATATAAATGTTCACAGATCTAGGTAGTATTTTTAGTCCAACTTATCATTGATTATATATATAGAAGTTTTAAAATTATAAGAACTTTACTTTTATGTTTTTGGTATAATAAGTTGTAATCAAACCCATACGGAGACCTATATAGGCTAATTTGGTTTGGACCCAAATCCAAGTAATTTTGACTCAATTTAAATCTAATCCAAATTTTATCATATAAAGTTACTTAAAAACCATCACTTTTTTATTTTTAGTTGTCCATCAGAGACAAAGGCTGAAAAGCCAATAACAACAAAATATCTCGGACCAAAGATAGAAAAAGGACACACAAAACATAAAAGAGAACACCACTAGGCATCCGTTAGATCTCCTTGAATTTCTCTACTAGTTTTCCTCCATTGAAGACTTCTCACCTAAAAGAACCTGACAAACATTTATCACTTTCACCAAACTCTCTTGCTATTTGCCCGCTTTGATTGACTCCATTCTCTGCTTCCTCCAGTTCCGCTCAACTCAGTGTAATTAGAATTGTTCTATTTACTAAATCGCTTATGGAATTGCCTTGACATTGCTTCAGATTTCAATTTTCATAAAAGCGGTACTCGGGAGGTCCGGTTTGAGTCACCCATCATTCTCTTACACACCCCAAAAGTGCATGGCATCCATCTTTTCTTCCTTCCCCTAGAATCATATATTTCCACAAGACATAAAAACCATCATATATTTATGTTTTCTATTCGTTTTTGGTCATTTCTTCTTTGTTTTATTACTCGTTTCATTCATTTTTGTTCGTTTCTTCTATTTTCTATTCATTTCTGTTTCTACTTCTGTTTGTTTTTTAAATAATTTCAAACAAGCCTTAAACATTAATTCATCTGAAGGCATGAAACCACAATATATGAGTTCTTAGAAGAGGAGCAAGGATTGTTCTAATAGACGGCATTGTGGTTTAGATATTAACCAAAAAGATGATGGTGGTGGAAGGATGAAGACAATGAAGATCATCACATCAAGAACTGCATTGTCATGATGAGAAAGTAGTGGGAGAGCATGTTTTAAGATGTATATGTGATAGAGAGCCACTCAAGGAAAGGAAGAGCATATTGTTATTTCTATTTACATGGAGACATTCTCAAGTTTATAGGGTGAATTTGTGTGGATAGATTGTAGGTCAGCCACTCAAATTTCTAACAACCAAATTAATCTAACAAGAACAAATAAAAAATATCAACCTTATCTTTAAAAATTTAATAATAAATATATATTACACTAATAACCATTTTTTTCTCCTAACCTCGTTCATTTAAAAAAAATTGTATTTACTTAAACATTTGCACTTTTTAATATTAATTACCTTTTTTTCCTCCATTTTAATTTATTTTTTATTTTAATTAATTAATTTTTTATTTCACAGTATATGTCAATTTATAATTTCAATAATATACTAGTTAATACTTTACCAATTTTGTCTTTACTAATGATCTTTTTTCTCTGTATTTTTCTTATTTTCAATTAAATTTTAGGATGTTTTACATGTTTTAGTCATTAATGTATTTTACAACTAACTAACGTATTTTACTAACTCTTAATAATTGCATCATTATCTAAAATCGCAAATAAATTGAAGGAAACGGTGCGTAGGGGTGAGCGATTACGGATACCCTGTTCCAAAATCGGAACCTTACCCTTATCCTGTTTGACCGGTTCTTGAATTTTAGTAACCTTACTCTTACCCTATTTGACCGGTTCCTAAATTTTAGGAACCTTACCCGAACCTCGGGTTACGGTTCCGAGTACTCTGTTCACACCATTATTCTTATGAATTTTTTAAGCCTTTAAAAACTTACAAACATCAACCCACGTTAATCATTTAATTAGCTAAAGTTCAACAAACAAACAATTAAATACCAAAATTTTTAGCAATTTTTTACAAAATCAAAGTTGGTAGTATAAACAATGTTCTTAAAGGGGATGTGATAAAAATCTTACAAAGTCTTTTAAAAAACTAATACAACCAAATGTGTCAAGTTCATTAACTAAATTTAAATAAAAATAATGCAACCTTTAAACTTCCATTGTATCTTCAACATCAATAACTTATCCATCTCCAGTCGGTAAGATCTATGAAATATAAAATAAAATACGCTTTGAACGGTTTTAGGTTCCGATTCCATGATTTCATTTGAGGAACGCTTACCTATTTAAGCGGTTCCGATCCGATTCTAGGGTACCTATCAATCATCTTAACGGTGTGAGTTCTTTTGCTTAGCAAGTGATTTTTTTAATTTTTTGGGCTGCAATTTTGTTGTCCTCTCACGCCAGGCAAAATGACAATTGTTTAGCCACCGTTGGAATGAAGCGTGAGGTTTTATCCAGCGTGAGGTTCTACACTCCCAACTTTTCTCGCTCTCTTTCTCTCAACAGCAAATTTTGAGGTCCCTGGACTGAATCAGAATTACCCAACAAGAAGAGCTGCACAAAATGCACGCTTGCAATGCTCTTTCTCTTTCTTCTCGGTATGTGCACTCTCTGCTACCCATTTCTTTCTCCAGTCTCCACTCCTCCTGTTAATGATACTCTTCCTTTTAGTTTTTCTCAGACGAAAGTGGGTTTAATTGGCTTCAGGGTTCCAGTTATCTATCTTTATGGTCACTGCCGCCAACCTCAGTCGCTGTTTGCAACCCCAAATTTCAACTATTATGGAGGTTAGCTCTGGTTTTCCTTTGAGCTATTACTGATTAAATTGATAGCCTCTTGAATGATTTTTTTGATTGAATTGAAAAGGTTTTGGTTTTGAATTGCTTTTTCTGATTCTTCAAGACTTAACATTTGATGGGGAAAGGAAATTTCTTTTGGAAACTCCTTTTTGGGGAAGGGTAGTGAATCTTTTATATGGGCAATGTTAATGTATTCCATTATGTTTAATTTTGCTTATTGTCAGACTATAACACCGAAATTATGGTGGGAGGGTGATTTTGTTGCTCTTATTGCTCCATTTCAATCCTTGTTCATCCCCATAATCCTTTACCCGTTTTCGCTTAACTAATGAACTGCAAAATCCTCCAACCAAAAGAAAATGAAAGGAAAAAAATGTTTGATAAGATACCAACTGGATCATAGTTTTGTTCAGAAGTTGTGGAATGAACATTTTATTGAAAACCCGGCTTGATGAATATGCATAATACAAGCACCTGCATTGAGGTTTCTATTGATGTAAGAGTAGGTTTTATCTTTGTTACTTGGACTCTGGAAAAAATATCTACTGCGGATAACATGCTTTGTAAAAAGTTTGCCTCATACACTCCTAGGCTGACTAAGGCACGAGTCTCAGATTTTGTCGCCTCAATCTCCTGAGCCACATTCATCAAATTTTATTCCTACTTGCACCTGAAGTCGAGGCACGTGCTTCATGCCCGTTATTGATATCTCCATCCAGAGAGGAGGAGATTAGATGATCAAGCATGAAAAGTTCTGAATTTCATACCCTAGATAGTCGATGCAATTTCAAGGAAGTACCCTCAATCATGAAGCTTCTTTATGGAGATTATAATCACCTTAGATGCTAATCATATACCGCAAGTAAGGTGACCAATACGTGAGCTTTGGGAACCAACCTAAGAATATGATTTCATGAACTTTTCTGCGTATGTGATTTTTAAATTTTCAATTGTTGTGCTAAGTATGTGACAACTATGTTTTCAAGTAACATAATTAAAAGTATACAACATCTATTCTTAAGATTTTCAACTAAAATATGGTCCTTTCACCCGAGGTTCCCACGTCTTTGTATTGTGCTTTGCACCTCAGCTTGGGGACCTTTGTGTAGCTTAGTCTGTCACTCTGTCTTGTGCCTTGAAAAATAAGCGAAGCGTGGGTCCAGGCTCCCAAGATGTATGCACCTTCCCCCTCTGCTTTGGACTTCAGTTTGGGGGATCCTATGTCTTAGTGTGCTTTGCGTGTTTGGAAATTAAGGTGCACATGTCTACAAGCATTAGACTTGGCTGTTTAAGAAATTTTATGTATTTTCAAGACTAATTTTAAGTTTCCAAGTGTTTTACCTGTGTAAAAATTGTGGCATATCACACAATGGTTCAATAGTGTAAAATAAAGAGTGAAGGTAACATGCAATATTATTAATTTGCTTAAAACCATGAATATAATAATCCACGAAGTACCATCAATTCTTAGAAGTTGAGCAATGTTTCTAAATCTGATATTAATGCTAGGACAGGGTAATTGGATGGTCTCCCTTGGCAAATGCACAAGAGAGGTTGCTTGCTGACAGTTTCCAATTGCAATGCTACGAGTCGCAGAGCTTTTCATGTTTTCTTTTATTGAAAGAGTTGGAACAATGTTTTTCCTTATCTATGCCTGCAGGTAGTAGAAAGCTTAAACTTTGTCAGCTGAAGGCTAACTTTTGGGAATCCATCAGATCTGGGTATGTTGAACTATTACAATAACAATTTATATTACTTATATTGCATAATAATCTTAATAAGGAATTAGCTCCGAGGTTCTCCAAAATCTCAGAAATTCAGGTTTACCATGCAGCTTTTTCTTTAGTTTCACTGTTCACATCCTTTTGAACTTGGCTAAACGCGATTAACATATTAAGATTCTCGATACTATATTGTGTTAAGCTTGTAACAAAATTCTCAGCGTTCTAGCAATCGTCTGGGTCACTATGCAGCCTATTTCACTTAACAAGTACTAGATTCTTAAAATATTTGCAAAGTATGCTGTTTGAATGTCAGTATCCAAAATGGCAGAAGTCCACATAAATGCCACAAGAGACAATGGATGATATACATGATCTTTGAGATTTCTTTAAAATGGTTGATGGAATATCAAATAGTGACTGTGCTCTCACCGGAATCCCTAGAATGCTCTACAGGATTTAAGTATCTCAGGTTTATACTGGTTCGTTTAGAGGGTTTTCTATCCCCCTAATGCCCAATTTTGTGGTATCTAAATCATGCTTCAAATTCAATAAGATAATGTCAATAAGCCATGGGGTTGTTGAAATTGTTTAGATGGATGTCTAGGAAACCTTGAGACAGGTGATTCTAAATGACCAATTCTAAGGATTTCAAATGGTGATTCTATGCTATTGGTGACCCTTCCAAACGTTATAGGAATTAGGATATTTTAGGACCATTCTAAACAATTTCAAGCGCATTGTGTTATATGACCCTGATGCCCATTTATGATCATCTTGGAATTCAATTCCAAGTACATAACCCAAATGTCTCGACTAGCCATGCGGAGAAGGGGGGTGTCGATGTAACAGGTAACAATCTTAACCTTGCGGAATTAAGGTTCAAAATCTCCGAGATGGTCGTGTGAAACCATTACGCTCACTGAAATTCTTTTATAAGGATATTTAGAACACTGTAGTAGGCTTTGCAGGTATACTGTTAGAGTCTTCAAGCCCTCTTCCCAAAAAAAAAAGGAAAATGATTGCTAATTCCCTTTTATATACAGTTTCTGGGATTTGGGAAGATTGTACCCAAGTAGCAGTTAGATGGTGAGTATGCTCCTGCTTACCCGCCGACTATGTTTAGGTGCTTGAGGACCACTTTAAATAGTTGATATGTATTAGTATAAAATTATACCTATCGTCGGAGTTTCTGAAGTAGATCAAATGGCACCAATGAAGAAGCCATAACACTCATTCATATTATTTAATGTTTATGGATACATTGTAGAATGTCTGAGGCTGCGTAGGCTGTGGGATGGCTAAAAGCCTCACAGGGACACCCAAGCACAGTTTTAGACTTTTAGCAATTTGGGAAAACTGGAACTGACCTCTTAAAATGTTTTAGGTATTATAGGACTATCCTTTAATATTTAAGTGTGTTGTATATCAAAATGATAAATTTTAATACATTTCAAATCACATTCTAGAATCTGCTGAATGGTGACATTTAAGCCATTGTGGTAGTCGAAATTGCTCATAGTTATACTTGGAATATCCTAAGAATTTCTAGATGTAGATTCACCAAAGCCCATTATAACCCAAAAAATGAAGGTTGTGATATGATTTTTGAGATTTTTTGAATAATGTTCTACATGATGTCGAACAGTGAACATTTTGCCAAACCCTTTAAGAGCTCTATGATTTTTACTTATATGCTAGGTACTTTAAAGGGTCTTCTATGCAATGATAGTTTGTCCATATTTATGTTGTGGAATCACGCTTTGAAATGAATAGGATAGCCACTAGGGTCACTGAAATTGTTCAGAGGGAAAATTTTAAGATGATCTGAAGTTCCGGAGGTAGAATGCTCAAATTTTCTTAGAACATCCAAAATAAAGTCTCTACTAAGTTTTCAAGATTTTAGGGAAAAACATTCGAGTTGTCAAATGGTGACTGTATGCTATTATGCTCTTAGTCTCTTACTGATCATTCAAAAATGTTTTAGGGTGTTTTATATCCCTGCTAGATTGTTTGAAGTGTATTATATGCTACCACATCCATCTTAAACTTTTGGAATCATGTTTTAAACCCTACAAGTTGGTGCCAATAAAGCCATTACGTTCATTGAATTTACTTAAAGGGATATTTAAAATGTCCTCAAAGGTCCGAGGTACATTGACAAAGCCTCATGGCACCCTAAAAACGAAGGCTGTTGACATAGTTTTTGCACTTTTGGAAAACATTCTAAAAGGTGTCAGATAGATTACCATGTGCTTCTAAGCTGTCAAAATGTTATATTGTATGTTAAAGTTAAAATCTGAATAGTTTAGAGCACATTGTGTCCCCATAATGTATGTATTTGTGGTTTCTAAGACATGCTTCAGAGCCTACAGAATGACACCAACAAGACCTTTCTTGTGATTAATTTGTCTAGCAAGACCCTTAAAACTTTACAAGTGATTTCTGTTTTGGATTGCTCAAAGCCTCTCACGATCCTCAAATAAAGCTTATTAACTGCACACACTTTTGGGATTTCTAGAAAATGCTGGACTAGTTCTCAAATGATGACTATATGCTTCCAGCGAGACCTCTAAATGCTAAGGTATTTAATGACCTCAGTCCCAAACTTCCCAGACCCAAGTCCAAGGCTTGTGTCTCTTGTGCCTCAAGAATTTCCCTTCACAAGGGAGAATGCTTCTTCCAGGACTAGGACTTGAACCCCGCTGGCCCTTCTAGAGGAAGGCACTAAAGCTAATTTGCAGGTTGTTTGTGATAGATTTTTGAAGAACAACTCCACACAAGTTGTAGAACCATCAACTCTGCCAGTTGAAGAAGAGGAAGAGCTATTGCCTGAAGAATTTGTACTTGTTGAAAAAACTCAACCAGATGGTGCTGTTGAACAAATAATATTTTCTTCAGGTGGAGATGTTGATTTGTATGATATTCAAGCTTTGTGTGATAAGGTGAGGATAAATTAACTAAGCAAACATTATGTTATGGTGGTTGTATTACATTCAAATCTGTTGTGTATAAAAGTCAATTCCTTGACTGCATACTATCACTTTGACAGGTAGGATGGCCCCGTAGGCCACTATCAAAACTTGCAGCAGCTTTGAAAAATAGCTACATGGTTGCTACACTGCATGTTGTACGGAAGTCACCTGAAGCAGGTAGTTTGTAAATGCATTTCATCATCTTAATTTGACCTTTCACATTTCCCCATCTCTTCTTTTGTTTAAAAATAATAGATGATGATCTTATTTTATTGGGACAAGTTATCTGACTGAAGGTAATGAGCTGAAGAGACTAATTGGTATGGCTCGTGCTACATCTGATCATGCCTTCAATGCTACAATCTGGGATGTTCTTGTCGATCCATCTTACCAGGTATATTTCTGACTTAAGATGAACGGAGACACTTCTTTTACTCTGTTTGTATCGGCTTCCATCTGGACAATTGTAGGATTATTCATGTAGAAAAACAGATGTCATGAAGCTTTCTACTAAAGCTTATTGCTTATCTGAACAATCTTGCAGTGCATGCCTTATATTTGGTACTACTTGTGTACAATGTTACTGCAGGTGCGCTAATGGAAATTGTGCTAATGGAAGCAATGATCCTTGCCATTAAATTATAACTCTGCAGCATTATTCCCCAGCCTTGCATCATAGCTAATCGGCAATCACTTTAATAATATCATTCTGTTAATTTTATGTTATTGCTGTGCGCCCCAATGCGTGTATACTTGTGTGTTTGAATGGCTATAAGACACTGGATTGAATCTTGTTTTTTAACTTGCATGATGGATGCATACATATGTGTATTTCATCTTTTCAATTTTATTTTCACCGCCCGGGGGAGCTGTTGAGGCGAGGGAAGGGAGTTCCTGGCAATAATTGGTTTTACCTATAGCAAAATCTTCTCTTTCAGCTTTGTTGATCTCTAGTTCATTTCAGGTATAGCAGGACTTAGGGTATACTATTATGTAATTGTATTGCCGTGTCTTGGTGGTTTTTTATGAATTGTCAAAACATGGTTACCCAATGTCATGCTGTTGACTGCACTTTTATGCAGGGTCAAGGACTTGGAAAGGCTCTTATAGAGAAGCTTATAAGGGCCCTTCTGCAAAGGGATATTGGCAACATCACTCTTTTTGCAGACAGTAAAGGTATTTCCCTATTCTTTATTTTGGTGAATTTTGGCATGATTATTGCAACAAGTCGTCTATGGTTTCGTATGGAAGACCATCAGTGAAATCATACTGATGAATGCAACATGAAATGACTTTTCCAATGGGTTTTTGGGATGCATCATTGCATTTTCTGCTAATAAACCTTGTGAGAAAATGTAGCTATTGAATTGGATTTTCCTTGACATTCTGACATATATTAATGGTGAATTGCAGTTGTTGAGTTCTATCAGAATTTAGGATTTGAACCCGATCCAGAAGGAATCAAGGGAATGTTCTGGCACCCTAAGTAGTATTGCGTCAGTCCAATCAACAACAGTGCAGTTTGATAGTTGTTAGCTCTCTCTTCACCATTGGATGATGACCACAACAATTTGTACGGGAACTAGGGTGGTTGGTGCGGTGAACGATATCAATGGATGTGTATATATTAGTTGTATTTCTGAGGTACGATTTCAAGTGGCTGATTATGTAACGTATTATCACCAAAGTGTAAAAATTAATCCATCATATCTGTCATTTATCAGATTCTATCATTGTGCCACCTTGCTAATTCCTTTTCTATAAATCAGGAAGGGTCAGTTCACGCTAACATCACATAATCGTGGATTTATTGATTCTGTCTAGGAGGTTTTATGCTCCAACCCAAGAAAGAACACATAAGCAAAACATATATAGATCCAAAATTCAGAACATGAAACTGAGTAAACAAGAAAAGCATAGCTTAAGCAAGCTGCAACCTCTAGCCAAAAGGCGCCTCATCGTCTAGTTGCAACTTGCAAGAGCTTCATTAGACCCTCCACCTCTGAATCCTACCAAATCTCTGCGAAACCCACCATACTTTCACTAAACCAAACAGTGAGAAGAGGTGAGAGGGAGGGTGACGAGATGTTCGGAAGGGCTGCAGATAGTAATGTACAAAGGTACTCGCAGCTGGGCGACGATTCTTGGGGTAGCATTGGCAACCACTCAACAGTTGCCTCGGTGCACAGCCACTGGGGTGGTGGAGCTTGTGGCTTGTGGATATGGGTGAGGGTTATCCCACCATTAGGTGAACTGGATTTTTTTATTTTATAATTTTAACTCGAAATTTGGTTTGTTAATTTTGTTTTTTGTAGTTTTAAAAATGTTTTTGGAAAAAAATTACGGCAATAAATAAAGTTGGAAGTTGACGTGTTCTACAGTTGGTAAAGAAGTTGCCCAGTGGCATTTGGAACAAAAATAAAATGTACTGGCATGCTAATTGCTATCCAAAAAAAGTATTAGTGGAAAATGGGACAAGAGAACTCAAAATATAGTGGCTAAGGGGTTCAGAACTCCTGCCATATGCAAAGTTTGGTATTTTTATAACAGTGTTTTGAGTCCACTGCAATAATAATGTCATTTCCCCATAGAAAATGATTGCCGCCACTAAGAGACAACGATATAAAGACACCAGGTGCAGCTAAGTTTTCATCTTTTGGCCTTCAATGAGAGATGTGTGCATCGTGGACAAGAAACAAGCAATATGATATAACGACACCAGCTGCAGCTAACTTTTCATGTTTTGCTCTTAAAAGAGACGTGCATCATGGACAAGAAACAAGCAATATGCAGCTCTAGCAAAGAAAACAATCAACTGCTCATGTACAAGACGAGTACACTGCACATATGTATATCAGTGGGTTGAAGAGACTAACACCAATTGCCTTATAGAGTTTCTCCGATGTACAAACCTGACCGATCATGATTCATGATGAAAACAGCTCCAAGTCAACATAAATACACTACAACCTTAGTAGGCATTGCGAATATGCAATTTTGCAGTAGCAGAAGCACTACAGATAAAAGCCAGGCCAGTTAACAATACCATATCTGAGTATTTCTACTGGAAGGAAATGAGAAAGACGTCTAAAGGACAAACTCTCTTACCATAAATTCCTCACATATTCATTGCCTAAAAAATATGTAGCAGTATGAGTCTGTTGCCAAAGAGAAACTAAGAGTACATAAGCCACTAACAGCATTCAAAGAGTGAAGCATAACACAAACAAAATCAAAGCCACCAAAAGCCCAAAACTTGCTTTCTTAAAAGACCAATTCGTGGGGCTTCATGCCTGCCTTAAGTGAAAATCTTGCACCCAAGTAAGCTTTCAAGTCTGCCACCCCTCAATCGCTTTGATCAATGGAGCATCCACAGCCTTTTGGTCATCCTTTTTCTCTTGGGGAAGTACATTTACCTCCTGCATTTTTTAACAAAAAGGATTAGAACTTAAAACTCCTATACAGCGAAGAACAAGAGAAACATAATTCATTCCACCCCACCCCACCCCATCCCACCCCCGTCCAGGAAGGCATAATGACTAACCTTCTTCTCCTCTTCAAAGAACTCGCCTTCTCCCTTCTTTTGCTTCTTTTCGGCCTTCCTGGCAAAGTACTTGTCATCAAACTTCTCCACGCTAACCCCAGAAATGTTAGCCTTGGTTGAGGTGCCAATGACATAGGCTTGGTTCACACGCCTCAAGGGGACGCCATTAATCTTGTAAGGACCTGTGAAATAAGAGATTTTCTCAAATCAAATGACAACAATGAATAAATTTGACGGAATTTTCATTCCAGGACAAAGTTTAAGAAACTTCATTTAAAAAGGAGGGCTGTGATGGTAGCAAAACAAGCAGAAAACAAACGCAAAATACATCAACTACATTGATGTCATTAAGTATAACCTCAAAGCCAACACCTTTTTATTTCCTGCTCACCGATTAAAAATCTAAACCCAACCTCAGCTAGCTCCACGCACGGGAACATGAAACAGAAACAACAATGACAAAACTACGATATGAGAACAAAGCTGAAATAAAAAGAAGAGACTTAAAACTCCAAGCATGAAGAAATCCCCAAGGGTGTACCCATTAAATGCAAGATAAGCAATAGAATAACACCACTTAGTATTAAACCAACTATCAAAGCCAAATAGATACCACCAAGATAACCCAAGGGTGGCAAATTTCAAGCCAGCTAAGACATGAAATAATTTACTGACAGCACCACCAACAGGCTTAACTCAGCAAGAAAATGAAAAAGAAATGCTTGGGACAATAGGTCAGGAGAACCCAATCAATCCACCCTCCCAAAAAAAAGAGAACCTGATTGATGGCATTTGAAGTACAATAACCACAAGGTAAGTATTTCAAGTACACCGGCCACCAGGTGAAGTGAATAACACGCATATCACGTTGTTACCAAGGAGGATGGCATTCAAGCTATACACAAATAAGGAAGATGGCATATTCAAGCCATATAAAAAGCAAGGAAGATGGCATATTTCAAGCCAGCTACAACATGCAATAAATTATGACAAAAACAGAGCAGCAGAAAATTGCACAAAAATGCTAAATATTGCCCTGTACGATGAACACAAACTACACAATTTTCATATTATTTAGAACACAAACTACCAGGTGAAGTTAATAACACGCATATCACGTTGTTATCAAGGAGGATGGCATTCAAGCTATACACAAATAAGGAAGATGGCATATTCAAGCCATATAAAAAGCAAGGAAGATGGCATATTTCAAGCCAGCTACAACATGCAATAAATTATGACAAAAACAGAGCAACAGAAAATTGCACAGAAATGCTAAATATTGCCCTGTACGATGAACACAAACTACACAATTTTCATATTATTTAGAACACAAACAACCAGGTGAAGTTAATAACACGCATATCACGTTACCAAGGAGGATGGCATTCAAGCTATACACAAATAAGCCATAAAAAAGCAAGGAAGATGGCATATTTCAAGCCAGCTACAACATGCAATAAATTATGACAAAAACAGATCAACAGAAAATTGCACAGAAATGCTAAATATTGCCCTGTAGGATGAACACAAACTACACAATTTGCATATGATTTAGAACAAAGATGAAATCAAAAGAAGGGCCTTAGAACTCCAAGCATGAAGAAATCCCAAGGGTGTACCTATTAAATGCAAGATAAGCAATAGAATAACACCACTTAGTATTGAACCAACTATAGAAGCCAAATAGATACCACCAAGATCTTCCCGGGAATAAGGGGCAGCTCGCTATTATCACTTTCCCATTTTCAGGAGCTTCATCAACTATTTTCACACTTTCTTTCACATATTTCAAGTTTTGCTATTCGAAACACTAGCCTTAGTACCAAAAAAAGGATCCCAATTCCTCCTAATTTGAACGTAGTACCCTCTTTGTTACCTAAACTGAAACTATCACCATTTTCAACCCAAACAATAACAATTTAGAACTGCCATTTCCAACAAATCATCAATCACAATATTTAGCACAATAATGCATCAAATCCAACCCAATGGGTAGTTACTAACCAGTGACAAGAAGTAATCCGGAAGGAAGCTGCTTCAAGAAGACAACTCTCTTTCCCTTGAACCTCCCAGCTAAAATTATCAACACGGTTCCCGGAGTAATGCTAGCCCTGCAACATTTTTTCCAAAATTCAATCCCAACAATGCATTAGACAAACACAAAGGACATTCAATCAACCCACAGAGATCTAGAAAAAAACAGAGAAAGAGAGAGACTTGAGCTTGGTAGGCTTAGGCTTGCGCTTGTTAATCAAGGGCTTCTTGACATCGTCGGCGGGGTAGAACTTGGAGGGCTTCTCGACGGGCTTAGCTTCGGCAGCTTTAGGGGCATGGCAAGGGAAGACGCCGCCATTTTTGGCCTTGATAGCCCAGAGACCACGCTTGTGGTACATCTTTGATCGAGAGAATTTTCCGACACCCTTGACGAGATCCGGATTACGGGTAACATGGGGCTTCCTCGGTGCCATCTCCGATCTTCTTCTTCTCTCTCCTGGTCTCTCTCTCTCGCCAAATTTGTCCCACTGTGAAACCCCATGATTAAAGCACTTCTCTGATAATATAAGGAAAATGGCTAATATATAGAAACCCTAGTTTCAGTTCTCCTGTGTTATAGGCCCGGCCGGGCACTAATTAGAACCCCCTACCTCTCTCTATTGGGCCAATCACAAAACACATAGTATTTTATTTCTTTTTTGTCTAACAAAAAAAAAACTTTGTTTTTCATTTCAAAAAAAAAAAAGAAGTTTGTTTTTATTTTCATTTTCAAAAATATTAAATATAATATTCTATTCAACAATGTATACTTATTAATTGATGAGTACTTACTTGTTTAATTATTGGCAAAATTGTACATAATTTTTGTTTTTCTTATTTAATATTTTGTTTTTTTCTCAATGTTCTTTCTAAAATAAATGAATCCACCTAAACATGAATTTTATAGGAAATTTTAAATGATATCAGCTGTAAAACAACAAAAATATATAAAATTTAAATTAATCATATTTATTTTAAAGTTAAAATTATCTAAAAAATACAATTTGATTGAAGTATTGAGAGTTATTTTTAAAATTTTGATTATTATAATATGATACCTAAAAAACTCAGATTATTTGTGCTTAATAACTTTTAAAAATAGAAAATTGAGAATCATAGTAGGAATTAAACCGACTTGAACTCATCTTAAAATTTAGGGTATTAGATCAAACCCATTAAGATTAGGGTTAACTCATTAAAATTGGCCTTTTCAAATAAAAAGGCTTGTTTTTCATACAAAAATTCTATTTATTCGATTATTTGTGTTGTTTTTTATATTTTAGTTAATATAAAGTAACTATCGAAACTTAAACTTGAAGAGCAAGTCCATCCTCTTTCAAATTCTTCTAATCTTCCCTCCCGCGAATTTTTACATCATAGAAGCCAGATGGCTAATTATTGTTTAAAGAAATTTTCCCTTTTGTTGCACAAAAAATGCAAATTAAAATAATCCACGCTCAAACAAAATTTATCACTCTTCTGTCTTTATTTTTCTTGCTTTTTTGATAAAAAAAATTGGGGGCGCGGGGATCGGACAACCAATAATAATATACATCAACTGCCTTTGCAGAGGGTAAGTGCACTAACAACACTTGTTTTTTCTACAACACAAGCAAAAAAAAAAAAATATACAATGTAAAATATTAAGAATCCCTCATACTAGCTAGTACTATTCAAATATATACCTTCCTCTTATGCTAGCGTGGGTTAGTGTCAGGAAGAATGGTAGAGGTTAAATCGCTTCCAGATACGTCAGATGACATTTGCGTGAACTTGGGGAAGCTGGACCTCAACGATGTGGAGGATGAAGAATACGAGCCATGAGACTGCGTAGATGCAGTGTCGGACATGATCATACTCTCGGGAACCATATGCAGAATGTTTTCCAGCTCCCTCACCACAACCAACATACATGGTCTCGATTCTGGCTTATCCTCACAACATCTAACTGCCAAGTCCATGAGTCTCTCAACACACTCTGATGGATATGGCCCCATTTTGCTGTCTATAATGTCCAACAATGACCCTGACTCACTAGCCATATGTACCTACACCCAGATGGAAAGAAAAGCCGAAGAATGAGTATGAACATGTATGGAAGATTGGAAGCCAACAGTAAAATGTAGGAGGAGCGCTGGGGTCTGGAGTTACCTCACGAACAATGTTTTTGCCATGCGATATGGGTGGGACACCAGTAAGAAGTTCAAGGAACACAACACCCAAGCTATAAACGTCGCTTTTATCTGTCACCTTATGGGTTAAGAAGTACTCTGGGTCAAGGTATCCCTGCATGTACAATAGTGAGCAATAACTTACCAACTCAACACTCCAATAGGCAACAGTCAACAGTATGCAATGGGCCAGGCCGGATCAGGTCGTGGTTACCCACTAACGAAGTGGGCAGAGTAAGTGGGTCAGGATTTTCATGCAAATAAATGGGCCAGTTTGCAACAAGATCAAGCATGTCTACCGGGTAGCTATGCCTAGGACTAGAGTCACTACAGTAGGTAAGATCTCAAGCAAAAAGATGGAAAAGAATGTTTAGTTTAGTCACTTACCGGTGTTCCCCTCACAATTGTGGATACATGACCAGGTACACTGCCTTCCTCATCCAAGAGAGGGCGAGCCGAGACAGACCAAAATCCGCAACCTTAGCAACAAGATTGCAGTCCAGAAGTATGTTGCTCGCTTTAATATCACGGTGAAATATCGGTGGATTTGCTTCAGTGTGCAGGTAAAGAATGCCCTTAGATGCACCTAATGCAATGCGTAACCTTGTGACAAAGTTCAGGGTCCTCTCACATTTTCCTGTCCAATAATAGAAATGATGCACATTGCTTACTTCAAGAGAAGCTTCAAAACAACTTTGTCACGACTCTCAACATAAATGCAGCTTAAACAGGTGTGTGAATATGCTGCTCATATGCAAAATTTCCCAATGTGTAAAAGTGAAAACTGAGCTAGAGACCAGAGTGTAAAGAAACTAATTGTCTGAATTCATACCAGAAAGCCAGTCTCGTAAAGTGCCATTCGACATAAACTCATAGACGAGCATCTGTTGAATTACCCAATTGGAGTTAGAAAAAGGAGAATATGCTTTCTCGTCAAGTTTTTGTAGGAGAAGAGAGGAAAAGAGAAATAGAAACATATATAAACCTGAGTCCCATTCAATTTGTAAGTCCCACAATCTACCCACCAACAATAGCACAACTTATTAGATATCGCTTCAGGATTAACCCCAGCTGGTTGCTCCAAACCGTGACATTCACAAGCAAAGCTAAATCAGCTCCTTATCCCCAAACTTTTCTACTCAAATTAATTTCAAGATATGTATTGCATTCAGTGACTTTTCTGAATACTTCATCCTCCAGTAGTGCCTAAAGTACAGAACCATACCCACTATGGTCATACAACTCTCGATACTCAATTTTAAGTGTTCAAATAATATATCTGAACTATATCTGAAACTGAATCTGCTGACAAGGGTATAGATCAAAGGTAACGCATACAACCGCCAGGTCAATGTAATGTTGGACCCCTTGTTCCAGAAGAGGGTTTACCAGCTAAAAAAGGAACACCAGAGAAATATAAAACATTTCCCAAACTTCTTGAAACAGGGCCACTGAATGACCAGACTAACCTGCTCGCCACCTTCACCACAATATCCAATCAGTGAAACCAGATTCCGATGATGTAATCTCGACAAAAGTTGTATCTCTGTTAGAAATTCACGTTTTCCCTGGAGTGATCCTTCCTCTGCACGCTTAACAGCAACAAGTGTGTTATCTTGCAATACACCTCGGTAAACCTTCCCGTATCCTCCTTGACCAACTTGAGCCGAGGAACTAAAATTACTGGTGGTTTTTGACATTTCTTTGAAGGTAAATTCTTTGACACCATCAATTTTCATGGATATCTTTGAGGCTGCATGATCAGACATATTTTCAGAATCATTTTTTGCAAATGAGCAATTACTGAGGTCACTGCTATGAATTTACGAAAGGAACTTACACAAATCCTTTCCAGACATACGCCGCAACCTGTTTTTCCTTCTCACAATAAGAAGTGTGACAGCCACAGATGCAATAATAGCACAAATAATAGCTCCTACCAAAACGCCAGCCAAAAAACCCTTGCTTATGCCCTTCTTACCAGAATCGGGATTGTCTGCAGCAATAAGACGCTCCATGAGGGGTTGGGGGAAAAAGGGAAGGGAATCTGATAATTCCGTAGGAGAGAATAATATTGAGAATCCTGATTAAATTCCATCAAAGGATCTTCAGAACAATCACCTAATTAAAACCCATCAAAAGGTTTCCAGAAAAACACCCAAAGACCTATGAATTTACACCTAATTATTTAAGTTAATAGCAACAGTCTCTCCTTGGCTAGCGAAAATGTCAGGTAAATATGCAGGCACTGAACAACAATTACCAGCAAAAGATACGAAAAGAAGTTTCAAGAAGACCTCCTTTACTTTGCTTTTTGTTTCAAATGGGAAAATTTTGTAGAATAGGATATACAATGATCAAATTAAGCTTAAGATTCTCAATTTAGTCTCAGAACACTATATATTGCCACACAGCAAGGTTGAAGGCAGGTTGCGTACCAGAGCTGTAAGGTCCCTCAAGAGTGAAGTTCAGAAGCTCATATGGCCCAAATAGATCACTCCCAGGAAAATGCCACCATGTATAAATATGTCTAATCCGATGAAGCTCACTTTCATTGAATTCATGACTACTAATACGTGGAAAGAGTTTCAAATTCATCCGTAGACGAGGCCCTTCTTCCCAAGCATACGTGTCAATGAAGAGCTGATATAATTCCATACGCAATGTTCGAGTGATGTAAGATTCAAAAGCAACTTTGTAAGGAGGGAAATAAGTAAAACTAGGACTCTTCAGTCTGTATCCTATTCTGATAGGAGCTGCACAAACACATGTTCGAACTTCTGGAACATATTCATAATATTCAGGACATGCTTGTGTTGGACAAGCTGTAGAATTTGTCGGGTCATCATATGTTCCATTTCCCCCTGCCTCAGAGTCACAGAAATGATGTATATTCCGTGTGTTTGTGTGACTACACACTGGATTGCCCCGAAGCCTGCAGGGAAAAGGAAATTCACATCATAGCCATTCAGCTTGACATAGTTGTCTGTTACCTAAGATTGTAAAGAACGGAACAAGAGATTGTGCCACCTGGCAGCGATGAGAAGAATATCATAGTGACAATACCCCCTTGTACCTCAAAAAATTCACAGTTTCTTTTGGAGAGATCCCAAAAAATAAAATCATCTTATCACATGCTTACTGTTTGGCAAGCAGCTTTTGGCTCCAAAAAACTCTTTTTGTGAAGAGTTGTTAGGAAGAACTTTTATACCCAAAAAACTATTTCGTAAAAAACTATTTTGAATAGCTTTTTGGAAAAGTTTTTTATGATTAATATCTAAAATTACAGTGTTAACTTTATGACTTCAATAAATTTACACTAAATGTCATTTAAAAGGGAAAATCCACTTCATGTTAATGCTTTTGAACTTTGAATTTTTTAAATTATAAATAATTTCTACGCCCTCCATCCCATCACTCTCTACCTAAACATAAAAATCACACTTTAAGAAATCTCTTTTTTCGACCAATAGATGATTGGCTCGGTGGGAATAATGAAACATAATTGGTTAAAACTGCATTGAATGAGCTTCTGTGGAAGCTAATTTCGGACAAAAAAAAATTGATATTTAGGAAGATCTTTCAGGGACAGAGGGAGAATTAATTAGTCTATCATATTTAGGAGGCAATTGAACCCGACCCCGTGGTACCTAACTAACCCACCCCTAATGAAATGGATTTGGGTTACTTTTAAATAGGTTGGTATGAGTTTGAGAGTCATTGTAAGGTTCGGATAAGGCTAAAAGAGGCATGTCCTATTGTGATCGTTAATCATCTCATAAAAAATAAATATTTTTGTCATATAAATTTTATATATATTATTAAAAATGAAATCAAGTCAATAGTAAACAAAAAATATTTTCATAACCAAAGTTGGGTAAAGATATAAATGTACTTTTATATATCACATAATATTGAGAGAAAAATAAATATGTAATATTAAAATTGTAATTTTTAAATAGATAATGAAAGTGAGCTATGAGCATAAATGGAATTTTACCAAACAGTTTTGTTAGAAACAAGCTAATTTTACCAAAAATCTTTTCCACAAACAACTAATACAAATACCTAAGTCAAACACCTAATACAAATACAAAAACAGCTATACAAACATCTAATATCTATTAGCTTGTTGCCAAATAAAGCCATGTTATCTTTGAAATGAGAAGGATAACAAATTAACAAGTCCTCAAAAGCTTCAATAAATGTCATATCCCATAAAGCTTCACTTTAATTGGGGTTCACAATTGTTATTTTATTGAATCTGATCACCACCTTGAAAATGAAATTTTAATTACTTGGGCTCTTCATTTTGCCTCAAGCACCTAAGCCGGTATGTCGGACACTTTACACTTGACAGTCGAACATTGATATGAAGACTCGACCTTTCATTTTAGACCCAAAATGTACAAAATTTCGCAAAAAGTTGCCTGAGTCGGACATGACACAAGAGAGAATCGATACTTCAACACGGGTATGACTAAGACCAAGTAACATAGATGAAACTTATAAATGCTATCTCCTATTCATTCATAAAATTTAGCATACTTCTAGGGTTGATAATTTTATACTGCCCTCATTTTGTTAGTGTTAAAAGCCTCATTACATGTGTAATCCCGACCAAACAAATGTGAAAAGTTGGGTGACCAAACAAAAGTCTTCAGGTCATGGCATTACGGTCATAATGAAAATTGAGCATATTTAAATTGGATTTCTGCATGAAACATGACCTTATTATGGAAAAATCTTTCTTTAAATAAGCAGGAACCCTTGATATTCAAAAAGCAATCTGTGAGAGGGCATCCACAAACTTCATCGTGACAAGAGAGTAAGACTGATCTTGTCAACTAAGTGTCACAAGGGTGTAAATGCTTTGACTGTCAGGTGCCAATACCAACCAATGACTTGAACGTGCATAATCAGTAACAGATAAGAAAGAAAAGCATGATGGAACCTATTACAAACAGAACATTCTCCCTAGAAAGTAGAAGCGCCCAAAGAATGCTACAGGACTTTGTTGGGGCTGATCATAGTCAGATATCATGTGTTACAAGATGCCATAAAAATCACAAGCCAGTTGCATTGAAACATTATCCTTGAAGTTCAGGGAACCAAACAGCCAGAAAATTTAACAAGCACCTGAAGCCAGCAGCTGCACTTTGCAACTTGCAATATGTGATTGACCCAAAATCCAAATATTCCAACTAGACAGACTGAACAGGCAATAAAGTTGAAAAAAGGATAACAATAAAGCCCTGTTCCACTTAGCTTTAAGGAACTGTAAGGTTGTAAGAAGCTAAGAAGTTGTAAGGAAAGTTATAAAGAGTTGTAAGTTGTACGAAGTGGAGTTGTAAAAAGCTGTAAGGAGCTGTAAGAAGTTTTAAGAATAAGTTGTAAAGAGTTGTAAGCAACTGTAAGGAATATAAAATATTTTACATGATGTGACAAAAATGATTAATAAATTTTTATTTATCTATAACATATTTATATTTTTTTAAGAATTTGATGTAAATAACAAAATTTATATATTTATAATGCCAAATGCATATGTATGAGTTTGATGATTTATTTTCTTCTTTTTCTATTTTAGAAAAAATAAAATTATGTTTGATATTTATGAAAAGAGTTTTCATAGATGCATAAATGACTTTCATATAATAGATAATTGAAAATAACCTCAATTTTACAAGTTTGAAATAAATGTCCTCAACTAATAATTGAGTAATTGAGGACATTTATTTCAAATTTATAAAATTAAGGCCATCTTTAACTACCTATCACATGAAAATTATTTATGCATCTATAAAAACTCTTTCTATAAATATCAAATATAATTTCTTTTTTCTTGAAAAAACAAATCATTCAACATAAGATATATGCATTTGGCATCACAAATATATAGATTTTATAGTTCTATTACGTAGAATTCATAAACAAAAATACAAATAAGTTGCACATAACTATAAAAATACACATGAATGCACAAAACATTTTTATCGAATCATATACATATTTTATATTCCTGCTACTCCTTTCAACTTTTTATAGCTCCTTATATCTTTTTACACCTCCTTCCAAGTACTTACAACTTATTCTAAATGGAACAGGGCTAAAATAGCTCAAATAATTTCGTCACATTTAACTTGACTATTCACCTATAAACTTAAACTTTGACAAAATATTTTTAATATTATTCATGATAACTAGCTTAAATGGACACGATACTTTTGAAATTAATTACTTGTTGCAATTTGTTTGTGAATTTCTTAAGATATAAAATTAAATTAATGTATCCAATGGGTACTAATTATCCAAATCCTTACACATCTATACAAATAAATCCGATATACTCAAAATATCCGATGAGAGTATAAGTATAGGAATTTCGAAAATAGGGTAGAAAAATAAATTCACAATAATATATAGTTGTAAGGAGCTCTAAAAGAAAAGTTGTAATGTTGTAAGTTAAAGCTAAATGGAACAGAGCCTAAGAGAACCTTTTTTTCTAATTCAAAATAAAGCACAATGGCCAACAACATACAATGGGGGAGGGGCATACAACACAAGGAACCAAATTGCAAATGCAACAACTCCAAGGAACTAATGTGTTTATCATTTATATCGACCTACATATACAGATATTAAATTTCTCTAGTTAAAATATGCATACCTTAAAGTCACATTTTCAGGAGGTTTAAGATCCCCAGAAATGTCAGAAAGCAAGTTGTATCGAAGGTCGCTGCAATCAACACAGGGGGAAAAATCATTTATGTCAATCAAACTTAGAGCAACCACCGATGTGGGTAACAGTCAATACTCATGGCAGGTGTAAGGTTGATGATTAAGGCTCTATTTGATTTTAAGAAAATAGGTTGGAAAGAAAATTTTAATGGAAAAAAAGTGATGAGGAAAAAAAAGTTAAAGGGAAAATTAATTTTTTTTCTTGTGTTTGGTTCAAGGAAAAATAGAGGAAAAAAATTATAATCATTTTCTAACCGTTTACTCATCCACCACATTGTCATGAAAAGAAAAAGAGAGAAAATATTCAATAGCATTGATTAATTGAGAGGAGGGAGAAAATTCTTAATGACATTAATTAATATAATTCTCTCTCTTTTTCCATTTCTCTCTTTTTGTGAAATTTTTCTTCCATTTTCCTTTCAATTTTGGAAGGAAAATATCATTGATCAAATTGACAAAATTTTCCATGAGTTTTTCCATCAAACTTTTTTCTCTACTTTTTCTTCAATTCAAATAAGGGAAAGAAATTCATTTTCCACATTTTTTTCTTTCCTTCTAATTTTCTTAGAATCAAATAGAGCCTAAAAGTCTTACACCAAGAGTCTGGCAGTAGCATTGAAGAACTTGTTTTCCCAAATGCCAGCAGGGACAGAGCCATTCAGTGAATTGTTTTCAAGCGATCTGTGAAAACCAAAAGCCAATATTCAATAATAAGCACCAACCCATACATCTCCATAAATTAACAGATTATGAACATCAAACAGAAAAGGAAATCTTGTTCAGTAAGAATATAAAAGCCACCATGCTCAAATCATCAAATATCCAGATTAATGAACGAAGAGATACTCACAATAGCTGAAGAGATGGAAGTTCAGAAAAACTTTCAGGAATTGATCCACTCAGCTTGTTGTGTGACAATTCACTGCAAAAAGAGAGAATCCTTGTGAGGAATCAATTTTCCTAGGACTTTCATGATGTCAACTCTCTATTGGCTATCTACTTACATTGTTGTGATCATATCCGAGAGCTTGCTTGAAGGAATCTTTCCTGTAAACTGATTCCAACTCAGATCTCTGATAGAAACAATAGAATCAGTAAATACGATAACTGTTTCCAATGGGAACTGCAAAGTAAACAAACTCATGTACAATGGTCTCCACAATGAATGACACCAACTGCAAAGACTTACATATAAATAAGATCTGGCATCCGGCTAAAATCAGGCATGGCACCACTCAAGCTACAGTTTCTTAGACTTCTGTTCAATCAGAAAATACACGATGAGAAACCTTCTGTAGACAAGCTCTTAAAGTATAGGCATAATTCCAAAGAAACATTCTAATTGACTCTATCGATCTACCTCCCATACTGATCCACAAAGAAAAACAGAAAGCACCACAGATATCTTTTCAAAAGTCTGGGCCATAGGTGTGATGCAAGTAGCCAAACATAGAAGATATAGCAATATTTTCACCAACTAGTGAGAAACTTATTGATCTTCGATTCCAAGTTATTTGCAACTCAATTAAAAGGCCACATGAAAGAGATCGTGCACTTTGCCATTATGCCTATGACAAAGCTCTAATGTTGGGATCTGATAGAGGCAATATCGGCCCTGTTTGGCAATCAACTGTTAGCTGTTAGCTGTTGGCTAATTGGATTAGTTGTTTGTATTAGTTGTTTCAGAAAAAGTGTTTGGTAAAATTAGCTATTTTTAAAAAAAATGTGAGACAAAAGGCTAATTTACAAAAAGCAAATCTCAAAAAGCTATTGAAATTTTTGAAAATGGCTTTTTGAGGGCAAAAGCTATTATAAAAAGTCAACTTAGCAAACACCTTAAATAACTTTTTGACCAAGTCAAAATGCCAAAACTCCCTCAAAAAGCCATCATTTGCCAAAAAGCCATTGAAAAAGCCATTTGCCAAACATGACCATCATTGTTATAGAATCCAAAGAACAAGGATTCATCTATCACTGACACTACATTACATGAGAGACAATTAAAACCATGTAACATCCTAGAGCTTTGAACAAGTTCGAAGTTAGAACCATGCATTTAAAGCTTTCAAAGTCCGAACTATAAAACTTAAAGACACCAAACCACATTCAGACTTTGGCACAGCCAAGCATCTATTCATGAAGACTACAATATATAACCAAGCACAGCTTCAAGTTAAAACACAGTACTGCATGGCTAAAGCTGAACAGCACTTACAATTTCACTAATCTGGACAGATTTTGATAGGATTCTGGAACCCCAGCACCAACAAAATGATTATTGTCAAGCTGACTGCAAATGGTACAGGTGACAACATTAGCTCATCTAAGCAATAACAAATCAGTTCAGATGTCTGGACCCAAAGCAGCAAGAATGGGCACAATTAGTACAATTCACCAATTACTTTAAAAGCAAATCAATCTTCCATGAAACAACTTTTAGAAGTCCAAATATGAGAAACATTGTATCCAGAGGAAACATAAATCAACATTAGGCTAAATAGATGACAACTCCCCTCCTGACCCCCTTTTTCCATAAAACAGAAGCCCAAAAAAATTGAAATAAATAATTGGTAACACTCGTGAATGTGCCAAAATAGTTATTTAACATAATAAACCAAAATAAAATGAACCATCAGCCTCAAACTGCACCCACACCACAGTTTTGAGAAGTGGCACCTATGCAACCTTAGCTCCACAAGAGAATCGCATAAAGTTTTTTTTTTTTTTGTCGTACTCCAGATTTGAAAAGCATTGACTGCCTATTGTCCACAAGAAACGAAGTCAAGGATACTTCAGAGAGATGTCTCGACTTAGATATGTGGGAGCCTTAACAAGGGCATGGTCAAACAAAAGGTTGCTGCACAAAAATAATTTAAGATGAATTTTCTGAAGATACATGGAAGTGAAATGATTAGTAAAGCAGCTAAGAATCCAATATGCTAAAGTACATCATGTGGGAACAACTTCATGTAAGACCCAAACTTCAACGTCGAAAGATGATGGCAAAGGTAGCATACAGAATTTCCAATTTTGCTAAAGCTGAAAACTCAGGAGGAAGATCTCCTGATAAGTCATTGTTGTCCAAAAGCCTGCAGAAAGGACAGTAAAGTTAAAACAAAAAACTTCTCACTATAGGGGAACATTGAGAAGAACACATCCTTGGCTTCTGTTACAAGGCATTGCAGGTTGACTTACAAGTGCATCAGACTGGGCAATTGAGAAAGCTCAGGAGGAATATGGCCACTGAATGAGTTATTGTTCAAATGGCTGCAAACATATTGCACATGATTAGAAAATTCATCAAGAACAACTGATGACTGGAGAACTGAAGTATAGAAACTCAAAATTACACTCACAGATGTTTAACAGTGCGCAAGTTGGCAAATGTCTTCGGGACACTTCCAGATAAGTTATTCTCATCAAGTTGGAGTCTATCCAGATTGGAAAGAAATCCTAGTTCATCAGGCACAGAACCCGACAAATTGTTTCCATTTAAGAGCCTGAATCAAAGAGATAACATAGTGTTATGAAAAAAATTTAAAAAAGTATAAATTCCACCTAAAAAGATATCACTTCATGTATTAAGTCTTGGAAGGTAATATTTTAAATTTTAGTTATTTGTTTCTATAAAGACAGAATCATTCATCATTGACAGATGTTGATGCAGGGTCTAGGAAGAGGCTCAAAATGGAGAAGGAGCACCTCAAAGACAGGACTGCAGAGTGTGAGAGAGAGAGAGAGAGAGAGAGTAAATTGTAGGAAGAAGGACTGTATCTGCACTATTATCATCATGTATGAGCTCATTAATGAAACTAAGTACAACACTGTATCAGCTGTTCGCCAATCCAGAACCATGGGAACATGCAAAATACACTTCCTCAAGAGTCTTAGTCTCAATATGCAACACTACAATCTCAAGACAAGATACAGGCTTTCACCTCATCAATCACATAGATTGTAACCAGGTCTGAAATTGGATAGCTGAACTCAGGAACTGGATTTGCAACATTTTTATACAATGAATTGATAATATCTGCTTGCAGAGATGGGACTTTGAGGCCTTCTAGTTGCATACAATACCAATACCAAAACACTGAAGCAGGGGTGTGACGGATTTGTTTCTAAAGGTAGAGGTAGTGCATAAATTTAAGTTCAGTATTCCTTAACTTCAAATCTTTATTCATAACTAGAAGCAGCATAATCAAGCTATGCTTCAGAGTATAAAGATTAGTGATGGAAAAATGATGAAAAGGGAAAATGCTCAAGAATTAGAAATGCGAGTTTATTTATTTGTTTTAACGTAAATCCTTTTTCCTTATTCAAAATTTTGTATAACTGATTGTTTATGTCCTTATTACAGGCTTATGGAATGCCTTACTGAACTAAAGCTCAGCTATTTGGAAAAGCTATGCTGCTTGATTCAGCTATTTGGAAAAGCCATGCTGCTTGATTTACTCCTTTTCTCATAATTAACCTCCATAAACTGTGAAAGTATTTATGATTGAAAAAACAAGAATAGCAATTTGAACTTACAGCAGTTCCAAAGATGAAAGGCTTCCTATCTCCTTTGGGATGCTGCCAGTTATCTGATTCCACATAAAATCGCTTCAGCAGAAAACCAAGCCACATGTCAGATTTATTAGAAGAATAAAATTTACTCTAACCATCCTCACAAGTAGGCGAGCCATACTGGAACTCACAGTATCTCAAGGCGAGACAGTTTCCCAACCTCAGGTGCTAAAGCTCCGGACAGATTCATGTTTAGCAGTTGACTGCACAATATCGCAAGAGATATTAGCGGAGGGGGCAGAAGTTCATGCTATGAAACCAAACCTGAACCTAACCAGGAGGAAAGAAAACATGATAGACAAAAATCAAGGATATAACATGACGCAAGGCAGCAATAGAACTACAGAATTATTATCTCAACACTCCAAGCAGGAAGATAATTTCTGGATCTCTGCAGTTTTGAGTGACTGCAATCTAGTAGTCTCCCAATCAAACAGCCGAGAATTTTTGTGAAAACTTTTACTACTGGGGGTATAATTCACCACTAGCGGTATAACTTTTTAACAACTCAAACTCTCAAACATTTGATGAGTGGACTTTAAGATTATAGTTGAAAAGGATCGAAATCCGAATTTCTGACTAGGTTACTTTGCACAATTTGGGGAAAAAATTTAACAAAATGGTTACTTAAAGAATTATTTTTAGATAAACAAATTAGTGAGAAAGAGGTGGCATGCATTACTGCTGGGGCTCAAATTGTTAGCAACAGCTAATAGGATGTGAAAACAACAGAACAAGAAACATCCAATGGAGCAAGTGACCCCCTCTAATTGAGCTGCATCTGGGTCCTAGAGGTGAATGTAACATTAGAATTAATCTGGAGTATTTTCTAGTAAAGACAACCATCATGCCAGTGACAACTTTTTCCTTTTTCTTTTTGTTCTTTTTAACAATGGTAATGAAGCCCATTGCTCCCCTACGCAGTGTTACCTAAGACTCGGAGTTGAACAAGGAGAGAAGCCTAGAAGGAGCTTGTTAGTCACCCAATCAATCCCTCAAATTCCCACAAGAAATTATAAGACCAAAATAACTGATTCCCGGTAGTGCCAATGGCAAATGACAAGGATGCCAACTTTGTCAAAGGCTCATGGCAGTTGGCACCAGTGGCAACTTAAAAAGCAATTACTTTTCTGCATCTGAAATTTTAGTGATAGACCACGAAATGGAAATGGAAGGATCGCAATGACAAAGAAATGAATATAACATACAGTTCATGGATGTGCAAATATCCATCACTACCAACTTTGTCGTGGCAATAAATGCCAGTCCAGTTAGATGTACATGGATCTCCCTTACTCCAGTTTTTCAAGTGCTTCATAGGATCAACAAGTCTCTTCCTGACTGCCTGCAACGCTGAGACTACAGCACACAGCATATAATGATCAGATTCTATAGACCAATTTGACAGCAAAGCAACTTAAATAAGATGACAAACACATAAGTTTCAAATGCTTAAAATACGTCAACCTAAAGCAGCAAGTAATGTCCATTGTCCAACTAGTCAGATCTTTTTACTAGACTTGGAGAACAGCTTTTCTTTTTCCTTTTTTTCGGCGTGGGGGGTTGATCAAGCCATGTAAAACAATGTGTACCTGTCACCCTTTGAAGAGAATAGGAAACCATGCAAAATCCTAGACTCCGTCAACCCAATACTATAGTCTTAGTTTATGAATGTAAAGGAAGAACTACAAGAAGATAGATGATACTAGCAATAGGAAACCAACAAACATAAAAAAATCCCAGTATAGATTGCTCAACAGTAGGGTTTTGGCATAAAAAAATTTATTTAATCACCACCAAGGGAGATTGTAGGTGGATCATGCACAATACCAGCAACCGAATGAATGAAATAAGAGACCATCTAATCAAAAGAAAAATTCTTGACTTTTAATCTGCCAGATAACTGATTCTAATAATAGCACCTTATCTTCATTTCCATGTCCCCTTTTAGGACAACACCATAAGTACAATATTGCTGATCATGATTGCCATCAGAATTTTTAAAAAGGTAGGGCACCTATCTTGAAACAGATTCATCATAAAACTCTCAGGAAAAGGGAGCGAAAAATGTATAAATAACTGAAGTGTAAGTGTCAAAGCAACACACATAGTGGAGTAAAAAGTTGCATCTCCATCATTAGCTAGCAGCGTCAGCCAAAGTGGGTGATAAGTGAAGAAGCAAAGTGAAAACTAAAGCCCACAAAGTAAGCACTATCAAATAATACCCACAGAGAAATCAGTTATACTCATGTTTTGAGGTCATGTCCCACATCCAATTTTGGCATGTTCACAATAGTCCAAATTCCTTTTCCAGTCAACACTTGCACACAATTATCCAATCCCAAGTTCCATTGAAGAAGTCAGACATTTGAGGTGAGTGAGTGAACAGTTAGCTACCTGAAAATATATTTCCTATTCAACATAAAATATTCCTCACCAAAACAAAAAAGAAATGAAATTGCAGTATACCTTCAGCAGGATGAGTGCTTCGTGCAGAGGCATGAAGGATGAGACAGAAGCACCAAATGAGCAGCGCAAATTCCCAAACTCTCACCCCCAGCATCCCACAACTTCAAATACCCCAACTCCCACAAGTATCAAATCAATCAAGCTCAAAACCTGGAATACCCAGAACCAAAAAAAGTTGGCAATCTTACTATTATCGTTCAAACAAACAAAATTGATGAAATGATTCCACACCTTGTGCACATATTCTAGCCAAAATAATTAGAAAAAAAAAAAAAACACCCAAAACTTTTCAAAGGGCAACTTCTTATGATGAAAAACATACCCAAAATCAAAGCGATGAAGGAAAAGAACTCAAACCCACAATAGAATGAGAGAAGCAGGAGACAATTGCCCAAACAGGAAAGAAATCCTCGCAGATCTACTCAATTCACCTTGCAGTGAAAAGTAAGCACCCCCTTCCTATCCTCCCCAAACAAAGCCCAAAAAAAACAAAAACAAAACGCTGTGACAATGACAAAGCTAAAATAATGGTGGGATCAAATAGTAAGCATTAAAAATGCAGAACAATTGAAAATGTCGACATGATAAAAGATGCAAACTTGGACTATAAATTAAAAAACAAAAAGATGGGCTCGTGTGGGAAATGCTGGCTAGTCAAAAGAGGTCAGGTAGGTAGGAAAATCCGAGAAAGAAACCCAAATCCCATAGAGAGAGAGAGAGAGAGAGAGCCTGGAGTAAAAGAAATTACCAAATAATTAGATAAGTGGGAATAATGGGAAATTAGAAATTTGCTACAGGACGAGGAAGAGGTAGAGGTAGATGGGTTTGATGATAGCGACTTCTTCATCAGCTTCATTGTTGGCTGATGCTTCGTTGGTTGGTTCCAGGAGATAGAAAAAGAGGGAGAATTTTGGATTTAAAATGGGATTCAATTGACTGGAATTTAAAATCTTCAACTGAGGAAAAGGCAACAGGCAACGCAAGGGTCTTTGTTGGGGTCATACAACAACAACAGTAATCTCTCTCCAGATCGCCGCCACCGGCCCACCGCGCCTGCTGCCACTTGCCAGCCTTTTTATTTTTATTTTTAAAAAGAAAAAGGGATCAAATAAATCCTACTTTGCATGTAAATTATTGCAATTGATTATTGACAAACGTTTTTATGTGTGTTAGGATGATTTTTTAAAAGGAAGTGAAAGTAAAAGTGTTATGTCCCTTTTTCTAAGAAGATATTTATATTCCTATCTTTATTATAACTTCTATTTTTACAGGTTTTAGAGATTTAATTATAAGTAATTTACTTTTCTGTAAATAAAAAATACCAATTATAAAAAGACATACACAACAAATCTTTTCATAAATAGTAATTGCAAAAGGGATATCAAGTTTCAGTCCCCAAACAAAAATCATCATCAGCATTATTAAATGATAACATTTCAATGTGAATACAATCGTGAGATACTTAAACAAATTTGTAACTCGACTAGTATCCATCATCCTGCTGAAGATTAGACTAATTAAACAATCAAATTCAGAACTTTTGTGATCAGGATGCAAATCATCAATATTATTGTTATAGTCAGCAGTTATTACATCCGGATTGAAAGATGTGGCGAACTCTTTGAGAGTAAAACAAACATCACAACTTAGATGAATATTCAAACGATCAAGTGAAAATCCAAATACGAATTCGACACATGCAAATCGAAAAGACGATAAATAGGGATGGCTTATGGTTAGTAAAGACACTAAGATAATAGTGGAATGTTGCTTTTTGCTTATGTTCTTTTACACAAATTGGGGTTTTGAGTGGCAACCCTTCTTAGGAGGTATATAGCTTTTGGCTTTTGCTTTTACTTAGATGTCCACTAACCTCGCTTGTGTTTGGCTTTTGCTTGCTAGATTTTAAATACGTGTTTTTGTACAGTTATATAGCTTTTGGCCTTTCATAAATGAAAATATTTATATTTTCATTTAAAAAAATGATATTAATGTTACTATTAACATTTATAATCATAGTTTCAATACTAATACTAATATTAAATAATATTAATTAACTTAAATAATTAATTATATTAATGTTAATATTAATAATGTTAATATTAAGTACCTTCCAGAATAATTTAGCATTATCCAGTAACTTCAACACTATTAACTATTTATTGAAAAAAATCTAACTATATTTCTTAACACAATCTACGACTTTCAATAACTTTCAACAACTTTAAGTAATTTTCAGCAACTTTGAATAATACGTTTCAATAAGCACATTTGATAAATTGGAAAGAACATGCCCTCAATAGAGAGATATAAATATAAGATGAACTCATTTCGAGTTTGCTAAATTTACTATAATGCAATTTACAGTAAAATTTTAGTCAATTTATTATGTTGATTATTATTTATTTACAGTACATCACAGTTTACAAACTAGGAGTATTAGATATTATCAGCATGTCTCTTGTACGAGTGAAAGGGGATTACTTGCTGTAATAAATTTTGGATAACGATGGATAGCTCTTAAATTTGACAGTTTGAGGAGGCTCCATTGTTCGATCATACATACATGGAAAAATATGCAACATCTGTGAAAGTGAAAGGGGAAGAAGACAAATTGATACTAGGATGGATGTGATATTTGAACAACACAATTAGACTATTCCCGAATAACACAATTATCCCACTTGGAGGTTCGGGATTGACCTCTTGCTACATCAGCAAAATAACACGGGATTAAGGAATCAAATTTAGGATCTAATGTACCCAAAATTTGAATTTTAACAACTAAGTCAATACATCATGGGTATACAACACTCCTATTGAATCAAATTTTGTCTCTCTTTCAATACGAGGGTTTCGGTTTAAGATTAAGCTCTTATTTAAATAATTCTAGTGGGATCCACTCACTTATATTTTTTATAATCTTATGTAATTTTTATTTCATGTATTCTTATTTTTGCTTTATAGTGATGATTAAATTAACTAATAATAATTATAGCACTGTTTCGTAAATTTTTTTAAATTATTTTTCATTTATATTTTAAATACATTAAAAAAAAGATGTTAATTATTTAACAAAAATTTAATTTCATTTACATGACAGTATTAAAATTTTTACATCTTTCTGTCTCTCCCTCCCTTCCCCCCAAAAAAAAAAAAAAAAACTGTTCAAACTTTGTTATAGATTTGTCTTAACAAATTTTATATCTGTTATAGATTTGTCTATATTTTTCTTCAATCATGTCAACTTTCGTTGACTCATCTTTTACCAACTCTCTAACTCTTGACCTTGTGTTTGACGCACTTTCTACTGTGACACCAATTGGGTAATTCTATACAAAATAATTAGTAGTGAAAGAGAAAATATTTCAAGGTCGATTATTGAAGTTATATATTAATCCATTGATAGTTAGAGAATGGAGACCACAACCAATGGCAATCATAAGTGTGTGAATAATTCATTTTCCCAATTTTGATAAAAGCAAGTAGGATTTCATTGTCAAAGACCTCATACCTTTTGAACAAGATCACTTGTTTTAGGATTTCACACGTTTTTAGATAAGTCAATTGTGTTATAGACTAATTAGCGTGCTAAACTAATTGCGCTGTAGACTGATTACCGTGCTATGGACGTTCTGTTGCTACCCTATCTATTTGGACATGTTATATGTCCCACTCTTTTGACTATATCAACTATTGATAATTTAGGAAGAACTTGAAATGATCGAAATTACCATTTTACAAAAAATAAAGGCATCTAACTTAAATTCGTTCAGAACAATAACTGTTTTTAGAAAAGTCAATTATGTCACAGACTATTGATAACTTAAATTCGTTGTATGTTTTACCATATACCATTTTGCAAAAACAATAAATCGTTGTATGTTTTACCATCTACCATTTTGCAAAAAAGATAAAATTGTATAATACTTGACGTTGAGCAATCTATGACTAAATTCCCCACTTTAGAACCCTTTGTATCAATGCAACTATTTTTTTAAAAAATGTTGTCAATCAATTTAAATAATGAAAGCAAAGTTAGCTCCTCAAAATTTTGAATAAAACTTTTTATGCAGCTACCCTCCAGGGACAAAAAACTTACCTTCACAAATAGCTATTAGGGTTTACGGCAAGATTTGCTCTGAAAATAGGTTTATGGTAGCACTTTTTCAGTGAACAATATTTTTCCAATTAATTATAGATTTTTATTTTGTCAATCCATCCAAAATCTTTATCCACCACCACTCCAGTTGGGAAAATTTCTTTTAGAATCAATTATAATAGAGAAAAAGCAACAAACTCACTGAATTATCCTCTTGTAGTTTTCAGTGTAATAGACCGTCAATTATCAAGAACAAGACTGCCATATCTGTCACTCTGAAGTCCTCCAGGGATGTGGAATTCACTCAACAATGACCAGTCATTTAGACAGATAATAATATTATTATGAGCTAATACAGCGGGCGAATAGCATTCAGAACACGCTTGATTCATACACGAGACGACTGGCAACCTGAAATATACTGCCCTGCTAGCAGAATGCAGAGCCAAAGGTGTTCCCAATTCCTCTCCGCGTCTTCTGCATGAGAAGGTTAAATGCACTCACCATATACCAATATTCATACAAATGCCCTAGCAGTACTCAGAAGAATTCAGTGAGGCTAGGCAATACTTTCTGCACAAAAACAATACACCACACCAACCGCCGAAATGTGCAATTATTCGTTCATTCATCCATCCATTCGTTCGTTCATACTTATATTTTATGTACCCACACTCTTCATGTTCTTTTTGACCGACACATGAATAAATCCAATGAATATAATAAGCTTACAACTTACATCAGCTGAGAGGTAAGGGGAATAGGGGGACACAAAACCAAAAAAAGGAAGGGGAAGGACCAGGAAGAAAGAGGGGTATTAAACTAACCAAAACCACTACATTGTCTACACTCTTTTTCTTTTTTTTCCCGGGTAATGGGGTATTTTTTGGAGGGGGCGGGGTTCTTCCTTTTCACCCTTTTCCAAAATGTCTTCAAGAGAGCACAAAAATAGATTTAAAGCAACTAGAATAAAAAAGAAGACAAATAGAATAGGGGACAAGGAGGAGGGAAGCAAAGGGAATAACTGATCAGTAGCTCACCACATACAACTGTTGCCCTTTATGCAGCTGTGAATTCGGTGGGTGAACTTTTATCATCTTGATCAAATAGCATAGCGCTCGAAGTTATGGACACAATGAATTAAGCTCTCCAGCTCAACGCCCTGTTTTTGCACGTTTCATACCACTTGTGCTGAAAGGAGAGACACTTCCACTTGGCCCGGGACTCTCTTCTCTGAAATTTGAGTTCAACATGGCAAGCTCCCTCAGTTGCTGCCGTTTATAGAAGTCTTGTGATTCATCCTAAATCAACACCAAGACCAACTGTGTGAGTCGTGCCCAACTAGGGGACAGAGATTGATGACGATGATCATTAGCAAGAAGCATTAGTCACAGTTAGAAAAAATAAGTCAAAACATAACGAAAGAAATAATATGCCAAAATATGCAGCAAAGGAGTACTCGTACAAGGAAATAAACCTAAAATTGAGTAAAATTAATAATAGAAACAGAATGAACAAGATATCATGTGATACTTCCTGCAAGCAAAACACATTCACCTCATGAGAGAGGGGAAACCTCGGCATTAACTTCCAACAGTAGCTGAAATTTCAAAGGCATTTCTGACAAGACTCGCATTCAATACACAAGCTTAATGAATCATAGATTTCAATAACCAAGAAAGAGCCTACTATTCATGTTTATAGCATGTTTGGAGTCATATGAGGCCACTGGTGGAGTTTAGAGAGATTGCAGATAGATACCACTGGTTTCAGCAACTCTTCCAAAATTTCTTTAGCCTGCCGCAGCTTTAGGTCGACAATATGGGGAGCCATGTCAGCCTCAATCAAAATGTGCAGTGGCTCATTGAGATGTTCATAGCCAGGCCTTCCTCGCAACTTCTCTTCCTAGTGATAAGAAATCAAAACAAAATATATACGTTTAAACAAAACCATATGATTATAAAGAGAAGTCTTAGAATATTAAGGCCAACATAAATCAATCTAACAATAGCCTGAAACCCGCCAATCACTAGGTCCAATTAATTACCTTGTCTGGATCCTTAATTGATCCTTTCCCTCTAATGTACACACGACAACCAGTTGAAGCTTCAACACGTTTCAATGAGTTACCTCTGGGTCCCAGAAGTCTACCAACAAAATTAAACTGCAATCCATGTAAGCAAAATACGTCAACACGCCAGCAGATACTCTCGCAATGCAAAAACTACGTCAAGATGGAGAGCGGGAAGAATGGAAAAGAAGCAAAAGAGAGATCATCAATTTGCCACCGAGGGGGCTTACATTTGGGTAGGCATCTACCGGTATTTCCAACCGTAATATCCTTTTCACAGTATATGAGCTAGGGCTTGGAGGAGCCCCTTGCCAGTCCATCGACATTCCAGGTGGACCACTCAATCTCTGCTTGTAACACATGCGAGGACATTGCAACAGCCAAACAACTTCAGTTAAGGCGGAAAAGTTTGAGCATCTAATATGCAGCAAAAAGATATATTAGAATGCCAAGACAACTACAGTTATAAGTCAAAGTGGCTAAGCTCCAGCTCAAGGAATAGTAAGCTTGAATAGCATCTCTACAATATATTTTTACTTTACCATGTCAGTGTTCACCAGAAACAGATATTTGGATGCCCAAAAACATCCCAAGGGTCTAAGTAGCAAATCTCCAGCTGACAAAACAGCAAGCTCAATTAAGCGCTGTCCATTATTAATTCTTTCTACAGTGTGTCCTCGTTCACCAAATTGTCATCATCATTACGATAAACTTTCTGCTAGATTCTTCTTAGCTTTTTCACAACTGTACTCCGTATTTTCCATCAGGAGAATCTATCAAATCTTCAGGAGAAAAATACATCCAACTTGGGATAATTTTGACATTTAACAATTCAATGCCGAACAGAATATCAGAAAGGTAAAAAGAGTGAACTTCTCTAGAACCATGTCCAAACTCCCGACTTTGAAATGAGGGAAAAGCTTATGATAAATTATATTCCCCTCCTCCTTCAACCCGAAAAAGCAGGCACCCACAATAAGAAAGGCACAACTTACTAACTCTCCTTAGGAAGCCCAAGTAGGTATTGAACAAAAGCAAGCAGGCTAAATATGTTGTATGTCTGTCCTTTCTTCTGTTCGTCCATTGGTATTATATCTGAGGGCTGGTGCAACAGCAACCAAACATAGAAGCAACATCATAGACACACAAATGACACATGGAAGGTCCCTACTCTCCAACCAAAACCAAAATGCTTACAAGATTCAAGAACAAGCACTCTCAGTAAATTTATACATCATCCACCAAAATGGTTTGGGTACTGGAGAGAAATGGAACCGTTCACAATACTTAAACTGTGGAATCTCTAAAATGATTCAAAGAAACACTTTGGACATCGAAGGCATAATAGAAGAAAACAAAAACAGCAGGGCACACTGTCCCCACGACACATCTAGGCTATCTCTTGTCACATATCAACAGATATTGACAAACACCAGCAGTTCAGCTCAAGATGAACTTGAATCAAGCAGATGCTAAGCTCTCATCAACAGCTACCTCCCAGGTTCAGTCTCAACCCGCGCTTTTGTGTGGGTTGTATACGATATGACTACCCTTTGTTGCTCATTTTGAAGCCCCCAATTGGGGGGGAATGCTAGTGTTCTCTCCAGTCCAACTAGTTGCTCTAGAAGAAGTTTTAATCAAAACAATTGTACACGAAACTTCAGTTCCTTAAAGTTAGGATGCCTATAGGCAAATTAATACTTCACCAGTTCACCCATCCACAACATGCAACGCCAACTGGCAACTGCTAGGGAAGATATCAGAAATAGGGCTCCTTAAACAGAAAATCAGAGTTTCCCAAGAAATTAAAAGACAGACTACCTCCTAGAATTTATTGCATCAATCCGGTCACAGAGATCAGAAAAAATATTCTGGAATGCAAATCCACCCAAACCACATTGTCATCCTTTTTTGGAGGAAAAAACAGTGGGTTGCTCACAAGAGTGAGGATATACCAAAAAGCATCTCAGACCAATGATTCTCTAAAGAGTTCAAGAGTGAAGTGAACTACACACTTTTCTTAAGCATATATGCATTATTAGACTTGCAAGGTGCTTACACTAGCTAATTCTTTCTTTCTCTAGACCATTACCTAAGAGATTGATACACAAGTGCCTTTTTGGGGGAGGGCGCGGGCGGGGGGAGACCGTGGAAACATAGACAAAATAACCCTTGAAGGCAACAAGCTTATGTTCATTTGGCCAACTTGAACTTGCATGTTCCAAACTTCAATATACATGCACAGTAGGAAGGAAAATGAAGTACCTCCTGCTGAAGGCCATTCCATCCACCATATCCACCCCCATGAATATTTGACATTATATTTGCAGATGCCATAGGACTAGGGCTTCTATGTTGGCGTCTGTCAAAATCACCAAACCCCTGGCTGGGCAACATACCAGAAACCCTCAAGATTTCTGCACAGCAAACAAACAGTAACAGGTTATATCAAATTGTCCACTTATCCAATCAACTATACACACAAGTCGGAAAGCACAAAAAGTAAACAAGAAAATTCACATAAGAGCAAATGTCAAGGCTCGCAATTTGCCGACTATTAGAACACAAAATAACATGAAGAACCAAATTAGATAGGTAGATCATTGAGCTGAACAATGATAACCATATAAATACTTTAGTTCTATCATAGCATTCACACAAGACCACTCCACAGAATCAAACTAGAATTCCTAGCAGCTCATCATCTTCCACTTGCCATCATATGAAGGTAACGTACCATTTTGGAATTTTACAATCACTTTGTCAAGCTCCGAAGTACAAATGTGCAGAAAAGATACCATCACTGCTAGAAGTAACATCCAACCAATTCAAAGTGATTGGACGCTGAGAAACTCAAAATACATAGTAACAACAGTCGCACATAATTGAAAGTGTCATGCTTGAAGATAAATAGCACATTGATGCACAGCGAGTGAAACAAGTATCTTGCATTGGAGATTGACCCTAATAACTAATAACATGACTGAATAGGTGACAAACCACAGTCTGCATACTCTTATAATCAAAATGAATGAGAATGGAAAAGCATGTAGGATATGGCATAAGAACTTAATTGGACATACAACATAGTAATCTTCAAGAAAATGGTTGAGCCAAAATGACATGTTGGTCCTCTGTTTACAAATGAGCGAAAGTCAGTATGTCAGTCCATTTAAGTCTTTGGCAATGACATGCGATCAAAGTTGCAAAAATTCCAAGCAAAGTGCCCAAAAAACCAAAGAAAAGCAAAACATTTTGAAAATATCAAGGCCCTAATGTTGAAGGCAAGCTGTGACAATCAGTAACCCAAAATGGGACAAGAGCACAAAGAAAAAAAAACCCAAGTGAAAATCAGATCGAGGAAATGGAAAAAAAACCTTGATTCAAGAGACGGCTACATATTGGGAGAACTTGCATGAATGGACCTAGTTTCTGATGCTCCGCCAACAACTCGGTCAAGTACTGACTGCAAAACAAACCAAGACCAAGTCATGAGTGGATTAAACCAAAGAAACCCCAAATTCAATCCGACCCAAAAACAGCAGAAAGAAAAAGAAATAAATAGAAGTGTGAGACCCTAGAAGGGAGGGCGGGTGGGAACTAAAATTAGGGAAACTGAATAATCAGTAGAAAAGGGAAGTAGGGTTTTAGAGGGGGAGCAAAGGCAAGACCTTTCATCGTTGGCGGCGGTTCTAATATGGGGAGAGACAGCTCTTGCTGGAGAGAAGTTGGGGTTGTAAAGCCCAGACATGACGAATTGGGAAGTTTTGGTTTTGTATGAGCTGATGGGGTTTTGCCTTTAGGAGTACTACTGCCAGCTGAGTGAGACGAAGGTGTGCTGAGTATGACGGTGGAGGAGGAGAGAGAAAAGCATAGAGTGAGAGGGGGAAGGGGGCGAGAGAGAAAGGAGGAGGCTTTTATGTATGTATATGTATATGAAGCAGAAGAAAAGGGGGAGACAGAAAAGGAAAAAAGGGTTTTTGTAAGAAAAAGGCAAAAATTAAGGGAAGATGGAGTTGGAAATGATCCCAAATTCCCACCCTTGCTCCTCTCTCTCTCTCTCCCTCCCTGCTGCTGCTCCTGGAAGCAGAGCCTAGCTCTCTCTCTCTCTCTCTCTCCCTCTCCCTCTCCCTCTCCCCTTGATTTTTGGGTGCTTTCCTTCTCTTTTTTTTTTTTTTTTTAAGCTTTCAGGTATTTCTTTTCTTTTCATTTTTACTTTTTCATATGCCAGTCTCTCTCAGTGATTAGTTTAATCTTCAGCACAGTGGTCCTCGTGCTTTTGCTTTGAAGCTTTGCATTTCCTCATTTTTCTCCTCCCCTACCCTCATCAAAATTAGTGGAATAGGTGTTTTATTTTGGGCGATTAAAATAGTGTAATTTTTAGGTAAATGTAATTAAATATAGGTAAGTATAATTAACGGTTATTTTTTAAAAAAATATGATTTAGTATGGTATAGTTGACAGTTAATTTTTTGTATTTTAAATAATAGACGAGTGTGGTTGAATGTAAATTTTTTTCATTAACAATCCAAAATAACAGGTCTAAAATCTTGTTTTGACTATACATTTTGGAGTCATATTTTTCCTTAAATAATAATCAATGCTGATTAATTTAGACTAGCATTTTAAGTGGTATTTAGCATTTCAGGTACAAATTAATAAAATTAGCTTCTGGCCATTTACAATAGTATTTCCTTTTTACTTCATAATATCCTCTATTGATTATATTTTGATAAATTAGTTATAACATTTTGTGTCAAATTACATTAGTCATCTAACCAAATAGCTATGTTTACCACAACACACTTATTTTTTTCCAATTGCTCAATTAAAAAGGTATATGCTAGTAATCAAATTAAAACAATTACTCCAAATTTGTTAGTTAAACAATTGTTAGATACCTGAACACGTTAAATACATATTTTTCTAAGTACTAACAACTCACATATTACACGTAGTTACTAGAAATGACTTTCGAGATTCGATGATTGGTATCACAAATCACCATGAGTCTTTTTCTCCATGTTTCGTTTTTATTCACACATTACCTGGTAAAATTTGCCGTACTTTCTAAAAAATAAAGACGCACCTTTGATGATATAAATAGTCATATCAAATTCTTTAATTTTTATTTATAACTATATATGAGTATTACATTCATCTACATTTAAAGAGACAATATTCTTGTTATGTCTTATAAAAGCAACTTCCTTACACATCCTTATGACCAACACTATAATCATCACCCTGCTATGCGATATCTCACTGTTTTCCCGACCACTCGATGCAACTTATAGTAGTAGGTTGGTTTTGATACCATTTGTAATGCCACTACCTATCTCGGGCCATAAATACCAATAATGTCTTTCAATGGTTGATCACAAGGTTCACAAATCACCGTTTAAGCCTTTTTGCACTCGCTCTTTATCTATACTAAAACATTACTCACAAACTTTATGTAATATATCGGAAATGTAACTTAAGATGATTAAGATGACTACTTATATCGTCAAATGTGCACCTTCTATTTCAAAAGCCCTCCCGTATAAATATCATAATTTAGCATGCTTGGCTTTAAATATTTTTTAGAATGAGTGACATTCAAAAAGTTTAATCGGTAGTGTGTAAATAAGGACAAGAATGATTGAAAAGGCTTATGGTGATTGGTACGGCTAGTCATCAATTCTTTAAGACATTCATATTAACTATTTGCAGCTTCAAAGAGTATTACAAATGGTATTAAAGTTGACCCCCGTTCATGAGTTGTGCCAGTGGACAAAAGAGTCATAGTCGGTTACCTAGTGAAGCAAAAATTATGGATGGGATCGTAAGTCATGAGAACAGGTAAGTCGGTTGATTCGTGAGGCAAAACGAAAACGTTTTAGTGTTCAGGTGAGGGTGATTGTAATACCCCAAAAATTGAAATGATTACTTATGTCACCAAAGGTACATGTTATTTTTGAAAGCCTACTCTTAAAAACATCACACATAAACGTGCTTAACTTGGAGTAATCTAAGGATGGGTGATCTCCTGAAAATCAACTTAAAATTAGTCAAATAGTTATGCTTAATAATAATTTTGTGGGTTTTCTTACCTGTTATTTTGTTTGTAATTTTTTCTTCTCAATTTATTTTTCTACAAAGATATATCTTAGTTTAGAGAATTATAGCTCAGCATTGATTAGTTTTCTACTACTAATTGAAATATATGAGTTATCGTATTTTGCAAGTTTTATGGTAAAAATTACCTACTTATTAAAAGAATTTCATACTTTGTGGAAATATATGCCAAATGTAGGTACAATTTCCTCTCTTCCCCTCAAAATTTATGGAAAAATAATTTATTAGGAGCTAACGTTTTCAAATTAGGCGCAATAGGTACTCTAAAATTAAAATTAAAATTTGAGGTTCGAGTTCCAATTCCTAAAAGTAAAAAACCTGTTTGAATAGTTTGATTTAATATTTTAAACTTTTACCTTTAATGATAATTATAATTATGCGATGATTTTTAATTGTAATATCATCCTATAATTAACAAGGTAAAAAAAACACAGTTGTAAACTTATTTGAATTACAATATCCATTTGAATCCAACCAAACATTGCATATTTGGTTATTTGCTAAACCCGTTACCCCTTCAAAATATAAATTTATCACCTAAAAAAAAAATCACGAAGAGGGAATTTTGCGAGCGTTAAAAAGCAGACTTGTCGAGGGGTTGAGCGATTAGAATCTCTACACAACGCTGAGAGAGTCAGAGAGAGAGAGAGAGAGAGAGAGAGAGAGAGAGAGGAGAGAGAGTTAGGGTTTGAAGATGGGATTGGTGTGGCTTGAAGCTGCTCTTCCACTGGGAATCATCGCAGGCATGTTGTGCATCATGGGCAATGCTCAGTATTACATCCACAAAGCCTATCATGGCAGGGTAATATGTGTTCCCTTTGCATTTCTCTCTCCCCTCTCTTCCTCAGATCTGCAACCGTCTCTCTCTCGATCGATCGTCGGCTCAACTGCATAAATCTCTCTCATTTAGCTATGCTCAATCACGTTTTGTCTTGCTTCATTCATTTTTGTTCGAAAATTTAGAAAATTTGATGTTTTGATGTTGTAGCCGAAGCACATTGGCAATGACATGTGGGATGTGGCCATGGAAAGAAGAGATAAGAAGCTCATGGAGCTCTGTTCGGGTGAACCTAAGACTAACTGATTTTCTATGGTAATCCCAACTCTTTTTTTCTCTCTCCGAATTTCATTTCGGCATCTAGGGTTCCTTTTCTTTGGCTCGTCATATCACTTTTCGCTTCAATTGCAATTTGTATCTGATCTTTCGGGGTATCCCTTGCGGAGGCCATCATTCTGGATTTCTCCATCAGCCCTATGGAAAATTATTTTAAAAAACTGTTGGGATGCGGCTGCTAAGATTATAGGTTCACCGCTCGGGATTTATGCATTTTTGTTGTTAAGCATGAGTGTAATTGGAGTTTATCGAGTGGATGTCGTTCATGTTTCTCTTTATTTTCGAAATGTTAATGTTCTGAATTCAATAGTGTTTCCTTGAATCAGATAATTGATTAGGTAAATCACCCCTGCATAGGAAAGCATACCGTGATAGCTCAGAGGTAGTATTCTCCAATCATTTGTGAATATATTGCCTGTTGGGCATATTTACGGTATCGTTCAGATGGATCCGGAGCTCCCTTTTCCCATACGTAGCTTAATAAGTCAACTCTATAGCAATTTGTGTAATTTCTTTCTTTGTGTTTGGTGTTTCACTTTCCTTTCCATTACAAAACACGGTGCATGGACTGGGCCAAGGAGGATTTATTCCACTGATATCTGAAAGTAAGAAAAATGGGTAAAAATGGTCCATTACATAGTTTAGTGGTTCCTTCTCACTGCATAAGTAGTGTGACTGGGCTACTCTGCTTATACGGTATACAATCCAGAGTCATGAGTAGGGAATGCAAGAATTGATTAGAATAACGGGCGGTGAGAGCAAACAAGAATTCTCTTATTGGGATGTCTAGTAAAGTGGGAGTAAACCAGGAGCTCAGTTCAACTTATTATTCATTATGCCCTCATTGGAGGGTGAGAAAAGTAAAAGTAAAGAGGGGAGGACCGAGGATTATTAGGGACTAGTATCTAGTCTTTGTCATGACCTTAACAGAAGAACACACAAACTTGGATAATTGAGCATAAGTGCTTTTACTGAGTCCCTTTTACTCCTTATTCCCTTTCAAACAAAGCCTGACAAGAAAGCGATAATGTAAAGAAAAACTGTGGAAACTAGTCTTAGGGAACCCTCATTTGACTGCCACATCACTATATAGCTTTCATGATAGTCTTTAGTGCTTCATTGTTCTATCAGGTGGCAGGTGCTCGAAAAATTAGGACTGGATTATTGTCGTGGAAGCATTTTCGGAGCACAATTTTACTAAGGTGGAAAGTTACATGTGATGCTTGTAAAAGAGATTTCCTTTTTGTTGTTACAAGTGCACAAAAGAACTGTACACTGTCCCAAAATCAGCACATACAAAAGTTATCTCAATTATGATGAGTCACCTTGGGTTTTGGATTGTAACTGCTATGCCATGTTTTCACCCCAGTAGCCATACTCTGGTGGATTTGCTTTTATACTGTTAACAAAGCTCAAACATCTTATTCCTCTAAAGGGCGTAGTTAACTTGATAGTCTTTGAAAAACAAATCACCTTGGGCTTTGGATTGTAATTACTATGCCATGTTTTCACCCTAGTAGTCATACTCCGATGGATTTGCTTTCTACACTTTTAACATAGCTCACATATCAATTTCCTCTAAAAGGCTTAATTAACTTGGCAGTCTTTGACAAACAAACCAACTCCTCGTAATGGATATGTAGGCCTTCTTCTCATAGCTTGGAGTGTGAATTCATTTTAAACATTTTCTCCAACAGTTTTAGCATTCTTGACCCATTTTAATGGATGGAAAGGGTTTAAGCCATAGAGGTTACAGAAAGTTAGAGGATGCTTCTATCCTCCAACTGATAGATAGCTAGACCTTAAAATTGGGTTTTGGATTTTGGATTCCTCCCCTACCCCGGACCTTTCTAATTGATAAAGAAAGCGTGCCGAAGAAATGGTAAAAGGAAACATGGAATTATTGAATGAAACAGAGTATAAGTAGCTTTGTGAGTTCATATGATGTGTATATAAGTATTTTGCTCATGAGAAGTAGCAGCAAGCCCTGCCCCCGCCCCCTCCCGCGGGATGCAGAACGATGCAACCCTAGTCTCTTTTTGTTTTTTTTTGGGGGGGTCTGGACTACTTAGAGCTTTTCCTGATCTTCTAATCCTTCCCCCATAAATGCAATAAATAAAATATTTAAGGCCTACAAACCCAATGTAGTTGTCTGGCTATACATTCCCCACCTTCCTTATTTTGTTCTCAGCAACATATTGTGTAGTTGAATAACCTTTCATGATGTCTTTGGTCTCTGTGTCAAAATCCAAATCACTTCTGTACCTGAAAATTGGACATTTTGGCATGTATACTTTTCATTATCTGTGGGAAACACTCGTGCATAACAGTGCTTCCATACAATATAAATTAGATTGCTCTGCAGTCGGAGTACTTTTGCAGAGATTAAACACCCCCGACAGGATTCTTAGGACACTTGCAACTTGGGAGTGTACTGGATGAGAAAACGTAAAGCAAATGGTCTCAATCCTTTTTCCTTAGAGATGCATAGGGAAATATTCAACTAAATGTGTTCTGAATATTGGAATTCCACAATATGTGACAACTGCGCAACTAATAATAATAATTCGGAGTATTAAAGTCAATCACAATTGCAGGGGTAAAATTCCAAGTCCTAAAAACACATCAAAGAATATATATAAATGAATGCTATGTGCTAAGGGTGGTCACTGAGGGCCAAGGTTTGAAATGGAGGATAAACAGCAGACTTATCTATTGTCCATGACCGTAATTCTAATTTCTAGACAGCCAAAAACTCTATCCTAGAACGTGCTCTCCATACATTACAAATTGGTCAAATGTAGTTTGTTAAATGTTGATCTCATTCAAATACCTCTTTAGTCCATGTTTGTCTCTTGTATGCCCTGGATGTGATCCTCATATACCTTCTAGTGGGTGCAACTATACTGCTCATTTTGATTCATCCTAACTATCCGAGTCTTGCCTCTTGCATCTTAGCTTCTGTTGGCGACAACCACCTGCATCCTAAATCACTGTGTTCCTATCTGGTCCTATCTTATATGATTGCACATTCAATGGATAATCCTCATTCATGTATCCATCATCTTTTTAGCGTAGTTCTTCTTTATCGACCAATATTGTGAGCCATGCAACAAGGCTGATGTAACCTCCACTTGGTACAATCTCTCCTTTTATTTTACTTGGATTTAGGGTTGGCAATGGAGGGGGTCGAGCCGGGGGATATCTCCCGCTCCCCTCCTCCTCGAAGTCAAATTTTAAAACTCATAATTTTAAGAGCGCAAATCTGAATGGAAAGCAAGAATGAGGAGCAAAAAACGAGATTTGAAAGGCAAACAAGAACAAGGAACGAAAAGTCTAGATGAGAGCCAAGCAAACAAGACATTTTCGATAGGTCGCTCGTCGGCAGTGGGTCGAGGAGAAGAGAGCAAGAACCAGTGGAAGAGGAGATGAAACCAAAAGCTAGAGGAGGATAGCTCAGCGAGAGAAGAGAGAGAGAGAGGAGCTTGTGATAGAAGAGAGAGAAAGGAGAGAGAGAAGTACCTGAGATGATCCGCATGCGAGAGGGAGCAAGAGGAGAGGAGAAAGAGAGAGAGAAGCTGGACCATCCATGTGAGAGGGATCAAGAGAGAGGGAACCGGAGGAGAGAGAGGGAGGAGAGTGGTGGGCAGGCTGAAGAGAGAGGGAGCAAGGGGCCTTTATAGGGAGGGTTTTAATTATAAAAATTCCCAAAACAAAAAAAATAGGGACGGGGTGGGGAACGGGGCCAAACCCCGTCCCTGTCTGCGTCCCGCTGGGTGGGACATATGTTTCCCCATCCCCGCCCCCGTTGCCAACCCTACTTGGATTTGTGTACAACAGTAAACTTTAGATGCATGCCTTCGTTTTTATTTACCACACTCAAACAATCTCTTCGTCGATGCCTCTTTTACCTTGTACATTCAAGCCTGGGGATTTAAAATAGAACTCTTTAACCCTCGGTATTGCGGCAATGCCAGTGGTGACTTCTCCTTCTGTTTCTCCTTCTTCACATTGAAATTGCATTCTAAGTATTATCCTTATGAAAAATATGATGTGCCTATATCCAGGTTCAATGTCTAGATGTAGTAATTACCCCCTCTGCAAATTACTCTTCTGCCCTTCTGAACCTCATTTTCCAAGCCTCTGGTGTGTTTTATTCTGTCAGTTTTTGTCTTCCAAAGAAAGGCTTGACCAATGATGAATGAGTGCCTGCTTGTGTCCTTATAGATCCCTATATTTCTCCTCTGAAGAATCATTGCATCCAGATTGATTTTACTAATGACAAAGGAGTAGCTTTGTAAATGTTATTAACCTGATATCTTAAAAAAGACTGGTGTTTCTTTCTCTGTCTGCCCCCTTTTTTTTTTTTTTGGGGGGGACTAAACAGCATTGCTGAATGTTGGAACCAGGTTGGTGTCTCCCTTTACTTTTTCTGAATGATCTAGATTAGATTGCCACACTTTTCTCCTATATACACGTGCATACACAGTCGTATTTTCTACTATCATGTACAAATAATCTCTTGTTGATAACAATATGATGTTTGGAGTAGTTCAGACTCCAGACTGCAGACTCCTTTTATGGAACCCCTCTTTGCTGTCTATATTAGGTGCTGTGTTCTGATTCAGTCCTTATTACCTACAATTGCTGTTTGATGGAGCTTTTAACAGATCCAAAAACCAGATATAGGTGTGGTTCTATGTAGATATATTGTCTTTGTGTATGCATGTGAGATACTCTGCAGAGCGTGAGACGAGCGGGAGAGTTGACGTCAGATATAGTGTAGGCTTTTCTAGTTAGTAGTGACACCTGTCTAATTTAGTAGACAGAATGCAAACCTTTTTAACCAAGCATGGAATGGCACACAAAGTAAAAAGGCTGGTATTAGAATGCCCTGAAGTGTGTTGAGCGCAAGGGAATTCAAGAACATTGGTTGCTTGGTTCTTTCAGAAAATTTCCTTCCTACTTTTGGATTTCCTTATCTTCTATGTTACGAAGCTGTTTATTGAGGAGATTCAGCTGCCATTCTCAAATGCATAGGGAAACATTTCTTGCCAAATATATTTAACAATATGTCAATCATTTTGTATTTTGCAGGTGGTTTGTTTGCAGACCCTTGAAGGAATAAAATGCATGATTAAACTCTTGAAACATGGGCTCCAATTTGAAACAGAAAACTCAGCATTTTCGTCGTATTATTTCTTTGTATGGATCTACTTCAGTAATGAACATCTGAGTCTCATTCAGGAAACAAATTTGCCTTTTGTTGTGTGGAAATACTGAAGGATTTTTTTAATAAAAAAGTCGAATTAGACCTTCTGCCTTAGCTGGGATTGTGATACCAATCATGTTGAAAGACGGGCAGATTAGCTTGCCATAGTTTGTGGATGAAATTGGTGTCTTGCTTGGCAGGATGTAATCAGCCTTGTAATGCAAATAAATGTGACTTCTCATTTTTGGTTGTATGAAAGTATAGTAATGAAAAACTTATCTCAAAATTATGAGTATTACAAACTATCTATTACGACTGCATTACGAGGTTGATTGAATGACACTATTTACATCCCACCAAATGCTACATTAGAGGTAAATACATTCTTGAACTTGAGAGGATAAAAAGCTTTACCACTCTAGTTTGAGAACACTAGCTAGTGGAGTGATATACATTAGAGATAAAGATGTTCTTGAACTCGATTTAATAAAGAGCTTTACCACTCTAGTTTGATAATACTTGCAAGTGGAGTGGGAATCTTGTACTAAGGTTGATATATCACGTACTTTTAGCGAAGGTATTTGTGCGATATACTAGCTCGTCTAGTTTAGTCAGTATAGTGCAATATATAAGCTCGTCTAGTTCAGTCAGTACAGGAAAACCACTGTAGTGTAGAATGTTGTACCCTAAAGGAGCTTTTTTAATTATGTACGATGATTTTTATCAGGGAAGGGAAGGGCTATTTTGATTGTTTTTACCTTTTTATTTAAAAACAAAAAACAACAGAGCTCCTCTGTTGCCGTATTCTTCTTGTACGTGCAAAATACTTGAAAGTTGAAATTTCATGATTCTGGAAAAGAAAGGAAAAGGAAAAGGAAAAAACGGGTAGGAAAGGGGGCAATAAATTATCAGGCAATGTCAGCATTGCTAGTCACAATTTTTTTTTTAAAAATGAAAAATAAAATGCTCATAAATATCCATAACACCCTAGCACCCACAACCCCCAACAGAGGACATTTATTGTATTGTAATGGTGACCAGTTACTGAGAAGAGGATGCTACAAGGGCTTCAGTTTTTGGTTTTAATGATTAGGATGACAAGTTTTTGGTTTTAATGATTGGGATAATGACAAAAATTATTTTATTTCGAGTGTTTTAAGTAATTCATTCGGTAACGTTTCCGGAAATTATTTTTAAAAGTTATAATTATTATTTTTAGCTTATATAAATACTCTGTGTGTTTTATAATAGTTATCTTTTTCTTTTTGTTTTGAAAGAATATCAAGAAAATATAAAATTCATGACATTGTGTTAAAAGACTATGTTGCTTGTAAGGTTTCATTGGAAAGAAAGAAAGTCAGTGAAAAAGAAGAGAGAAAAACAATTAATAAAGACAATTGATAAACCAATCATTAATATGTTATTGAATTTTTAAAGTGACGGATATTGCGAACGAGAAAAAGTTAGCCAAAGCGACATCTACTATGAAACGAGAGGAGTAAATGGTACGTAAATGTCAAAAATAACATGCATTAAATGATATGGAAATTCAAATTATTTTAACTTTTCGGAAACACTCTTAAAGTGCTTTATAAAAGTACCTACTCTATTGTCGAGCGGTGAGTGGCCAACATCCTATTCCACCTTCCCCCAAGTTCGAGTCTAAAAGGCACAAATTCCTCTTGTGTGAGAAATTTGTGTGGTGAAAGTAGTTGGACTTAACGTACCCTATCTTCGACTTAATACAACCTTCTAAGTTTTTCCTAGGGTAGGAGGCTCAGAAAGTGAAGAAGCAAAGATACAAATTTAGGCCAAATTAAGCGACTAAACAAAACAATACTTAAAAGCACAACTTTTTCTCTCTAACTCAAGCTTGGAATGCAATCAGTGTAGGCATGATGAGTATACAGTGTGGTACAGATCACATAAGCATTAATATAATAATAGGAAGAATGAATTGGTGAGATTTCAATGATTCATTCAGGTGTAGCTTTCTGTATCGTTAAAATTCATAGACAGCACCAATATTTTGCCCAAACTGATTTCCAATCATCATCTACTTTGACTGCTGAGTGTAGTGCTTTGCTAGTACATCATGATATGACCAGTATAATAATAATAATAATAAATAATAAATAATAAATATTCATATTTCATACAACTCAATTAATGTACTGAGGGCGGGTTGGTAAGATGGGATTATTTGTCTTAATTGCCCCCATAAATCCCTAATCCCACAACCCCCATTAACACTAATAATGTGATCTATCGTTGTCATAGCCCCCTTTAATACTGTTTCCCCACATTAAATACTAAATATCCTTTTTTGTCTTTCTGGAGGGTTTCTTTTATTTAAAAAAAAAAGGAGTATAAGATAACTGGTAACACATTCACAGATAAGGGTATGCAGTACTTACATTATAGATCCGAGCATATTTTAGGAGTGACCATAAAAATAAAGATATGTTTTTAAAGAAAAAAATATTATATATGGTAACTTGAGTGTAAGTAATTTGTCTACCATATAATTTGTGGAAGGGTGTGTGGGGTTCACGCCAAGCAAAGTTCCAACATCCAACTAAGCAAAAGTCAAAAGGAGATAAAAAAGAGGGGGTCATGTGGGTGGCTGCGAGAAAAGATATAGGATTCCTTTGCCATCTGTTTGCTCCTGGTCGAGAAATATTACTTATAAAATACTACTACTAGAGCAGTACAACAACGGGTTAGATTGGGGGCTATGTATGGTGGCAATTAAGAAATGAGCTGTTCCTCTCCTGTTCTGTTGCTGCTACTGAGTAAGTTATTAATTAAAGACAGAGAAGAGATGGGACAGGGAGCAGAGTCAGTCAGAGGCAGAGGTATATAGATGGCATTATGGTACCAGAAAACACAAGGGAAGGGGGGTTATGTAATCATATGATACCGTAGACCCGGCAAACGGACCATTCTGTTCGGCTCATATTCACTTGGTTCTGTTCGGGTCATATTCGATTGATTTTGGGTTCAGTTAGTTTTGTTCGGGTCATATTTGGTTGATTTTGGTTTGAGTTAGTTTTGAGTCAGGTACTGGGTACGGGTTGGTCTTCTTTGTTCTGTTGGCTTTGGAACTTAAATGCTGCAAGCTTCTAGGTTTGACTCAACTGTCAACTGAATGACAATCATGACAAGGATGAACGAGTCTGTGTATGTATAACAGACACAAAGGAAAACATCCATCACCAGCGTCCTACCCTGACATGGACAGGTGTATGTGTCACGTCACCATTGATAAAATAGCGGGCATCTACTGCTTTTAGATTCGACCGATACATGCTAGTTCAAATCTTGGCTATTAGAGGCTGCGAATCGCGCACACCACACAAATACAATAACTTGAATTGATCAATTAAAAGCCTGAATCTTCAGCTGTTCCTGGTGGGAAAGCCTTAGAATACGACAACAATATCCCAAAACATAAGCCGAGACTTTTCAATCATGAAAAAATCATCAAGGCTAAACACCAGTCTACAGCAAGATTGTTCACAAAAATAGATAGGCCACAAAAATCGTGACCTTTTACTTTATTCCATCATAGATGTGGGCATCAGCGAATAGCAGGCTATATCAGTTGCTGAACTAAAAGCATCCAACATTAGGATTCATTATGACTTGACGTTGTCCATACAGAATAACAGGGTGGGAAAAATCTTATTCCTTATGGGAAAAACACTGAAATTAGTCACATACAGAATCACCCCACCCTGAATGCACACCACAATGAATGAAGAGACTGAGGAAATCTAGCAATGGTAAAACATATTATTATCTACAACATCAATTTCTGTATTTTGCTCACACTTGAACCAGATATCTATCCACCAAGCAAGAATAGATTTTGAAGACAAAAGGGGGAATCACCAACCAAAAACGGGTGTGGAATCAGAAGAATGTGAATGCATGAATTTTAACATGAATTTGAATGGAAGGAGGGAAGAACTTGTACTCAAAAGGAAGAGTTAGGGTGCATATTCAGTCTCGAGAGTTGGTTGTGTCCTGGTCACTGTTGCTGCTGGTGCTTTTGCAGTCCCTACTGAGGTCATCCTCAGTGTTTCACCAACCTCTGAAGCCCTCTCCATATGCTGCATTTTCTTCCTGTGCTGGAATTTCTTCAACCATGCCAAAAACAGTCCTAATAGTACCAATAGAAACACTCCGCCAACAACTGACCCAACGATTATCCAGACCTTTTTCATATTTTTCTTCTTCCTTTTCTTATGAGAAGTGGGAACTGGAGCAGGAGAAACCGGGGCAGGCGAAGGAGCAGTTCCCTCAACCACCAAAGCGAAATGCCCCTGTTGGACAGTTGAGCAAGTATTCTTTGATACCACCTTGCTGAAATTCACCATACCTTGCAGATCAAACCAAACACACTTTGCCACCAATCCATCCGGCACAGATTTTACGTTGGAGAAGTGAATTAATATAGGATTCATGGAAGCCCTGATGTCGAGCTCAGGGAGGTTGATAGCTGAAAGATTTGCAGCATCATATGCAAGCAGCCCAAGCACAGGAGCCAAGTAGGTATAGCCGCTTAACGGGTAATAGACATTAGACCAGTTCCCCAGATTCTGATACACCAAAATCAGCCTCTCCACATATGGTCTTACCACAACACCAACAGGGATCTCAAACTCTTTATACTGCTTAACTCCACGACTTCTCAGACTGCCGCTCCTTAACCTCATGCCTGCAATCTTAATTCCTGTCAAATTGGACGGCACTGTTCCATCGTATGCAACACCGGTTCGCGGATGAACAAAAGCCTTGTAAGCATAGTCTTGAAGGAGGGCATCCAGTGCACGGGGAGGCTTCAGGAGATTGTGCTCCAAGATGTGGCAACCAGGGTGTCCATATTAGAAGGAAAAGAACTGCAAGACTCTGGAAATGAAGCCCCATTGATGCCAAGAGTCCGAGAGATAAAGAAACTCAACACACCTAGTCACGTTCTAGATGATGATGTTTGGCAAGATCTCCAAAGAATGCTCACCCACCAAGTCAAATGCCAGCAAGAATACTTTAACAAATGGCCCTGAGATCCACAATCTACAATACAAAAAAGAATCCTAAGCAACTATACAGTTGAAATAGTCATTAAAAAAACAATAAAAGCTTCAGAATCAGCATTCTTTCCTGAGGTCCAAACTCATTGAAATGAATGAGTTTCTTTAACAACAGAAAGATGAGAATGGCATGAAATAGGTTCCAAAAAGGAAAAAGAAATAAAGAGGGAAAAAACAACTGTACATACAAACAAGGGTAATTGGTGAAAAGAAAAGCAAAAGAATTCCAGCTTGAGGCCGTTGTAAACTTAGATATACCTTCTAATTGAACTTTTCTTCCCCTCCCTTCACAGTCCTTCAAAAAGAGTAAAGTTACCCGAATCTTTCTTTCTATGTTGAATGCCCCTTCCAATTGCTCACCAAAGATTGATCCAATGTTTTGAAACCCTAAAAATTGCAAGCACTCAAATTCTTTGCTGCCTAGAAATTTTTAGAACTCGTTGAACTCTGGACCCGCACAATACCCACTTCCACCACCAATTAGTAAATTAGTTCTCTCTCTCTCTCTCTCTCCCCAATAGTAATGTAAGTAGCAGATTGAACTAAACACTTTGAGATTGAAATGCAAGAAAAATGCTGAATAAAGAAGTACCTGAGTTGAAGAAAAACCCCCAATGCAATGCCTCAAATCAGTCGGTGAAGTTCTAGAGCAGCAAGGATGGAGGAATGAGAGAGAAAGTTGAAGTACATTTGAACTAATTGAAAAGAAAAAGGGGAAATAGGGAAGAATATAATGCAGGGGGCTTCAGAATCTTGGTGTTCCAACCAAATCTCAAACACATTCTCAGAGGGTTTTAAGGGACGGAGTAGATAAAGAGGCGTAAGCAATTTGTGGGCAATTAAACCCTAAAAAGATGAACCCAATTGAGAGAGACAGAGAGAGAGAGAGAAAGGGGGAGGAATGAAGGGAGATAATGCAGGAAACAGAAAAGGAAAGAAGAGCTGAATAGTGGGCAGGATTTATTAATTGAGGGCAATGTTTAGGGAAAAATTAGTGGGGAAAAAAAGGAGAAATACCCACTACCCAGTTCAGCAACTCAACAGATTGTTGAGGGGGTGGGGGAGAGGAGATGAGATGGAGAAAAGGGCACTCTCCCTCACCCTCAGACAGCTAGATTCACAAAGTGTTCTTCAACCTCACTCACTGACTCAGACTAACTCACAAATACAGTCATAGAGTGAGAGAAAGGGGGAGAGATTTTATCATGAAGAAGGAAGAGTAAATCTGGATTGTAGTGAGAAATGACAGAGTGTCTGGGGAGAGAGAGAGAGAGGAGATGAGTGAGAGAGATGGGGAATGGACCGCTTTGGAGGATTAGTCTTATTACAAAGGGAAAAAACACATACATACACACACCACTACACGAAAAAGCCAGAGACAGCGAGAGGGTGAGAGAGACAGAGGGTTGAGGGGAGAGAGAGGGGAGAGAGAGGGAGAGGTAATTTGGTGAATGGAGGTTAATTGTAATAACAGCCTCCACTCCTGTCCAGCTCGCCTTCTTTCTTAACCCTTCACCAAGAAAAAATGGAAAATTGGTGATACAAAAATAAAGCATGATTGGATTTTAATATTTGAACTTCTGGTCATGTTGCTTCATAATATTCGAAAATATCGATTGACTTTAGTAACATCTCATCTTTAACATTAAGGTTCATTTGATTCTAAGAAAATAGGTTGAAAAGAAAATTTAAATGTTAAAAAAGTGATGAGAAAAAAAGTTAAATGAAAATTAATTTTTTTTCTTGTGTTTGGTTCAAGAAAAATAGAGGGAAAAAATTATAATTATTTTCTAACCTTTTACCCATCCACCACATTGTCATGAAAAGAAAAAAAGAGAAAATATTCAATAGCATTAATTAATTGAGAGGAGAGAGAAAATTCTTAATGACATTACTTAATAGAATTCTCTCTCTTTTCTCCATTTCTCTCTTTTTGTGAAATTTTTCTTCTATTTTCCTCTCAATTTTGGAAGGAAAATATCATTGATCAAATTGACAAAATTTTCCATGAGTTTTTCCATCAAACTTTTTTCTTTACTTTTTCTTCAATTCAAACAAGGGAAAGAAATTCATTTTCCACATTTTTTTCTTTCATTCCAATTTTCTTAGAATCAAATAGAGCGTAATAGTTTTTAATATCTAATATTTTAAAAAATAAGTGCTCAATGTCCCAAAATTGAGACAATTACGGTTAGTTTTTCAAAGTATGAAATATTAAAAAATATTAGCGTTAAAGATAACGATGCAATGGGGTCAATCATATTTTGGGATATTATAAGAAATATGACCCAAAGTTCGGGATATTAAAATTCAATAATTCAAAAATAAAATAAAAATAAAACCTTTTTACTTCTCTCTCTCCCTCTCTCACTCTCTACACTTACCAGTAGGGGTGTAAAAAAATCCAGATTAAAAATCTGACTAAAAAAATTTGATTATTGTTTTGATTTGACAAATCACAAATCACACCTCAACTTTTCTCATTGTAGCCAAATTCTTCTTATCTATTTTTGTTCAGAAAATAAAAAAGTTAAATAAACAACATTTGAAGCAGCTATGACATGTTTGAATTGATCTGTTAAAATCGATTCTTGTAGTTAGTTGGTTGTTATAGGCGAAATGAATTAAAATAAGTTAAAATGAATTAAAAATTGTTATAAATACTAGTATAAACGCCATTTCAAACAAACCAATCTTAAACTTAAAAAGATTAATAATCAAACAGAAACTACATATATTTTAAACACTAAAAAATTAAAATATTTATATTTTCAACAATTATCAATTAATAAGCTCGGATAACTTCGATCGACCTAAACAATAGTTTAGTTAAATACAGTTTAGACTTTAAATAGGTTTAACAAAAGTAAGTTGAAAAGAATATATCTTACATCAACTATATAAGTTTATCGTAAAAAGACTAGCTATTATAACTTTTCTCTATCCTTAATCGTGACAGAGAATTTATGCTTAATCGTGACAGAGAATTTGAAAATTTACCTAACGAACTATGGTATTTATAAAGCTTAAATTTTTACTTGTTGACCATTTTGATCAAATACAATTTATTAGATTAATCCATAGTAAACTTGAGCTACAAATGAGGCAACATAAAGGGGACCCCACTAAAAGTCCCTCACCCTATACATAGTTTTGTACGTGAATGAATACAAATAAGTCAAACTAAATGAACTAATAACCTAATTATATCCTAAAAGTTTATAATGATGTATGAGAAGTAATTATTATCTTTGTTATGGTATATGTAGTTCTAAAAGATTTAGAATATAAGAGAAAAATAACTTTTGGAAATAGTCTTATGCTCGATTTAGATACAAGTAGCACTTGAGATTTGACCATGATTGTTAAGTACTTTAACCTTTTCAATTTATATATCTTTGTTTAGACTAATTTAAGTCTTTCATACAAAATGAGTGTTGATTTAGTGGTAAACACTTCGTACTTTGATTCTCTTCATTGGAACTAAACATATCGAATTCGCACTTTGTACTAATCCTCTTGCTTCGTGTCCAAAGCCTTCAAAGTACTATGACCATGTTTTATTTAACTGTAAGATTGCAAGAAGGTGAAAACAATTGTAAGGAGTTGTATGATACTTGTAAGACAATTGTAAAATTGGTTGTAAAAAAATTATAAATACTTGTAAGTAGTTTAAAGGTGTAAAGAAGTTGTAAGAGTGTAAACTAAAATTAAATGGAACATATGTCCGTACCATAAATTTTAAAATTATGATTATACATATACAAATTGTTTAAAATACAATTTATTTTAATTTAAGTTTTTTAAAGTGTTCTTTAGAAAAGGAAAATAAAATTAATAAGCATAAGTTGGGTAGGTGAGAGAGAGAGGAGAGCGTATCCACGACGGAGAAGGGCGATGAAAACCACCGATTCTACTTCTTGTGTTTCCTCCTCCGTGATTTCGCATTTCGATCTCAAATTCTTCATTTCCTTGATTTTTCAATGCTGAATCTTGGGTTCATACTCTTTGATTTTGGTACTCTCTCTCTCTCTCTCTTCTTGTCGAATCAATCCTCATATCCATCTTTTTTGATTTGATCTTTCACTGTTACTCATATCTTTAGTTTTTGCAGCTGACTGATTCAAAATGATGTTCTCTAGTGTTAATTTGACCCAGTTTGTTGGATTATTTCCCAGGTTTTTAGTTGTCGGATCGTTTGTGCCTCATCTCGATTTCCTTTTGAGCTCGATTGATTGGAGTTTCTCATCATTTCGGCGATTTACTGTTTAGGGTAATGATATTCAACCCCTAGATTAATTTAGTTTTGTTTTATGACATTTGTATGTTAGTTATGTCCCTCCCCTTTGTCTCTGATTTCTATTTTTGCTGCTTATGGGTTTAATCGGCCTTAGTTTATGGGTTGGTGGGTTAACCCTTTCGTTCCTTGACCCAATTTATTGGTGGTCTGGAATAATCTGCCAACAGTACTATTGTGGATGAGTCCTAGTTTCTGAGATAGAGAGTGTCAAGTACCTTGTTTGTTGCTTGCTTTCTTACGGAAAGCTAAAGAACTCGAATTCCACCGAACAGAAGAAAGAAAGTGTCGTTTTGTTTATCACACAGGCAAGACAGGGATAACTGGTTTTAAGTGCAGCTGTCAGTCGGAAGTTAGAACATAATTTCCTTTGTGGAAGATATTCTTAGGTAGACTGTGCTTGCTTCCCTCTTAATATGGTTTTGACATTTCCCAGTTTTCAGATGACAAAGTTAATTTTATTAGCTAAGAGCTATCTCCCTTCAATATGAGATCGGTCTTGGTTTTCACCCTTTTTTTCTTTTTTGGGGTTCCCTTCAGCGTAGCTTCTTTCTTTCACAATTTTTTTTTTTTTTTTTGGGGGGTGGGGTTGACATCGTTGGGTTGCTTATTTCATCCATTTGTGACGTGACAAGATATTAGATGACAACCACTCCTTCCTCCGACCCATCAAAGGGAAGTCTTACTTGTGTGGGTATATGCACCTGACTGACCTGAGTGAGAGTGACCAATCACATAGTAGGACTTCAAATCTTACTGTCAGTCAGAGGCTTCAAGGGACATGGACTTTCACCAATATTGTTATTAAGGCTGATTCAAAGGTGACGGAGAAGGAAAGGGTCATTAAGCAAGCAAATCCAGAGTGGCTCTTGCTATGCCAAAGCTCATGGCTCTTAGGAGACATGTGGACTGCAGTACCAACTTATCTAGTTTTACTCTCCCTACTTTCGTAGATGTTTTTCTTTCTCTTCTAGGTGAAGGCAAACACCTTTGGTGAAGGTAAAAGGAAGGGAAATTCTTGTTTTCTAACAATTCATATTTTGTGCGACACTTTCCATTTAAGAAGCCTGGATCTATCAGGTTCACTTGACCAGCTTCCTTGGAGATGAAATTTCTTTCTTCCAGCACGCTTTCCTGAGATGTTATAGGTTATCCATGTTGACCTGGGCCTGATGTTGGGCTAACTAGCTAAGTAGGGTTCAGGTGGGCCCCTAAAGAGGCATGCAAATCCAACCAGGGACAATGGTGGCTTGGTTAGTCATTAGCAGAGCCCATGTGGAGCTAATTATTATCTCAATAGAAAGTATTACTAACAATAATGGTAGGAAAGAAGTGATCCTTCCTGGAAAGAGAAGTCTTGGAACTCTCAAAGGGCAAAGAATATCCCTTGAGCGTTGAGACTCATATTTTTCTAGAGATACTTCTTGTGTGGAGCGGTTATGATGAGTATGTTCAACATCATAGTTATTTGGAAAACCCAACCCTTTGTTATCCACTTGTTGATTTTGATTTTTTCGGTAGTTTGTACTATTGTAATCTGTCTTGAACGCTAAATTGACCAAGTTAGTGTAATCAAGTGGTGAACTGTGTTCTTGTGCCATGATCCGCTAGACCACAACCCTGGCTATGAGTGTCTTAGCTTTTGTCGAATGTATCATGGTGTTTTTAAGCCCCGTTAACTCATAATCAGTAATTTTATGCATCAGACTTTTTAAATTGTTGCATTTCCAGTTCTTTTAATTTATTTGATCCGGTTGAGCTTGGGTTATTTTGTTTCAAAGTTTGTAGGGGAATTATCTTGTGAGATTTGACATATTTGTTCACTTTTGTATTCTAACCATGAACTTTTGTATTGTATTGGAGTGGACTGTTCTATTATGCATCCTTTTGCTTCCGAGTACTATTCTATTCATTTATGATCATTTTTATTTTCAATTTGTCTGTGCTTCTAGATGGATGGAGACTTGCAGAGTATGTCGGAACATTTATCTCATTCGGATTTGATTGATCACATTAATAATGACTTACCCGTTGATGATTTAGACATGCCTGCGGCATGTAGTCTCTGTGGGAGATCTCTTTCATTGGAGGCTGATGCTAACAGCATTTCCCGAACTGTCAGCATATGCGGTGATTGTAAATTTCTATTACTTGAAGATATTGGCACCCCATCGCATGACTCTCACCAAAGGAGGCAGCTGAGGAGGAGGAGGAGGAGGAGGTTGACTTATGGCAGTTCTGAGTCAATTGAAAATCTGTTCTCACAGCAGTTCTCACAAATAATTAGTCTAGCAAGACACATTGAGCCTGAGCATGAAGATCTTTCCAGAGACATTGATCCTAGTTCAAGTTCCTTGCAGCCACCAAGCTTGCGTACTACACCAGATGGTTCTTGGCGATGGCGGAGAATAATATCTGATGCAGAAAGTGACGGTTTTAACTCAGATTCCTTTTATGGAGAGAGTGAATCTAATATCAGCTTTGGTGCATATAGGATTTCTCATGTTGATAGTGATGCTGTATCTTTTAGTGGTTATGGAGGCGACTCAGATGTTTCTGTTGATGGCCGTGCTCTTTTTGATACAGACGTGTTTGCCCAATCTACGGGAAGAAGTGATACTGACAGCGATTCTGATATTGATCCAATGCATGCTGGTGCTGTACAGTGGAATTCTGATGATCGTGAAGATGTAGAGGATGACATTGAGTGGGGAGTAGATGCCGAGGCAGCTGGGCCTGCCGAAGTTGGAGCTTATACTGACATAATTGGAGGGAATGATCCGTTGACTACACACAGAAGAGGATATTCTCCTTACCTTTTTAACCCAGGGGACTATCTTGATACCCGAGGCTTGGAAGAATTTCTGGAACATCTTGCTGTGAATGACACTTCAAGACGAGGAGCACCTCCTGCTGCTGCATCTTTTGTTGATAGTCTGCCTCTTATAGTAATTTCCGAGGAACATCAGAAATCTGATGGTTTGGCGTGTGCAGTCTGCAAGGATTTACTGGTGATTGGCACTGAAGCAAACCAGCTTCCCTGCCTTCATCTCTATCATCCATCATGCATATTGCCATGGTTGGGTGCCCGGAACTCTTGTCCCCTTTGTCGATATGAACTTCCTACTGATGATATAGATTATGAGCTGGGAAAGCACAATGCTAGTAGAATGATTATCACACAAATTCAGCAGCAGGATGACGGGGACGACAGTTCCTCTGTTACTACTGATGCCAGTGTTATCAATGATGCTCAAGAAACTGAGGATTCATTGCAAAATGGACTTCCTGCAAATTTGTCACACAATGATGGAAGGAGGGGAAGATGGTTCTTTCTTGCGGCTGCCCCCATTGTTGGCCTCATGGGTGTAGTCTTTGTGCTGTGGTTGGGCAACTCTCTTGCAGGAGTACGCCAGACTGGGCAGCACAACTTGTACCGTCAGCATCCTCAGCCCATTAACACTTCTGACTCAGGTTCACGCAACCAGCGGGTAAGGAGGTGGTGGTGGTTCTAGTTCATTTTTTTGTGTCGTTAGAATTGCTGTTTGCACATCAATAAGCTGTCTTCAGGGCCCGAGATGTGGAGTTTGTTTAACATCTTTTCCATTTATCTGATTTGTTGAACTACGGGCTACCATTTTCTTGGTTGTCAAGTTTTGGGGTCTGTAGATAGGTACTAGGGTAATTTGCTGGCCTAGTCTCCATAACCAGAGATGGGATGCCGCAGGAAGTATTCGGGTTAGCACTGCTTCTTCCCTTGACAGCTTTCGTAAGAGCTCTATGTATGGAAATAGTCCTTGTACAAAAGTTGATTCTGCACAGAGCAGCTTCATGTTTAGTTAGCTAAGTTTGTTTTCTTGATATTGATGCCGAATTGGTAATCCGTTAGAGCCTGTAAAGAACTGATTACGCTTGATTGATTCTGAGTTGTATTCTCTCACTTTTTGCCAGACTTTTATTGATTGGTGTTAGGAAGCTTACCTCCTTAACAAAAGGGTAGATGATCTCGTCAGTATCCTCCCTCTCGTTGTTGATCAGACTTATCTCAATTCAAGCGGTGGAATATTCACCTTTTAATTCCGTACAATTAACACGTTGACAACAAGTGGTGGAATATTTACCTTTTACTTCTGTACACAATTTGTGGATGACGAGAAAGGGGACAATCTTGGACTAGGAATCCAAGTTGACGGACTAAAAGGGGATTATGATCCTCAGCAGTTGTAGGATCTCAATCTAATGGTTGAGATTTGGACAATAATTTCATTACAAGTGGTAAATTCTTTGATAACTTGGAGCTAAAATGTTAGCCGGTGGATGGACTATAAGATTACAGTCGCCCCTCCAACTACAGAGGATCCCGGGGGACTAACAACAAAGTATCATGGATGAATGTTAATTTTAAGGTAAAATGGAAGAATAAAATGCAACTACAAACGGCCAAACAGAAGGAAAAGAAGATAACTAATGACTAAGCCGAAGCAGAAGCCAAAACAGAGCGGAGCATCATGTCCTTGAATTCGACGAAATCCACACGGCCATCATGGTTGAGATCAAACGACGAGATCATTAGCTGAATTTGACGAAGCTCTTGATTGGCTTCAGGCAAGCCCAGCTTGGAGAGCACAGTTTGGAGCTCAATGGCGGAGATGAATCCGTCTCCATCCTGATCGAACACCTTGAACGCCTCCGTCAGATCCGACTCCATCACCTTCTCCTCCTCCTCCTCCTCCTCCACCTCCACCTCCACCTCCTCCGCGACGTCGACTAACTCCTCATCATCACCGTCATCATCAGGACGTTCGTCAGCGCAGTCGACGAACGCATCGTTGAGAGATTTGTGAAGCGCCTCGAAATCCTGATACTCTAGGCCGGTGAATCCGGGCCTGATGAATGAGGCGATGATGGTTTTGAGCTCGGAATGGTCGGCTTCGAGGCCGAGAAGGAAGAGCGCCTGGCTGATCTCGTCGACGGTGATTTCGCCGTCGCCATTCTTGTCGAAGAGGTCGAATACTCGGCGTAGACGGAGCGAGTTCAGGCTAGGGCTACGAAGGCTGAAGCTCTTGGATCTCTTCCGGCTGAGACTGACGCTGAGCTTCCTCGGCTGATCTTGGTCGTCCATGGGTGATACAGCAGTAATGGTCTCCTCCACTATGATCAGGTCAGGTTCTCGCTCTCTCTCTCTCCTGAATTTCCTCTGAACCTCGATGTTGAATGTGTGATGGAAATGGAGTTCGAGGCCTCAAATATGATTGAAATCCGAACGCGTAGAAGCTAGACAAGTACGAAGAAACCCATGATCGACATCGAGATCGAGATGGAGGCAATTTCTAGTTTAATATTTTTGTGGAGGAATTATTGAAGGAAGCGAGTGGGGGGAGGATTTTTCCATTTATCTGACCACGCGGGTTTGATTTGGCGATCAAAATGCGTTCGTTCATTTCTCGGTTGAATTGCTGACCCCACCTTTCCAAGCCCCTTTTTTTCTTTTTATATTCACTTTTTTGTCTTCATATCTCATTTTCATACCTACTACAACTTCTCTTTTCTTCCCCTCCACTATTATAATAGAAAATTTTGCTTACCCCCTCTATTTAGATTTTAGTAATTCTATTAATTTTAAATAAATATTTTTAGATTCATTAAAATTTAGGTAAATAATTTTTTGAATTAAAACTGTGAGTTTCGGATAAAAATATGATATGGAATGACAAAATAATCTATTTATCCTTACCTGTATTTTTTTAAAAAAATTTCATGGTATATATGTATATTTTATTCTCTTAAAGTATTACAAAAGAAAAAAACTTAAAATGACTTGTTTTTTATTTTAAATTTTAAAATAATAATTATAGAAAAAAATTAATATGATATTTTAAAACACATATTCTTATCAATCTTTTATTTTTAAGAAAGGACGAGTTTACTAATATTTTCGAAAATACGTGAAATTTAAGTAGGAGACTTTTTAGGATAGGAAGTAACACAATATGACTTGTTTGGTAATCAGTTATTAGTTGGTTATATTTATTATTAGTTGTTAATCAATATTACTAATCATTTTCTAAAAATTATATATGTGGTAAAATTAATTAAATTTTTAAAAAGGACAAAAAGTTAAGTTTTTGAAAAAATAATCACAAACTATTCAAGTTATTTTTCTCTATAAAATAAATTATAGAGGGTTAAAGATATTACAAAAGGAGAATTAACCAAACACATTAAACCATGGTTTGATTAAGTCAAGCAGACCCCTACCCCCATTTTTTTGAAAAAAGTTTGCCTGTTTGCCATATATGGCCCATATCTATCAAAGAGGGTTAGTTTGATGTCAAACCCTCCATACTTCTACCATCTCCTCTAGAATTTAAACTTTGGTAGAAAAAAAAAAATCTTTGTTGTGCAAATGAATTGGGGTAGGTTGTGAGCCTGGATTTAAAGCCTGAGTTTAGTATTCCTATTTTTTTGGACTTTCAAGCTCAACTAAAATTATCACTGAGATTAATTCAATTAAATGACTCACGCTTACTCTTATAAAAAAGATCTATATTTGCAATTAACACGTTAAATAACTAACTAATATGTATAGTTTCTCTAGTAAGAAGAACCAGCTAATATTTGGCGAGCAACATAAATACAATTGTGTTATGTAGTGTATAACCCGACATAATTTCTAGAAGATATTTCTAATAATTGTCCAAATGTTACATAGACACACTTGGATAAATAGTAACTCAATTATTCATAGAATAAGATCACATATAATATATATTTAAATATATTTCATAAGTTGTGAATTGTGACCAGTACTATATTTAAAAAGTAGAGGGAATTAATAACTCCATCCCTCCTATGACTTGAAGACTTAAGAACGGATCAAAAGAAAGACCGAGTCAAAATTTATACTAAAAACATCCCACTAGAGGAAGAGGTAGGCCTTCATTTATTAAAAAAAAAAAAAAGGAAGAAAAAGAAAAGAGGTAGGCCTTCAAAATCACCTTCAATTTTTGTGCTTTCTCAACTACTGCTTGACAAGAAAGGGCACTATCATACCCAAAAAGTAGATGGGTAATACTTGATCTGATGCCCCTGGCCCCCTCCTCTGGACATCTTAACTCGTGAACTTTTCCAATTCCACCTCTTGACTAAAATGAAATAAATCTCACACAAGGATCACCTTTCACCTAATCAATCGCGTAATATAATTCCAAAAATGTTCATTCAAGGTGGGTGAAAAATGCCACTTATTATAGGAGAGAATGCCACCAAAGTTGTTTAAAACTTTGGTAATGCCCTTAACAATGAAATTTCTAAATATTTTGAAAAATTATTGACATTTGATTATTTCACTCAAATTTTTAAATATTTAAAAATGTCACTCTATTTAATGTATTTCATCAATCATTCCAGCCACATTTTAGCAAACCTACTCTCAATTCTCAGCATGATAGGTTCCAACCGAGGAAGGTTCACAATATTGCCTGAATTCATTTTTTAAAAAAATTTAGAGTGAGGCCACAGAGATGAAGAAGATAAGTTGCCAGATATTATATAGAAGATGCACAACTTGGAAGCTTCAGCGTTGTAACGAGTAGGTTAAACGTTAATCAATGTGGAAGCATGGCCAACAAATTTTCTATGACAACTGATTTTACATAAAGCTTGAGAAAAGTCCTGGAGATCTCAAATCACCAAGATGATGATGCATTCCACAATGAGGTTCAAATTGGATGAATCTAGCTGTTGCCAGATCCCTTGTCGTTCTCTAGAATTGGGACTTGTCGAGGCTATCGAAGTAAGGATGATCCAGAGCTGCCTTGGCTGAGATCCTTTCAGCTGGATCATATTTGAGCATTTTCTGACACATGAAAGAAATGCATTAGTCAGTCAATGTGAAATTTCAGACAGGAAATTGACATGGCAGTAAATTCAAACAGGAATATATAAAACAAGTCTCCAAACAAACATGCATCTGACTGCTGATCGTTTGTCTAATAAAACATCAATGCCTACTGTTGTTGGCCTATTTTTATCTTATGTATCAGCTACCACAGATCGAGAGAAATTTGGGGAAGTAGTCCTCTCTCAATCGCTCTCCTTCCACCAATCACCTTCTCATGGATTGGTTCATTAAAAGATCAGAAGTAACTTAGGCAACCATGGATTTTAAGAAGTTCACTCCCCTTTTGTCACTCTAACCACCATTCTGGCTCAAATCTCGAAATAGAAGTTAAGTGCTTAGAGTTTTATTTCTCCGTCTCAAATTTCAACATGAACCAAAGACAGGGCCAAGGGGACAGAGTGATAATAGAAACAGTCCCGATGCAATCTCTTGATACGGCTAGAAGCTATGTAAACAAGAAAAATGCGTAAAAAACCCAAACATGATCAAAATCGCTAACGTCATCCTCACTCCCATTTTTAACCAAGTCTTCTTGGATGACTAATATTTTCATTCAATATTCATCTTAGCCACCACAATCTCTGTCAAACTGATCCAAACTGCGTATCAGATTAGTACTCCTTCAATGATAAAAGATTTCCAGCACAACCAGGTGGCTCGAATGTGGCACGTGACCCAGCATTACAGTAAAGTTTGTTAGAGTTTTTGAGGATAGTTTTGGCGGGAATATGTTATTTGTTTTCCTTTCCTTTATTTCTGAATTGCTGCTAAAAATAGAGAAAAGAATAGTTGTAAGAAGGCACTCAGACAACTAATCACAAATATCATTTTCTTTCCAACAATCCTCTCTCATTATTCATTTGATTGGGAAAGCTGAAACATGGTTTGATAGTTATATTGCAGTGAAAAAAAAAGGGGCGGATTGGGATGAACTTATATTGAGTTTGTATTAGATTTAAGGAGGAAATAAGAAGAAAGATGGTGGAAGATTTTAATCATTTGACGTAGGTTGGAAAAGTGCATGAATACCTTGAAAATTTTGATTAAGAAAAGGACAATTTTGTTAAGGGCTCTTAAACCACATTTGAAACCATTAGTCAAAGCCTTGAATCCAACCATTCTTAGTGATGTTGTGGCATATGCTAGGCATCAAGATGAAGCTCTGGAAGCACTAAGGCAAGGTCAGTAGGCCAATAGTTCTTAAACCACATATCCTGAGCATGCCTAGATCTCCTCAGTTTGTTTCCATCCCTAGAATCAATAACATCTTGAGGAGCTTAAATAACACTTGTTCATCCACCGTGCTCCGTCTTCTGTTGGAAGCATCACCACAGCCAGCAACCACCTTCTCAGCTCCGCACTTTAAAAGCAAAGTTCTCCCAACATGTACGCTTATGGGGATTTAAAACACTTTGTTGGTCCGTGCACGCACGCATGTGTGTGTGCGCATGTGCACTGCACGCGCGCGCGTGTGTCTAGAGGGGTTGGATCCAAACTTGCATCACCATAGTATCTATTTCGGTGGATGTGTACGGACCCCCACCGGCACCATTTGCAATGAAAAGAGGCCTTTAACAAGGGGCTCTGCTCTCCCCATTCTCTTTGTATTGATGGATCGGGTTTTGAGCAAACTTTTACACAAAGCGAGCTCTAATGGCCTCATGAAAGATCTTTTTGTGAGGAATGATGATTTGCACGTATCTCATCTCCCAATTTGGTGATGACACCTTAATCCGGGATTTTGTGGGGAATGACGTCCTCTTCAAAGCTGACTTGGGATACCTCAGCAAGTTGTCTAAGCGCTAAAAGTTAATTATCAAAAAGTTGGGATTTTTGTATTGGGAGTGAATAACAAATGGAGGCAAGAAGCCATTAACATACTCAAATTTTCTCAACTAGAATATGATTTTATAGACGATTCAGCAAAACTTGGCTTCTTGGAAAGCAAAAACACTATCACCGGATTCTATGACGTCCGAACTAAAAGAAATATTAAGGAAAAACATTTGATTTACTCAATAAGTAAACTTAATTCATAGTTAGTTATAAAAAAATTCATATATTGTGCTACTTAATATACATATATAGGTACATGTTTTCTAGTTGACGGACCAATTTAGTTGGAAATGATACAAAGAGTGAGATTAGTAAAATATTTATTGGACCTATAAATATGTTTGAAATAAATAAGAAGGGATTATTGATCTTAAAATAAGCACCAGTACATTTGACCACATCACAATGATAATCCTAAGGTCTAAACATCTAAAAACCTCAATACTTAGGCCAAACAAACGTCTCATTGCTTGCACCATTTTTCTTTACTACTACTACAACCTACATCTCTAGCCTCCTAGCTCAAAGTCTCTATGTCTCACAATCATTACACCCACTCTAAATCTGGTACATAAACCAAATGTGAGGCTTACATCGGATATCCTGGCTTATTTTCTTTGGAAAGAAAAATTCAGCAGCTCCAAATAGAGAGAGGAAAGCAAAAGAGACATTAAGCTTTAACCTCCCTTATTCTAAACTTCAACCTCCATTGTTAAGCACCTTCACTAAGGAAGTAATATACGAGTGCTTAACAATTTTCTTTGAGCATACATACGAAATTTATTTTGGTTATAAAGTAATATACGGTGGGGAGAAGGAAACCCACATTAATGAAGATGATTAGAGCTAAGTTCTTGTTGGTTGTGTTCTTGAACCTTCCTTCTACTTTTCTACCTTTGTTCTTGACTCTATCCTTAGTAAAGGTGCTTAACAATAGAGGTTGAAGTTTAGAATTAAAAAGGTTAAAGCTTGATATCTCCTTTGCTTTCCGTCTCTCTTGCTCTCTCTCCTTCTCTCTCTATTAGGAGCTGTTGGATTTTTCTTTCAAGAGAAAATGAGCCAAGATCCCGATTTAAGCCTCACATTTGGTTTATGTACCAGATTTGGAGTAGATGTAATGATTGTGAGGCATGAAGACTTGGAGCTAACAGGCTAGAGATATAGGTTGTAATGGTAACAAAGAAAAATGGAGCAACCAGATCGGACTTTTTTAGATGTGGTCAAATGGTGCTTATTTTAAGATCAATAATCCCCTTCTTATTTATTCCAAACATACTTGTACATCCAATAAATATTTTACTAAACTCACTCTTTATATCACTCCCAACTAAATTGGTACATCAAGTAGAAAACATGTACCAGATTTACATTTGGTTTATCTACCAGCTTTGGAGTAGATGTAATGATTGTGAGGCATGGAGACTTGGAGCTAACAGACTAGAGATATAGATTGCAATGGTAGCAAAGAAAAATGGAGCAAGCAGTCAAATGGTATATACAATAAATGGTGCTTATTTTAAGATCAATAATCCCCTTCTTATTATTCCAAACATACTTGTACATCCAGTAAATGTTTTACTAAACTCACTCTTTCTATCATTTCCAACTAAATTGGTACATCAACTAGAAAACATGTACCTAAATATATATGTACATTAAGTAGCACAAGTATAAGAATTCTTTTATAACCAATTATGAATTAAGTTACTTATTGAATAAATCACATATATTAATCTAATATTTTTGCTTACTATTTCTTTTAATTCGGATGTCGCTTGTACAAAGCAAGGCAAGTCCTCAACAAGTTACCTTTAATATTATTTGTCCTTGTTCAAGATGCCAAAGCTAGTGGCAAACTAAAGCACACAAATCCATCAAAGGTTTCTTTGGGTGGGAGACAAAAGAATGCTTCCCTTTTGTTTATATTGTGGTGGCAGTTTTCAAAGGAGAACCACGCTCTATGGCTAAAAGTAGTCAACTCAATTCATAATGAAAATTGTAATTTCTCCTTGCCATGAAGAATTACCCCCAAAATAAGCGAGCAGATTTTTGGGGATGGAAGTGTCTATAGATGAGCAGGTTTTCTTCAAACAACTAAAGATTGAAAGTAGGAATGGTGTTACAACTTAGTTTTAGGCGGATAACGGGATCGAAGATGCACCACTCAAAATCCTCTTCCCAAGTCTATACGAGATGTAAATCTAGAAAGACGAAAATGTGATGGGTTTTAGGTTGGAAAAATTACTTCAATAAGACCCAACAACTTGCTTTTTAGATCTATAGCACGCTCAACGAACTAAAATCCCAAGTCTCGACAAAGAAGATTCATTCGTATTGAACCTAGATCGAAAGGAGGATCTTGTGTTGGGGAAGCACCATCCCAAAAGTGTATTGTTAGGAATCTTACAAGGCCAACAAATATTATGTGATTTCAGAGGTCTCTACACATAATCAATTGACCATGTTACGTTACATTGCCAAAATGCATAGAGGGTATGGTGCACAATGGGGCAAGCTTGGAGATTTCAAATTGTAACTCCAAGAACATTGAGACGTATGTTTGACATATGGATGGGTATGCAAATCAATGGCAAGTTTATGAGGAAACCGAGGACTATTGTTTTCTTTGATGTACTATAGTAACTTGGGAAAGCCAGAACAGTCAAATTTTTATATGATTTAACCCTTTCAACTGGAGCAAGTTTTATTTCTAGTTAAATTCAAAGTAGGTTGTTGGATTCATTAATGGAAGGATAACTTCCTATATAACCCAACTAAGGCCGTTCGTTTTTTGATAGCCTCCATATATTAAGTTAGTAATGTCTCGTTTTTGTCCACTTCTTGTCGGGGTTATATATAGGAAGAGCTTTATTATTTGTACAAAAATCTTGATGATTGAAAAACAAAAAATAACCCCTTCCGCATCCAGTTAAAAAAACATTATTATGGATTTTTATTCATTATTAGGTAGTTGAAATATCACTTGTATGCACCTGTGTTGGATCTAGAACTAGACGTGATTGTGTGTATATATGAAGACTAGTAAACACCCCATCCCATTTCCCCTGAAAAAAAAAATAAAAAAATCAATCACTACCAAGAGAAGCAAAAGGAAGGTTGCTTTCACAAAAGAGATTCCTCCTTTGCTGTTTTCTGTTAACAGGTAAAACAACACAATAGAGTTACCTTGATTGCATTTGGGCTTTAGCACTAGAGGAAAAAAATTCATCATCATAAAACAGCAAACGTGAAATGGTACCTCGACTAATGGTCACGCATTAAAAACCCAAAGGGAAACAAAAAATTTGAAATGGAAAATAGTATGAGGAACTCACAGATAAAAGGTCCACTCCATCAGGTCCCAATGATGGAACTGCACGCGCAAGATTCTGAGATTCCCACTGTGGATATACATGCCAGTCACGTAAAGCAGTTACTCCAGGCCATTGCTCTTCAGTTGGTGTTCCCAACAACCTTACGTGATTAAGATAAACAGAATTGAACTTTGTATAATCTGGTCACTAAAATTGTGCTGAATGTTGTATAAAACCAAACAGAAAGTGAAAGAAACAAAAACAAAAGTTGTGACAACCAACAATCTTCGCTCACCATCATTGCCTAACTGGTTGTTCACTAATTGCAAGACTGTCATCACAGACTTAAATAAACAACAATAGATCACCAACTAGTACCATCAATGCCAGATGTATACGATACAGGCATAACACAGGCATAGCAACAATTTGCTATTCTCATCAATTCATGCATTCTTTCTTAAGTTAGGGGAATTTCAAGACCAGATGTGCTGGAAATGGTGTCCAATGTGAAAGAATTGGAAATACTAAAATAAGACTGAACCAATCAGGGATAATATGATAGTTGAATGATGCAAAGAGTCACCAGAAAGTTAGTTTGTGATGGCATAGTTATGTGACTTTCCATTTCTACATAATTCAGTATGTTTGAAATGGCATTAGCATTAGTACCTAAAGATATGAAGCAGCTGTTGAAATTCTGAGTCTCCAGGGAACAAAGCTTGTCTTCTTACCATTTCAGCTGCAAAGGGTAAAAAAATTACAGCCAGTTAGATTATTCCATCACTATAATGACACAAAAACTCTCATGGAAAATGAACAATGGAAAAAGTAGCACAGCCACAGAGAAGCCAGACTGGCCTTTGCATAAACAGTGGACATCTTGTGGGTTACTGCCACTAGCATAGAATACTTCATGCATTGATAACCTATTTGCATATTCATTTGCTGAATTTCAGAATCCAACTCTTTATTTGAATGTAATATGAACATCTACCTGTCACAGGGAATTTTGAGAATCTTCTCTCAAGTTTCATATATAACAAGGGTGTAACTTTTCTGAAAGACAAAAACGATTACAAATGAGAGTATTACATAGACTTATACTCTAAGCCTTACAATATCATAGACTTATACTCTAAGCCTTACAATATCCTATATTCCTTTTCATATTGAACAAGAATTGACATAAATTTTCCATACAAATAATCCTCATCAGAAAAAAAAATCTATACAAATAATAATCTGCATTTGATTACAGTTGGTTACATAGGCACATGCTATTTCTTAATTTTAGATGTCCAATAACTGGAACATGTGAGACATATGTCCTTTCTTGGACACACAGCAAATAGGAGGTTAAACGGTATTTATCAGTCCAAAGCCTGAAAATAGTGCAAGCTTTTGCTAATGTTCTAATGGTTTAAACAGCAATGGTCCAGAAATAACGAACAGGAGAAGGGAAAATGAAAGGGGAGAGAGAGAGAGATACCAAATATGCATCCGACAGACCATATGTCAACGCCTGTAGAGTAGTGAGTGGAACCGAGCAAGACCTCAGGAGCTCGGTACCAGAGAGTTACAATCTGCCAGCAAAATAGCAACCGAATGAGCGATTGATCACTAAAAAGTGTATACAACAAACTTGAATGAAGGCTAATCAGAACATCATAATCCAGAAAGGATCATACCTCGTGGGTATAACTCTTAAGAGGGACAGAGAAAGTCCTGCCAAGACCCAGATCAGCAATCTTAAGAATACCCTTCTCTTTATCAACCAACAGATTCTGAGGCTTTAGATCCCTATTTCCCAAAATCAACCAAATCAATCAAAACACCAAACGATCAAAATCAGAACAATGAACAGAGAACTAAGAGAGAGAAAATCCACCTGTGCAGAACACCATGACTATGGCAATGCGCGACGCCCTTAAGAAGCTGAAAGAGGAAGCTCTGAACCTGAGAATGAGGAAGAGGGCGAGGGTTGGGACCTTTGCGATGGACATCGATGAACTTCTTGAGATCAGTGTCGAGATACTCAAACACAAGGTACAACAGGGGTTTGCCATTCTTGTCCACGTGTTCGACATTGAGAAGACGAACAACGTAGAGTGATTGCGACAACATTTGCAGCAAAGAAACCTCTCTGAGCGCAGTTGGGGGCACTCCTTCCTCGTCCATCTCGAGCCGCGTCTTCTTCAACGCCACGAGCTGCCCAGTCCCCTTCTCCTTCGCCTTGTACACCTTCCCGTAAGTTCCTTCCCCTACCTTCTCCAATTTGTCGTACTTCTCCATCGAAAATTCTGAGTTTGATCTGCAAATTCGACGAACTGCAAGTGCAAACCCTAGGAGAGAGAGAGAATAAGAAAGAGAGAGATTGGGAAGGTACTGTTAGTAAGAGAAAGTGGAGAGAGGAAGAGCGTCTTTTATTTTGAGTTCAAATCTGATTTTGAATTTCTCCCTCCCACTCCCGGGCCTACAAACGGTGTTATATTCTTTTTGTTTTGTTTTTTTTTTAAGTAACCTCAAAATGATGACATTTTAATTTTATGACCGTTGAGTTCAGGGATTCGATCTCGTTCATGGATTAATTAGTGCGGCCCGTTTCGTTCGTGGATAAACAAGGTCGTCGGATCAAGTTTCTGTACTTCGCTCCCATCTCAGATCATTACGAGCAATTATAATGTAAGATTTTGTAATTCAATTTTATTTATATGATTCAATTTTTTTTCTATTTTTGTCGATGTTTTTATATTTAAAAAATAAATTAAATATATATATTTATAAATTTATAATAATATTTTATTTGACAATTCAAGTTGATCATCTAATCGATTAAGTCTTAGAAAATCAGCTTGTGAGATTACGTGGATGAGGTAGGCCTCATGTATATTTCAATTTTTTATATCATAGATGCAGATAGCTAAACATAGCCTCTTCCCAAGAGTACCCTTCAAAAAATCAATTATGACTATAACTCTTTGAGGATGTCATATTTGGATCCGAATTTTAAAAAAAGGAAAATATCAGTCAGACAAATTAACAAAAGAATATTCAGTTAAATTTGTGATTATAAAGTTTGCATTTTGATTGGATCAAAAGATATTAGAAAAGGATCGAAAAATTAGATTAAAATGTATATAGTACCATTTTGAGATTTGTTTTTCCATAACATCTTAAATGCTCGTGTGAGTATCCGTTTCTCACCATATGTCACAAGATGGTTGGACGAACGGAAAAATAGAAGGGAATTTTGTTACAAATTCTGAAATGCTCACGGGAGCATATACTCCCAAGAGAGAGAAGGAAGATTAGGCCCTCAAAATCCCTCGTATTTCGCCGTTCGTCTAATCATCTCGTGACATATAGCGAATGCAGTATACTTCCGAGAGTATTTAAGATGTTCTGGGATTCTCGTGAGCCTAATATTTCTTTTTCTCTCTTAGGAATATATACTCTTGGGAGCATTTCAGAATTTGTATATTTTTTCCTGGTGATTTTCAAGCGGGAATGTATAAAGCAGTCATATACTTACTACACTAATCATACACTTTCATTTCTGCATTAAGCAGTCATATACCTGAAATCCTATAATTAGTTTCTTTCAGTACCATGCTATCCAATTTATATAGAGACCTAGTGATATTTTCATAATTATGCAATAATACTATACTATTCAATTTTTTCAGGTGCCTTTTAAACTTTAAGTGCGAAATACACCGAAAACCTGATTTAATATCAATACCGTTCTATATTATACTATTCAATTTGAGCCAGATATATGTTATACTCTCTAATTTCAGATTTAATATCAAGACTTGCAATTTGGGATTCAGATTATATTGTTACATTGGGTTAGACTTTCCAACTCTAATCAGGACGTGTTTTTAATTGAAAAAAGCAAGTCTTAATTTGATTCAATTGCCTCCTTGTTAATTGTCTTTTACACAACAGACAGCCCAGCCCCTCTCATGCGCGGATAAGGTGTTGATTATTGAGACATTGTTTTCATCGCAAGACATTTTCAAGTTGGTAGACAGCAAACGACACTCAAAACAACATCAAGGCAAAAACATCTAAACTCATATAAATTCCAAAGTGCAACTCGTATAACATTCCAGAATAATCCTGACTGAGTACAGAATCATCAACATTCGTTGTTATTCCAAGTTTGAATAATCCTTGCAACCAAAGACAATTTTCTCTGCTAATAGAAGCAAAGAAAAAATTATTATTTCTTTCAGGTCCAAAAACACAAGAAAAGAAAACAAAGACCCCCAAAAAAACCCAGAAAAGAAAGAAAGAAAGAAAGAAAACAAAACATACGGCTCGAACATGGAATCAACCACTATCAGATCACTGAATGCAATCGCAAAGCAATCTCGAAATTCTGAACCCTAAACACGTCCCAAAGCAATAAGCATTTATCTTTGTGGAGGATCAACAGTCCGAACATTCGCACTAGCCATTCCTTCTATTCTGTCTTTGGTTATCTCCACAAAATGCCCCACCATTTCATGAAATTGTTTAAGACCAGACAATGGAAGAATGATGGATGAACGATCGGAGCCAGCAACCTGCATTTTGAAGCCCAATTCACAAGGTTCAACACAAGCATAATGCAAGCCCGGCCGAAAGAGGGGAAGAAAGAAGGTAGTACCTCAGAGATTCTCAAAAAATGGCCCCTGTTGTTGCTGCCAAGGTCAAAGAAAAACCTCTTTTGGTCAACTCTGATAACTTTGGAAGCTCCCACATTGCCACTAATTTCATCCTGAGCTGGCAGCTCAGCCGACCGGTCTACTGCTATTTCAGATGAAGGGGCAGACTGAGTGCTGTGACCAGCAATAAAGCCAGCGCCAACATCATCCGAGAGCCCAACAATACGTTCTGAGGCTTCAGAAGTTTGCTGTTAGCATGTGTAGAAAGCAGAATTAGGCAACAAAAATGACTTTTTCTGAAGAGGACAAAGTGATTCATCAAAAGGAAACCTGGTTGGACATGATGAAAATCCTTAACGCTTCATTAATCTCTGCCAAAATGTTACGAAAAGCAGCCCATCCTTCATCTCGGGTGCTTCCTGCAGGAATGATGATAGTGCTGCGATTTCTACTCATGGAGGCCTCAGACACCTGGAGCATTTATCATTACAACCAAAATATAATGAAGCACAATCGATCAACGGAAATCCAAAACGTTTATTGAACTTCAATGTACCGAAGAACCATTTACTTCATGCAATGTTTTTGCTCATCACTCTACCTTAGAAAATACCTGTTGAGGATATATACTCCCAGGCCCTGTTGAGGATATATACTATTTTGCGATCATGAATAAACAAAAAATACATATACTATAACAACGTTAATGATCAAGGGGGAAGGGGATAGGCAACGAACAAGCTTACCTTCAAAAGCGCCCCTTCGATTCTCACCAACATCGAAGTAAAACACCTATTAAAGAAAAGCAAAAAGAAAGTATTAGTGTTTATTAAAAAAAAAAGAAAAAGCTCCCGAGCAACCTCCGCTGCTCCCCACAACATAACCCACCCAACAAAAATAAACAACAATACGGAGAATAGAGAAGAGAGGAGAAAACTACCTTCGCATCAAGCTGCAATTCTTTGCTAAAAAATCCTGTTCATCAGAATTAACATAGTAATTAAAGAGATCTAAAAACCACGATATCCCATTAGAGGGGACAATGATGGTTGATCGAGTGGCAGATGTCTTCTCAGAAATCTTGAGGTATCGACCCCTAGGGTTCTCCTTGAGATCAAAGTAGAATAGCTTGTGCTCCACCTGAAGTGTCTTGCAAAGCAATTCCACATCATTCCCACCTGAATTACTCTCCATCCTGAAATACATATTAAAAGTAACTTATCATTCTCAAACATTGATAATTCAAAATGCAGAGCCTTGCTAGGTTCATAACTCATAGCTCGTCTACATGCTTACTATCATTATGTGCACAATGGGTGGAAGGCACTGGTCAGAATTCTACTGGACCAAATAGTACAGATGGTGTAGAACATTGGAGATGCATCACAAAAGGGTGGAAATGGTTTCCTGACTGTGTTTCTTATGAGAAATGCACTTGTATCCTCAATCTACTTTCGGTGTATAAATGTTATAATGATATTTACATGAGAGACCTTTTCCTTCTGTTTATGCACCTACAGTGAATAAAAATGCAAGAATTTTTTTCATTTCTGACTATAAAACATGCACTCGTGGCTAAGCTTTCGGTCTCCTACAAGGTTAATTTGTGTCTTTGAGAATAAATGTATTAACCAACATCTGATGACTTGGGACATCTCTCTTTGGAAGATAAGTTTTAGGGAAAAAATCATTATGGTTATCGCTCACATGATTTTTTGCATTTTTGGGATAAAAAGCAATCCAAATGCTTTTGATTAATAACACTTCAGATAGGAAAATTAATAAGTGATACAGACTGTTTTGGGCAAGGACCACTACACTTCTTTGTTAAAACGAAGCTGATTTTGTTAACTGTCTATTTCAAAGATCTAATCTGAGTTTCAGGATGTGTGCTTAGAATCAAAATTTTCAGGTTGATTTACAAAAATGAATTTCCTTATCAAAAAGAAAGTATCATAAGGTAAACAGCTTAAACGAAGTCCATGGATAATATTATATTAATTGCATACTTAAGACTTTGTACAGGGAAGCAATGTTAAAGAAGAAAGTGACATAGGCAAGCTCAAAATGATCAGTCCATCATGGTTCCCCCTCCACCTTTGGGGCTTTGAAATGGAAATAAAGAGGATATATCCACACCGAATCTATATTACATGAATCGCATATAAAATGGTTCAAAAACCAGGTCAAAACTCCATCAAATCTATAAAAAAAATTAAAAAAAAAAAAAAAACTATTATTCATAGAACTAACAAAGTCACTTTCCTTGCAAAAATAAAAACATAATGTTATAACACAAAAGCTGTTAAAAACCTACCTTAATCATTAGCAAGTGGCCAAGAATACTGAGCTTAATGTTTATGAAAGACTTAAAAGTCAAGCATAATCTTACTTTCTATTCTCTAAAACAAAGAGTACCTAATAACAGTTCAATCAGTCAATTGGCATTGCTCCACCTTCTACACATTTTTTCCTAATGAAGTGGGCCATTTCCTTTTTCTCCCTTTTTTTCTTTTTTTGGGGTTTTTCTTGGGGGGGATGTTAAGTTCTACAGATTAACTTAAAAGACAGATAAAAGACTGCCTGATCACGTCACTTGCTTCACATAACAGGTTTCGTATTTAGAATTCTGGACTGAAACAGAGATGGAGTGCAGCTTAGTTGTGTGCTTTTTAACCATGCTGCAAAATTTAGTCATTCTACTCTTGTCAGTTGCCCCTTCTCTGCTAATAAGTACATCATCCTGTGGAGGCGGCTGAGAGTTTTCACAAGACCTTGGTCTCCCGTTAAGAATTAAATTAAAATGGTTTCAGAGAAAGATTAGGGATTTAGGATCCTTTAAGGCTTCCTTCAGCCCTACTGTTTACAAATTGTGGGAGAAGAGAAGTGTGAGGATTTTTCAAAACAAAAGCCTCTCAGCACTGTGGCCAGAGCCGCGCAGTTCAGTATGTGTCAACTTGACTAATGTGATGAAGTCATTACTTGCTCCTACGACAATAATAACCACCGAACAAATTTCTACTTCCCTCACTTTCCTTCAGTCAACAGACAGTAATCCCCAATCCTTCTCCTTCTATCTTTTGCTCCTTAATACCCAGAAGAACAAAATCATAAAATTACCATTATGGCCTTACATTAATATCCACCAGAAATCACCTTAATTGCCTTTCTACAGCCGTGATACTCTTAACAAGTGCAGTGAATAGAACCAATGCACCAAGTTTACCCGCACAACCCTCCATGGTCTTGACTTCAGTAAATTGGCCATAATTTTAGCCCTTCTTGTATCTAATTCCTTCACAAAAAGTCAAATGCGGCACCACCTAGTGGCTGATTTCCCTTTTTTTTTTTTTTGGGGGGGTCACACACAGCATAATGGAAGGAAAGACCAGATCCAAGCAGAACTGCATCCAGTGCTGGACAGGCAACCAGACGGCCAGCATGCCCTGCATGGATGTCCAGAGGAGAGGAAAAGGGAGAGATATGAAACCTGGCAAGTTTTGAGGTACAGATGACATTCAATCCCCAGACAATTGTGATTTCCCTTTTATATCTCATGGAATTGGTTCTTAATTTACTGATTAACAAAAAAAATAACAATATATAAGAGTACATCCCACCTAAGCCAAATAAGGACCCAAATTCAAACTAGAGCCAAACCAGAAGTCCAAATCAATCAAGCAGCCCCAGAGGCCTCAATCCTTGATCAAGTTCACACTAGTGCACATGACTCCCAAAGAAATAGTAAAAGCAGCAAAAGATTTGATGGTTTCAAAGACATGTCTAACAAAATTGCTACTCCCTCCATTTCAAAATACATGTCACTTTAACTAACTTCATAATACTTGTCACCTTATAATTTCAATGACATTTTAATTATTAGTTTACCAACTTTGCTTTGTTTCTTTTCTTTTTCATTGATTTTTTCATTTCCAATAAGATATAGGGGAAACTTAGCCTTTTAACATAAAATTTGTCATGAATTTTGTGTTTTCTTTGTATTCCCGCATAACCTTAAAACGACATGTATTTTGAAATGGAGGGAGTATTATCTACGCTTTCCAACCTTCGAGGGAAACAAAGCACACACATATGTCCATGTTGTTCCAACATTATAATCAAACAAGCTCACGATTGATTTATCCATGAGAGGCCCCAAGTCTTGAAGCACCTAGCCTCAGTATTTTTCTCACCTTCATAGTTCACTTTTGTCCTTGAAGGTCTAGATAATTCCCAAATCCCCCACGTTTCATTCCAAAAAAATTTTACATATCTTTCTCACAATTTCCACGCATTCAACTTCATTTTCTCACATTCATCCTGTTTAAGCCAGTAATTCTAAACTAAAAACTTGAAACACTAAACCTTAGTAGTACTTTACTCCAATACCAACTTAATCTCTTATGCTCCTTTTTTTCTAAAAACAATCCTCGTTTCCCAAGTCGATAGATGGAGTTTGAATCTTCCAAGATCCAATCTCTACCATGTCCACAAGTGCCCATGTTTGAATTGCTTTGTTGCTCGCCAATAATCCAACACTACATGCTTGAACTAGGAGCATAAACGAGCTGAGACCTATGTAACCAAGTCAAGCCAGAACCTGAGAGGCTAGGTCGAACTAAGCCCGAGCCAAGCCCAAACTTTCACAATCGATTTTTCTTTTTATTATATAATTCACATCTTTACGCAACTTTTACTTGAAAATTGTTGAAGAATTCTAACTATAAACACTACTTGTATCCAAAAGAATAATTATCAAATATATGCTTTAATATTGAACATGGACATTCAAACTAATAAAATTACAAGCATTCTCATGGAACATGGGCTATTTCCCATCCAAAATACCTAAACAAGCTCAACCAAGTCAAATGTTGCCAAGCTTGGTCTCGGCTCAATAGGCATCCGAGCCGAGTCGAATATTGGTCAAACCTTGCTCAAGCTAACTTGACTCTTTTACAAGCCTACTTGAAGTCTCGAACCTGGTTATTCTTCATAAATCATGCTTAGGACAGCTAATAGTTGGTCTCATTCAATACATAAAACGTAATAGTTGTTTAAAAGTTAAAGCTCATAAGCTAAAGAGTTACAATTGGTTTCATCCCACACTATCATGTAAGTAATCTTTAGTGTGCATGCAATTCAATCCCCACCATAATGGTTTTGTATCAGTATTTCAAATTGATTACCTAAAGCTTGTTGTACACTTAATAGTATTTATCAATCCTGATTGGAATAAGGAAGAAATAGCTCGAAATTCGCATAAAATTAATTATTAGGTGAGACCATCTCACATAAAAGATATGATGAGATGGAACCTAAAAGGATGAAATTTTAGAGGTCTTAGGTGACTTTTTATATTAGGATTACCAATAACTCATTTAATAACTTTAACAAAAGTAATCCTTAAATAAGTTATTAATCACCCTACACATTATTCAAAATTTCCCAAAACATTCTAACTATAGCTCTTAGGTGAGATGGTCTCACGTAATACTTTATGTACATATAATCATCTCTTCAATTATCCCTTTTGATCTATTAGCAAAATTTGGATATTTTGTTAAAAGTTACTTTCCTAGAGCCTTTTTCCCAAATCATCTCAAAAACCAGCAAATATCATTATAATATCGCACTCTCATGAATAGTAAAATGTTTTCTTTCTTGTCATGCAAGCAAATCATTTACTTGGACAATGCCTTATATGAAAAGTGAAGCATATATGAGTTTGGGTCATTTATTCTCGTCTCATTTCAATAGGACTACTCGAAAACATCGGAAAGCAAAGGAAGCAAAAAGGAGCAGAAGAGAGGAAAGAAAAAAGGTCCGCTTTTGTCTAGAGGCATTCCAAGTTTAGGCTCACATAATCCAAGGACGAACATGAAAACCAAGCTAAAGTTACCTGCTTTCAAAGAAAATGGAAATCCATCAGAAAGAAAAAAGTCAGGCATAGCTGGTGATTTCCTAATTTTTGGCTTTTCACCTAAATGATGCAGGAGAAAGACTATTGAAATCTTACAGTTATTACACAGTGTGAAAAGGAAATTCAAAGGGAACAAGCTCCACATCAAACGCTAGTTGCAGCAACAACAGTTCATAACTAGTATGAGCCCCTCCTCACCCCTCATAGGGAATTGTAATTAATCTAACTATTCGGATGGCAATCTAAATTGAATTAGTTAGAAAATCAAGTTTCAGACTTGGGACCATATTCATGATCCAGGACTAGCAATGGGTTCAATTAGGAACAGGTCCACCACCCGCATCGTTTCCCCGCTCCAGCTGTCACCCAAAAATGCCCAATCCATGCACGATCCCATATTCACTGTTCACTCAATTGGATCCGGTGGTTAACGGGTCATTAGGGATCAAAGACTGCTACTCCATCTCCAACAAGTTACCATCTTCTTTCAGCAATTCCTCAAAACGTTTATCCAAAAATTCAGCATTCATAATATATGGGGACAAAAAAAAAGAAAAAGAAAGAGAAAAACGCATCCAACAACAGTGAGCCCTAAACGTAACTGCAAAGAGCCAACAAATTCAATCAAACTGAAAATTCGAATTCCGTAGCAAATCCTCCTCAGAAGTAAGACAATTAATAGCTCAGCAGCTCATAACAGAGAGAGAAACTACCAATTCGGAATCTGAGATGCACTTTCTCGAAAATGCATCATCAAATACACAACGGCATCGGAGTTTCCGACGAAGGTAGGGGAAAAGAATCAAAACAAAAAAATATAAAAATCATAGTAGCGAGGCAACGACGAGAAGCTTACAGAGAGATTGATGCTAGCGTCGACGCGAAGAGGAGAGAAAGAGGTACTCGACGGTGAAGATATAGTGGTGGCCAGGCGGCGGAAGCGCCGGCGATGAGAGAGAGGACTGAGTGGCCGGAAACAACCAGCGCCGGAGAAGAAAGTCGCCGGCGGGGCACCTTGACGGGCCCGGCGGGGGAGGGAGAGAGAGCGCGTGAGTTTTGGCGGCGGGGGAGAGAGAGAGAGAGAGACCGAATGAGTGACGGGGAGCGGAAGGGAAAAAAGGTTATTAGGTAAATGCAGCTATTGGTCCATACATACACTTACACATACACTGTATTCATTTTACGTTACTCTTTAACAAACACAAATTTACCTTTCATTCTGAAAAGCACACAAATTCGCCATTTTTTTTAACGTACATAAATACAATCACAAAACTAACAAAGTATTAATTAACGTGGTAACAATTTTATTTTTATAAGAAAAAGAACACACATTTAAATCTTTAAAAGTGTTCTGCACAAAAAAAAAAAAATCTTTAAAAGTGTACTTATTTAGAAGACTTTTACCTTGAACATTCGTAACTCGAAAAAATTACATCTTTTTCAAATAAAAAATACAACCACAAATTTCTCACAAATTTTTTAAAGAAAAATTAAGAGGATATGAATATTATTTAATGCAATAATTTTAATTTTTATTTATTTGTTTGTGCACTAGAGCTCACTAAAACAATTTCACATTGCTTTAAATCACGAATCACATGGGATTAGTATACATTCAATAAGTCTTCATTTAATACAATAATTTTAATTTTACAGTATCGGAATTTAATACTTACACCATAATTTAGACCTATGGACCAGGTGATATAACACGATTTAGAAGAAAAAATCTAATCTTTTAAGGAGATTATCAAAAGTGGGGGTATTTATTGAGATGATTTTACTTTTAAGGCTCATAGCTTAAAAGTTATTACACCTATGGTCAAATCAAAAAATAAAAAAAAAATATGTTTAAATTTAATAAAGTGACCAAAATAACAATTTTCGAGTAAGTCCCATTTTTCAAAATATGAGAATATCTTGATATAAATAGTTTTAACTTTACAAATATTTCAACAAGTAAAGAGATCACAGTAGAATTTAATAATGCTTAAAAACATAAAGATATGATAAGTTTATTTATATAAAAATATAATTTTTTTGATGAAAAAATAGATAAAATTTTATTAAATGAACAGATTATGTATGGAAAAGCATTGGCATTAGAGGAACAAAAAGAAACTTTTTCAAATAATTTTGGGGGTATTTACAAAGTAACTTTTTTAATAATTTGGGGGCATTCTTCAAAAAAATTATAAATTACAGAGTGAAAAAGAGTATATATAAAAATGAAAGGATCCGTTATAAAGGGGAAAAAAGGCGAAGATTTTGTAACCTTACACAAATTTTGATGGGATAATAGTGGTGGCTCAGATCATACATAAAGTAAGATTTGTTTTCTTTCATGTAAGATGTAATCCATATTTTACTCCCTTTTGATATGGACTTTTCATCTTTTAGGGTCAAGTTGGTTACTGGGACCTACCTAAAAAATTTGTTAAGTTGGGTGGGCCATGACGAGGGAAAAAAAAAGGAAAAGAAAAGGTCCATCCTAAATCTCAAAATTTAAAATGTTGAATTCAATCCAATCTGCTTGTGAATTGTTCTTTCTTTTTTTTTTTTTTTAATAAAAAAAATGATGTAGCATGTTGTCATCAAGAGCATTTGCTTAGCTGTGATCTCGTAATTTAATTTCGTCATTGCGGGTATGTTTATGTGACTATAACTATGGGCGTCAACTTTGTAAGTATATAATCATATTAAGTTGAGTGCAAGAATATACATAAATTTAGCTCCTTCCATATAAGTTATACTCGGGTTTAGTTTAAAATTTAGTAGAATATAAGACGTTTTTATTAAGTTTGAATTCGGATACATATTGTTGTATTCAGTATTTTTTATCTAATACCCTTGTCTTTTCGTTTTTTTTTCTAGAAAAAGTTTCAAATTTCACAAAATGAAAATATAAAATTGAGATTGGGAGATGTATACTCAAATATGTTTGAATATGATAAAAAAAAAAGAGAAAGTCATGCCTGAGTCATTTGAAACGTTTTGTCGAATTAAAAGTATAATAAAATAAGACGAGAGACCTTAGGAAAGTGATTTTCAATACTTTTAGAAGTAGAAGTTTTGGATGTAAATTAGTTTAGGAAACATGACTTTGTCGAATTGAGTTAAACCTCTCTGAACTTGTTTACATCCAATTAAACTATTTTAACTATTTGAAACTATTGAAATAAATTTATTTAATCTTATTTTTATAGAACCGAACTTTTCAGAATTTGTCTATTTTCAGTTTACTTGAAAAGAACTTATCTGAAGTTTCTATAAAACAGTAGGTTGAAAAGAACAGACGGAAAGAAAGAGAAGCACAATAGTGCACACCTTGGCAAGTATTGATTGGCTCAGCCAGAAATCTTGAGCTCAAGATAGACATATTAGATAGGATAAGGTGAAAAAACAACCCCACACTTGTGAACAAGAGAAAGCCATAGCATAGCAAAGCAGCCACCCCATCTGCACAGCCTGAGACTTACCCAGCAGTAATGGCTGCCATTCTCTCTCCATCTGCACTCCTCTCCACTTCTGCTTCCACCTCAACAACCCCTTCTAAACCACCCCAAACCCCACCCTTAACCAAGCCAACCCACCTGGCCATTCTTCCCTCCAAGCCAACCCTAACCAACTTAACCTCCAGTCTAACTGCCGTGGCGGCTGCAGCCATAGTCCTGTCATCCGCCCCCACACCGGTTTTCGCAGATTCCTCCGCTAAATACAACATTTACTATGGCACTGCGGCGAGTGCTGCCAATTATGGTGGATATGGTGGCAATTCCAGCAAGAAAGACTCAGCAGAGTACATATATGATGTTCCTGATGGTTGGAAGGAGAGGCTAGTTTCAAAAGTTGAGAAGGGTACCAATGGAACAGACAGTGAGTTTTATAACCCCAAGAAGAAAACAGAGAAAGAGTACCTCACTTATCTTGCTGGGATCAGGCAGTTGGGTCCAAAGGAAGTGATCCTCAACAACTTGGCATTGTCAGATGTCAATCTCCAAGATCAGATTGCTAATGCGGACTCCCTGACATCAGAAGAGAGAAAAGATGACAATGGGCAGATTTACTATGATTATCAGATTGATGGGGCTGGTTCTCACAGTTTGATATCAGTGACATGTGCCAAGAACAAGCTATATGCGCATTTTGTCACTGCACCAACCCCTGAGTGGAATCGGGATCAAGATATGCTCAAGCACCTCCATGAGTCATTTAAGACAGTCGGGTCATATTAGAAGTGTGTCGATGCAGGGTGGCCGTTGAGGCATTGATAGAGATGAGGGGAAGGCAAATATTAGAACGTATTGTTGATTAATAAAGCTAGAGCTGATGGTATATGTAAAGCATAATTCTTTTTCGAGGTATAGACTTTGCAAGTGCTTGTATTGAGAAATTATCCAAAAAACATGAATTTTAGAATTGATACCTGCCACTCTTATTCTAGCACTTCCCCACCTTGTTTGTCTGTGTTGTTGCCTGTGCCGTGGTTACTGTTTTAACGCCTGTAGTGACTGGAGGACGGTTTCAGGATGACTTCATACTATCTGGAGAGAGGGAGAAACTGGAAAAATGCCCTTGAACTCTTAATCAGATAGGTCAATTCACAGCATGCTCAGTGGCCAGTTGAAATGATACATAAGTCAGAACTAAAACATTCTGCAAACTGAATAAGACCTCAGCATAAGTTTTTCAAAAGAAATCTAACTGATTTTATTACCACCATCGAAACATCCTGATGAAAATCAGGGCTATACAACCAGTCATACGAACCATACAAATTATTACTCATTCATACAAATAAGTTCCCTCCATCCTCTGCATTTCTTTCCCTGCTTTTTTCTGAAGTTTCAAGTCTGTATATATTTCATTTCCATCTTGGTTTGATCAATCATTATCCTGTTGCCACCCTTCTCAAATCTGAAAAATGACAGCAATCCTTTACCTCCATATTACATAGTACATGGATGCCGCTGTGGCTCTCACGCTGTCTTTATACCATCTGTTTTTCTTGATCCTCAACAACCATCTATTCAGATGCATCATTATACTTAGTCGAGCAGAACACATTGGGATGTTAGCTCTGTACTGTACAGACCCAAGGGTTACTGTATCCTTCCTTCATCAGCGAATGGATTCCTAGCAGTGCACATTCCATAGTTTGAATGCATCCACCAACTATCTTGAAAACAAGCTCACAATTTTCATCGGAAGCTGTTTTTCGAACTATCCAGAGCAAAGTCCATTGTCCACAAGAAAGAGCAGCTACTACGTCAATATGGATAATTTATGATATATGATATGGATAATTTTATGCTATGTCTTTTGAAACACGTTCATTTGACTGGTACATGCATTTGTCAGGACTAGCTTTAATATTCACAGATATGACTGCATCAATAACACATATAGCTAATACATAGTGAAACCATCATCATATGAGACATGCCAGCCACGACGACAAGGTGGTGCATTTTCATCGTACTCGGAACAACAGCTCCATCTTTTCTTCCAGTTAGGACTTCCGGTGTTAGGCCTGTCATTCTTCTCATTCCGTTTATATACAATTACACCAGACCTATCAGTCCACTCTCCATCAATACCTTGATGTGGAGGAGCAAAAGCAAATAATCCTTTCTCCCCTATAACAATAAAAACAATAATTCAAGAACAACAATCCTTTCTCTCAATCAGATGAACAGTTGAAAAGCAAAGCTCACTTTGAAATGCAGTGTTCTTATCTGATGCTAAACTAAAGGCTATCAATATTTCATACCAACAATAACACAACCACGAGTGAATAACGAATTTATCTACAGAGAGCAACTGAATCACCACTGAATATAGTCTGTTCCAACTTCTACAGCATATGTCGGTATCTAACGTCTGCATCTGATGCTACAAATCGTGGGTATTTCAGAAATAGCCTCCATCCAAGGCTAAGGTTGCTTATATTTAAAACTTCCTAGATCTTGTTAGGAGAGATCCACACTGAGAATCATGTGGTCGTACATCAGTATGTAATGTTAAGTCCTGTGATTAATTAAAGAGCCAATAACCAATTCATTCACTTTCTCACTGCTACCACAGCAGCGATCTCTCCTCATAGAAGTAGATTGACTTTTGAAAGAGACCCCAAGTAATTGCAATCCCAGAGATTGTGGTCAATATGTAAATTTGATTACATTACTTAATAATACCAAACAGGTCAAGGATGATTCATACCAATTTGATTGCGTTACAACCTTGATTACACCGAACCAAACAAGCCAAGAAACACTCATAAGGAAGGGAAAATATCAATCAAATACTTCAATATGGTGTAGAAAAAAACCATAATTGAATAACCCAAGAACCATAGGTGAATAAACCATCAATATCAACTTATCCAAAGAACTGCCCAAAATCTCCCAAATCCCTAAATTCTCCACAAAGAAATTTGCCCTAATTGTTGCATGATTACACACCATTATCCAGCATCCAAGTGACTATAATCCAACCACAACCAAAAGCTCATTTTACTTGTTCAAGAACCAACTCAATCAAAAGCTTAAGCTACTGATTAAAGTCCCACGAATAGGTTAATACTTTTAACACGCCCCCGCATGCAAATGCAAGTGGGCTTAGTGTGGATGCTACAGAGGCTCTCCTTACCTTCTGTATTGATTACGGGAACTGCTTAGATTTGAACATGAGACATCTCGCTCATAGACGGTGCCGAATCAACTCAACTAAAAGCTTAAGTTGGTAGTTAAAGACATAGGAATAGGTTAATACTCTAACATACTCATGGAAATCATTCGAAAATCATGCCTCAATTCGAAATCAATTAAGATTCGGGACGGAGGAAATTTCAATGGGGTAGAATAGAGATTAAAGAGTTCTAAAACGATGAGAAAATCCCACAAATTTGACAGACAAATTGGCGGAAGTAGCACAATTGGACAATCAGAAAAGACCGTTACAGAGAGAGAGAGAGAGAGAGAGGATACCAGTGACATGGCCATGGAAAGAGCAAGCAGTAGGAGAATTGAGAAGAGGGTGATACAAAGTGTTGCATCTCAAACACTTCTTCGTGCTTTGAGCTTCTGATATTGTAGCACTTCCATTTGACTGGGAAAAATGCTTTTGTTGATGGGTTTCTGAACAACACCTTATTCTTGTTGCTGAAGAACAAGTCCACGACGATGGAAGAGAAGGAGGACAGAGAAGCCTACCCATTCCCAGAAAAAATCCCATCGTGTCTCTCTCTCTCCCTAGTCTACTTCTCTCTTTGCTTCTCATAATCTCATGTTTTCATCTTCATTACTATAACTGGGTTAAGTGTAATAAGGCCAGAATTTCAACAACAAAAAGGCTCGCCCATCACAGGAATCATTTACTAGAACTGGGCCTGCTGAACAGCGCATCCACCCCATTACTTGACCGACAAAAAATGGACTCCGAAATCTGAATTCGCCGAATTCATATCCAACCGACATTTGAAACAATCAATTTCAAATGAACATGAGTTGAGCTAAACAATTTCTCAAAAGTTATATTTTTTGAAAAGACAAACTTTTATTCAATAAAATATCAATCATCCAAAATTAAATCAGGTTAGGGTTTACCTTTAGAGATGCACCCAAACAACGTATATGTCGATCATCCGTTTTGAGAACGAAATATAATAACACCCTCCTATATGCGTTGGTCTTCTTCATTCCATATTATCGGACGTTGTTAGTTAGAAATTTAAAACAATAAAAGGTAACGTTTTGGGTAGAATTCTTAAAATTAAGATTATTTATTAGGTAGATTTTATTTGTATTACTTATCAGTTTTATATTTTATAAAATAAATTTTCTCTATTTCAATTGTGAGAGATGGGTTTCCCTTTGTTAGTGTGGGTTTGACTTTCTCACCCTAGTGTGAGTTTTATCTTTCGCGATGGTGCGAGTTTTTTCATAGATTTGAAGGTGGTAGATTGTGGAAGGTGATTAGGTTTTATTATGTGAAGTTTGCTTATATTTAATTTTGGGATGAATTAATGATGAAATTTCATAGGGTTACACAATGACAGTCTTCCTTACAAATGTAGCCTATTATGTCAAATATATACTGCTCCAGGGAGTTATACTATAACTCGCCGATGTTCAGGAAAGACTCAATGAAGTTGAAGAATGCGAGGTTGTGGTCGGAAAGACGCTATAAGATTAGAACCCATTGATCGTATATTTATCATTAACTTTTTGAAGATAAATATTTATTTTGATCTTTTAAATTTATTCTTGTTAGATAATTTTCATTGTAAATGTTGTATGATTTTCATTCATAATAACTTTTTTTCATAAAAAAACGTCATTTGAAACATTTATTTTTTTGGTGAGATCATTTCAAACAGTTTTAAGGATAGTTAATCGACTGGACCTATAAATTACCACATACCTTAACTTTACTAGTGTGCTTTGTGTTGATCACCTATATGGCATCTTATATTGAATTAAGATAAGAGCTTCAAGCCAGGCAAGCTCAACTATTAACAGCGGTTAAAAACTACTCCATCCATTTCAAAATACATGTCACTTTAAATTACTTTTTCGTTTCATAATACTTATCACTTTATAATTTCAATGATTTATTAATGACTAGTGTACCAATTTTTTCCTTATTAATTGCTTTATTTCTCTCCTTTACTTATTAATTTTCTTCATTTCCAATGAAATCTTGGGGCAACTTAGTCTTTTAACATAAATTTAGTGTTTCCTTGATACTCTCTCATTACTTTAAAACGACAAATATTTTGAGACGGAAGGAGTAACATTTAATGGTTAAAATTTGTGGTAAGAGCGGATAGTATTAAAAGCAATTGGGAGCAGTTATTGATTGATAGCAGTTAAAAATAACGATATATATATATATATATATACCTAGATAGTTCCCTAAAGAGAAATTGCATTAAATTTTTAGTGATATAAAGTGTCATTTTAATGTCTTTTAAGCCTTCCTTTTAACATGTTTGAGTAAATTTCATGCCAACTATGAATTTAAGTACTTTCTACAATTAGTTTGGGGGGGATAATCCTATTAATCTATTTTACACAAAGTTTGACATACAAAAGACAATACAAGTGAAGATACATATTTTATAAATTAATTTGAAGGCTTACATATAGTTATCAATTTCTATATTATTTTTTTTATTTTAAATCCTCCATTTTATAGGAGTGTAGCCATCATCACAAATTTCTGATCAATATTTACAAGAGTCAAATCCGAAACCTTATTTAAGAGGAATATGTGCTTAACCACTTAAACCGTCATGCATTAGTTATTAATTTGCATATATGCATACAATTTGAATGATCAATCAGAATATTTGTAATGGAATCGTATTTACTAGTGACAAAAAACTCATTTATGAGTTATACAAGATTAATCACTTTTCAGTTTTTGAGTTTATATACAAGATTAATCACTAATTAGGTGATCAGTGGCTCCAAGACTTTTATGCATCAAATATAGGCCGCATCTTTTTCACTAATGCCTTTAACCTATTTTGGGAGGGAGGGGTGTCTTGAACTTGAGTTCCTATTAGTTTAAACTAAATACTACTAGAGAGACCGTAAGAATTGAGAAATATCTATAGAGTCAAAGTCGAAGCAGATATTTAAATATATAGTGAGTGTAAGTTAGCTTAACTGGTAAAGTTTTGGGGAGTTATTATTAGAGACCTAGATTTGAATATGTTAGTCTCTACGCCTCATTTGTACTTACAAATAAAAGAAAGAAAACTTTGTGTACATATGGATGGAAGAGAAACCGCGCTGAATATAATTAATAATAAGAAAAATCAGAATTAATTGACTTAATTATAAAGCATATACATATATGTAGATAATTACTTGAATACAAATGCAATATTATAAATTTTAAGAAACAAGATGACAAGTGACGCTAGTTAGCTAGGTGAAGAGCAAAGTGAACTATAGTACGTACATAGGTAAGTATAAACTTGGCGGATCGAGTATACATTATATATCGTGCATTAAATTATTGGGTAGATTCACCATCAGAAGCAAGAGGTTCATCATGGTCAAATTCTTCCAAGCAGCCATGGGGTCCGAAGGCGAAATGACCCTGACCAAAGGCCTTAATGTGGTCTTTGAGAGATCTCTTGTGTTTAAAATCGGAGCCGCAAATGCAATACCAGATCCTCCCACAGTTCTTCTCATGGGTTCTCCAGTCCCCTTTGACGGCAAAGGCCTTGCCACATTTTCTACACATGAAGGGCTTGACACCATGCTTCCTCTTGTAGTGGGTTTGGAGGGTCCTAAAGTCCTTGAGAGGCCGCGCTCTCGGGTGCTCTATGTTGTGCTTGCACCCTGGCGCGCAACAATAGCATGGCAGCCTTAGCATGGCTGTGGGTTGGGTGCCTCTCAGTGATTCTGGCCCTCTTCGGTATTGTGATCCGTGCCCCCACATATGCATCTGCATGCCAACATTGAATATTCTTTCAATACCTGAATGTATATATACATACTCAATGCCTCCAATTCGCTTATTTTTTCGAATAGATATAAAACACACTAGGATTAAGCACAGACACGACCCTTCCAGAAGAGGCAGTATTAGTTGGCAATCTTGGACAATAGGTGAAAGCCATATTCAACAATGAAATTACTCTATGTATCTGTTCCATAATTTCGCTCCTAGTCAACAAATTTATTCCTCCTAAATTAAATTCAATTCTAATGCTCACTAGATGTAATTCTAATCAATTACCTTATACAAATCCGTTATTGTGATACAAATACATAACCACACACACACAACTCGAGCTAGTCCTCCATGGCTAACCAAAGACTTAGCATTTCAAATGTGTACTAGCCATATAGTCCGATCCAGTTTCCCGTATACATATGCATCCTTTTGATCCCTAATTAATATAACTCAAAAATAATATAATGTGCATAAACAAGTCATTCCTGTAGTACACAGTTTAAAGACTCCGATCATTATAGGATATGTTTGAGTGCTAGTCGTTAATCAAGGGATAACAAGCTGGAGGAAGAATGCTTCATTGGGTGAACAAAATAAAAGATAACTCAGTGGAAGTGATTTGGGATATGATACATTGATTGACAAAAAATAATGTCAAGTCTGATACAGTTTTACTATGCATGTCTAGCTCTGAATGCAATGTACTAAATATACTTGTACCAATTCATAATTCCTGCAAATACTGTGAAATGATTTAGGAAGCAATGCATATTTCCTGAACAAAGTGCATTAGATAGTTGTAAATTAATCAAATCCAGAACAAGAGTTTACTGTATATTCAACCAAAAAGTTCAAAAAACCCAAAGAACATAACAGCAAGAATAGTAACTCATCAAAAAGGTCAGAAATCTTCCAAGCACAAAGACATGAATTCCTCCCAAAAGTGCCAAAGAAAAATCATAATCCACCTGGCTCCCTTGTTAATTAATCTTAATGAAGCATGAAACAGGAAATTGTCTAATTATTATTCTAACCCCTGGCCTCCCCCACCACCCAAAACCAAAAAAAAAAAAAGAAAAAAATCCATAGGAAATAGATATAAAACGAAAAAAGCACTAAAAGAGGCAGGCAATTAGGATTCATAATTAGAACAATATAGCTAGGTTTGCGAACTGTTGGGTCTAGATTAGGTCTAGCTAGGGTTTACAAGGAGGAAAACTTTTGGTAATTAATGATGGAGTGGAAATTAAACCAGATGTTTAAACCTCTTTGAAGAGTAAACAAATTTTTGCTTATTGAAGGGGAAGGGTGTATATGGATCTCTTGACTGCATGGGAATTCAATTGAATGACAATAAAATTTGCTGATTGATGCAGGTTATTTGACAGTAATCTCAACCTAAAGCTTAAGTTGATGGTTGAAGGTCAAGGAAATGTATCATACTCTGTATATATACATATATAGTAGAAGACGAAGAGAGAGAATGGACAAAATATGATACCTGAAGGTTGTTGTATCTGTTGAAGGTCTTGAAGCAAAGAGGGCAAGAGAACTGTGTAGGGCCAATTAGTATCTGAGAAGGGGTGGGTATCCAATACTGTCCTAATTGCCCCTGCTGTTGTTCCTGATCTTGTTGATTATGAATAATCATCTCATGATTCTCATTAATCTCATTCTCATTATTCTCGATCTCACCCAACTTATAATTAAAATTATGGGTTTGCTGGGGAGACCCTCTGAACCCAGATAATAATCCACAGATGATGATGAGCCATGATCATCTTTTGGAGTTGGAGTCGGAGTTGGAGTTGGAGCTGATGACGATGATGAGGTGGGGAGCCCTATGTGAAGGGCCACTGTCACGTCTTCTTGATCAGGACCTTCATGATATTGATCATCAACATCAATGTTGTTATTATTAGGGCTTCCACTATTTGATTGATCATCACTGACTATTCCTGAAGTGGGTCTGATTAATCTGCTCAGAAGATCTTCTGGTGGAGCTCTAGGGTTACTGATATTGTTGAGTGCTTCACAATTGTAGCTTCTGTTCAAGTCAATCAACCCATAATTTGTTGCTGAAGAATCAGGAGGAGGAGGAGAGAGATGAGGAGGGTAATTAGTGTGGTTAAAGATGTAATTAGGGTTTGGAAGGTTATGGCTCATGTGTTGATGGGGATTATTATTAGTAGTATTAGTATGGATAGGGATGAAGTTGAACCATTTGGTGAAGATATTGGAGCTGCAATAACCAGGGTCACTCATTCTCCACCCTCTAATTCTTTTCTTCCTTTGAAAAAGATTTTTCAGAGGGTGGTTTTTTGGGGTTCACCAAAGGTTTAAAGGGGAAAAAATGGAGCTAAATTTTCTTTGTGATCTGAAATGGAGCAGTGAGGAGAGGTGTGGTGCTACTGACACTTACTGCATCTTTTCATATATATCATCAGTTATCTCAGAGACTGATTTATAAACAATATGAGAGAAAAGGGAAACCAAGGAATGGAGAGAGGGAGAGAGGGAGAGAGAGAGAGAGACAAAGGACAAAGAGTTTTCTGTGTGTGATGGAGACTGAATGGAAATAAAAGTGAGGGAGAAAGTAAATCTGGAATGTAAAAGAATGGCAAAAATTTTACCCCCTCTGCAAAAGGGTAGAGATGATAATAATAATAAAGCCAAGAGAAAGTGAAGGCTAAAACAAAGACAGGCTCAGAGTCTCAGCTACATTATCTCTCTCTGTCTCTCTCTTGAGAGTTGAGACAAGCACCTAGCTTTTATTATTGAATTGCTAAAAATGATATACCTCTTTAGCAAAAGTAAAATTTTCTTTCTCTAAAAAAAGTAAAAATTATCTTCTCTTTTGTTTTAAACCTTAAAGGTATTAATAATAATATATAAAGAATTCAATTAAATAAATGAAAGAAAATAGACTTAGATAGTATAAGATCACTTGTAAGTATCTATAAATTGTACAAATTCATGGCAAATTAATGGAACATCTGCCTTAGGTATATGTATAATTCTTTGTCAATAGGCCAAATTGATCGCTATTATGACTTCGCCGATAAATTACCGTATATGGCATGTTCTTTTTGTGATTAAATTAGCAGTGGCTAGTAGTGTTTTCAACTGAAAATAATGCATACAAGTAGAGGTTAGTAGCAACTAGAAGTACGAGCTTAATAGAAGTAGTTTAGTGTAACATTTAGCGTCAGAAACGATTAGCGAGTACAAAACAGCAGAAAGAACATGCACTTAATCAGTGTTCTAATTTAGACTGAATATAATTAATAAATACCCTTGAGAGCATTATTGAGGGGGAGGGAGGGGCAGAATTGAACCTTTAAGGGGAGGGGAAGTACTAAAATGGAGTCCCACCTCATGTCACCTGCATCACCCAGCAATGGAATTGGGCCCCCTGCAAACTGTTGAATATTCATGCAGTGCCGGGTAATGAAGCCAATAAACCATCCTTTTTGCACCCTCACTCTCTCTCTCTCTCTCTCTCTCTTTCTTTCCCTCCCCTCCCCAGCAGTACTAGTCCTACAGTAGTATTTAAGGGGGTTTTGGGGCTTTGGCTGGTCAACAATTCACATTCCATCAATTAATGCAGTCTTACCTTGTATACATTTTCATCAAATATCAGGAACCCATTATATATACACACACTGCCTAATTGGCTTCACTACAAAACACTTTTTATTTATGCCCTCTTCCTTGAATTGTTTCTTTTACCCAACCCTAATAAGTAAAAATATTAACTCACCTGCCCAAATTAAATTCACTCCTAGCTAGCTTGTGAATATATAATTGATAGAGGTCAAACTAATAAATACAGTACATTGGGAGGCCAAAATTGAGTCGATTGAGTCATTTCTTTGAGTTAAAATTATTGACGGTGAACAAGTAACTGTAAGAAACATTATATTTAAGAGTCTTTTCAGGATAATCGGTGTAATAAGAAGTTATGTACTTGTTTAGAGTCAAATTCCGAACCAATGCTTGTTTTGTAGCTAGCTAGCTTAACTATTGTGCTCATCGAGTGGTTGAAATTTTACGTCAATGAGAGTATGTTTTGCCTTTTTTGCCACCTATTTATATGGTATATAAAAAGAAACTCAATAAAACTCGAACCCATGTTTCGCTCTATGTGATTGTGTGACCTTTTTTTTATTTTCGCGGCTTTAATCTATTTTACCAAAAAATGTACGACTCTTGTAGTTAATGATAGGAGCTTATTAGATTCGATATACTTTCTTTTTGTCTTGACTCACCCTAAATTTTTTGGTTAAAGAACCCATCAACTATGCCAACCAATATGAAAGACGTCTTAATATCAATCAATTCTCTCAAAAAAAAAAAAAAAACTTATACACATCAAAATTTGTGAATGAGAAAGATTACATATATAATATAGTGATTTTACACAATTTGTTATTGTTTAATTATAACTTTATATTAATTAAAATTATGTGATAAAATATATTAATCCCATCTAGTCATTATTTGAAAATCCATATCATTTTCATTTTCGATTAACATTAGACAGTCCCTTGGCCGTGAACAAGAATATAACTTTCACATGATTTTTCAGTCTATAGAACTATGAGGCTTGCCCACATTTTTCAATTATGTACAACATGAGATGCATAAAGAATCTTTTAATTTAGATTTGTTCCCTGAGAATCCTGAATTCTTGATTAGATCAATTTAGATGATAGAGAATGCAATGATGACTGTATTGATGACACAGGAGGTATTCGAACTTACCCTAACCCTAAAATTTATAGGACTTGAGCTGATTTAGGGCTTGTTAATTAATTACTTATATATTGATAACACATGAATATCCATTATAAATATATCATGTGTTTACTCAAAAGTACAAATTATATAATGAATCCTGATCTATATACCTAATAACTTATTATATATGATATTTTATTCTAAATTTTTAAAACTCGTCTTGTATTTTTAAGTCTCACTATCCAAATAAAATTAAATTTTCTCTCCCAAATTATGCCATATTATTTTATCATAGACCCGGATCTATGATATAAATATTACTAAAAAAAGATACAACTCTTACTATGTAGATGATATATATATATATATATATATATATATATATATATATATATATATATATATATATATATATATATATATATATATATATATATATATATATATATATATATATATATATATATATTATTAAAATTTATGAAACATGTTTCTAACATAAGAATAAAATCATGGTAGGTATACTCTGTTGTCATTTAATATGGTAATTAATATGAATGAACTTAGTGTAAAATTTACAGCTCTTGCAAAAGCATATAAGAACAACCCTTTCTTTAATACTTAGATTTGAGGACCTACTTATTAAAACACACAGATATCACGTACAATGGATGAATATGTACATAATATAATATATTATATATTATACATCAGTTCCAGTGAAGGTACCATATATAATAATATATTTTATATATATATATATATATAAAATATGAACTGAAAATTATTTATAAAAAGAAATAGAGGTGAACAGTGAATTAAAAAAAGCCCACAGTAGAATAATTGACAGATAAAAAAGTGTGTTATGGTAAATATTGAATGGAGTATGAATGATATGGAGTTAGTAAAGCTGTGAGAATACAAACACAAGAGACTGAGAGTGGCATGCAGAAAATTTCACCTGCTTTTCTTCTTCTGAAATAGTTCAACAGTATCATGAAAGTAACTTATGCTACTGTGGGTAATCATAAATAATAACAAATGGAGAGAAAATTCAACTTTGATCACTTTACATTTATAAATATATATATTTATATTATCACAGACAGAGAAATTAAAAGCAAAGGACCCAAAAATAAATAAATACAAGGTAAACTGTACTGCTACTGCAACTTCAACCATGCATAGAGAGAGAGAGAGAGAGAGAGAGAGAGAGAGATGCAATGCCTGAATTTCAGGAAGATTGTCTCAAGGAGATGGGGATGGAGATAATTATATAAGGATATTGGAGGAGATGAATTGAAGATGCATGGGCCATACTAGCTTACTGGCTATTATTATTTATCCTCTCCCATCATCAAGAAGGGGCTTGAAAATGAAAACCACCACCCGCAATAAAAGAAAAAAATATGTATGCATATTGCAATTTGCAGAGGTATCACTGTACTTGATGTATTGTATATGAGGAACAGACACACAAGTATAGATGATGATGAAGATGATGATGATATAGAGTGGAGATTTCCAGCACTGAGAGAGAGAGAGAGATGATGAATGAATATAATTAATCCCAGAAGAGAACGAATAGATTTTATTTTTCTCAGGAGGACACTTGTCTGAATCCCCGCATCCTCGACTCTACCCTTCAATTCCCTCCTCTCTCTCTCTCTCTCTCTCTCTCTCTCTCTTTAATTTGTCGGTACGAAATATAATAGCTAAGACTTAGCTACCTACAGTATTTTCATTCAGTACTCCTGACATGAAGAATCTGATCATGCATGGCTCAAGAGGCTCAGGGGAAAAAGTGTAAAGTTTCGTTATATTGGAGGGTTTTTTTTTATAAAAAACTATTTTTTATACACGCAGGTAAGTTACAGTTGTAGGTAGAAGGGTAGGGTAAATATTGTTAGACGTAATGAGATTTTTTAATGGATATAACTGATGAGATTTGAACCCTAATCTTTTATATACTTTGTTGAAAAAATAATACGTTTTGGCTTGTTTACGGATGTTTTCTGTTCTTTGGAAAGTATATTTACTCATTGTTGAATTAGGCATTGACATTTTCATTTTGGTTAGGTTAATTATTTCCTTTTCACATCTTACTCTATCTTTTAAATTGTTAAATTAGGTGACACATATAGAATTTCTTTCGTTACGTTATAATCATAACTTATAATTATTTGTCCTACTTTAAAAAGAATGTTACTTTTGAGTTTCATCGAATAGCTAAATAGTCTAAAACAAATAGTAACATTTTGCACATCATATCTCAATAGTAACATTGAAATTTCAGAAGATTTTTTTGGTGGTCTAAAAGAGTTATAAATAACGAGTATGATACAATCACAATATAAAAGGGAGGTAGAGATAAACTAGAGACCTAATATACCAAGGACGTCAATCTTAATTACCAGGTAAGACCTCATTGATATGAAGATTGACAAGATGTAGGCACTGTTCAGCGAACATCGTTTGAAGTAGCTTTCATTGTTTTGATCAAGTCAATCAAAATACTAACCAATCAAATATTAATTTTCGCTAAGATAGCGTTTTAACTAGCGTTTGCAATAGCTTATATCTTATAGCGTTTCAAATAATGTTTCTAAAAACTAAGAATATTAATTTTTCATATTTAATAGTAGCGTTTTGTAATTTTTTTAATAAAAAATATCTCTTCATTAATTTATATTTGACAAATTATTTATATCCTTTTACGTCAATTGATAATAATCAACTAACTCAATCATTAAATTTACCGAACATATTTATTTAACCGTTCAATTGAACAACTATCCGCTAACAGTCAAAATCTTACTGCTATCGACTACCTAAATAACTATTAGTTACACAAATAGTTATCAAACAACTCATTTTACCGAACATAACCGTAAAATGTGTTTTCAATTGATACACTAGATTACATTTTACAATAATATAATACACAATGATAAAAAAAAAAAAAAGGTCTTGAAAAAGTGTCATATATCAGCCCAAGAACTATATTACATTATATACTAAAATTGAAAAAAATGGTATCATCCTATAATGGATGGGTACTACTGCTCTGTATCTATTATATAAAATTACCTTATTATATTTAAATTTCTTTCACAATTTAAAACTTAAATACATATATACAACCCTTGTCGACATGGTTAATGATATGTAACGAATACTTCAACTAAATAATTGATAAGTAATTGTGATACTTTGATGATTTTAAAATCATACGAGTATGTTAAGGCCCTATTCGACAATAGTATTTAGAATAACTTTAACCAATTAAATATTAGTGTTCGGGAGATAGTGTTTCAACTAGCATTTGTAGTAGCTTATAACGTTTCAAGTAGTATTTCGAAAAACTAAGAATATTAGCTTTCTATGTGTAAAAGTAGCGTTTGGTAATTTTTTTGACAAAAATATCCCTTCATTAATTTATATTTTACAAACTATTTATATCCTTTTACGTCAATTTACAATAATCAACTAATTCAACCACTAAATTTACCGAACACATTTATTCAATCTGCTCAGTTGAACAGCTATCCGCTAATAGTTAAATAAACGAGTTATCCGCTACTCAAACATCTCATATCGTAGAACATGGCCTAATTTAAACTGATATAAGACAAATTATATTTTTACATATTGATGAATATATATATTTTTGATCTTGATGCAATTTATATGATATTTACTAGCACCATTTGCTATCAATCTAGCATTGAATTTTGCAAGACTCCGACAAGCTCCCTCTATGTTCACATGAATTTTTTAAATTTTCGATCAAGACTAATAACCAGCTAGCTAGCTATACAAACCGCCACAATTTTTTCTAGTATGTCTTGTCGATCTTCACTTGTAGTTTTCGCTGAGTACGATTGCTATGAAGAATCAGAGAAAACTAAAGGGAACATAGAAAACACATTTTGTATTTTGTTTGGAAATTATTTCGAGGGGCTATTTTAGTGTATTTTCTAAACTTGGACTATAATCGGTTCAAATAAAATATATTTTTAATTAACTCACTCACACATATGCATGCTTCTTTCTTGTTGAAAAATACACAATTAATAATTTTTTTATAATAAAATATTTAATATGATATCAAGCTATATCTAAATTTCAAGTATATCTAAATTTGAAAAGATTTTTCATAAATTAATAGTTGGAATACGATATTTTTCATTTCATTTATTTTATATCCCTTGATTTGGGTGTTCTATAGTGATCCCACCACACCCGACCCCACAACTTAGATGTGGCGTCTCGAGAAACATGTATTTTTTATTTTTAAAATAAAGTAATAAAAAATGGCCCTATTTCGAGAGTATTTAAAGACCAATATAAAAAAGTTATAAATTTAGATCCACTAATAATATCCTCCTTTTTAGTAACTAGGATCATATACCCTTGTAATGTAAAGGTCAATTAATCTTCTTTTATAATTATTAAAAAAGTTAGTTATAAATTTTGGTTGAAATGTAGATATATTGATATTCATATTTCTTTAAAAAAACGAGCATATAATCTATTTTTTCATATTTATATTTATTTATTTTGCTCAATTTTTATTTCTTTTCTCACGTTGCAGTTATTCAATTTAAGTCTTTTAATAGTAAATCCTCAACTAAAATATTAGGTGAGAGATATGAATAGTAATTTTATTTTATTAAATTAATATATTATTAAATCACCTCAAATTACATGACAAGATGATATTCTAGGTGAGAGATATGAATAGATCTATTGCATCCTACATGCATGGCACCTTAATTGTGAATCATACATCCAGCTTGTAATTTTAAAATAGATATATAGTGATTGCTAGTTCATAAGGTTAAAAAGAGGGTGAAAATAAAATAAATGAATAAATAAATAACACCTTTTTTGTGTAAAAAAGAACCCTTAAGTAAGGATAAAGAGAGAGATGCCCTGTGACACAAGGAGGTATCTCGATAAAAATTTAGGAATTTGTCATACGCCTTATGGAGAAGATGCTTAATTTAGTTGCCCAAACCCAACGTTACGTTGGACAAGCTCATGATTGAAGGTTTAGGAATAAGTGTACAATCTAATAACTATTGTAAAAGAAATACTCTAATGTGCGCACTAAGAATTCAAATGTCATCCTTGGATCACTAGCCACCTCCTCCTCCTCCTCCTCTAGCTTGTAAGTAGCCTCTAGTTCGTTCAAATAGTTTTGCAATTAAAGGGTTGAGGGGAAACAATGACAATATATTGATAAGATTGAGACGTACATATGCATAGATAATTAATGTAGTGAATTGAAGTTTATAGTAATATTTCATCGAATTCGGAACTAATTTAAGGATAGTTAAATTAAATATATATAGTAAGACAATATATATTTCCTTTCGATGAAATAAAATGTAAGATTTAATATAGAACCAACTTATATTTATATTTATATTTAATGATGCTAAATCTGACCTCATAATTAGATTTTTCCATGGATAACTAATTATTAGAGTATGATATTTTTCATTTGATTTAATTTTTTGCAACCACAGATTATTCCATCACATGTGCTTCCAAATATTAGATATATTAGGTCATTATTTTCTGATAACATTAGGAAGCGTGCAATTTCAAGAGACAAAACCCCAAAGAAAGGGGAGAACATCCAGCGCTACAATTAAGGAGGCTACGCCAACGAGAATATTGGATAGGAACTTGTCTAACCAGTACTGCTTTCAACGTATACACTCACCTAAATTTAATCTTGTATTTCATAAAACACAATCGTGCAATGCAACATTACAAATTTACAATGTAATTTTCCGTAGAAAAAATTTACTATATAAAAATTTTGTTACCGTCACTTAGGTCTTGTATAAGACCGTCTCATTTAAAACTTATTATGAGATGAAAACTTTATGATGATTTTAAATACACAAAGAGTGACTAATAATTCATTTAGCGGTAACTCTATTAAAATTCACATCCGGATAAATTATTAGTCATTCTTAAAGTAAAAAACACTTTAGTATAAATTATTTGTCTTAGTAAAACCTTCAAAAAGTAACCTCTACTGAAATCCGTCTCACAGTAACTTTTACATGACATGATTTCATATAAAAATTTATATAAAAGAAATACAAATAATGCATTTCTCTTAGTTCCGGTGTACTTTAATTGTTTTTTCTTTTTTTTTGGGTGTGATGCTCAAATTGTTAATTAAGTAGCGATGTTTTGAGGGGGTTGTGAAATACCTTCATTAATTTAAATAGTTTTGCACTTGGTACAAATAAAATTTTTTTAATTTTATAATATTTTTGTCACCTTATAATTTTAATTAATAATTAATTTATAAATTTTATTTTTATTAATTACTTTTCTCTCCTATTTTTATTAAGAACACTGATACAATTTCATCTTTTAATATAAATTTTATATATTTAATATTCCTTTAACAGCTTAAAAAGGATAAATATTATAAAACATAGATGTTTACCTTCCATGTCTATTCACTATAATATAATTTGTGCATCCCTGTAGATTTATAGTACTAATGAAATCCATCTCGAGATTTCCAGGAGTAGGTGCCTCCTCTTCTTCTTCTTTTTTTTTTTTTTTTTCAAAAAAATTCTAATTTTTAAGTTCATTTTGGAAAACACATTATGTACTTACTATTGTACTACGATACTACTACCAAAGTTGTTTTAAATTCGAATGGCAGCCCTTGGACCTTTTTTTTTTTTTGGTACCACTTACCCAATTCCTGAAGCAGAGGCTAGCTTTACTTCCTCATCTTCTCAATTTATACACTTTTTTTCGATAATTAATTGTCATAGACAAAAATTAACGAAATAAAATTTCCCCGAACGTACAGTCAAATTTCAAACAAGAAAAAATCTAAAAACATCAAAGTCGAATTAAGTAAATGTAACACCTAACTCATAGGCAACAAAAGAAAAAAGAAATACAGTTAGCTAATAAATTAACATCCTTACGTCTTTTGTCATCTACAAAAATATAAAATCTACTTAATACTTTATCAAATTACTCTTAAAATAACCTTTCAATAACCAATGTAAAGAGTTGAAGTCTACGAGTTAGCACCCATAAATTATACACATTTTTTAATTGTCATTTACAGAGATGCCAGTTCTCACATAAGATAGTAGCCAAGAAGCAAGAATAAGAAATCGCTCTCATATGATTTTCTTTTTTCTGTTTCAGATGCCTAAAACCATGATTAATTTGTTCTATATGTAATAACTATCATAAATTTTTGGAGACATTTCTATATTTGATAGTGTCAATATTCACCGTTTACAATACAAGCATTCAAAAATTCATAATATATATACTAAACACGCATAAAAAGGTTTACTGTAGATATAGTTAAATCAGAAAAAATTTAAAACTTAAATTAATAATTTGTTAATAAATTTAAATTTAGATTGAAATTAAATTAGGAGAAGAAAAAAAGTTGTCATGTGAAAAAGAAGAAAAACGAGTGCTTGTTGCAGGATGGTTAGAAATAGAAAATTACTACTACCCACGGCCCTGTCCAGGGAAGAAACCAGGAAAAGTCAATTTGTCTTTGTTTGACCAAATGTAAAAAATGCCAAATTTCTCTCTCTCTCTCTATCTATCTATCCCTCTCTCTAAAAGTTGCCTTTCCAAGATGACACGAGTGGTGACAGTGTACTTGTTGGGCGTAGTGCTGTGGTATGGTGTGGGTGGAGATGAAGACGATTCACCCTTTTCAATGGATAATATTCTTTTTAGCTTCAAATTTTTTTTCCTTTTTCAAAACATTTCACATAGTCATATCACATCAATATATCTTCGAAAAATCAAACAATATTCTACATCTTTCCTGAAAATTATATTAGTTTAGATATATGAATTATGTGTAATTTGTATTTGTGAGTATGTAATTTTAAAATATTGTTATTTGATTTTATTTTTGTCAATAATTAATTAATGAGTATTACGAAAACTATGTGTTAAAAGGAAAAAATAATTAACTAATTGATAGTATTATTTTAAGATGCCTTTAAGTATTTCAATCCCACTCCAATACCGTAGGTTTAAGTATCGTGACAAATTTATATATATGTATTAAAATTGTCATGGTATTATATAGATATTTAGGTCCTGTTTTATTTAACTTTAACTTACAATTTTACTTGCTCCTTATAATTTTTTATGGTTCCTTACAACTCATTATAACTTTTTATAACTAATTTTATAAGTGCTTACAGTTCCTTTACAATTTTATATAACTAACTTTATGGACAACGCTTTAGGGAACTTTAAAGCCCATGAATGATTTTTGTTTTATTGACGATAATCGTCGATTTGTTCAACAAATATGTTTGTTTTTGAAAAGACTACCGGCAAAACTACAAATACAGTAAGTTATGAATCCCAATCTTAAATAACCGCATATACATCACTATAATTCTTCATTCCACTATGCTTCAGGTACGACTTTTATAATGATCGCCCTAGTAATTATTTTTACTTTCCTTTGAAAAAAAACCTTACTAAATGATGATGAGTGGGACAAATAAGAAGACATGAGTAATCTATCCCAAGAAGAGGAAATGAAACTGAGACTGAAACTCAAAGTGTTTGGTTGAAGGTTGAGGTTGTCATGTCACATTATTGTATGTGGCTAGTGACATGACTAATTATGGGATTAGTAATAAGGAATGTGAAGAGCAAATCCCGGATAAAAAGAGTTGTAATATTCTCTTTTACTATTTGTTTCCATTTGGTGGTTCATGAGTAGTGTGAGATACATAGACAGTGTCATATTTTTCTTGTTCTTTGCCAACAAATGGCATCAAATTTCTTTCAAAACTCCAATTGCCTTGGCCCAGCTTTCAAGTGCAACAGTCTCACCACTCACCTGAAAATAGACAACAGAGGAGGAGGAGGAGGAGGGGGACGAGGAGTTGGACAAGCCCTCTCATAGCATATTCATTTGGCATAGTATCACCTGCTGCTGAAAAAATTCGGGTTCGGATCGGTTATCGGATAAAGATTTTTGTCCAATATTCATTTTTTTGGTTGTACAATTCAAACAATCTTATATTGGAGTTAAAATCGGGCTCGGATAATAAAAATATGAAAATTTTATCACCCTTTTCTTGGGTTTTTCTTTTCTTTTTCAGGGGCCGTATATTATCACTAATTAATGATAAATTATAAAAAAATATTTTTGAATTTTAGGTTAGTTATATTTAGTCTAAAATTTTAATTTAATTAATTGTATAATTTTTTATAATTTTTATTTATTAATTTTCTGCTCAGTTTTAATTTTATTTTTTGTTTTATATTTTTCAGAATTAATTAGGTTAATTATTTACTATTTAATTTTTATATTAAGATTAGATAATTTTATAATATTATTTATTAATTTTTCAGCAAGGGACCCAATATTACCTATATAGAGTTCACTTATAAAAGAAAATATTTTTTTCCTTTCAATGAATTTTATTTTTTCATTTAACTATTTACATGAATGGCTTATGTTTAATAGATAAATAACTTTTATGGTTGAGATTACACCAAACTCATTCAATCACTCTCGTTATAATATTTGACCAATTTAAAAAGATTACTATTATATATTGTATAAATAAATTTTACTTTTTAATTAAATTATTTACATCAACGACAATGGATCATATTTAATGGAGAAATAACTTTCACGATTGAAATTACATCAAACTCCTACAATCACTTCCGTTGCGATATTTGAGCAATTGAAAAAAATTAGTATTATATAGTGTGCACACTGTATATCTTTTAAATAAGGATTTAGAGAGAAATTATCTTACTTAAAAAAGATAATCACACTTCGGTACATTAATTTAGTATGTTATATTTTTATAAAAATATATCTAACATATCCTTAAATAAATACCTATATGTTAATTTTAGATAGGTGCTATGGTTGGTCCACAAAGGAGAGAAAAAAAGGGAAGGGAGGGAGTGGAAGATAGGGGAGTGCATGGGGGTGTCAGATGTCAATAGAGCATAGAGAGATAAAATGATTAGGAGTCACTGTTCACATAAATTTATGACGTCAATGTAAAAATGATGTGATTCAGCATCTTTCTCCCCTGGGCTTAATGGCGAAAGGGACTACACAGCCCAAGCTAAATTAGGCCCCATCTCACTTTAAACTTCAATTGGGCGGCCTCTTTTCCTTTTTTTTTAAATTTTTTTTATGGTTTTCACAACTTTAACAATCCTCCAAAACACAAAAACCCCACATTTTCATTTTTTTCCCCTTAACTCCTTTTCTTTTTAACTCTTTGGGGACTTTCATTTCATGAAAATTCTTCACCTTCAATTGCTATTTGCTAGAGAGAGGGGCCATCCCCATTTCACTTAAAAATAAATACAAAAAAGCGATTGTTGCCATTGGTTAAATTTCAAAAGGGTTCAGATTTGCGACAATAACTAATGACAAGAGGAAAGATATCGAACATGCTTGCTGGTGAGACCGTATTTGTTAAGTTATGAGACATATGTAAAAGACAGTTAGATTCCGTACATAATTTGATAGTAATTATATCAGACAACAAAATGTGAAAAATGTAAGCTTAGTGTATTACTATGGATGTGATGTGAGACATATGTTGCTCTAGAATAAGTAGTAAATAATACATTAAATAATGTTATCCTAAAATTTTTATCACCTAATTTATTAAAGGGTTACCAAACTGCTAATCAGTTGATTGGCCTACAAATTTAAAAAGGCAAGGATGAGATTTATTGGGTTTAATTAGCACGAAAAGAGAAGAAAAGGGTAAGTCGTTCTGAAAAGAAAATGTGAAGGAAAAAGATGATTGATTAAGAAAGGGAAGTATATTGATCACAAAGAAGCTGAAGAACAAGAAAACTATTTAGAAAATTTGGTTGCATTCGTGGTGATGGGAGGGGACAAAACGAACGGATGGGTTGTTGAATTCTCTCTCTCCATTGATAATACTGAGACTGATACTGATACTGATACTGATACTGATAGGGATATCATACAGCAATGCCTTAGCCCTTAGCTAGCTTTCACTAATCAGAAGACAAGGGCTGGCTAAAGGCAAGGAAAGGGGTGAGGGTGTGGCATAAAATAGACCTTTCAATGACCCAAGCCAAGGCCAAACACTACTAGACACCAATTACTTTGAGAATGACACCTTCCATGTGCTTCCAGACTTCTTAGTTGGATCCCATTTCTGTTTTTCACCCTGAATTAATGCCATTATGCTCCCTTCCATCAACTCCTTTTCTTTCTCTTGCTCTTGCTATTCCTCCCTCTTCTAAAAATATCTTTCCACTAGTTCTATAGGGAGAATAGTATACAGGGCATGCTCTATTTTGCTATAACGAGGAGCTGTAAGAAACAGTATATAAGAGTTGTAAAAAACTGTAAACAATTCTAGTAGTTGAAAGACAGTTGTAGGGTAGTTGCAGGGGATTGTAAGAAGATGTATCATTTTTAGAATGTTGCAAATTTTACAAGTCTCATACAGTTAATCATGATTCGAGTCACATTTGGGTTGGTGGGAAATTTATGTTAGCTAGTTTTGGGTAGCGTAAAACACAAATGTTTACTATGGACCAACACTTGTATTGTATTACAAGTGACGAAAGATTACGTCGCAATCCACATGCTTACTGTTGACTGACACTTAGTGTTTCGCAAAACGCTAAAAGATTTCCATGCAATGCAAATACTGAGAAAACAAAAACAAGTAAAAACATTGTTTCAAGTCATTACCAACCCGAGGATGGTTCTTCTCGCCCGACTGCCAATATAAGGTATTGATCTTTCAAAATGCTTTTCAAAGTAGTCCTCGGTGCAGTTTTTTCTGACATCGTCGCCTAAGTTCTGTATCTTGTTTTTGCTTTTTGATTTAGAAAAATTATAAAGAGTAGTACAATATAATGAAGGGAGGAGAAATTTGAACCCAGGATCTAATGTAAATAGGACCCTGATTTTGACCATTAGGCCGTTCCTAAGGTTAGTATCTAATAAGGGTCGGTGGGGATTTTTTTTTACTTGGCATATATGGCAATCTATGTGTGTATTCTGGTTTGTCAATTGACGATTACTTGATTAATTAGAGATCTTTCTTCCTTTTAAACTAACAATATTATTGGCCCAAGCTCAATTAAATTCCCCAACTAGGATAGATTGTTACATCTAGTCCTCGCCTGTCAGCTTCAGCCTGTTCTGTGCATTTGATATCACATTATCAGCCCTTCCCCAGCTGTTCCTCTTTCTTTAATTTCTCCATAACCTAATTTGATCTTGTGTTACACAAATATCATTGGCTTAGACAGTCCCTCATCTGCAAGGCCAACGACATCATAACGTCATTGTATTTTAGTTTTAACTAAAGGTGTAATCTCTTTCGAGCTAAGAGTATTTAAGGTAAAAGCACTCCTTATAAATACGCTTTCAGGGAATTCAAATTTATATTCTCGCTACCATCTCAAGCAACACTTTGTTGGTCACTGTATTTGAATCTTTGTTACTTCAACTATCCATTTTACCTCAAGTATCCATGTCAGATACTTGATATTTGGATAAGGGTATAGACACTAGAACTGAGCCAATAAAAAGTAAAAGACATATATAGTACCTTAAAAGTTTCTACAGCTAGCATACACATACACTGATGAAGATGCATCATATCATGATATCCATTTATTATGATCTGAAACTGAAAGTTGATCCATTTTTGCATTCATTGCTGGGAGGCATTTGGCAGCTCATTTACAGTTTGCATCATCATATATACACAAATATCAAAAAACTGTTGAATACTATTTTTGTCTCAGTATTTATAGATATGGTGAATATATTTCCTTCATTTTCTGCCACCTGACCACCAACAATTAGATCACTGAGCATCATGTGTTTTGAGGACTCCACTCTACCAACCCTCCAAAGAAAAGAGGGAGGGGGAAGGGGGGGAGGGGTCATCAACTGGAATGTTCAACAGTATCAGTGAATGTCAACTTCAACTTTAATCTAAAAACAACACTTGAATGAATTTAAAAAGAAAGAAAAAAAGTGATGCCAAGGTACATTTAACTATCAACTTTCCTTTGAAATTTATTTATTTTTTTGTTCCTAAATTACAAGCATGATGATGGTGATGAAGAAGTAAATTAAAAGGGAACTTGGACACTAATGATCACTGTATCCTCAATCAGACAAATCGATTTTTCTTGGACTCTCCATTTCAGCTCGAGTTACTTGTGTTATTATACACCTGAGACTACGACATGGATATGACTAAGTGCTTAAGTGTAGAGTCTGGCCTCTTAGGATACTTGACTGCTCAAGACGGATAGGACACACACGCAGAGTTGCATTTGCCGTGTTTTGAAATTGAGGGTTAAGTATACTTGTGTAGTTGGTTAACAGTATCTATTCTTGTGTTTTACAGGTTGCCTGGTAGGATGACATTGATCCTAGCAACATGACTTACAAGGTTTGTTGTTGTATCTCTAATAACATGACTTATTGAGTTTTGACCCTCTTGGATCTGCCTTAAGTTTACTGTAGTGAGCTGGGCTAGCTTGCTTAATGTGACAAAATCTGCTTGGTAGCATGATGTCTTTCCATTTATCATCGATGATCCGGCTTCTACTTACAGTTAATGTGTTTCATTTCTAGAATCGAGGATACTCTACATCGTCTCAATTGAGGATTTAGTCCACAGCTGGGAGTTGTATGTAATTTGAATGAGTTCTACTCATTGCTGATTCATCCAACTTTCTTTCTCCATAATATTTGAGGTCATCCACTTCTCCCTTTGGGAACCAGTGATGTTGGTAATCAAGTTATAGACAAGTTGAATCGTAGCATCCTTTAGAAATTGATCATCTATTGTTTTCTCATATCCATTTTGTGAAACAATCAGACAATAACTTCTGATGGCATTGTTATACTCTTCATTGATGCTAATACTTCAAGATGATTGTCATAATTTCGAAGGAGGCCTGATTTTGTATGTTAGGAAATTTGTACCACTCTAAACCTCACTTGTTAGGTGAAGTTAAAGCAATGATGCGGAAACGTAATAGGATAACAAAACAATACCAAGAAATTAGACGGAAATAAAAAACAGGAACAAGACATGAATTTAACGTGGAAAACCCAACTTGGAAAAAACCACGAACAACACGAGCACAATGATTTCACTATTATGAGAGAGTACAAAAACGATCTCAAACCCTGAAACCATCCCAAACACGAGATATCTCAATCTCACAACACTCTCCTTACAATAACTCCCTTGGTCGTTACAATGAAGGCCAACCATCCTTTTATAAGAAAGAAACTCTACACCAAAAGGAAACTAAGGCCTACAATAACTCTTCCTAAAATAAACTGCTAAAACCTGTTAACAATTATCCTCGGATTAGGAAACAAAGAGATTTTGAGCCACACTCAACACTGTCTATAGATGATCATTTCAGGTAATAAAAGAAGGTATACTGTCAAATGTTAATGTGGTTTGGTACTCTTGCAGAGCTTTCAGAATCTCATGACGAAAAAGTCAAAGATTTAAAGGCTCGTGAATGGTGTATCTTGCTGCAGGAGTTACCTGACCTAGGGGGCTTAGCCTCTCTTCTACCCAAGAAAAAAAGAAGCTAAAACCTTAATATATATGTTGCTATGACTCAGGTAAAAGTGTCCAAGATGGGTATCAATATATACTTGAATTTAAGAGTCCGAGTAACATAGTTCATTGTTTAAATGTACATTGTCTTGTGCTTACTTCTCATACTTGGGAAGTTTTCCAATTTACAGATATGTCCAGTTTGCAATCGTGAAGTATTTGGGGATAAATAAGCCGAGGAATTGATACACAGAGAGGTCAAAATTTTGTTAAATATATTGATATGTCATTTTTCTTCTTCTTTCTCCGGTTTTTTTTTTTTTTTTTTTTTTTTGGGGGGGTTCGCAAAACTCTGTAGATATTAAGCTATAGATCACAATTTTTTAGCATATACTGTACATCTAAAATGGGATACCCAGAAAGACTAAATATTGATAAAGTTGAATGGTACAGATTAGGAAATTCAAAACGAAAAGAATCCTATCTAAATAGCCTAGACTGTGTGGGTCTCTAACATCCACATGCTCCTAAGACTCGAGTTGAACACCCATCTGGACGAGCTATTGCCAATTCATCGATAGTAGTCGCTTTGCCTACCAGGGTGAAAGAAATCAACATCAAAATGTACATTTACATAGTCAATATGGGTGTTACATTGACCAGTTATATTCAGTTTGATCCCCCACGCTAAATCTAGTCTCTGTATGTACATGAATTAAAAGCTTGGACGTATTCTGTCCTCATACAGTCAGACTTTGATGCCGAAGCTAGCCAGTACTGCCTATGCTTACAATTAACACCAAGTGTCATTCAACTGGCGGCTTGTATTGCTGGATAACCAAAACCGAGCACTTTGGGTCGAATTCTGAGGAAGCCAAGAGATCTCCCACTGTTCCAAGTTCAGGGCATTCTTCCCAATCACTCATCCCAGTTGTTATGCTTGAATTTCGGCGCCCACCATTCCCTACTATAAACAGTTCGTATTTATCTACTATGTCTTTCAGAGCTGCCGTTGTTTGGGCTCCGTTCTTCACATGCTTCTCTACGTATCCTACTTTACCTGATGTTACGTACCTGTCAAAGTAACGCCAAGAGTACAAGCACATCCAATTATCACTTATACCCTTTAATTTTATTATAAATGCAAGTGTACTTACATACTTGCAGAGTGTAAATAAAATTCATCCTTAAACAAGAACATGACTGTCAGATAGGTTAGCTATAACACTATGCCGACATGACATGAACTTGGGTAAAATCACTAGAAAAAATACATACTCTATTATTCATGATGCAAGTTTGTCCAAAACACGAACACCCTATTATTCATGATGCAAGTTTGTCCAAAACACGAACACATTTTCATTGTTTTTACAAAAGAATAAATTCTTGAAAAATCTAACCCATTTTCAAATCAAACTTGAAAAAGATAAGGTTATGAAATGGGTCAACACAACAGAACTCAATAGCCAGCCTTACTGCATCAGATCCAAGATCAAGGATGGGCAGACGGCCACCAACTCACATGTGCTCTCTCAAATCAACCTATTGAATTCCTCTCCCATACCTTTCTAAACCATACCACCCCTACATGCTCATGGATTAAGGTGTTTCTGATGGCCAACCCTATGAAGCTCATCATTCTAAGCAACGTCATTGTAGCTCTACTCTACACCATTCTCGACCCTGCCTCTCCCTCTTATGCTTGTTACTCCAAACCAACCTATATTCTTATCACATCATCAACCTATTAATCAATGAGAGGTAGTAGAGAAATGTGGGTTTGGGGCACAGGTTGAGAAGAAAGGGGCAGGAATGACAAGCGCAGCTGGTGGGCATTGCCTTTGGCTAAGCAATCTTAGAAAAAGGAGGGAGTAATTCTGGTTAACTAGTCAAAAAATTTATCTTCAACAATAGATTCTCTCTATTTTCAATGAATTACCTTCTCAAGGTATAAGCTGCATAACAAATTCACCTGCAATGTCAGTTGTTAACTACATCTGTAGGTAACATATTACCCTCTCAATTCCCTTTGTGGTAAAGAGTAACAAATATCATTAAGAAAATATCTAGACAAGATATACCTGTTGTAGAATTCCTCCAGAAATGCATTGTCTGCTTCATCTTCAACATCATGATTAGGCATTGCCATCAAAACCTGATCATTTCCCTGCGAAGAAATATTGATCCTCTCTTGATTTTCCCCGGAAGATGCTTTGACAAATCTAACAACTGTCACATGCAGGCTAAGATGCATGGCGATGTATGTACTTAGAGATAAAGCTTCACGATCATCAGGTCCACCAAAAAACAGAGCTGCAACATGCAGCATTGAGTCTGGTTCTGGTGTCTGCGAGGATGCTACAAGTCCTCTGTCAACAAGGATGGCAACCGTGCAAGGGGCATGGCGAAGCAATCTTTGATTGGTTGTTCGTATGCTTTCCTTACTGCTCTCCATTTTCCCATCTATTCGTTGATGCTTATGAAAGGGTAAGATTATAACCGATGATCGAAGTTCTTTAGCAGCATCACGTACATCCTCATAAATTTTTGATACTGTTGAAACAACCTTCATTGGCCGAATAAATATCCCTGTTTCAATGATGAAAGCATCCACGGCGTTACTGATCTCTACAGCATCATTTCCTCCATATGTTTCATCATCGCTCATTTCATCATCCTCTAATTGGTTATACATCTTATTAGCTCTTTTTTCGGGAGAAGCTCAACTAGGTGAATTAGGTAAGCACATATCGGAAAATCTCTTGACCAACTTAGCCACCCAATGACTTTAACCATAGCTGGCACTTGACGAGGGGCATAAACACAAGCCAACACCCGTAGCTCTATCTCTGGATTTTGCAGCTCAAGCGGCACAAACCTGTAACCGAATGTGCCGTTATCCCTTATCACTAAATAAGCCACCACAATGCCTGAGAGCAGTGTATTGAGAACTATGGTTATTAACATCATCTCCACGAAACTACTATTCCAATCCTGCAACATTGTCAAATAATAACCCAATCAGATGCCGCCACAATCTAAAAAGAAGTGGTAGATTAGTTACAAAAATCCGATAGCTTTACAAGCAGCTCGGCGCTATTTTTTGAGGTTTCTCTAAGTGTTGTCATATTCAAAGAACATCGAGGCTTTTAACTAACAACATATAAGCAATTACTTACCACGTTTTCTCTAACTGTCCCTAGAATCACAACATCAAAATGGCCTTTCAAGTTCAATAGCAAACCAAGCACAACCCCCTCTTTCATTGGAACTTTTAGTCTATAACAAGCAGCAACAGTTCCTAGGATCTTGCCACCAATGCTTAATAGTACAACAGCAAGAACACCAATAAAATTCCTTAAAACAGTAATGTCGCCAAAGTCAGCTTGAAAACCTGTATAGCCAAAGTAAACGGGGAGTACGAAGGTATAAACAGCAAAAGAAAGCTTGTGCATCATTGTGCGAGCAGTTTTGCCCTCACGAGGGAATGTCACTCCAATAATTAATGCAGCCAATATGCTATTAGCAGCACCCCATTTATCAACAAAACTTGCACTGAGCATAACAAGAAGAAATAGAGGGACGACATGGGTATTCTTTAGGTACTGGGAATCTGAGTTAAATTGGTTAAGCAAAATAGCTATGCGCCTCACCACAATGCTCACAATAGCAGTGAAAAGCAAAGACCAAACCCATTCTACCCACTTTAATTCTCCTCCTTCAACAATTTTCATCAAGAGAGCTCCACACAATATGCCAGCAATATCATTAACCAATGAAGAACATATCGCTAGACGCCCAAAATGAGAAGTCCCCAATCTCAACTCAGCTATAAAGCGGATAACAAGAGGGGAGGCGGAGTTGGCTGTGGCCAGCATAAAAACGAACATAAATGCTACAAAGTTCTGATGTTTTGCTGTAAAATATTTAAAGAAAGGATAAGAGGCAGCCCCAGAGAAGATGACACAAGGCAACGCACCAGCGGATGCAATAATACTTGCAGCTCGCAAATGTCGCTTCATGTAGGAAATATCCAGCTCAAGACCAATCAAAAACACAACACAAGTCCGGCCAAAAAGGCGAGCACATTATAGTAGTCAGCAGACGTAGTTTGGTAGAAATACTTCTGTACTAGGCTTATCTTCGAAAGAACTGATTGACCAATTAACAACCCAGCCTGTTTATAAAATTAGCAAACTGTCATGAAACATCTAAAGAACCATCACGTTACATGAATGTGTAAATAGACTGCCAAACTTTAATTTTCAATGTAATGAGCTGAGTTATATAGAATTCTCATAGTATATGAGGATATCACCACATTGTTAAAATGTCATACCTCATCGTGCTAACAAGGATAATAAAACCAATAGTACCTTGACCTAGAAATCTATGAAGAAAAATTTTCTCTAAAGCAAAACCCAGCACATGTGAAAAATCCCCCGGACACTTCAATCTATGAGGAAAAATTGTTTCATACATGGCTTACTGCCAGAGGGATAGGCGGTGATGAAATTCTATGTTACCTCTATAAAAGGATAATGTCGGAATCCTGTAATCTCCACATGTTCCCTACATCAATGAATACACATTTCTCTATTCAAAAATATCCCGAACATTCTCCGAGTTCCTATTACAGCTAAAAGAAACGCACTAATTGCCATAATTGTATCCTTAGGAAGCCATGAAAGGAACACTAACGGCATTAAGCATCATTCAGCACTTAAGAGCTCCAGCCATTAAATAAAGACAAATCTACTAGGTCCACAAATGGAGGCATTCATTCCCATTGTATTTGTTAGTGCTCCCCACGGCCAACCACGTACTAAGAGATCTCATAACTCCAAGTAGGTAAGGGTTAATTCAAACTCATCATTCCCGTTGGTGTACATAAGTCCATACTATTGCTTTGGTATCACCAAACAAGACATTAGGGCTCTGAAACCATCTCTATACCCTCTGCTTGACTGCTTCATTCCTAATTACATTCCTTTCTTACTTTGTAAAGCCAAATAGCCCCTAATAGGCAATGACAATTGCGTAGTTATTAGTGATGCACCTTCGATTAACCTATGATATGCATAGAAAACACCAACATGGCTTGAAACAATTTTTCAATTCCTTCATCATGCACAACAAAAGTTAGTTACAGCAGTCAACACAAATTTGATTACTTTAACGCATACAAGTCATGTCAATTCCTAGGTTTGAAGAATCTCTCTCTCTCTCTCTCTCTCTCTCTCTCTCTCACACACACACACACACACACATATGTATGCCAATCTAAACCACCTTACATAGAACAACAATGGGGGTGCAGGAGAATTTGAGAAATTACTTACAGTAATCTGAGGAATAGGTGTAGGAATACCAATAGGCTTAACTGCAATCTGAAGCAGATGAGAGAAGGAAAGAATCAAAGAGGCTTGTAAGCCCATTGACAAAACAGGGTTGAAAAGATCCTCTCCACATAATACCTTCTTGGTAACATCCATTTTCTCCTTGCAGGAATCAAATTTGCCAATGAAAATGGAGAATTGAAAAGAACCCACCAAAGTTAATGATGTAAAAGCAAATGGGCATGAAGGAATTCGAACAAACTACGACACAAGTAGGACAGAGAAAGGTGGTGAGGACGGTGGTGACCCTTCCTCTCCCATGTTCTTCCTCGGCAACCCCTCCTGTCGAATTTTGAGGTAGCGGCTGTGGGTGGTGGGCGTCAACATAGATAGAAGGGGTGCGAAATGGAGAGGAAGAGCCCATTTTGCCTCCATATCTTTGCTTGGATTCAATTGCATTTGGGTAAATTTGTATGTTTGGTGGAGCTCCTTTGTTCTCGGAATTTGTTTAGGAAGACCCTTTTATGATCAAATGAAGGAAATGCTTTCACTTTCTCCATTTCTTTCGAAGTGGTGCTGGGGCTAGAAGCTATTAATCTACTTGAACGAATCACTATAATACTAAAAACTACGACCATATGGGTTTTTTTTTTTTTTTTAAACACAGGAGGTGTCGACGGGAGAAGAAATTTCATATGAATGGAATTTAAATTAAATAACAATATTTGATAATAAAGGCCTGTGAATAATAAGTGTGATAAAGAAAAAGTTATGTATTTAGTACTCGTGTTGAATATTATTGAGGTATGCATTGAAATTATTATCTTCAAAAATAATAAAATACATTTTAAAAAGATTGTAATGTGTTCAATATATTGACTAATGGTTAGTTGAATCTTAGGGAGACTAGTTATGCTTTGACTTTTCTTGACATTGAAATACTATCTTTTCTCATATTATAGTAGATTTGGAGATTTTTACCGAGTTCTAATATCATTTCTTTTATTATTGTTATTGTTATTATTGTGTGTTTATATTTGTATTTATAATTACAAATATGTGACATCTCCACCAAAAACTTTGGTTCCCAACAAAATCAATTAGAAATAGGCAAGCCTAAATTTATAACAAGCCAAATTGTCTAAGTTTGAAAAAAAATAAATAAATAAAAATTAATTGTTAGCATCCACCTCACAGGTGAGGGAGTTTTCTTTAATGGTAGAATAAATCGAAGCAACAACATCGTTAATTACAAATGGTAGAGTTAAAATTATAATTTTTTGTATCAGGTTTGCTCATTGTAAAAATGATAAAATCTAAAATTTTAAAAAGTGTTAATAATTATATCAAATAAAATATCCAAAATACATAAACAACGGCGAAAAAATTTTAAATTTAAAAGATGTCAACAAATTCGAAAAGTTATGGCATTCAATTATTAAAATGATCAATTTTTGAGCACATAAGTTTACAAATGTCTTTTTGTCTACTTTTGAAAACCAATATAAAAAATTGAAAAACTGATATGCTTACTGTTGTTTTACTTATGTTTTCTACCCACATGTAAATGTTGCAATGTTAGTGTCACTAAAAACTGAATTGAATAGCCTTCCAAGAACCCTTTTTTATTAAAAAAAAAAAAAAATCAATGTTATTTTCTTGTTATTTTCACTTGTTGGGCCTCTTAACCACTTTATGTAACGCTTGTTGGGCCTCTTAACCACTTTATGTGCCACATTATTCTAGAAATCACTTTCATGTTATTTTCACTTATAGGAAATCTCGATTATTATATCATGCTTAAATAGGAAATTTTGATTATTATATCATACCTTTTAAAAATATATACTCTTATGCTTATTAATGTTTTTCTTTTTTTTTTTTGGGATGGTAAGCACACTCGTTAAGGCTGTAACATGTCAAGGGGAAGCTTCGTTCATGTCTACAAGAAATCCATAACAGGGACAACGTGTACATCGTGGTACTCAAAATCGGGTGGCTGCGGAATGCAAGGCATGTGATGTCTAGGTGTATGGTGTAAATAAAAGAAAAATCACGTATTATGAATAAGAAAAATATGTTTAAATTTCACCAGAAAAGCGAGGAGTTTCCCCTCCTTTTATTTAGTTCCCCTTTTCCATGTGCATTCTTTTATATTACTGGTTTTTGTGAGATAAGGACCGTATATTAGCATGTAAAAAAAGAAAAAGAAAGATTATATAACATCAACAAAAAAATTTAGGATTCAACTTCTAAATAGATACGTATATTATAATTTACCTATTAAAAAAATCTTATGATAACTAAGAAGAAATTTTTATACAAACAGCAGCTTTAGCCATTCAAACTTGAATCAATATGTATACAAAGTACAATTAAACTCATACATAAATATAAAGGGGATACCACAATAAAAAATAAAAAAAAGGGTACAAATAATATTTTATCATTCTTCCCACGCCAAATCCCATAAAATTTTACATGCATTCTTTATTCATAAACAAATAAAGTTGGGTTTCATATATCTTCACATCCACACTTATTTATTTCATATGCCTTAACATTCACACAAACTAACCGTGGCACAAATAAAGGATAGCATGAGAAGCTACGTATAATAGCCATGGCCTTGAGTTACCATTTTGTTTCCCCGGGCGGGGGATTATAATCAATGGCCTCCATGACCACCATGGCCATGACCACTCCAGTGCCCATGTCCATGTCCGAAACTCTCCGGGTGGCTAACACTCGGGGGCCAATGACCACCATGGTGAGGATGATGGTGATGCCATCCATGGCCTTCGAGGTCAACATCATTCTTCTCCCCCTTTGCCTCTGGGGGCCAATGCCCACCATGGTGAGGGCCATGACCATAGTGATGTCCATAATGTCCTCCATGATAATTCTCGGTGTGCTTTGTCTCGTCATCTTCTGTATGTATATAAATTATATCAGATAAGAAATAAATAAATAATATAAAAATAACATAATCTTGTGTACATTCATCATATTCTAACTAATACTGTATTCAGAAATCAACTCGATTAATAAAAAAATTAAAAGAGAAGTACTTACGAGTTTCAGCTAGATCACGAGCGGAGACCTTAGAGGAAATAAGAAGAGTAAGAGTAAACAAAAGTAAACCGATAAGAAGAGGGGAGTGTGAATAAGCCATTTTGGATCAAAGGGCTAAGCCAAGGGAGCAGTTGTGTTTATCTCTCAATGTACGTTCTTTAATTTGGATATTGTGAAGTGTGAAGGAAATCACCAACGTTATTTATAGAGAGAGAGAGAGAGAGAGAGAGAGAGAGAGAGAGAGAGAGAGATGAGGCTGATTGTAGTACCCATAACAAGACTTGGTCGCCATGCAAATTAGTATTGCAATGCAAGCTTGTAAGTATATTGCACAATAAGGGTCAAAAGTCAAGATCTTATCGTGTGGATATTAATTGGGGATTTCATGATAAAGATGTTTACTAGCTACAAGCAGTTCTTACACTTCATATATCCTCTCCATTTCACAATATTTGTTATTTTTGGGTTGTGAGTAAATATCGAGGAAGCATAAAATTCATAATAAAATTTATGTTATAAGACCAAATTACCCGAATGTTTTATTGAAAATGATGAAAGTTAATGAAAAAAGGGGAGGAAAAAAACTAACAAGGACAAATTAGATAATTGAGATTATAAATGACAGATACGTAAAAGCTAAAAAAACAAATTAAAATGATAAGTATTATAAAACGGGAATATGTACTAATAAAGACTTCATGAATTGGAATATAGGATAATGATAATTAATCAATAAGAGTGGGCTGTCTATTTACTGACTGATTAGTAATCTAAAAGCTTGTAAAATTTAGGATAATGATAATGAAAATTACTAGACGTGTTGAGTGTAAAGTCATAATTCCTTCATTGTCCCTCTTTCATATTAATTCGTAAATTTTTGCCCTTTGAAATGCACTATCTTGTTTTCCTAGCGATGATCAACGTGAGATTCCTTACATCGCGGAGTTAGAAATTTGAAACAAGCGTATCCAATATCTTATAATTTAAAATTTTTGTTTTAAAAATAAATTATTTTTTTAATTTTTTTGGACACCCTAGACCTTAAAGTGACTCCGATCCCTTAAATGGATTATTTTATTCTCTTTTATATAAATAATGATGATGACGGTTTATATGGACGTAGATACATAGCGTGATAATGACTTAATCTTTTAAAAGATATTTTGCATCTTTTTTTAAAAAAGATACAAATAGTGAAGTGATTTTCATTCAAATAGATTTCAGGTATTAGCGGATATTTGTTCAAATAAGCGGTTGAATAAATGTGTTCGGTACATTTAGTGGTTGAGTTAACCGATTATTGTAAATTGACATAAAAGGATATAGATAATTTGCCAAATATAAATTAATGAAGGGATATTTTTGTCAAAAAATATGAAACGCTATTTTTAAGTGTGAAAAGCTAACATACTTAGATTTTCACAAACATTAATTCAAACGCTAATTGAAATACTAACTTACCAAACACTAATATTTAGTTGGTTAATGTTACTTGGTCAAAATGAAAACGTTGTTGTCAAACGGGACCTTAAATCTTCTCCAATTGCTGCTATTGCAAATTTAAGCTTAAGTCTCTAGTTATTATAGGAAGATGATCAATCAATTATCCAGCTAAACCGTCCTTTAATATAATTATTGTTAGAGAGGTATATATAAATATAGGATACAAGAAATAAAACCTATAGAAGATATATAGTCAGCCCACCATTGTTGAAATCAGAAGCACACAAACAATTTTAGGTAAGAAACAGGTTTCTGACAGAGACATGAAGATCATCAATTCATATACTTTATTAAAATTCATTTACCAGATGATTGATGATTATATTCACCTTAATTATTCCTATTGAGAACTAATTATTAATTAGTATATGCAAGAAAATTAATACTTTATTAAAATACAAGATACATTAATACATTTATACATAAATTAAATAAAAAGGATGATCATAAATATCATTTACCACGTTCTTTACCACCTTCACTACCTTTAGAGCTACCATGGCCATGTTTATCATTACCCTCATGCCCATAATTGCCACCATGCTCATTTCCACCGCCTCCATGGCCACTTTCATGGTCATGACCACCATTGCCATATCCACCACTTTCATGGCCATGACCACCATTGCTACCACCACCACCACCTCCTCCATGGCCACTTTCATGGCCATGATCAGCATTGCCACCTGCTTGGCCATATCCACCACCACCACTTCCCCAGCCGCGTTCTTGTCCACCATTTTCATGACCATGTTTGCCATTATTGCCACCTTTTTGGTCAGATGACCCATCTTTATCCCCATGCCCATAACCACCATGCCCCCATTACTTCCACCTCCATAGCTGCCATGGCTATTGTCTCTGTGCCTATGATATCGTCCACCACTATTACCACCACTGTAGCCGCCATGCCCATTATTTCCACCAGCACCACTTTCATGGCCATAACCACTATGTCCATTTCCACCACCATAACCACCATGCCCATGATTTCCACCACCACTTTCATGGCCATATCCACCATATCCATTGCCATCACCATAACCACCATCCCCCTGATTCCTGCCGCCACTTTCATGCCCATAACCGCCATGCCCATTTCCACCGCCGCTTTTACCACCACCATTATAACCACCATGCCCCTGATTCCCACCACCACTACTACCACCACCATAGCCACCGCCTTCCCCCACTCGGGCCTTACATCTTCATCTAAATATTTGCCCTCTTCTTCTGATAGGTAGCCACGTCCATGCCCTTCATAGCCGCCTTGTGCTTCATAGCCATAATTAGACTCTTCTGCACCGCAAAATCAAATCAAACAAAATTGCCCGAAAAATTAATATTAGATGAATCTAATTTGTCCATAATTCGAACTGAAGTGTGAAAAACTTACTAGGGTGTCTGGAAGAAGTGGTAATAAAACGAGAAAGATGACGAGCAGAGGTCTTGACCTCAGAGGAAGTGAAAACAACAGCAAAAGCAACAAGGAAGATAAAGGTCTTGGAATCAGCAATGCAAACAATGTTTTTGCAGCCACTATATATGTCTTATTTTTTTTTCCCTACTAAAAAGAACAAAGTGTTAATTGTTTTCGATCGATCCTTTTGCTTGTGGGTTCAATTTAATTTGCATGATGAGAGGTGGACAAAGATGCATAGTATATATAGGCCAAATCCATCATATAAAGATATTTTTTTATTTGTTCATATAAGTCCCAAAAAACAGTAGAATACAATGAGATTAAAAGATATTTTTATAAAAAGTCAAATTTTACTAGTTTTAGCTTCTATTTTCTTTTCATCGACTTATGAGCTATACCAATATCCCAAAAAATCTCGGTTCATAATAGGTGCTTAAATTAACTAAAAAAAGTTAAATTTCTATATGTATGAATGTTTAAAATAAACTAAGTACGTTTACCTCCCAATCATAAACGTCTATTTGATTATGCTTAAATGAGGAAATTAATTTAATGCATACCAATAATTGGTTGATAAGTAGTTCTTCCAACAAGAACGTCCATAAAAAGTGTCTTGCATTGTAAAGCCCGGTATTGCAGAATTAGTCTTTTCTTTCAATGAAAGTGAAGGGGAAGTATATATACCATACTCTTGCAGAATGTACATGTACTTTCATTTATACGTTGATTTGTCTATCTGGTAACAAAATTGTATAAGCATTTTGTGATTCGACCTTGAAAGTGAGAGTAAATATTCTCGAAAGTATATATAATTTGTATATCGAATTTTGAAAACCACTTTTACTATGTCTTATTCCTATTTTTTGTTTTAGATTTTGCATGGAGTGTGGAAGAAATTTTTCTTGAAGATCAATAGAAGGAGATTACAAATTCAATTAAAAAATTTTATCCAACTAAATTATTTGATTGTTATTATTGTTGTTTTTTTACGTGTGTAAGTGTATATCATCCAATTTTTGGCCTCTATTAAGATAAAAATTATCTCCCTCTTGAAATTTTAACACAAGGGAGAGGGTAAAGGTGAGGGGTGTTGGTCATCGGGCCAATGTTCGCTTGGTTATTATTCTTATTGTTCAGATCTTGAATCCACCTCCCTACGTAAAAGATCGACTTCCCACGTCGCGAATGCCGCGATTTCACAGAGCAATTGGAGTTAATATAAATTCTGGGACAATACTCTGTACGTACTATTCAGCAAAAATGTGAATGATCAAGCTAATACGGAATAATTCAATCAGAATCTAAAAGAGGTACGGTATGAGATATGGTTCTCATTCATGAGTTCCCACCGATTCCCACATCGAACCATTTTATACAAAGATATTAACGTAATAAGGTATAGCTTAAGTTTTTATGATAATGGTGATGATAGTAATAGTAGCATAAGGTGTGTTTGGTAAGATTAGCTCTTTTAGTAATTGTTAGCTGTTTTATTAGTTGTAAACGTTTAGATATTTAATAGTTAGTGGTTAGTTGTGAAACCAATGGTTTAAATTAGCACTGTTCGAAACAACTAACAATTGATGTAACTTATTAATATAAAATGACCAAAATGGACGTGTATTTTGTTTTTCTTTGTTAATTTTTTGGTTCTTTTTTATCCTTATATTAGTCAATTTAAATTGTCCAATAGATGTTTTCTATCAAAAACTAACTTAGCACAGTTTTTCTATGATTACTTGGGTTACGAGTTTGGGTATGATTTTTCAATTTCATATATATTTGGACAATCTAAATAAATATCAGCTGAAAAAGAGGATTTTATATGAAGGGCAAGACTTGTCATTATTCTTATAAAATAACAAAGTCATATTTGGAATAAAAGTACCTCCATGTAGTGTTTTTGAAATGTTAATGATCCTATTATTTGTAAAATATTACTGAAACCTCCAACAGTTACCTTGATCACTAAGTTACCATACACATAAAATTTATGAAAAGTAGTAAACTACTAAAAACACTATCTTAGACTTCCTTCCCGAGTACAACCATAATAATATAAATCAAAGGGGTATTGGGAGCAATTTTCTTCCCCATGGTCTCCCTCCCTTCCTATGGCTTCTCTGCCCTAAAGACCCTCCCTTCCTATGGCTTCTCTGCCCTAAAGACGATATACCTATGAAATATTGGACCTTAGATGGACTTACATTGTTAAAAAAACAAGTAAAAATAATATAAATATAAACAAATAATTTAAATTGTATTTTATTATTATACTCCGTATGAAGCAAGTGCACAATTAATTTGTGAAAGATATAGTATTACATCCAAACACCTTTATTTTTAAAATTCAAATACAGATATAATTCATCTTCCCACACTTGGGAAAGCATACAAAGCCACACAACATGTTCAACTTCTATTCAAGTTTCATTTAGTTTTCCTTTTTATCTTTAGATGAGCCATGACAATGATCACCACCACCACCACCACCACCACCATATCCGCCGCCACTTCCACCACCATATCCACCACCAGAGCCGCCACCACCATTCCCACTGCCACTACCATACCCACTGCCAGAGCTGCCACCACCATTCCCGCTGCCACTACCATTTCCACTGCCAGAGCCGCTGCCACTACCATATCCACTGCCAGAGCCGCCACCACTGCCACTACCGGAGCCGCCACCACCATACCCACTGCCACTACCATATCCACTGCCGGAACCACCACCACCATATCCGCTGCCACCACCATATCCACTGCCGTATCCACTGCCACTACCATAACCGCTACCATAACCGCCACCACCATATCCACCATATCCACCACTACCATATCCACCTCCATGGTGGCCAAAAACCACTCAGGCTTTATGTCTTCCTTCACATCCTTCTCTTCAGGTGGGTAGTGACGACGTTCATACTTGCCACGACCGTATCGGCCACCATAATAACCCTCATACGCATAGCCAGGTTCATGTTCATAACCACCATGATCTTCATGACCATGCCCATTTAACTCCTTGGAATCCTCTTCTAGCTCTGTAAATTATTTACCAAATCAAATGACAGTTAATTATTGATAAACTTCAATCTTAATATACATATCTAGGTTGTTAATTAATCCGCTTTTAAATAAATTTTAAAAAATGAAACTTACGAGTGAGTTTAGTAGAAGTGGGAAAAGATTGAGCAATTTCACGACCGGAGACCTCAGAGGAAATGATAACCATAGAAATTACAACGCCAACGAGGAGAAAACCCATCTTAAAATTGGCCATTGGTGTTTTTTTGGGGAAAAATTCTTTGATAAGAGATCAATGGCTTTCAATCGATTATTAGGGTTTAATTGGCATGAGAAGTCCATTGGAGGTGATGTGGTATTTATACACATTCAACAAAGATAAAGCCAATTAGGTAGGTGGGAGAGATTTTGGTGTAAGCAACAAGCCCCAAATAGCAATCTTCTTGTATGTTTGGAGATACTTAGTTACATGACTAATGGAGTGTTAGATAAAATTAACTATTTTAATAGTGATGAGATGATTTAATAGTTGTTAGTTGTTTCATCGGTGATTAACTATCATTGATTGTTAGTTAGTGGTTAGATGGTTAATTAGTCGTTTAAGATAAGTGTGATTGGTAAAAGTAGCGAGACTTGTATAAAATGACTTAGAAGGACACGATGGACGAGAAAATTTAAAAAATAAAAAAGGAGAATTTCGGAAATATTGTGCAAACACTAGGTAGTAGTTTTAAAAATGTTATTTTGAGTAGCTTTTCGAAAATACTATATAAACTTCTAATCATTATGTCAAACACTACTTTGTCAAACACTTACATTTTAAAATAAGTAATGTTTTATCTATCCTCCAAAATACTAAACACTAACTGAAAAAATAGTGTCGAACACACCTTAAGGCTATAAGGTTAAGTTTAAAATTTACCACTCCTTTAATTCTTTTCAGTTTCTCATAATTCCTTATAACTCCGTGTACCTCTTCGTAATAATTTTTCAGTTCTTTCTATGTTTTTAAAGAAAATTTCTTTCATTTTTCATTATATATTTTTTAATTGTCTAATAGAAATTTTGCAAACATTTGCATGTACTAGGGTTATATCCCTTGCAAGGGCATTAATTAAATTTTTTATAATTTAATAATTTAATTTAATAATTTTTAATTAACTTATAACAATAAAAATTAATTATAAGTTAAAAAATAGTTATTTTTTTAAATAACAATGGTAACTAGATATGTCTCTTTATTTTTTTATTTTAATTAATATACTTTTTATTCTTAATGTCGATTATATTTAATGTTAATGTGAATAGTTTCAACATTAAATTGAATTAAAATTGCATTGAATCTATCTATTTAACATCGTACACGACATCCTGTGTGGCATCTTATGTGTCGCCCAATACCCCCGCTTTTATTGTATACAGTGTTGTCCTTTATAGTTCACTTAAACCGGGGAGAGAGATATCATCATCAATAGACCTACTGGGGAAAAGGGCTAATAGGATCATGGTTCTAAATAAGCTCCAAATTAAGACATCGTTGGATGGTCCATCGTTTTCAATTAGGAATATGGAGCAAATTGAATAAAGTACATGGCTTGTTCTACTTTATGCTTACTTGAGGAAAATTTAATGCCTACCTACTGTCTTTATAATTCATGACGACTTGTTCCAACTAGAATTGCTATAAAAACAATGTCTTATATCAAGCTTGGTAAGAGCCCCATAGTGCACATCTTCTGTGCTTTTATGCATGATTGATTTTAGAGGTCCACCTAATTAATTTGCCTAATAATTAAATCAAACTCGCAAAATACACCTCATGCATATACATATACACACACATACATACATATCATCGTTTTAAAATTATATATAATCAAATAGTTTGTTATATGAGAATATGCATATGTACATATATAGATACATACATATATACATACATGCATATGTATATACATATACATACACATACACATACATGCATACATATATAGATGTGTGTGTGTAGCATATCACATCCCCTAATGATGAAGACTACTCATCGTATTAAGATTTTATATAATCAAATAGTTTGATATGTGAGAATTAATAAATGGTAATTCATAATAGGGAGTGAGAATTCATTTTTAGAAAGGGCTTTTGGATTATATTAATTCAATTTTGAGGATATCGGACATCAGCAATCTAATTTTTTAAAATTAGCCTTCAATAATACAACCTTTTACATTATTTATTAGTTTTAGTATGCCATTGAGTTAAAGTGATTTCAAAGACAATTTAAAAATAAAAAAAGTAAATGAGTTATAATCAACCTAATTCATTGGCATACTAAACACAACAAATAAGGTAAAAGGTTGGATTTTTAGAGACTAATTTTAAAGATTGAATTAGTGGAGTCCAATATCCATAAAAGTCCGATTAATATCGGACAAAGATCCTTTAGAAATAGAAATTCATTTATGCATGATTTGTAAGGGTTCGAATTGGAAATAAAATAAAAATTTACAAAAACATCCCTAACATAATCATATAGATTCATCATTTAGTGCCTATTCTAAACCCACAATTCTATTACTACCCATTCCCTAGTAATACGTTTGTGGAAATAGAGCCCTTCTATTCGCAATCCCAACTTATAAGTTACTCCTTGTGTTTCAATTTATTTATCATTTTTAACTAATTTTTTTATAAATTTATTATTTTATAATTTTAATAACATATTAATTATTAATTTATTAATATTATCTCATTCTTACTTCTTATTTTTTATTTTAACTTTTCTCATTCCAATAAAAAAAGGACATCCAATTATCCACCTTGCAGTGATGATGGAGGAAAAGAAAAATCTACAGAATTCATAATTTTCAAATAATGGAGGAAATTAATCATTGTTGTTTAATTAATTAATTTCGTGTGATAAATGATTAGTATTAGAATTAGTGAGCAATCATTGGTCAAAATATCTCTTCCTTTTCATTTATCTGGTCAAAACTAAGATTAGCACTGAATTTTTAATTTCTTTGGCAATGCTACCAGTATTTGTCGTTTTTCTTTGGGCCTGCAAATCGATATGATCAATCTATCATTGCTGATCATGTCCAGGAATTTATTTATATTAATAAGTGAATTTTTTTTAAAAATAATGAGATTATAAATAATTTTTTGTGAGAATTATATAAGGTTGTGTGTATGCAAGAAATAGTTAATTGAGGGTTTATTAATTGAATAATGCACAATCATCTTCGACATACAAATGGAGATATTATCCTACCATCCCTTGAGTGTTTGGATTTGGAAGTAACAATTTTTTTAATCCTAATATTTTGAAAGTAATTTATTTATTTTTTATATCTTTCTCAGTCGTAACTTTTGTATGAAATAATTTTTAACTCTAAAATTTATAATACTTGTCACAAACTAATTTTTAGGTAAACAAGATAATTTACATATCATTTTCTTGAGTAACCTTTGAATAATTATATAGTACATTTTTTTTTGGACCGGTAAATAGACCCACCTAAATTAGGTTTCCTATCTCAGGGAGACTCAAAATACTTTATTGGGCTGGGGGGAGGTGTCAAAGCCCACAACTACTCTCTCCACAATTTTCTCAAAGTGAGGAAATTGTTCCATCGGATTCAAATCTTGGGGGGGAGAGAATAGCATCGGGGCCACTGACTCGCTTCGACAATTACATAATACTCCATTCGTTTCAAAATATATGTTGTTTTAAGGTTATGAGAGAATATCATTAAAATACAAAATTCATGACAAATTTTGTGTTAAAACACCAAGTTACCCCCTATATTTCATTGAAAATGAAGAAAATTAGTGAAAAAAGAGAAATAAAGCAATTAATAAATATAAAATTAGTAAACTAATAATTAATATGTCATTAGAATTATAAGATGATAAGTATTGTAAAATAAGAAAAAAATTTAATTAAACTGACATATATTTCGAAACAAAAGGACTACATATTATTTTATAAGATAATCATCTTTTCCTGTTCGAATTCCTATGTCACCCAATCACCTAATCATTGCTTATGTACATATGTCCCAAATATTTTTTTAGAATTGAAAAATACTTATCTATCATTAAAAAAAAAAACTAAAATTAAATATTATCTTGTGTGATAGGACTAATATTTTTCACACAATAATTTAATTAGCATATCTCATTAATCTCATTTTCCTATTGATATTAAGATTACATTACATCCCTTTTAAATTAAAGATTTTTTCAACTTTGTATGTTGGAAAAAAAGGGGTTGATAGCCCCTCGTGTGAAACAGGATTATAATAATAATAATAATAATAATAATAATAATAATAATAATAATAATAATAATAATAATAATAATAATAATAATAAATAATGAAGATTATGGATATGCTAATCCTTTTTCTGGAATACACTAATTAAACATATAATGTCGTATTAGAACCTAATGGTATCAGCATTATTGCTAATGTGTAGGGATTTGTTCCTAATTAGGTTAATACACGTACTAGACAATGGATTAGTTCCTGTATTAAGTTGAGGGTGCATTTGGTTGTGTTTTCTATGGAATTCGAGATCAACGAAGCCTTTATTTTTTTATTTTTGTTTTTTGGTTTTGAGGAAAGAAAAAAAAAAAAAACCTTTTTCCCTTAATTTTTTCACCTAAAAAAGCGAACTTACAGGGAGGACAAGGCCACACTCGTAACACATGCCAACTCCATTGACCTTCACCTGCCGCCCCTCCTATCTGTCATGTTTCCTTGCACTTTTTTTTTGTTTTTTTTTAAAATTTGTTTTCAATATTTAACATTTTGGTTGGTGAGTTCTCACTTTTACCTTAAATTTTTTTGATAAGGGAAGAGATGCAAATGTATTTAAGAAAAATGTGTATACAAATTATATCATAAACTTGAATTTATAAAATATTTATTTATTTTGTGATTTTTAAAGTCAATTTTTATTCTAAATTATTAGTGTATTGACTTAATACTAATCAAAAAAATGGTCAAAATATAATGTCAATGACTTTTCCAGATGATCTGAAAATATAAAACACAGTATAATGTTTGCCTTTGAAACAATGGTATACATTCATTCTCCTTTACACAGGCGAAAGAATCCAACCTAGTTACCGTTATGATGGGGAGGTATTCTTTAACTAGACTAGAGATTACTCTTTTTTTCCCCTGCACGGGTTATTGGAGTTTAACCAAAATTGTTACAAAGATGATTCCAGAATTTTGATATACAATCTAAAATCGTAAAAATTTACAAATAGAATTAATAATTTTTTTCGATATTAAAAAGATGTGACCTAACTACACCAACAACGTCCTCAAGCTAATAAGGAGGTAAAACATCCGGAGGGGATTCTCACCTAGCAAATATGAAAATGGGTGTATGGACGGCATACATAAGATGCCAAGGGGGCAAATCTCCAAGCTATAATTCACCCCAATAATACCCAAAAAAATAAATTATTATTATTAATTTCAACAACCATTGAAAACATAATATATAATTATGTAATGCAAAAATTAAAGATATGATTAGAGGGATCCCTGAGCTCTCCTCCAAGCCTAGCTATGAAAAAATAATTATTATAAAAATTAAGCAGAAATACTCACTCGTGTGCATCATAAATGAAATCTCACTTAAACTTGCTGGAATTGCTGGGCTGGAAGGAAACAACCCCCACTCGTGCACCCATATGTTTATTCATATTATTAATTACTTTTTTTTATAATTATAATTTTTTTAAAAAACATATACACATCAAGAAATTTATTAGCCGGGGCCAGAGGGTGAAGAGTCTTAATCTATGTATATTTCCATGTGTCTCGAACCGACTTCTTTCTTCTCGGTTCGGTTGTTGAATGTTGAATATTAATGCCACAATCATACCCCTTTAAAAAAAAATCCTTCTTTTTTTCATTTTTATTTCTTAGTCCATCCTTACCAAATGCAACCCAATTCATTATTTTTCGATGCCGGTGCGAGCTACGAATCCCAGTTTCAATATCAACCCGGCCAAGTTAATAATAAATTAAATTTCATTATTTTTGTATAGGATAGAATGCAATGCATCGTATCCAGATAAAATTTATTATAAAACTATGATATATAAGATTTGCTAGAGATTATGCAGGCGCCAATATTGTTGGTTAGAGGAGTTGTTAATGAATGGATTTATATAAATAAATGTAACATGAAATTACCCAAACCCCACTTCCAACCTCATCAATATATTATGCAATAAGCTAAGCCACTCTGTCTTCACATGCCCTTTTGTCATCTCATGTCCCCCTTAGATTTAATTTTCTAGTATATGTTGTCATATATATAGGTATTTGTGTGAGGGTTGAGCCAAAAATATTGCCATACATTCTCTCGAGTATTAGAGTTATACTATACACCAAGAAAAGCTTAGAGAAGCCATGGCTATGGCTGGTTTCTTTCTTAAGCCAACTCGGGGCCATTCTCGATCGATTAGCCTGCCTGTTCGATCACATCCTACTACGATCAAGATCGAGCAAGAGCTTAACAACCTCATCCTCAATCTGCAACTTTCGTCCTCTTCACAGCCTAATTCATTGAAGGCTGATAAGCTCTGCATGGCCATAACCGGTCTGTCGGAGCTTTACAAGTCCATTGGAGACGTTCTGAAGCTCCCTCAAACCCAACAAGCCTTAGCCTTGACCAAACATGGTCAACCCTCTTCATGGGTGGATGAGCTCTTAGAGGAGCCCCTGTCTTTCCTCGATGTATGCGGAAACACAAGGGATAATGTCTCTCTTCTAAGGGAAACTCTAGGCAATCTCCAGTCTGCCATTAGAAGAAGTAGTAGTACTAGTAACAGCATTATCGAAAACAATGTTACTCAACACGTTTCTGCCCTGAAGAACTTCAAGAGAGAGATGGCCAAATCCCTTTCATGTCTCAAGCAAATCGACACCAAACTGGCAGTTTCTCCGATGCTCAACAATCGCGATCACCACCTGGTTGCTGTGGTTCGCGTTCTGAGAGAAACCAGCGTAATGAGCAGCATTATCTTCAGGGCAATTCTGGGCTACTTTTCGGGTTCAGCTAACGTGCAGCCAAAGGTCAGCAAGTGGTCCTTGGTGCTCAAACTGGTCAACAACAAAGATCGCAAAGATGATGACTTGAATGAGTTGGAAGATGTGGAGGCCGCCCTCAACAGCTTGATGGTTCAGAAAGAGGGCTCGGAGATGATCACTATCATGCTTCGATCTGCATCGAAGAAGCTCCAAGTACTCGATAAATTCATGCAAGCCATTGAAATGGAGCTCGAGTCCCTGTTTAGGCAGCTGATACAAACGCGAGTCTCTCTTCTAAACATACTTTCTGATCATTGATTCCATTTTTCATACTACACACTGTTGGTTCTTCTAAGATTATTGAGCTAACTTAACGGCATCCGAAATTTTTTGAGGGATCTGTTAGTGTTAGGAATGTACGTGTGTCTATCATTTTAATTCTTCCAGTTACTTTGTAGATGATTATGTATATATAGTACCCAAAAAAAGGGGAAAAATTATTCAATACAAGTATTGTTCATTTGTTATGTTACGTAAATTGGTACATTATTTATCTATATGCATATTATTATTTCTTTGTAACATCTTAATTCTAACATCTTTTTAACGGCTATGTCGACTAATAATTGAAAGAAACATCTTAATTCCAACTCTTTAAATTGAACATAATTAAACTCGAATCCTCCGTTTTGAGTTTTAGCTGCACATTTAAACAATTGAGGCATCAGATTGTCATCTGGGAAAAAAGGGAAAAAGATTTCCTATTATATACAAAATCATCTTTAAGTGATGGTTTTACTTAAATTGGGCATTCATCATATATTAAATGATAACGGTAGACCTTTTATATGATTAATAATAAATATTTTTATCATCTTTATTTTTATGAGTGATGTAATTATCATGTAAAAATGAATTGGTAATGAAGATCACAACATTTTTTGGGATTATTGATCTCTTAAAAAAGTTTAAAATTAAAAATACGTTCTCCGTTTCATAATACATGTCATTGTAACTAATTTTTTTATTTCATAATATTTATCACTTGCAATTCAATGACATATTATAATACTTAATTTACCGATTTTATTAATTACTTTTTTCCTCATTTTTTCATTAACTTTTATCATTGTCAATAAAATCTTAGTACAACTTGGTCTTTTTACATAAATTTTATTGTAAATTTTGTATTTTTTAAAAAAATTTTCCTACCCAAAAATAATAGATATTGTGAAACGGATAGCGTATATTATACCATCCGATTTTTAAATACTGTTGGAAGCTGTGACCACCTCCTCTCAGCTATAATAATGAAAATTTTCATCCAAAAATTCTATACATAACATAGGTGGTCTGTGAAGGGTGTGTTCGGCAGTAACGTTTGAGGTAGTGATTAGTGTTTTGGAGGATGTAAAACACTACTTATCGATGTTCGGCAAAGTAGTGTTTGACATAGTGAGTAGAGTTTTAGGTAGTGTTTTCGAAAAGCTACTCAAAGTAACGTTTTCAAAAACACTACATAGTGTTTGCACATAATTTCCAAAATTCTCCTTTTTATTTTCTAAAATCATTTATCAATTATGTCCTTTTAAGTCATTTTATACAAATCGCTACTTAAACAACTACTATTACCGAACACACTTATCTCAAATCACTAGTTGAACATCTAACCACTAACCACTAGTCAATAACAGACTAATCGCTAATAAAACAACTAACGACTACTAAAACAGACTAATCACTACTAAAACAATTAATTTTACCGAACACGCCCGAAGTCTATGTCTAGAACTCGCAACATTGTTGGAGTCCTAGACTCCTGGCTTTCTCCTCCTCGCAACAAATATATAATATATGACAATTTTATACGCCTAATAAAGGTAATCTGTATATTTTCATCTAATCACGGAATTTTCCAAGCAACTAATACATGTATACTGAAACCAATATTTAAAAAGATAAAAAATAATTAATTACTTTTTATGTAAAAATATTCGGATGTAATAGATTTATAGTAAAAATATTTTGTATTAATAACAATGAAATAACTTTTAAGGTGAGTTTTACGTACGAGGAGCATAAACGGATCATATATAAACACCGTTATAGACCAATTATTTTATAATATAATAATTATTATATTATTTTGATTTATAATTCAATAATCATTATGGTTTTTATAGATTGTTTTAAATGAATCAATGATTTTTTTTAAATAAAAAAATTATCCGATTGAAGGTTGGAGTCAATAGATTCATGTAGCTAAATGAGTGATTAATTTGATTTTGTTTGAAAAATGGTTGGCTATTGAGGGTCTGCTGCACTACAGGCTGGATCTGGGTCCAGCCTTAATTGTGTTTGTTGGGTTGCCCAAAGTCTATTAATGTTTTAAACTTAGGCTACATATCCCCATGAATTTTTGTCATTAATTTATAATCAATGCTTAATATAACGACAAAAAGGACACGTATATATATATATATATATATATATATATATATATATTCACATTGGCCTTACCCACACCTAAATGATCTGATTGGATCATTCTCTCACTTCTTCTTTTTTTTTTTTTTTTTGTAATTTTATTTTCATACGCACGCACGAATGGGCTTGTTTCCCTTGCCTTAATCTAATTTCCTAGCTCTGCGGGTGCCATAAATAAAATAATGCCTCAAGTTTATTTTTTGCCTTTTGGTTACTTCAGTAAGCTTTTAGGCCTATACATTATAATGATGCCAAGAGACATTATTTGTCTTTTTAACACTTATAAAATTACTCTTAAAATATGTATTTTTGGAATCATGAATTTATAAATTTTTTATATCCGGTAGAATTTATTAAAAATTTTAATGTAAATCGTACTTATATAAATTTTTGGCTTCATTTGTATAAAAAACAAAGAAGATTAAATAATGTTTGAAAAAAGTCGATTCCAAGGAGATCATATTACATATGTAGGAACACGGAAAAGTAATAAACAATAGTACATTTTATATGGAATTATGAAGTAATTTAGCAATTAGCAATACAAGATTACAACGGACATATGGAGAATTATTAACAGGGTATTAGATTCCAGGGTTCTTCTGCGAAGGCAGGCAGTGCCCTTATTTTAGTGCACGAATGGCTTTCTCCTCCCTCCTGCTTCAATTGAATAACAATTCTTCACACAAAAATCTGGCTCAAAAATTATGCCCATAATTCAGTTTGTCTTTTTGCTGATTGGGAAGTTGGGTGGAACATGATAATCGCGATCCAAGGAATTAGGGCCAAGTTAGAGTTTGTTTCTAAATAACCTTCGGGATTTAGATTAAGGGCGTGTTCGGTAAAATTAGCTGTTTTAGTAGTGGTTAGTCTGTTCTAGTAGTCGTTAACCTGTTTTATTAGCGATTAGTCTGTTACTAACTAGTGGTTAGTGGTTAAATGTTCAACTAGTGATTTGAGATAAGTGTGTTCGTTAATAGTATCTCGTTTAAGTAGCAAATTTGTATAAATGACTTAAAAGGATATAATTGATAAAATATTTTAGAAAATAAAAAGGAGAATTTTGAAAATTATGTGCAAACACTAGGTAGTGTTTTTGAAAACGTTACTTTGAGTAGCTTTTCAAAAACACTACCTAAAACTCTACTCACTATGGCCCTGTTCGGCAACAATGTTTGGAGTAGCTTTTAGCGTTTTGACCAAGTCAAAACACTAATCAACCAAATATTAGCGTTCGGTGAGGTAGTGTATTAACTAGCGTTTGCAGTAGCTTTTAGCGTTTCAAGTAGTGTTTACGAAAAGCTAAGAATATTAGCTTTTCACATTTGAAAGTAGCGTTTCATATTTTTTGACAAAAAAACCCTTCATTCATTTATATATGACAAATTATTTATATCCTTTTACGTCAATTTACAATAATCGACTAACTCAACCGCTAAATTTACCGAACACATTTATTCAATCTGCTCAATTGAACAGTCTATCCGCTAACGACTAAAATCTAACAGACTATCGACTACCTAAACAGACTATCACTACCTAAACGACTATCAGCTACATAAACGACTATCCGCTACTCAAACAGACTCATTTTACCGAACAGGGCCTATGTCAAACACTACTTTGCCGAACACTTACTAAAATAGTTCGGGGTCTTAATATTGAAAATTAAATTATTTTATCTACTTTGTAACATCATATATTCAAAAATGACTTATTTACGGAAGGCTGAGGGGAGTCATGGCCGTCTTTGATTCACTTGTAGTAGTTTTGCCCATGCAAGGAATACTCTCATGTGCATGTAGAGAATGATCATCTAAATATTTTCTATATGAGTATTTTTTTTTTTTTGAGGTTTTCAGAACTACTAAATCCTATATTTTCTACATAAATTTGGATCGGATCACTTTTCGATCCAAAGTCCTTTTTTTTTTTTGGGTGGAAAAGAATCGGATCACTTTTCAAACCAGGTTTTTTTTTTTTTGGGTTGAAAAGAAGTGTACATAAATTGAATCTAAAAAAAAAAAAGGAAAAAGAGCACGGTGGGGTAGAGTGGTGGTGGTGGTTCATGTGGGCATGGCTGTGATCAACGTGGCTGGACTTTAAATTAGTGAGTTGAATTATTATTATTATATTGTATACTTGTACCCACCCTGGAGTTGATGGAGGTCGTTTCCAGCCACCATTGATCATCGATCCTCGCCAGTTTCAGGGGGCCCCTGATCTGATTGCTGATGTTCATCAAATTAAATTTATGTTCAATGAACTCATTCGTATATACCCACTCATTACAATGAACTCATACCCACTCATTACATAATCAGAATTAAGGACCCTAAGCCACCACTTGCACCTTGCATATACATCAATATATGCATATACAATGAAAGCGAGCGCTAGGCATCGCCCACTATTCAATCAGAATAATGCATCATTCATAATCATATCTATGATTATTGTTCTACTGTTTAATTAGATTCTGTTTCGATCATCTTCTACTATTTTCGATTCTCTCCACTCATTGTATATATAAAAAAGAAAAAAAGTATGGGATTGGCTCGAGAAGTCGGATGTTGAAAGTTATATATGATTTTGAGTGTAATCGACTCGAAAGAATGGACTATAATCAAGCAATCAAACTAATTATCGGATTGGATAGAAAACTACTTTATGTCCAAAAGTAAATTTTAGCCCAAAAATTGGACCAAGAAGTAAATAACCAAGCTCACAACTAATTCTCCACTTTACCCTCTCAAATTTAAATTTGCATGAGAATTAAGTTAACCATTGTATGACATTGGAGCAAATTATATTTCTTCGGAAAGCAATATCAAACATACGGAGAGAAGTTCACATTTGATTTATTCTTCTTATGGGGGATGATTATGAATGTACATAGCATACAACTTATAATTAGCAATTCTTATCATTGGTTGTCGTAATCAATTAGTACCCTCTCTTTATATCGAAAAACTTCTCGAAATTTCATATTATAAATGTTTCAAAAATATTACCAAATTTTTCTTTCAGATAAAAAGAGTTGCTCTTCATTTATAAATTATAAGATAATAAATGAAATTTCCTGAAAAATTTTATTTCTCAATATTTTACGAAATTTCTAGAATGGATGGAATATTTTATTTTATTTTTGTTAAGGTGTTATATATGTGGCCACAAAATCACATGTATGAAATTAATGTGTTTTTACAAGAGACAACCAAGACGAATCCCCAAAAGGCACAATTGATGACCTTATATGCACCAAAAGAGGGGGGTTCAAGTTTCAACTGGGGTAGGAGATTACCATATCCCCCAGCACTGCATTAAATGCAATTTATATTGTAAAATGTTGGCAAAATACTTCATTTGTGCCTATTCTCCTCTGCAAAGGGTAAAGTTACTATTTTTATTTTTATTTATTTATTCTAAAAGGCCAAAAATGTCACAATATTAATTTCACACACTGTCAACATGTGATGACAGCTTGGTTTTACCCATTCTCACCTTGGCATTCTGCTGCTGCTTTCAGCTCACCTCATTATTTGTAGGTTGATGCACCACTAATCACCAACAACCTTCCTATTATACTTCTGAACTTTTCTTTAATCTACTTCCAGACGTACATGATGACCATACCATCACTAATGAAGCATATGTAAAGAGACTGGTAGAATTATTATCCGCGTTTCGACTGAGGAAGGTTTGTTTCATGTGAGTCATATGTCACCGTAAACTTTTTATATCATTCAGCATTGAGAATTACCTATAACTTCGAATAGAATTTGACCGAAAAGTTTAAGGTTATATGTACTAGAATACAAGACCTTTTAGTATACATACGAATATTTTGTAATTTATATGGCTTGAATTTGTGTCAGAGTCCAAGATAGAGATTTAATCACAAATGAAAAAAATTATGGGAAGTCAAAATTCATGATAGGATTGGATTTTATACATCTATATATATACGGCATGTCTTTACAGCCCTCAGGGGAAATTTAATTTGAACTGCTCCTACAAGTTCCATCATTGGATTATCTAGTCTAGTCTAGTCTAGTCTAGATTAAAAAGAGAGTGTGTTCATCAGAAAAGCTTTTGTTTCATTCATCTGTTTGGAAACATTTTCCAAGCCATTCTCGATCCCCTCCATCACACCCACCAAAGCCTTCAAATTTTCCAAGACAGCCAAGAGTTTCTCATCATCATCAACAGATTTCCTTGATAACAAAGCATGTAGAGCAACATCTACATCGCTTAATTCGTTTCCACTCTTAGCTAGATTACCCTGTGTTCCCTTTCCCTTGAAGAGGTTTGGAACCAGTGACCGTTTTGGCTTCAACACCGGCATAGACAGGAAAAACAGGACAGATTCATATACTGATATGCTTATAATGCTGACACATCTGAGGGTTTTGATAACTGTTGACAGTTGATAATCTTCTGATGCAAAAAGCTCATCATCGAGCTTCTTCAGTGACAAAATAACCCCTTTGGCTTTCTTGATCACCTCCTTCCTCGAGGAAGTATACCTTGCAACATTGCACTCTATGCTCGAGCTTTCTTTTCCATTGTCAGAAATGGAAATTTCGATTCCTTTGGCCATCTCAGTATGGTGCAGTACAATCTCCCTCACAGAGGAACAAACACGAAGAAGGCTGGAGCATGCCTTTACCAACTCACCAACACATCTCTCGTGTCGTTTGAGAGAGAGAGCTTGTTGAGTTAGAGGCAGACCGAGCACCTCATTTATACATTCATACAACTCTGCAAGGCCTGACAAGCCAATGCTGATTGCTTCTGAAGCTGATGCCGATGATTCCTCTTTTTCCTGAGATTTTTCAGCTTTTCTTCTATTCTCTGGTGGATGGGATTCAACTTAGAAGGTAAACTTAATGATCTAATTTGGTGGTGGGTGTGGCTCAATTCTGTAGTAGAGGTAGCCATGATTATTTCACAAGCTGTTTCTTCTTTATTTTTTCGTGGTATTTAACTTATTTCTTTGAGTATAGGATAGCAGGTTTTGATTCAGATGACTAAAAACTCGTACGATTTCTTATTTATAGGAGCAAAAACTAGCTGGAGAGGCACAGCCGATGGCTAATCAGTAGAATATTATGGCGGTGTTTCAGCATTGCCTCTATTCTGCTTAACAAACGTTCTGAAGAATTAATTATGGAGTAAAACTCTGTTTATGATGGATGATTAAAGCATAATATCATCACAGACTGATGAATTATTTTGTAATTAGTTAAAGGCCTTTACAGCCTGGTGTATGCTACAAAGAGTACAGCACTTTAAGCTGATCTGGTTGTTCAATAATGGGATTAAACCTTTTGTGCTGAGGTCACTGATGAAGGAAGAATCTAGGAACTTACTGGTTTAAAATTATGCACACGAATGGGTTGTTTTCTTGTCATTTTGTCAAGGAAAGTTGTCTCTCTGATAATTAAAATTTTGAAGCATAGTTAATGATGAAGCTTCTCAAGGATTGACATTTCTGTGTGTGTATTTTTTTGGTGTAAAATATTTGTGTTTGTTTAATAACAGATAATATCCTGAGTGAAATATAAGGGATTTAAAATGACTACTAAATTATCAAAGGTCTACCTTTTTTCTAGGAAAGCTTATAGTCTTGGGATGCGTGATCTCTTAGTAAATTTTTCTTAGAATGTGTATGGCTTTTGGTAATTTGTGGGGCAGTGGTCTATTCTTGAAGTCGTTTTTAGTAATGTTCATTATCCAGGTAGGAGTTGGAGTGTTACACAACAAAATTAAGGAGGTGGAATATTAATAATACATGCAGTAATCAAATAGGTAGAGAACATGTATTGGATTTGAGTTTTTTCACAATATATAGTTGAATTTATAGAAGTAGAGCTATCAACTATGCTGCTGGTACTCTTCTAGGTAGGGATGGCAATAGGTCTAGGATTTGACCTATACCTGTCGGATCATACCCATTTAATCGGGTTTGGGTTTAATAAATTTGGACCCGATGGGTCCGGGTCTAAAAATTAAAATTCAGACCCGACTCAAGACCCATTTAAGACACGAACACATTTTATTTTGAAAAAAAACCTAACAGACAGAAGGCGATAATAACATATTATAATTTGGAATTTGAAAATCCTACCTAAAGTCACTCTCTCACTTCCTTCTACCTTATTCACGTTTTCCAGTTAGTGTGTTTTAGTCGTGAAAAGTATGAATGGATTTGATGTATTTGGTTTGTATAATAGATTGGTTGAAAGATAGGTTAGTATTATACTAAAGAGGTTATATGCAGCAAAATTGCTTGCAAATTTACAATAATATTAAATAAGGCACAAAATAATGATTTTTAAAACTCATTTATGATAAAAATACACTATATCCGTTTAAGACCCGTGGACCCATGGACCCGCTGAATCCGGGCCCGAGTCGGGTCTAGGTCCAAGTCCAAAAAGTTAAATGGGAGTCCAGCCGGAACTTGCCAACCCCTACTTCTAGGTCTAATATTTCAAAAAAAAAAATAAAAAAAATCAAGGTCTAATAGATAAAAATCACATTTAATTTATGCATACTATTTGCAGAATAATATTTATTATAGATATTGTACGTCTAATTAGCAATTTATGTCATCGATTATTATGATTAACACTTTCCCTATATTGATATATTTAAAAATTTGTCAAATTTTTACTTTCAAATGTTTTAGCAATATTATTCAATTTTTCTTGCTTAGGTGAAAGAGTTACTCTTCATTTACAAGTCATACAAAGTTGGAGACCGACCATAAAAAGTTGTTAATTTTTTTCCCCATTTCTCAGTATTTGACAAAATGATCACATGGATGAAATGAATGTGGTTTACAAGAGACAGCCAAGAAGGAATCCTCAAAAGGCACAACAAGCAGGTATATCTGAGGGGACTTCAAGTTATGACTGGGGTAGGAGATTACAGTATCCCTTTCTCCAGCAGTACATTAAACGTAACTGTAGTGTTGGCACAGATCCATATTTCACTGAAAATTGCATCGTAGTCCCGGTAGTTCATAAGTTATAATCTCTCTCTTTCGTTTTATTCTCTAAACCTTCTCCTATTTTCCTTTTCCTACAACCATCTATCGACATGTAGCTAGCACGGGAGTACAATGCATCATCACAACTGGTCTGGTTCATATAAGTCATATGATAAAGTAGGTAATCCACTCTTTAATATCAATATCTCTATAAGTAAACGAGTATCTTCAAACTCTTTATACAATATGCACAACTTAAATTGTAAGACATTCTTTAACTTATCTGGCTTGAATTTAGTGGCAGATCTAGGATTCAAATCAAGTAGTGTCGAGCTCGCGGAAATACACATGATTTCAACATTATTATTAAAACTATTTTTTTTTAAATTTGAAGTATTAAAAATGAAATTAAAAAATTAATGCATCTGTAAAAATCATACTAACACAATTCCTAAACTGAATATAATTCTAAGACCTATTGGCAACATAAGACCACTTGTATTCTAATACAGAACTATGCTATGACTAGGAATCTAGTGCAACTGGAGGTCTATTCCTAATAGACTCATAATTGTAAAATAAAATTAAATAACTTGATTCAAAGGCGGTAGTCGAGTACTATATTTGTCATTCTCTTGATTCTAAGGTGAATTTTGGGATATGAAGCTCGTTTTGAGAGTATACTTCTGAAGTAAAATAGTTCAATTAAACTATCAAGTAATAAAACTAAAAAAATTTAGAGATTGAGAATACCATAAAAATTAACTGGAAGAATTCTAAATTTAAGCATAGGGGTTCCACAACAACGCAAGTGATCATTTGCATTTCATGATGAATACAAGACGTAGATATCCATTTTTTCTTCTTCCTGTATCAACTCAAAGGTATAAACAAGATCTATGTTGCATATTTTGTGCCGTTCAGAAGCCATGAATATATCCAACGCCGTAACTTACGCTATCCCTAACTTGATTTCTTGCAATCTTCAATACCTCTTTGAACTCCTTCGCTTTCTCATAACACCTGGAAAGGTGGCTGGCTTTGCTAGTAGTCCCTGCCTATGCCATGCTAAGCACCTCATTGTCACCAATGGCTTGTGTAACTTCGATGGGATATATAATTTCTCATCTCCTTAAGGGTTTGTACAACTTAACCAAGTCGATTTCATAAGATCTATTTCGTGTATGTCAGGACTCACTGTGCATCACCTAATATGCTTAGGAACATCTTGATCAAAGCCAAACTACATAGCTACTCTATGAGGGTTATACTGCTCAATTGAATCCACACCCACCAATTCACATACCCTTAGAAATCGAGCCATGGCTTGAACATCTTCACCCAAATCAAAACTCACCAAAACCCACTCTGTATTTTCTAAGTTATCCACCATTTTGCAATATGGGCGCCATTCGAAATAATTCCTAATTGCAATCTATAAAGTCTAAAACTACACTTCATGCCCAATTCAGCACAGAGAGAAGAGCCGAGCAGCAGGAGTAGAAATGACCAGGCCTAAAGTGGGAACGGAACCTCATAAAATTAGAAGTTAAAAAAAAGGGATGGAAGAAAAAGCGCCTTAACCAGTAGGCTATGTATCACGTCACCAAGTCTCATGTGTATTAAATTATATATATTTATTTTCTAATTTTTTCATATAATTTTTTTGAAAAACGAATGGTGTCAGGCGATACCACTCGGGTTAACATAGATCCGCCCCTGCTTGAATTTGAATCACAGTCCAGCATAGAGAATCACAAATGTAAAAAACATGTAAAGACATGATAGAGTTGGATTCTATAAATCCACGAACACAAGATGTATGTATTGACAGTGCTCAGGGACAACAGTTTGTTTGAAGGGCTTCTACAAATTCTGTCGTTGGATTGTCAAGGCTAGTCTAGATTAAAAAGAGAGTATGTTCATCAGAAAAGCTTTTGTTTCATTCAGTTGCTTGCATACTTTTTCCAAGCCATTCTCAAACCCCTCCATGACAACGTCCAAAACCTTCAAATTTTCCAATGCAACCCAGAACTTCTCATCATCATCAATAGCTCCTCGATAACAAAGTGTGCAGGGCAATATCTACATCACTTAATTCATTTTGAGTCTTAGCTAGATTATCCCGTGTTCCCTTGCCCTTGATGAGCTTCGGAACCAGTGACCGTTTTGGCTTCAACACCGGCATAGACAGGAAAAACAGGACAGATTCATACACCGAGATATTTATAATACTGACACATCTAAGGGCTTTGATAACTGTTGACAGTTGATAATCTTCTGATGAAAAAACCTCATCATCAAGCTTCTTTAGTGACAAAATAGTCCCTTTGGCTTTCTTGATCACCTCCTTCCTAGAGGAGTTATAGGAAGCAACACTGCTCTCTATTCTCGAGCTTTCTTTTCCATTATAAGAAATGGAAATTTGGATCCCTTTGGCCATCTCCGTATGTTGCAACACAATCTCCCTAACAGAGGAGCAAACACGAAGAAGGCTCGAGCATGCCTTTACCAACTCACCAACACATCTCTCGAGTCGTTTGAGAGAGAGGGCTTGCTGAGTTAGAGGCAGACCGAGCACCTCATTTATACATTCATACAACTCTGCAAGGCCTGACAAGCCAATGCTGATTGCTTCTGAAGCTGATGCCGATGATTCCTCTTTTCTCCTGAGATTTTTCAGCTTTTCTTCTATTCTCTGGTTGACGGGATTCAATTTTGAAGGTAAGCTTAATGATCTAATTTGGTTGTGCTGGTGGTGGCTCAATTCTGCAGTAGAACTAGCCATGATTATTTTACAAGCTGTTTCTTGTTTTTTTCGTGACATTTTATTTGTTTTATTGAGTAGGAAAGAAGGTTTTGGTTTGAAGAGATAATTAAAAACTCGTACGGGTAGTTATTTATAGGAGCAAAAACTAGTAGGAGAGGTACTATCCATGGCTAATCAATAGAATAGTATGGCGGTGTTTCAGCATTGCCTATATCCTGCTTAACAAACGTTCTTAAGAATTAATTGTGGAGGAACTCTCTGTTTATGATCGATGATTAAGGCATAATATCAGTACAGACCGATGAATTATTTTGAATTGGTTAAAGGCCTTGACAGCCTGGTGCATGCTACAAAGAGTACAACATTTTAAAACTAATCTCCTTATTCAATAATGGGACTAAACCTTTTTGTGCTTAGGCCATTGATGAAGGAAGGATCTAGGAAATTACTGGTTTAAAATTATGCACACGAATGGGTTGTTTCCTTGTCATTTTGTCAAGGAAAGTTGTTCTCTATGAGAATAATAATATAAAAATTTTAAGCATAATGAATGATGAAACTTCTGAGGGATTAATATTTCTGATTGTTTAGCAGCAGAACTAAGGAGGTGGAGTATCAATAATGCATGCAGCAGTCAAATGGGTAGAGAATCTGTATTGATTTTGATATTGTTGACAACATATACTCGGGTTTGTAGAAAGAGAGCTATGTTGCTCGGACTCTTCTAGGATCCAATATTCACAAAAGAAAAAGGAAAAAAGGGTCCGGTAGATCAAAATTCCACTCATTTTAGGTACATTTTTCATATTTTATGTATCAAAATAATTTAAGATGTCAAAATGTCATAGAATATGTATGTTTTGACGATTGACATCCAGTTAATGAAGCCTGGATTCAAACACAACTCATGTTGTGATTCCTGAGGACTATATCAATTAAACTAGCTAATATTTAGTGGCTAAATATAAGGGGGAAAAAGACAAAGCATGTCTTAATTCCCTTCTCTTTATCACCAATTTTATCTCCATATAAATGAGCAATCAGGTTGTTCCTGATGAGATGATATTCACATTTGGCATTGCTTTTGAGTTTTTGACAAAACAAGACCAACAAATAGCTTTCTTGAAACTTGGAAGTAGATAATGCTTTAAAAAAAATTTCACTTAAAAATTACAATACTTGATCATAGTTCATTAATTTATCAGACGAGGTCAGTTATCTACTGCTGATCTACAATCTTCGAACAAACCGTCCATATCAATTACACTACTCAAGCAGACACCAGAAGGTTAGGGTTAAATGACAAACTAACAGCCAGGATGTAATCAACACATAAATACAAATAGTTTTAGTTTTCTCCGCTCAAGTTTTGAGTTTTTACTAGAAGCCCCTTGCCACTTTCAATGGAATAGTCTCATCAACTACGCGAAATATGTTGACAAGGAAAACAGGACTTCTCTCGCCATCAGCCATTCCCTTTTGAATCAGCTCAAACACGCACACGTCGTGCTCCTCGAGGTTGTTTTCCAGGACAAATCTAGGCCACTTTGCTCTGATCTGACACTGTGAGGGTGTCCACCTGCATCCAACGTGCCAGTTCTCCATCTCTCCTGGGACTTTGAGCTCGGCTTTAGCAGGCTCAAGTAGCATGTGCTTTAGTGCCCATTCCTTTGGTATAGTCTGTACCCATAAAAACCAATTATTTGAGTTAACTAGAAATATTTGTATCAATAGAAAGTAGCACAACAGAAGTTGATAGAGAACATACCAGATTAAAACCACAGTAAACATGTGTTTGACACATGGTCAGAGCAAACATAGGCACTCCACTAGGTTTTCTGATCTTCATGTAAGCCATAGCCCTATTATAAGCTCTTTCCTTCTCTTCTTCAGTGACTCCTCTCCGGTTGGATATGTAATACTTTTTGGGTTGTTTTGCTACATAGTAATTTACCCCAGAGTAAAACACATTTAGAGATAGCGAAAAAGGATGCACTGAATCATTGGTGCCGTGTAAGTTCAGAAATTGTATACCTCGAGATTCTTCTCTTCTCTTATTTGACCAAGAGCAATGACTCCATTCTTCATCTTTATCTTCCCCATATGACAATCCCTCGGCCTCTTCCGCTTCTACCTCCTCTCCGGATTCGTCCAGATCTTCATAACTTGGCAATCTTTTCTTTTTGCCTTTGCTTTTGGGCATCTCAACACTTTCCCATTTTCTTTTGGTACTCTTGGATTGGTTCCTTTCCCTTCCTCTTATCCTCCTCATGTTCAGTTCTTGAGATGAACCTTCGGAGTTTTGTTCAGCTAGCCCACCTTCTTCCACAGAGTGATCTGGTTCCTCATCAGACCCGGACAAGCATTCAAAACCACCATTCTCATCGGCATGGAGGGTACTTGTACAAGTTGTGTAAGAGCATGAGTCAAAATTCCTGGCATAGTGGGATCCCTCACGCTCACATCCAGTGGCATCAAAGATGGAGACCTTGAATGATGAATCTCCGAGATATTTGAAGGTCAAGAAATCAGCTCTATTCAACCCATTATCTATGACGAATTTTTCCCAGCCAGTTGAGAGCACAAAATCACCCTTTCCTGTTTTCTTAATTCTGACTTGCCATTCATTTCCACTTGGACCTTTCAATGTGCATTCCCTTGCAAGTTTTCCCTTGAAACACTCGATAAACTTTTTGGGAAATCTCTGCATGGTTAGTCATAGCATAGTGAGATCAGTTGATTAGGATCGTACAAGAAAGGGGAGTTTGAGGTTCGGAATTTTACAAGCTGTTGCTCGAAATCAGCAGTCATTATCTTGAAAAATTTGTGCTTCGTTGGAGGGGTTCATTCCAATACTTGTACCTCTCAGTAAGTTTACACCTTGCACAAACTCCCGCCATTTCTATGACATGAAAAAATGTGTAGGATAAGAAATATGAAAAGACTTCATTTTGCGGAAAAATTCCGGTCACAACATCTATGAGATTTCTCTTAATACATTCCCAACAGCATAGGCAAGAACCACTAGAATAATCAGAGAGAATCATTCGCGTTAAGTATCTTGATTTTGCGATAAAAGTACCCCAAAAACAAAAAAAATGAACACATGGTGCGCATAAGTAAATCAAACAATTCAGAAAAAATCAATCTTTGTACGCTCATAAGTCATGAACTCCTCAAATACAAGCCAAACCCAGAAGCTTACCCACGACAGTTACCCGGAAAACCCTTTCTGCTGCTGCTGCCTACACGGTGGGTGAAGAGAGTGAGACAATCCGGAAGGAACGACGGCGGCAGCCTGAGAAGCAGATTTTGAAGAGGAAGAGCGTTTGGAGAGAGAGAGAGAGTGAGCTAGGGAAAATCAGGGAGGGGAAGAACGGGGCTTCATAGAGACTCTTCAGAAACTTACAGTTTCTGGTGATGGTTGATCTCAGACTTCTGGCATCTACAAAAAGACATAGAAATGGAAGAAAGAGGGAAGAGTGGGTGGGTAAGAGAAGAGAGAGAAACAATAAAAGAAACAATGAATAGAGATGGGTGGGTGGTAGCATCATCATGAGAAAAAATTTCCATTTCTGTAAGGCATGTGCAATTGTTGAAGGGCCTGCAAAAGGAGGAAATAAGAGGGAATTTTTAGCAAATTTTTAAAAGGAGAGATTGTTCATTAAAGGGCTGTTGATTAAAACTGAAAATGACATCCAAGGGGCTCCTAAAACTAGTTAAGTGGATGCCAAAGCATAAAATTTTCTGATGAGTAATTGTACATTACCATTTGAAGATTCAAACTGTTGCTTTGGAGATTAATTTAGCCTCTGAAACTCGAAGGAATGTACCGAGTGAACTCATGATGTCTTGCCAGCTAGCTCGGTGAGAAATTCAAAAGTTCAGCTCAAGAAAGCTCAAGATTTCTTAAATTACTTGAGTTTGAGCAACACTAAAATCGGCTAATGAATACAAAAAGAAAATAATCTTAAGTACGCCTCAAGATATGGATTCAAGAGCATGACAATCGAGAATATCAGAAAATTTTCTTCCTAAACAACCATTACTACTACAGTTAGGTACTCCAATCTCCCAGCACTATGTGGTACACAAAGTATGAGTAACACTAGTTTCACCAGGTTGAAAAATGTATAAAAGTTGAGCAAGAAAACCAAGTAGTTTAATTTCATGTATTCTTGAACTCCCATGCCCAGAAAGTGGACAAAGCCAAGGGAAGCTTCACAAATATTAGTATATGTTTTGAGTAGTCATTGAATAAAGATATAAATTCCATTAGAACAGGACAAAAAAAAAAAAAAAAACAAGCCACCCGTGTGCACAATATTATATCAGCTGCTTCATAGATCTTTCCTCGAGCAATGATGTTTACAGAAGAGATGAATCCTTTGAGGAGGCACACCAGGCTGGTAAAGAAATTGATTAGTAACAAATTGTTGCATCCTGACATGTATTATTATTAATAAGATTGAATCTGAGACAAGCAAACCGAAGATGTAGGAGATGCCATGCTGGTACACATGCTGTGAGCATTTGACTAGCAGTGCTCCGTATCTGTCCTGTCAGGGTATTCTGCTATAAATATGAAATCTCAGAGCTCAAAGTCTCCATCCCAAATCAGAGCCCTGCAGCAAAGATCAAAACAAGATCGTAAAAAGCAAAAACAGAACTAAAAGAGGAGGTGGTGATGGCGGGTTCTTCAAATGAGCTCAGCACCGGCCACCAAATCAGATCATTTAGCTTGCCATCCAAATCAAATCATGTCAATAAAAGAATCGAAGAAGAGCTGGAAAAACTCAGAATCAAAGAGGCATCATCAACCTCCGCTGCAGAGACAATCAGCATTGGCTTATCCGGCCTGGCTGACTTGTATTTGTGCATTAACCAAGTTCTAAGTTTACCTCTGACTCAACAAGCTCTCTCTCTGCGAAAGCATGAGAAATGTGTTGGTGAATTGCTCAAGGTGTTCTCTAACCTTCAAAACTTTTCCAGCATCACAAGAGAGATTGTTGTACAACAGAAGAAGCTCACTGCAGATCTTCTATCAGCACTTTCAACGAGTAATGAAGGCTCAACCTTGACATACTATGAAAGCAACATTGCTACCTACATTGCCTCTAGAAAAGATTTGATCAAGAAATCCAAGGGTGTAGCTCGATCCTTGAAGGAAATAGTCGATGATGACAGTTTTGGGTCAGCAAGCCTATTTCAAAAAGAAGATCAGCGACTCTCCTCAGTGACCAAGGCTCTTACATGTGTCAGCATCATCAATGCTTCCGTGTATGAGTCTTTGTTGTTCTTCCTATCTAGCCCCATGTCTAAGCCAACATTGGGGTCTCTAGTTTCAAACTTGATTCATAAGACTACTGCCAAGAGAATTTGCCATACCAAAAGTGGGAACGAGTTAAAAGATGTAGACATTGCTCTTCAATCCCTTAGATCAGGGGTCAAAGGAGATAAAATCCGATGTGTGCAACAAAAATTGGAGGATTTGGTGAGCATGATACAAGGCATTGAGATTGGTTTGGACAATGCATACACACAACTCAGAGAAACAAAATCATGTCTTACGAGCATAGTCTCTTTCTAGGTTAAACAGGCTGTAAAAAGATTTTTGTTTGAAGCATCTGTACATAAGTTACAAAATATTATTCAAACTATGCATTCTCGAATTATAAGCAACAAGTGAGTTTCAAGTTCTTTTCTTCACTTTACCTCCCACTCACAATACAGTTCTACGTGAAGTTTACCCAATAACTCTTTTGTAAGAGGAGTAGCACAAATGACATGTTGAAATATAATACTGCCAAAATCCTCAGCATATCAAAGCCATTATACAAACCACTCTTGAAGAATGATGTCTTCTAGTGGGATGGCAGAGTTATGAGAAAGATTATAATGGATTAAGGATTAATCTCACTAAATTATTCACTTTTTATTTGTCAGGAAGTGGTAGAAAATCAAAAACTTTCAACCAAAGATATCAAAGAGAACTTCCATTTGCAGACGAAAGTCTCGGAGGAATCTGTAACTGATGGAGCCCTGCGGATCGGGTTGAATGCTTCTCTTGATTCGGTTTTGTCTTAATCTTCTCTTGAATGATTCTATTGATCCTTCCATTGTACTTGTACAATGGGCTAAGGGTTCTATCAAAATCAAAACTGCATGCTAGCCAGTAAATATGAATAAATTAGCTCTGAAAACTTGCAGTTCTACAGCTTCCATGGGCTCCAGAGAAACAGGTAAGGACCAATAGTTGTAGGACTAAAATCAAATTTATGCGGAACTTTGGGAAATGCAGATGACTCCAGTGAGTAAGGCTACTTTAAAGCATACAATACCTGCAATGAACTATAGAACTAGGCTAAACAGACCATGATCAGGCCAGAGAAATAAAAAACAAATCACAAATTCGATAATCTAGTATTGGCAAATTGCAACGTCAGACCCACTGAAGCAAAAAGAAACGTCCATTTGCGTACCAGCAATCATGAAGTTAACATCAAGAACCATGAGATGAAGCTAAAATTCTGAACACCAAGGTGATAAATATTCATGTGATCCCAAGGTCGGTTATCCTAATCCACTGACACTCCTGTAACATTATTTGCTGACAGATAAACCTTGGATTCATTTTCCTTATCATATAGCCATGAAATATGCAGACATGCAACTTTGGCTATGTAGTTCATTCAGACCCATGAGCCGCAAACAGTGGGCAAAAGCAAGTCACACAGTATGGCTCCATGTCTCTGGCAAATGCATGCATCACTGATTCCAACACGAAATCAAGATGCTGCCAATTTTATTCAAAATCATAAAGAAATCTGCCATTGGATTTTCCCAGTCAACACAGGCTAAAAAATGGGTTACCACTAGCTAGTGTTTTATCTCCAAATTCAATGTCACAACTAGCACTCACCTAATTCTCATACTGTTTTCATCCAGGAGCTCAATTCTGAGCGAATGGATTAGGAGAACTAGTTTCCATAAACAAACATAGGCAAAGAAAATATAAATCCCCCATTACACCAGTTAAGGAAAAATTGGATTCATTACAAACGAAATTGAACCATAATCCTCAATTCCTACAGACTATGAAAAGATCTGCAGAGGGGAAGAGAGATAATAGGTGACTTGTCTCGGTGTTAACATAACGGGAAACTCTGTGTCTCCTTGTCTATTCTTCTGCCATGTGCTAAGTCTAAATACACGGTGACAAAAACAATGACAAATAAATGCTGATTAAATTTATATGAATAAATCAACACATTTGCCCTATCCTTTTCTTTCTGTATTGTACGTCAAGCTTCCATGTGACCGTACATAGGCTATATATCCATGCTAGATAACATAATTGGAAGTTTTTTTTTTGGGACCATGCAATGTAGCACCAACCTACGAATCTTTCTGGCAAAATAAAAACACTTCACTAATCAAGAGAGCAGCATGTGGTTTGGCAATTTGACATAAATTTAAGCTCCATGTATATAAGCACAACTCACAAGGAACAGATACATATAAAATTTCACCTACTATAGAATATACCTTTAGGCCTATCAAGCTTAGCATAGTAATCACATAAATCTTAATCTTTTGCAAAAACTGATCAGATTAACATTGAAATATTTAACTCGAAAAATGGAGATGAAAAGTCCAAATGCATTTCACTCTGCGGAAGGAAAAACACATCATGGGCTAATTATTACCATCTTGAGATGCACGACCAGAGACAGTATATGATATGGTCAAGATATGAGCAATGTCACTGGCCTGCTTTAGCTTCCTTATTATACAGGCCTTAAAAACAGGCAGAGGAAGTTGTCTGCTCCTCTGTCACACAAGTGATGATTATTAGGCATGCTTTCCAAAACAGAATGCAGAGTTGGCCCTGATAACCTCAAACAATCCAAATATCTGTCTGCCGAAAAAACTACCATTATTTACACTTGAAAATTAACTGTAAGAAATGAGTGTATCATATGCAGATTGAAGGTGCGGCACAGTAGTTGGGATTTAGGAGACAAAAGAGGTGAGCTATGGGAACTTGTAAGTGCTTATCCTGTAATTTGTAGTTTTTTGAAGCAGAAAAGAAGTATGAGGATAAGATCAGGCATTATTCACCAGACAGCCATCTTCTTTTAACATGGCTCGTGATCTCACATTCTCATGAATACACAAACTAATGCTAGCAGATTATTTTTATTTGGGATTGTAGAGGCAGCGATGAGGCCAGAAAGGCCCTAAAGACCCTTGAGTTTTCAAGATACTTTTTTCTTTTTTTTTGGGGGGTGGGGGAGGTGGGGCTTGGCCACGTTGGGAGTGGCGATGGGGGAGATTGAGCCAAGCATGAACAATATCTGCATGACGTCCAAGCTAAGTTCTCTGAGATCTGACCAATAAAACCCCATCATAAGAGGCACTCCTATTCCCTTACGGAGGTTTTTGTGGCTGAGGGACATATTAACACATTGATGTACTGGCACAAATGGGAAGATAAGAATATGGGATATCTGGTTTTGCAGGTGCTGAGAGTTTCTGAGAAGTGAATGAACATTTTGAGAAGGGGAGAAAAACCCAAAGTAATATGTACTGGTTGCTTTGGTTCGTCCAAGCAAAGAAGGCAAGATAAAGTATGGAGTACATGTTTGGGGCGTCTCTGATCAATTGAAAAGTTGATGGAAATTTTGAGCTTAATGAATTAGTACGAGGGAATTTTTAGCAACTTTGTGAAAGAAGATATTGTTCATAAAAAGGGTGGTTGACTAAAACTGAAAATGACATCCAAGACTATACTCCTAAAACTAGATAAGTGGATGCGGAAGCATTTAATCACCTTTTTTCTTGGACAAGTTATATTTTTCTGATGAGTAGTAATTGTACATTACCATTTGAAGATTCAAAGTGTCACTTCCGAGATTACTTAAGGCTCTCAAAATCGAAGGAAAAAGAGTGTTGCGACCAGAAGTGGGAATGAACTGAGTGAACTCATGAGGTCTTGTGAGCTAGCTCTGTCAGAAATTCAGAAAGTTCAGCTCAAGAAAGAAAGCTCATGATTTTCTAAAGACTCTCCATCAAACCACTCCAAGAAAAAAGAAAAACCATGTCTGAAAATTACATATACAATTATTTCTCATTCTTAAAATACTTGAGTTTGAGATATACTAAAATTTGCTAGTAAATAAAAAACAAGATAAGTATGTGTACCGCTCAAGATTTGAATTCAGCTGGAGAGCATAACAACCGAGGACATGAGAAAATTTTCCACACACTATCACAACTACACTGGTACTCGAATCTCCCAGCATTATGTGGTACAAAAGTATGACTAACACTGGTTTCACCAAGTTGAAAATGTAAGAGTCAAGCAACGAAAACCAATTATTGCAGTAATTTAATTTTAAAATGTTCAATACAAAAATGCATGCACAGAAAGTGGACAAAGCCAAGGGAAGCTTCACAAATATTAGTATATGTATCGAGTAATCGTGGAATAAAAATATAAATTCCATTAGAACAGGACAAAAAAACAAGCCACCCGTGTGCATAATATTATATCAGCTGCTTCATAGATCTTTCCTCGAGCAATGATGTTTGCAGAAGAGATGAATCCTTTAAGGGGGACACACCAGGCTGGTAATGAAATTGACTAGTAACAAATTGCTGCATCCTGACATGTAATATTATTAATAAGATTGAATCCGAGACAAGCAAACCGAAGATGTAGGAGATGCCATGCTGGTACACATGCTGTGAGCATTTGACTAGCAGAGCTCTGTATCTGTCCTGTCGGGGTATGCTACTATAAATACGAAATATCAGAGCTCAAAGTCTCCATCCCAAATCAGAGCCCTGCACCAAATATCAAAACAAGAACAAAAAAGGCAAAAACAGAAAGAAAAGAGGAGGTGGTGATGGCGGGTTCTTCAAATGAGCTCAGCACCGGCCACCAAATTAGATCATTTAGCTTGCCATCCAAATCAAATCACATCAATAAAAAAATCGAAGAAGAGCTGGAAAAGCTCAGAATCAAAGAGGCATCATCGACCTCAGCTGCAGAGACAATCAGCATAGGCTTATCCGGCCTGGCTGACTTGTACTTGTGCATTAACCAAGTTCTGAGTTTACCTCTGACTCAACAAGCTCTCTCTCTGCGAAAGCATGAGAAATGTGTCAGTGAATTGCTCAAGGTGTGCTCTAACCTTCAAAATTTTTCCAGCATCACAAGAGAGATTGTTGTCCAACAGAAGAAGCTCACTGCAGATCTTCTATCAGCACTTTCAATGTGTTATGAAGGCTCAACCTTGACATACTATGAAAGCAAAATGGCTACCTATATTGCCTCTAGAAGAGAGATGATCAAGAAATCCAAGGGTCTAGTTCGATCCTTGAAGGAACTTGTCGATGATGACAGTTTTGGGTCAGCAAGCCTATTTCAAAAAGAAGATCATCGACTCTCCTCGGTGACCAAGGCTCTTACATGTGTCAGCATCATCAATGCTTCCGTGTATGAGTCTTTGTTGTTCTTCCTATCTAGCCCCATGTCTAAGCCAACACTAGGGTCCCTAGTTTCGAAGTTGATTCATAAGACTACTGGCAGGAGCATTTGCCAAACAAAGAGCGGGAATGAGTTAACAGATGTAGACATTGCTCTCCAATCCCTGGGTTCAGGGGCCAAAGGAGATAAAGTCCAAACTGTGCAAAAAAGATTGAAGGATTTGGTGAGCATGGCACAAGGCATTGAGATTGGTTTGGACAATGCATACTTGCAGCTCAAAGAAACAAAATCCTATCTAATGAACATAGTCTCTTTCTAGGTTAAACAGACTGTAAAAACATTTTTGTTTAAAGCATATGTATATACAGTACAAGATATTATTTCAAACCATCCATTTTTGAATTACAAAAAACAGGTGTGGTTCAAGTTCTTTTCTCAGCTTTACTTTCCTGCTATTCTCAATACACTTCCACATTAACTTACGTTTAAAAAAAAAAACTCTCTTTGTAAGAGGATTAGCACAAATAAAATCTAGATGAAAGTACCACTAAAATCATCAGTACTAAAATCAAAACGTTCCTAATCCTTTATGTATAAGAAGTGGCTTCCGTTAACAATATGATTACACAATATTATTCCTGGATCAGAATGTCCTGATGGATGTACGCAACAATGTGAATAGTGCAGTTCACATATCTATGGTTAACAGTGGGTATAGGTGCTAGAATGTCTAGTCGTTATATGGGTCACTCTTAAAGAATGAAGTGTTTCAAGTAGGATGACAGAGTTATTAAAGATTATAAAGGACCACTCTTCACTGTATTTTGCACTCCTTATTTGTTGGAAAGTGGTTAAAAAAACCATCAACTTTCAACCAGGGATCAAGGGCTGCATTAAGTTGGTTCCTGATCACGCGAATCTGCAACAGATGGGAGCCCCAGGGATCAGGTTGAATGCTTCTCCTGATTTCGTTTTGTCTTAACTTTTCTTGAATGATTCTATCGCTCCTTCAAATGTACTTGTAAAATGAGCTAAGGGCTCACTCCAAATCAGAACTGCATTCTAACCAGCAGATACTGAATTCACTATTTCTGAAAATACCAGTTCTACGGCTTCTACAGGCCTCCAGGGAAACAGGAAAGGATGAATAATTGTAGGGGAAAAATCAAACTTAAGCAAGCATATGACATTAACAGCAATGAACCAATAGATGAAACGAGATACTGAAGTGGTAAACATTCAAGTGACCCTGATGTGGGTCATCTTACTCCACTGACACTCCTGTCACCTTTTTTTGCAGATAGAGAAACCTTTGATTCATTTTCCAAATCATGTGGTGATAAAATATACAAACATGCCACTTTAGCTAGATCCTACATGGTTTATATGAGCTGCAAACAATGATACAAGCAAACACCGTGATATGCCTCAATGTTTCTGTCAATCATGATGTTGTCATTTTATTCAATATCATATCGAACTCTGCCATTGGATTTTGCAAGTACACAACCTGACAAAACGGGTTACAACTAGCTAGTACTTACCTCTAAATTCAATGGCACTACCAGCAGTCTAGCATTAATGAACTGACAACTTTTCTTTGTCTTCTTTGCAAGAATGGACAAAATCGAGACAGGATCTTGAAATCAGAATATTGTAATGTGGGCCAAACAGGAGACCATATTCCTTAGCTGTAGCCTATCAAACAGCTGAACTTTCCCACAAGTACAAAAGCTATTCAAAAGCCCAAACTGAAAAGACATGAGATCAGAATGTTTAACCATTCTTCGAGCAGATTGTCATAGTAATTGTCGCAGCACTCGTATTCTGGACGGATCTCATCCATGAGCTTATTCAGAGAACATGGATTAGGAAAACAAAGTTTTTTTTCCTCATAAAAATAAGCGTAAGAAAATAAAAAATAGATCCCTTATCACATTACTTGAGGAAAAAATGGATTCATTACAAATGAAATCTAACCATGATCCTTGATTTCTAAGCTTTATGCTACAGAACAGAAGTGCACAACATTCCAAGAACCACAGGAAGCAGGAAAAAATGTACAGAGGGGAAGGAAGATAATTAGTGACTTGTCTTGGTGCTTATGATAACAGGGAACTCTGTGTCTCCTTATCTATTCTTGTCATGTGCTATTTCTGAACAACAGTGACAAAATCAATGACAAGTAAATGCTGGTTAAATGTATATGATCAATCAGCAAGTTTGCTCTATCCTTTTTTTTTTTCTGTATTGTATAGAAAGCTTCCATGTGACCGTACAAAGGCTACTTATCCGTGCTAGATACTAATACTATCTTGACCATGCAGTACACCACCAACCCATGAATGTTTCCGGAAAAATAGGGGAAAAATATGATCAATCATGTGGTTTGGCAATTTGACAAAAATTTAAACGTACCATATCCATATGTATGATCACAAGGAACAAGGAACAAGAACATATAAAATTCCACCTACTATAGAATATACCACGAAATCGTTTTTTAATTTTGAATTTGAGTCTATCAAATTTGTCTGCAGTTGCGGCATCAAGGATTTGAAATGGGTTTACTCAAAGTAGTCCTCTTTCAGTTCTCTCTGTTGAGTTTGGCCACGGTAGCCTGAGGCTATCCCATTTCCAAATGCCACATTTACTTGTGATAAATCTTCGTAAATTACGACAATCAACTGTGCCTTTTTCACTTCACTTTTCTAAAAGAATAGAACCAGTCTTTGGTCAAGGCATTTAACGCTAATTCCCAAGAGCATTAAAGGTATAATCTTGATCACTTTCTTTATATTATTAAAATCTTCTTTCCATGTTATCAAGCTTAGAGTATTAATTGGATTATTCCTATGAATCTTCCCTGAAAAAATAGAAAACACATCATCAATCAAGGAGCAGCATGTGCTTTGGCAATTTGACAAAATTGAAAACCATGTACATTATCGCAATTCATATGGAACAAAACATATAAATTTCACCTACTATAGAATATACCTGTAGCCTATACGCCTATCAAGCTTGTCGTAGTAACTATACAGATCTTAATCTATTGCAAAAACAAATTGGACCAAGATTGAAATATTTAGCTCAAAAATGGAAATGAAATGAATACCTTTGGAGTTCAAATGCATTTTCTACAAAAGGAAAAATGCGTTGTGGGTTAATTATTACCATCCTGAAATGCAATACCAGAAGACAGTATACCATATGGTCAAGATATGGACACATGCCTGCTTTCACTTTTGTAGTATACAGGCCTTATAAGCAGGCAGAGGAAGTTGCCTGCCCCTCCGTCTGATAACAGGCATATTTCCCAAAGCACAATGTAGAATTGGTCTCTAACTTAAACCCATCGAAATATCTGTCTGCTAGGAGAGGGGAGAAGCAGTGCATATCGGTTCTGTTCCAAAGAAATACATGAAAAAAACAGCTACTATTTACAGTTTAAAAACTGTGGAAAATGTGCGTATCACACGCCGAGCGAAGGTGCAGCAGACTATTTGGAGGTTTTAGTAGACAGAATAGTAAGCTTCTGGGTGTAATTTGTAGCTTTTTGAAGTAAAAATGAAGGATGAGGACAAGACTAAGTATTGTCAGTGGACATCCATAATCATTTCACATGACTTGCGATCTGACGAATATGATGTATTGAACTATCACTAGCAAATTATTTTTATTTTGGATTGTATAGGTAGCAATGAGGCAAGAATGCCCCTACAGAACCTCAATTTTCAAGGCACATTTGAGCCCCTAGGAAGGGGTGGGGGAGCATGAACAACAACTGCATGATGTGTAAAGTAAGTTGTTTAAGATCTGACCAATATTAACCCCATTTTAAGTTGGAGCATTAAGCAATTGGGTTTTTCCCCTTTGGATTTGGGCGGTGCTGGACATAATTACTGAGAACGCTCCATATACCTGTAATCCATACTCTATGGACAAGTGATTGGAAGCCTAAATTCTACCAACTAAGAAATACAGGAGGCCAACACATTCCTAGTAAGTATGGAGGAGAGTCATCAAAGTAAAAGGCAATTTAGATGTGGGTGCATAGTTTCTGAGACAGAACATCTCATGGTGCATAGTTGTCGAGTACAACTTCATCCCAAAGTGTACTTTCATTTCCTTATGAAATGAACAAACCTGAAAATTCCCTATCTTGGGGAAGGGAGGGGTGAGCAAACAAAAGAAATAATCCTTTTTATTAACTTGATCACAGGAGCCAAAAGCTGAGAGACAATAGATTTCCAATTTGGTGAATGAAAAGGTCAAAATTAGATGCGCACACCTAAATGCCGAAAATTTATCACAGCTTCCGAATCGATTCATTAAGGTAATAATCACCAGTCTCTGCTCCTACTCTACCTGTTGTCTGCTGCCCTACGATTATGTAAATGACACTTGAAAGATTAAATGCGGATCAATAATCTTTGAGCAAGAAGTTACCGCGTGCAAGCCCATGCTTGTCCGTACAGAGGATCCATAACATTTAAGCGGACCAAATTCTTCTAGTGGCAAAACAATGAAAATCAAGCTGATAGCAGTGGCTGCCTCCTATTTTTGTTCTTCTGTCATCACTAACATATTTCCATGACGAGGCCTCTTTACTAAATATCCCAATGAGTATAAACCCACCCAGGCAACAAGTAGTTCTTCGTGTAATGAAAATTGCATTTGCTGTCGGTTTCAGAAGAGCAAACACCATCCTTGGCAGCCGATAATGCACAAGCAGAAATTACTTCATTTTCGTAGTCAAATATCAATGTGTTTCAACACATCAGACATGAGCAGTAATCTACTACTGAGCTATGACATACAAGCTATCAGTCTAAATCAAACAAGTCAAGAGATCCTTACAAATATCTAATTGACAAATTAGTTGATAGGATTAGACCAACAGCATAAGATAAAAGGTCCTAATGTTCTCTGCTCAGGACTGAGTTATTACAGAGAAGCTAGACGACAGTCTTGACACAGTCAAGGGAGCAATCTCATCAATGACACGAAATATGTGGACAATGAATATGGGATTTCTCTTGCCACCTGATTCCCCCTTCAGAACTAGCTCAAATAAGCACACATGATGCTCTTCTAGGTTGTTTTCCAGGACAAACCTCGCCCATCTTGCTCTGATCTGACACCGCGATGGTTTCCATCTGCATCCAACATTCCAGCTGTCCATGGCATCTGGGACTTTGAGCTCAATGTCATGGGGCTCACCTAGCATATGCTCTAGTGCCCATTCATTTGGGATAGTCTATGCTTACACAAAAAAAAAAAAAGAAAAAAATATTTGATTTAGAAAGCTTTAAACCAACACAAAGCGGTTTCACCGAAAAAATAATAGGACAAAGATGTGAAAACATGCCAGATGAAAACCCTTGGAGACATGTGATTTACACATGGTGATTGTCAACATAGGCACCCCAGAAAGTTTATTGTGAATCATATAATTCATAGCCATGTTATACGCTTTTGCTTCTCTTTGTAGGTAACAGCTCTCCTGTTTGATATGTAGTACATTTGGGATTGCTTTGCTGCATATGTATATCAACTATTATGATATACACAGGAAGCCAAACCAGTAATAATGAATGAAAAAAGGATGTCATTTCACATAGTTTGTGGATTGTATACAATTCCGAGGATTGCATACCTTGAGATGATGCTCCTCTCCTCTTATTAAGCCTAGAGAAATTACCCTGTCGATCATATTCCCCATATGATGAGTCTTCTGAATCGATCTCTTCTCCCTCCTTTCTGAACACATCCAAATCATCATAGCTTGGCACTCGTTTCTTTTTTCCTTTACTTTTAGATATCTCAGTATTTTCCCCTTTCCCTTAGGTACTCTTGGATTTGTCACTTTCCATTCCTCTTGTCCTCCTCACATTCAGTTCTTGAGATGAACCTTCGGTATCTTGCTCAGCTAGCCCACCTCCTTCCATGGAGTGATCCGATTCCTCATCCGGCCTAAACAAACATTCAAAGCCACCATTCTCATTATGTAAGGCACTTGTACAGGTTGTATAAGAGCATAGTTTCCCATTCATCGCAAAGTGTGTTCCCTCTCGCTCACATTCAGTGGCATCGAAAATGGACACCCTGAACGATGAATTTCCAAAATATCTGAAGGTCAATAAATCAGATACGTTCAATCCATGATCTCTGACAAAGTTTTCCCAGCCATTTGACAGCACAATTTCACCCTCTTCTGTTCTCTCTATTCTGACTCGCCATTCATTTCCACTTGGACCTCTAAGTGTGCATTCCCGAGCAAGTTTTCCCTTCAATAAATTTGCTGGGAAATCTCTGCATGATTAGTCAAACCACAGTGAGATCAATTAATTAGGAATCTAAAAGGGTGGGATGGTTTGAGGTTCAGAATCTTACAAGGTGATGCTCAAAATCATCAAGCATAATCTTGTAGAATTTGTGCTTGATTGCAGGGCGTTCATCCCAGTACTTGTACCTCTCAGAAAGTTTACACCTTTCGCAAGTTCCTGCCATTGCTATGCAAGAAAAAGTATAAGCTGACTAGGAAACATGAAAAGACTAGAGATTTTCGAAGGCAAAGTTTCAGCTACTACATCTATGAGATTTTTCTCAATACATGCCCAGCAGCAGGTGCAAGACTCAGATGAATAATCAGAGAGAATGATTGGTGTTAACCAACTTAAAATCTTGCAGTAAATGTAACCTCTCTGTCGGTAATTAAGTTCGTAATTTACTTTTATAACCTTGCAGAGATTTTTTTGGGAGAAGCAGATTAAACAATGCAACGAGAGAAACTGTATATAAATACAGTTGGACAAAGAGATCAAACTCATGAAACAACAAAGATTTTCCTTCCAAGTAGCACCTGTGCTTTGAAGGCAACAAAACCAAGCCACATCATAAACACGCCCTTACATTCAATATCACAAAAAGAGCCTAAAAATCTGCAAGGGTAGACATAAATCTGAGAGTTCATTACTGACACTCTATCAGACAAAAACTAAATAGAGATATTTAAGTTATTCGGCATCTATTTTCTGGACCCAATGTTCTCGAAAACGATTTTAAAGTACCTTAAAGGGCCAACAATTTTTGAGGTCCAATTCTGGACAGTAACATCAGAAAGCCGAGTGAAAAGGCAGGATATTTCAAATTCACATAAAAACCCATTTTTTCCCTAAATCTTTCACTTATTGTTGGCGCGGTGTACATGGATAAGGTAGATATTTTATATCTTCGTTCACCATCCAGGCCGGAATTGGGCCTCAAAAATTCTTGGTAAAGGTACTTTAAAAACGTTTTTGAGAACATTGGGTTCAGCCCTGTAACTTGAGCTACCTCCGTGTAGTTTTTTGCCCTGTCAGACTTCTAAAATCAAAGGCAGAACCCATAGATCACGTACTCATGAAACAAGAGAAACAACAAGCAAATGGACAGATCCAAACAAACCTAATCGCTAATAGCTAAGCATGACATTACCTGATGTAAGGTGGAAGAAGGCGAAGCAATGTCAAATACAGGCATTAACACCCCATCTCCCCCCAAAAAAAATAAGGACAAAAATGAAAATAAAGATCGTACGAAACTCGGTGAACTCAAAGCAGGAAGAAAAGGGTCATGGCAAAGAGCCTTGAGGAAACTTGCACTTTCTGCCCCACGGCGATCTGAAGTTCTTCTAGCGCCCTCTTGAAAATGTTAAACTACAAAAGAAGATGAAGAAAGATAATACTGCTGTAGAGGAGTAGGTACTGGACAAATGGGGTGGTAGAGAAAGGAGTCAAAATCAGTAAAGAAGCAGTGAATACAAATGGATGAATGGTAGCATCAGCATGAGAAATTTTTTCATGAGTCGCAGAGGAGCACATGTGATGATCCGCAAAAGGAAAAAAGCTGGAGGGAATTTCTAGCAAGTTTTTGAAAAGAGAGTTTACTCATGGCAATTGGGTTAATCGGGCTAGTGTTCAGGATTACAAGTCGTCATGAGTTGTTTTAAATATTGGATTAATTTGGGTTTGGATTAATTCACTTATGTTGGGTCACTTTTATGTTAAAATATTTTTGAATCATAATAGATTCGGTTCGGATTACTTTTTTAAAACCACAATTTATGAACCTTCAACTCTACAAGTCCACTTGAACTTCATGAATTACGATTCCTCAATTCTAGGTCTACTCGTATAAGTACAATATGCAAAATAAATATATTATTATTAATTTGCTCATTTTCTATGATTTTCTTATTTTTCGTCCTTTTATTGAGTCAAGGCAATTTTCTGGTCCATAAGCCTCATATCAGGCCACTTTTGAAAATTAAGTTACTTTTGAGTGAAGTCACTATCGAGTCAAGTTAATTCGGTCGAGTCATTTCGTAATCATGTTTAAAAATTTGACTAAATTTCCTGTTCATTTTAAATAGGGTGACGGATTTTTAGGTAGTATTATCCGTTGTCATCCAACTTATCATAGGCTCGTTAAGTAAAACTCAAAAGTACATCCAGAGTAACCACTCGAATCTAGTCAAGTTGAGCGATCTCCAATGATGGGACTCGCTAATTCTACCCGCCCGCCCCATCCCCCCCAAAAAAAAGACCTTTTCTTTTTCTTGACAAGGTATAACTTTATGACGAGGAATTGTGAACTACTTGTTTGAACATTCGAAGTCGCTCGAGAAATATTTCGAGCAGCTAAAATCGAAGCAAAACAGCTTGTGATCGGAGATACAAATGAGCTCAGGCAACTCATGAGATCTTGCAAGCTTGGGCTCAAGCTGAAACCCAAAGAGTTCACCTAAGGCAAGCTTGGGCGGTATAAACGGGAAAAGTCAAGCTTAAAGAGGCTACTAAACACTTCAAACACACAATCCACACACCAACAAAAACAACAAAAAAAAATTAAAAAAAAAAGAAAGTACACAGAGAAACACGTGTTGGGTGTTCTCCTCCAATTTGGAGAACACCAACAATAATTTGAGAAAAAGTGATAAATTAGCTAGACGAGCAGAGCTTGCGGTAATAGCTAAAAAGTCTAGGATTACAATCTTAGAAAGTTTGATTTCAGTTAATGAAGAGTGTGGAAGGTTGAATATTTGGGTGGCTAAGAGACTCACTAGGTGGCAAGCTCTTCGACAAATTGCACTTGAAACATTTTTAAATTGCTTGTGCATTTACGGTAAAGTATACAAGTTTGAAAAGAAAAAGCTCAAAACAACTTAAAGAGAGCGAGAGCTTTATAGTGAGTGTTGGGGAGTATCAAATGTTGTATCCTATTGATCTTATTAACAAGGTGAGATCAGTTCTTCAGGTGAGAGGGAAAGGGTTTGTAACTTTTACGTTCAAAAGTTACATTGTACTAATTCGATATTGTTGTAGTGCATATTATCCCGCTCAAATCGGAATTGTGGAGTAGGTCTGTTGAAAGATCGAACTACATAGAATCCATTTAATGACTCCAAAGTCCAAACAATCTGTCTGTTTGCTGTCTCTGAGCGCTCTATACTATGAGCCTCTTCCTTTCCAACCCGAGGCACCCATATACAATACAGAGTTACATGGTTCAAGACAAGGGGGTGTGAAGAAAGTTGCTCTCTCTGACCCTTATATCCTCAGTTCCTATTCATATCCTCATGTTTGACTAATGTTGAAATCTGCTTGTCAAATTATTCAGAAATAATCTAGTGTCCCATTTGGGTTCAGCTAAATAATAGCACAATCTAGATGATAAATTTAACTCATCATCTTCGACTACTTGGGTACTCATTGCTCCAAAATTATGAAGGCTGGACTTCAACTAGATTCATAAAATTGAAACAAGAGCTGGAACGATAAAAATGAACTATTTGTAGTTGCTAACTATTTAAGTGCTGTTAAATCTCCAACCTCGTAATCATACTCGAAATGTTTAACGTAGAGATCCTTGCACAGAATGCAGAAAGAGCCTAGCTCCAAGCTTCACATATATATTATACAGAAAAAAAAAAAATTGATTCCTTCAGAACAGGACAAAGAAATGAGCCACCCGTGTGCACAATACTATATAAGCTGCTTCATAGGTCTTTCTTCAAGTAATGATATTTCAGACGGTGAATGATTATGAAGCCTTTAAGGAGGCACCCCAGGCTGGTAAAGAAATTGATCAATAACAAATTCTAGCATCCTTATATTATTATTAAGAAGATTGAATTAGAGACAAGCAAACCGAATATGTAGGAGATGCCAAGCTGATCCACATGCTGTGTGCATTTGACTAGCATAGCGTTTCATCTGTCTTGGAGGAACTTTCTACTATAAATACGAAATCTCAGGATGCAAAGCCACCAACCCAAATCAGATCCCTGCACCAAAAGATCAGAAAGAGAGGATAAAAATTGGAAAAATATAGGGAAAAAAAGAACAAGAGACAAGGTGGGGATGATGGGTTCTTCAAATGAACTGAGCACCAGCCACCAAATTAGATCATTTAGTTTCCCATCCAAATTAAATCACATTAATATAAGGATTGAAGAAGAGCTAGATCAGCTCAGAATCAAAGAGTCATCATCAACATCAACCACAGAGACAATCAGTATTGGCTTATCAGGCCTGACTGACCTGTACTCATGCATTACCAAGTTCTAAGTTACCTCTGAATCAGCCAGGTCTGTCTCTCCAACAGCATGAGAAATGCATTGGAGAACTGCCGAAGGTGTGCTTGAACCTTCAAAATTTTCCAGCATTACAAGAGAGAGAGTGCTACAACAGAAGAAGCTCACTGCAGATCTCCTATCAACTTCAGCATATGATGAAAGTAAATTGGTCAGCTACATTGCCTCTAGAAAGGAGGTGATCAAGAGAGCCAAGGGCCTAATTCGGTCCTTGATGCAACTAGTCAATGATGACACTTTTGGGTCATCAAGCCTTTTTCAAAAGAAGATCATCAGGTCTCCCTACCCCACTGACCATTCCTGTAACATAATTCCCAAACAGATGAAACATTTGATTCATTCTCTATATCATACACTCACAAGATATGCAAACATGAAATTGTGGCTACTTGAAGTCTATTTAGACTTATATGAGCTGTAAACAATTAACATAAGTAAGCATCATGATGTGCCTCCATGTCTATCATCACTGATTCCAACACAAAATCATAATCTCATCATTTCCCTCAAAATTATAAGAATATTGCTTGTTGGATTTTCCAAGTACATAGAAGGACAATAGGGGCCCACTACTAACCAGCATTCACCTCCAAATTCAGCGTCACTATTGGCTCTAATTAATTGATGAACCACCCCAACCCCCCCGCCCAGTCATGAACAATTTCAAGACAAGATCTTGCAGCCAAACCCCAGCATACTCCAATGTGGAATGGCTAGGAGACCATGTTCCCTCAGTTATGGGCTATCAAATTCTAATTTTTTTCACAAATGCAGTCACTGAGATGACATAAAATATCTAATGTGAAAAGAACGTACATTGTTCACAGCCCAAATATTAGCACAATTTCAATTAATTCAATTGGAATCTTTTCTGCTTAATGAAAGTATGAAAATCTCAACGACATGAGCTTGGAGTCTTAGTCATTCTTCTAGCAGATTATCAAAGTAATTGTTGCATGATGAGTTGATGACCCATTCCAAAGTATTCTCATCCAGGGTAGCTTCATTCAGAGCCATGGATTAGGAGAAAATATACTCTCATAGAAGCAATTATAGGAAAATAATGTCTCTTAAGGGGAAAAAATGGATTCATGCAAATAGATTCGAACCGCAGAGAACGCCTATTGACACTCCAAGAACGTAGGGAACATGGAGAGGAAAAGAATCTATGGAGGAGGGAGAAAGATTATTAGTGACTTGCCTTGGTGGTTATCCTAACAGGATACTCTCTGTCCCCCTGTCTATTCATCCAGCATTTCCAATTCTAAATATTTAGTGATGAAATTGATGAGTTCCAAATGCTGACTATATGAGAGATCAATTATGTCATTTGTCCTATTCTTTTCTGCCAGCATTGTCCTGTAAACTTCCATGTGACCGTACAAAGGCAACGTTTCCGTGCTAAATACACATTCTGGATTATTTTGATCATGCAATACAACACCAACCCTAGAATTATAACATTGAAACATAAAAAACACATCATCAATCAAAGAGCTGCATGTGGTTTGGCAATTTGATAAAAGAATATGATCACCATCAATAAAAATAAATACAATTTCAGCTACTATATAATATCTCTCTTGGCTTATCTATATAAATTTTATAAGATCTTTGGTCCGCTAGAATCCAAATCATCAGTACTAGTTTTATGAGACAATATCAAGAAGCTATACAATTTTTAATTTGAGCCCCTTATATTTGTCTGCAGTTGATGCATCAAGGATTGAAGATGGGATTACTCACAGTAATTCTCGTTCGGCTGTCTTCGTTCAGTCAGCCACAGCAGCCCAAGGCTCCTCCCTTAACAAATGCCACCGTCACTTCTAATAAGATCTTCATAAATTATAATAAAGAAAACTGTTATATATCTTCATTTGGATCACAACCGTTCTTTAGAACACCTTTCCAATTGCCTTTTTTAAAAACTATAAACTTATTCGCTTTGTCCGTATACTTCATATCTTCTTCCCGTGTAAATCTCAATTACCCTAATATTGCAGAATTTGTCAGAATAGAAACAAAATATCTACTCCAGATACAAAAATGAAATGGATGTTTTACAGTTCTTATGCATTCCGCTCCGAGAAAAGGAAAATGCATCATAGGCTACTTTTTACTATGCTGAGATGCAAGACAAGAAGACAGAATAGCATATGGTCAAGATATGGGGAGAATGCACTTGCCTACTTTGACTTCTATAGCTATGCAAACCTTGTAAACAGAGTATGGGCAGAGGAAGTTTGTTGCCTGCCCCTTTGTCCTACAAAAATGATCACTAGGCACAATGCCAAAATCACAATGTAGACTTGATCTCCTAACCCAAATGATACAAATATCATCTACTAAAAAAATTGCATTAAAATGGCGCAGTTTCAAAGAATAATACACATAAATGCACAGCAGCCAGTATAAACATGAAGAGATCTGCATCATGTAGAATTGAAGGTGGCACAGTCTGGTTGAGAGGTTTAGAGACAAAGCATTGAACTACTGGGATTTATAAGTGTTACTCATGCAATGTTTAGTTTTTTATCAAGACATGAAGGATGAGCACAAGATTAAGCACTTTTCACCAGACAGCCATATTCATTTCACATGCCTCATCATCTGACGAATGTAATGTGCTGAACTAATGCTCATGCTAGCATATTAGTTTCATTTGGGATTGTAAAGACGGGGATGAGGCCAAAATTACACTCAAATTTTCATGGCATTTTACCTCCCTCCTCCTTCCCACCTCGTTTCTTTGCAGGGACACAAACGAGCAGGAATGGCATTCCTATGGTGTGGAGGTTAGGTTATCTAGATCTGATCAATAATGACTCATCTTGTGGGGAGTCCTTAGCACTTGATTTTCTTTCTTTTTCCCCCTTTTTTGGTGGTTTAGGGGGGATCTTTAAATTTAAAGTGTAAAACAACAATTTTGATGTTGGCTTGTAGTTTTTATGATGCAATCTTATGTGCATAGTTGTTGAGACTATGTGATAAACTGTCTGCATCAACTTCATGTCAAAATGTCCCTTAAAACCGAGCAGACCTAAACATTTGCTATCTTGGGGTGTTTGGGAGATAGAGAGGGAAAGCGCATAAACAAATCTCCCGTTCATGAATTGATCCCTGGAGTCAAAAGAAAACGTCAGATCCCATTTGTGATTGAAGAATGGACATATATGCTCACTCTAAGCACCAAAATCTATCACAGCTTCAAAATCATCGGAGGTAACAGTCACCTTGTCATCATTCTCTGTGCCTACCCTGTCTATTGTCAGCTATCTTGTGATAACATAAAGAGATGGTTAAAAGATCAAACAGAGATCAATGATATTTGAGCAAGAAATATTGAATCCAAGCCGAGCTAGCTGAATGTTGTAGCATAACCACCTAGTGATAATAGAAAGAGATGGTTAAAAGATCAAACAGAGATCAATAATGTTTGAGCAAGAAGTATTGAATCCAAGCCGAGCTTGCTGATAGCATAAGAGCCTGAACAGCCCCCCTCATCACATAGAAAACATCACACAGAGAAGCCAATTGCAACCCACAAAAGACCAACAGCGAATGTAAATCAAAAAATAATTGCCCCTTCAATCTAAAGAGTTTATTGATTACAGCCTATGAGATTATGGAGAGAGGAACTCTTTAGTCGCTTCACTAGCTGAAAAGGGAAATATGGGGTATATGTTTTTTCAGGTGGTGATTGTTTCTGAAATTTAGATGTACATATGGAGAAGGGAAGCAATATCAGAATGATAGGTGGCTTTCCCTATCCACTCTAACAAAGGAAAACAAAATTTGACGCATGTGTTTTTGCAGCTGTTGATTGACTTGAAAAGTAGAGGTAGAGTTTGAGAGAAAAAAGTAAAATGAATAGATTGATCCACATGTATTTGAATTCTAACTACAAGAGCTAGAGGCTCAATTTACATAACTACATATGCTTTTTTTGGATTATGAACACATCTTTTTCCATGACAAAGCAGTGCATTGAGTAACACATTTCAGTGTGTGAGGATGTTCAAGAGGGAGACCCTGTTCTCAAGAAGGCATCTAAAGAGGCAATCTAGTTCCCCTTCAAGTACTCCAATGCTAGTATCAAGAGCTTGTAGTCTCCCACCTACAAGCTGCAGATCCACTTTTGCATAATCTAGGTCATGTAGGGCTAAATCAACCTCAGTAACTTCATTAAAAATCTGCTTGCTTTGAATGGGATGGACCCCTGATCTTTTGGCTACTAATCTTGAGATCAATGACCATCCACTGGCCTTAGCTGGCATGGACAAGAACAACAAGAGAGATCTAAAGACGCCTACTGTGGAGACATAAACTTCTCTCAGGACCTTAAACACCATAGCTAAATATGGATTTAGATCGAGCAAAAGAGCAGCCAATCCATGTTTGCCCTCAACCTCTTTCAGCGTTCTAAGGCATTTTGCTACGTCCTTCGCCATCTTTTTCCTAAAACCCATGTATATGCTGAGCTCATTTTTAGGCTCGAGCATCCCTTCCTACGTAGTGCAGACTGTAGGTCACGCACCTGCTCCTTGAGCCCTATGATCAGGTCTCTAGCAGTGCTACATGTATCAAGCAACCCCAAACAGCCATCAATGGCTTCTTCAACAAGTCTCCCTTGATCATGACGGAGAAGAGCTTGCTGGGCAAAAGGTGAGAGAATGAGGTCTTGTACATTACCATACAACTCTACAAGGCCAAGGAGACCCAGCTGGATGGTTTCAGCTCCATGAGAACCTGAAGTGGAAGCCGATGAAAGATCCCAAGATTTCAACTTATTCACAGATCTCTCGATGTTAATAGAGTTTGGGAAGGGTCTAGAAGGTAAACTAATGGACCTAGTAGGATGAGAAGAGGCAGCCATGTTTAGCTATATATATGAAATAAGGGAGAAATGAATCGCCCCAACGTCTTCAAAACCAATGAACCTTATGGGTGTAGAAAAGCAATGCAGTGGGTTCAAGCTATTTATAGGTAAGATAACAAGGAGCAAGTCATCCATGCCCATGTGTAAACGATGTGGGTCTCTCTGTGCTCTCCAAATGAGTCCCATGCAACAGTTTGTCCGACATGTTGCCAGCCATTTTCGTTTTCTTTAATTCTATGGTCACAAAATGGGCAACGACAGTAATCCCGCTTACATTCTGGTAAGGATTCTTGAATTTTTAATGCCACATCCGCATCCCTTCTCTCTTCCACCTCTAAAACCAATCATTAGTCCAATATTGACGGGATTGTCCTAGCAATCATGTCTCTCTTTTCATTTCTCTTTCTTTATCTAATTAGCCATGCAAATAGACCGGCAAATTCAATATTCTGGATTTAAACAGTCAGCAAAAGTAATAATCTTTTTAGCTGAAACAGGAATCAACAACTTCAATCTTTTCCGAAGACCAGAAAGATTATAATGAAGAATAATAGGGCGGTTAGTGGACAGGAACAGATTTGGGAAAGAGTTAAAAATCTGATTGGAGAAACAGGGCAAGCCAATCAAATTTAAAAGGGCACAGAATAAGCTGTAGTTTTTGAGGACAAGAGAGCAGCTGACAAGACTAATTAGTTTCATGTGCTGCAAATAGAAATTCACTCAGACTTCATTGGATAAGAAGGGAGGTTTACGTATGGAGTGAATACTACAGAACCAGCAAAAACAGCTGGGGAAATCCAGAATCCGTCCACATGGCCATATTTTCATGTTAGCCCAAAAAAGAGGCACGCCCAGCTTTTACTTGATTTGGTGAATAAGAGAAAATGGTCCATGTGGTTGAAGATATGGGCAAAGACCAGTCATTTACTCCATGTCAATCTCAAGAAAGGGCAGCAAATGCTCAGACATTGGTATCAGAACTCATGACCTAGGGATTGAAAGATGACAGTTACTCGCGAGTTTGAGGGGACAAAAATAGCAGCTGATAAAATATTTAACAGGTTGTGTCTGGCAAATTTGATGCTTGAACAAGCAACAAAGGATAAGAGTAAAGGAAGATTTTCATATTCCATATTGCATCACATGTCCAGCCAACTATAAAATTATACAAATGGCAAGAGGCTCTATAATTCTGAGTTTCTGACCATCATCTGGAACGAAGAAGAGCAACACCCACTAGATCAAAGAAATTTGGATGAGATAAAAAATAAATATCGTAAGATGAAGAATACCTTGGTTCCATTTCTCACTGTCTTTTTTCAACCTTGAAACTTTAAGGCTCACAAGACAAAGCACAGTAGAAGCTTTAAGCCTCAATGCAGTATAAGACCTAAAAAGACAGATAAGCCATTCTCATTACATAAGAATGGACTGGACACTAACCAAAGCTCTAAAGCTCATTCATAAACACAAAATGTTTCGCTTAAGAATGGAGCGAGGCTTAAAAAGTAGCCTTGAAACAAGGAGGAGAAAAATCAAGAACAGAAAGTCTTTTATGAGAGGACAATCCAACACTTAAAGGAATTGAGGCATCTAAAACAGAGTGGAGGCAATACCAAACTATTAACAATTTGAAACTCACATAGGTAGTGGGTTCAGGAAGTAAAATAACAAACAGATAATCATAAACTCAACTATGCTAGTATGATCAATTTCTCAGCCAACAGTACTTTTGAGTGTAAGTGCTAAAAACAATATCACTGCCCTTGCCTCATAAAATTGCTACAGTTACTAATGCTGACAAAATAGAAAATTTTCTTGGGACTAAATATGCATGAACAGGATATTAATGCAGAAGTTATTCACATAAATGACGGTTAATTAGCGAACACCATGGTTTCTTCAAGCTCAAAGTGGTACCATGTTGTAAACCGAAAGTTACATGATCAGACAGGCACATCAGACAATCAGTGTAGAGATAACTTGGGCCCTTGTGTATAGATTTAACTTGGGCCCTCGTGTGTCAATTGAAGAAAATCACTTCCATTGGTATACAGGAATGACTTTATGTAATGCAAACACCTGGTATAACTTGAAATAAGTAAAATCAATAGCTTAATATGTCATCCATCTAATTTTTGAGAAAATGGGGACACAGTGAAAGACCTAACAGGAAGAGAAAAGGCATTCAAGTTCAATCTTTTTCAGCAAATGAGGAAGTCATTTGGAATTTCCCTTAAATCTCAACTGGAATTTGAACTCAGTTGATTCAACCTATTTGTACTATGATTGGAGCAGATGGGTCTGCAGTAAACTCTGTTAGCAAACTGTGCCAAGAATGGATACTTTTCTGTATTGCTAGTCATAAGATGATCGGGAACGAGCAAGTTTTTACTTTATCCTCAGGATAATTTCGGATTTATCTTTAAAACCCGTACCCCCAACCTTCACACTAACCATTACTTGCATGGTCCCATTGAAACTTATGTTTACAGCTTTTCTTTTGAAAGAAAGTGTTGCCCATAGAATTACAGTGCTGTATACTATTTCATCAATGCATACAATCAACGGAAATAATAGCAAAAGGTTTGAAGCAACAAATAACAACAAAACCCACTACCGTGTTTGCATATCAGCATAAGGCATCAGCAGGGTTTCAAAAGATAAAAAATGCATTAGCTTCAATCCAATTCAAGATAAGAGTGCAAAGAAATATACTACTCAAATTCTTCATTTCACCTTCAAAATCTAAATCAAATACAAGGCACTTCAACACGGGTATGGGAGACATTGGATCACATGTTCTAGAGTAGAAACAAACAGAATTTCAAAGAACAGTAGAGTGCAACACCAAAAATGTCTGTCAAGTGCCCAACGTCCCAACATGGATATGATTATATCCGAATGATATCCAGATGAAACCAGTACATACAGGAAATACTTGGGTGAGGGGATTAAAGATTAAAAGGATCAACTGGCTCATCACATTGGTACAAATAACATTAATTATCAAAGCCGAAAGTTTGAATTACAGTGGACTGGACACTGCTAGAATATTTAGTTAAATGCCTTCTTTTTCAAAAAAAAAAAACTTGGACGTTATAAACCCGGGGTAATTTTGGATGCATGATGGATTATGTGTGGGGGAGGGGAGGGGTGGTTGTACATTCAGTGAATGCTACAGAAACTGCCCAAAATAAGGAATCTCACATCAGATCACATGCACATATTCTTAAAGTCTTTCTATTTATGGTTCAAATAAACCATATCTGTTATACTCCTTGGCAGAGATTTGGTCAATACCAGGAAGAATAACATACATGGTCAAGAAACAGGCAACGTCACCTCTTTTTTTTTTTTTTTTTGGCTGATTAACAGGCAATGTCACCTCTCAATCTTTGGAAACTTGTTTGCAAAAATTTTAGAAATTCATACAGTTAATCTCAGATAGATGATGGTATCAGGGACATGTGCAGCAGAATCAAAAGATTTTCCATCAGATGAAACTGATTATACACACTAAAAACACAAAATCAAAGCAAAGATTTTATGAAGGATGCAAAGCTTAGATGCAAGATAAGTTACAATAACCAACATGAGTCATGGCCTATACATACACTATGATCCTATGGATATGTTTCAGTGTGAGCAGAAAGCAACTCTGATTCACAAAACCAAATTAGTTTTTTGACAGAAGCTCGTTCAAGCTTATATATGCTCAAAGTATAAGCCCTGTTCCATTTAGTCGTAAGGAGATGTAAGGTTGTAAAGAACCGTAAGGAAAGTTGTAAGGAGTTGTAAGAAACTGTAAGATAGTTGTAAAGTTAGTTATAAAAATTGTAAAGAGCTGTAAGCTCAAGCTAAATGGAACATGGGCATAGTCTAGTGTTAAATGTCAGTACTCTGCTTCGTGAATCCTGAATAGGCTGTATGTGCCTAACCCTATTTACTTTAGAATTATGGTCATAATGGGATGCAAATACAACTTTCCAATCTCAATTCTAACGAAAAGACAAAAGGAAAACTTTGCACTTCCTAATCTTACCCCAATCTTCACTTAACCAATATGCATAGTGCTTTGTCCATAAAAAGAATCTGCTATGAAAAAGTAACAAATTAGAAAAGAAGAGTTCACAGAGTTTTAGCACAGTGTACCTTGATGAAAACCTCCCTAACTAAAACACCCATGTGTTCAAAAAGGAAGCCATGGAACAGCCAAAAAAATTATATAATTTGTTGAAAACTTAACCTGCAAATTATGATGATGACAATTGCAAAAGCGCACATGCCAATTGATCTAAAGAGGTGCCAGCTGTTTGCACAATACACTAATGCTATATCTTCTCTTAGTGAGAGAGTCTCAACCAAGAAAACTGTAAGATGCAAGCATAGATGAAGTTAGCTCATGCAACCCAAATAAAAGACACCAATTCTGATGTACCTCTGTGGATTACCTCATACTAGATACTATGACCTATGGCTATTAACCAATACAATGCAAATACAACTCAATATATTATTGTGAGAGAGCTTACGTACCTGGTTCTGCAGGGAAGAGTAAGGTTATGCACCTTGATCTGGAGTGATAATACAAATCGAAAATATCAACGTCACTCGTGCATATTAATATTTCCTTATGTTTTTCTAATACCACGGGAAAACAAGTATTAGCTTGAAAACCCTTCATTCAACGTCTTTTAAGAGTTGAAAGGTGAACATTTCATTACAATTTGCTACTGAACCCTAGGGTTATACAAACAAGTACTTTGCAATCAAAATTGGGTTGCCTGAGACGAGGAAATCTGTTTATATATGGGTAGAGTATTTACAAATCTTATCCAATATCATCCAGATCATATCCCATGCCAAAAATAGTAAGCTATGCCATATAGGTTTAGAAAAGTAAATTACAAACACAAAATGTATCACAATTCTAATAGGTAAGATTAGGAGAACATAGCACAAGCATAATTGCTCAATATGAACATCAAATGAAATGCACAGCAGCTGATGTCCATCCATTTCTGGCGCATTCATGGGAAGTGCTATGCGGTAGCAAAAAGCATAGGAAATTACTGTCCGTAGTCCAGCATCCGAATCTGTCGATGCAGAAGTAATGATTACAGCACGAGCAACGCAATGTGGCTTCGCAAAAAAATGCAGCCCTCTAGAAGTTGAACCATGCCCTCCAAGTTCTTCTATGCTGGGCAGTAATACTACTCTTCGGGTTCATAGTTCATACACCACGGACACATTTACCACACTCACGCAATTGAAAGTTCTGTAGCATCTGCTATCCATGAACTCCTACTCTGTTCATTCATACAGATGACCAACGCAGAGCACAGCCATGAACATGCATGATGTGCCCAAAGCAGCAACTTGCACAAAATGAGACATTGTACAGAACCTCAGCGAGAAGGATCACAGCAAAACCACTGGATACCTAAGCCTCCCAACTGCATATGTAAGTAATGAGTTAATCGCCATGGCTTGAGTGTATCAAACTTAGCAGATAAGAAACATCCCTTCACTCCTAATCACCCATTCACCCCGCATGTTCCCCCTCCCCAAATTTTTTCTCTTCACAAAGCCCTCGCTCCCCTCTTTCCTGGAAGTCATCAGCAAAGGGCCACTGGAGCAAAGGTAAGGTCTAAACCAGTATGACCCTCCTCAGCCCTTGTTCCCCACTTGCATTAGAACACTATGTTCCAATTTTTATTTACTATGAGTAGTTGCGAATCCAGGATAAGATCTGACAAGACAACTAAATATAAACATAATTGCACAAGCTTTAAGTGCTAGGACATATTTTGATATGCATCGAAATGTATACAAATCCATATGTATCAGCAGATACACTGTAAACATGAATCTGAATTGAGATACAAATTGTTTGCATCCAGAATATACTCTTGTTCATATTAGTAATGAAGCCAATACTCAATAGTTGTAATATACATACAAACAAAATACAACTGACCAATCAAACAGCTAGTCCTTGTTCTCTGGCTTTCTTCAACCATCTCAACGTATTCTCCAGTGTAGTGTAGGCAGTCACATCAGTCAAACTTTTACTCTCAACAGCATAATCAAAAACCTCATAAGCCTCTGCAACTTTGCCTTCCCTACAAAGTGCTCTCAAAAAAGTACCGTAAGTGCCTGTCTCAAGTTTCATACCTCCTGCTTTCATCACCCCATAAAGTTCCATTCCTCTGTCCAGTAACCTTGATTTACTCAACCCATGAAGCAGAGTGTTATAAGTGCAAGCATTCGGACTACACCCCTTCCCTTCCATCTCCCCCAGCAATCTTATTGCCCCCAGCACATCACCTTCTCTACACATTCCATTCATCAGTGATGTATATGTAATTGTATCAGGGAAATGACCCATTTCTGTCATGACGGCTAGAAACTTCTTAGCTTCCTTGACTTTACCGGATTTCGATAACCCATAAACCAAAGTATTATAAGTAATAAGATCCGGTTCGACACCTTCCTCTTTCATCTGCTTATACACTCTCAACACCTCATTACCAAGGCTCAAGGTACAGTAACCTTTCATAATTGTATTGTAAACATAACAATCAGGCTTGAATTTCTTCTCGCTCAGCTCCTTCAACAAACGAGTAGCCTCACGAAGATTCTTACTGTTGCACACATTGTCAATCAATATAGTATAAGTAACCAAATCCGGGTTCAACCCAAACCATTTCTCCAACTTATCAATCACCCCATAAACCATGGTCATCGACCTACTCTTACAAAGATGCTTTAGAAGGAAATTATACGTAAAGCGATCAGGAGTGACAGAATGCTTACTATGCAATTCCCTCACGAATTCAACCGCATCTTCTTCGTGCCCAGAAAAGCAAAGCGCCCTAACTCCAATATCAGCAGTAACCGGGTCAGGAGCGAACCCATGGGAGGCCATGAAATCGATGGCTTGGTGGACATGTGCGAGAGGGGAGCCCAATTTGCAGGAGTGAGAGATTAGAATGTGGAAAGAAGAGCGGTCAGGGGAGAAGGAAGGGAGAGACTTGAGCATGTAGGAGAAGAGAGAGAAAGCGTCATCCAGAGGGGCAACGGCGGAATATGAATGAAGAAGAGAGTTGTGAAATTGGAGATCAATGGGGGTTCTGGGGTTGGAAGCGAGGGAGCTGACGAGGGCCTTGGCATCGGATAGGCTGGGTGAGGCGATGAGAGAGGGAGAAGGGGAGAGAGAAGTAGGGTTTTGGGAGGGTTTAGGGGATTTGGGTCTTCGCTTTGGGGAAAAGAAGGGGGAGGAGGAGAGGGTTTAGAGGGTTGGATTGGTTGAGGATGCTTTTTGAGAAGATTGGTCAGAGGTATTGAAGATGAACGCAGTGATGCCGGCAGCTTCCCCACTCTCTCTCTCTCTCTCTCTCTCTCTCTCTCTCTCTGTCCTTTGTGTCTCCGGTGGTCGTCGAATTTCGCCGGCGAATGTTATTTCGATTTAGGGTTTCACAACAGAGGGAAATAATAATCCCTTTTTTTGATGAATCTCTCTCCCACTTAAGTGGGCTTTTTGATTGGGCTTTTTGCAACAGTGATGCTTCCTGAATTCTGAAAAATGAAAAACGATGTGTACGTTTCTTCATTTGTTTTTTTTTTTTTATGTTATAACTGAATATATGCCCAATGGGCTAGCCTAAGCCTAGCCTATTAGAATTTAGAATCCTCACAGTCTCTGCTACGAAGCTCATAATAACAAGAAGTTGGTTCAAGTCCACATATTTAGTAATCACATTAAATTTATGTCAATTTTTACATTAAACGGTTAATCTACGTCAAATTTTGGTTAAATTGATTCTGTTTTGTAATAGGTTCGTGTTTGAACCGTCCCATTTAAATAAAGTGATTGAAACACAATTACAAACTCATATCCAACCAACCGTTATAAATATTTGAATCATGTCAACCCTAACCCAACCAACCAAATGACTAATTTCATATTAGATTTAATTGCATAACAATGAGAAGATAATACAATTGTTACAGAAGGTCTCATATGCATCCGGGAGTATCTCTCTCTCTAATAGATTTGATAATTATATATGAATTTTAATATGATTTGAATTTTAATATAATGTGAAATAATTTATGCTTTGGGTGTCCGATATTCAAATGTTTATGGTCACTAGTCTTAGTTAATTTTTTATTTTTAAAACTGTTAAATAATTTGACGTAAAATTATATATATATATATATATAAAAGTAAATTGATTCACTTTCCTATCTTTTTAAGTTTGGGGTTGTCTTGTAATAATCTTTGCATTCCAAAGGAAATGAGATGAGAGATGGAATACAAAGGAAATGAGATTTACTCAATGGACTAAAGTGCCCCTCCGTCAATCAATGCAGTGAAGTGCTCGCCAGATTTATATACATCACAATGAATTTCTGTACGATGTACAATTTTGTGAAGAAAACTTACGTCATATATTCCCATTTCGAGATTCATATATCACGCCATTGTTTTGTGTGAAAAGAATAGTCATATTGAAGCCGTGCGTTGATTGAATTATGAACGCCATTGTCCCACCGAGCACCGGTGTGAATGTGTAATCCGAAGACTTTGGTGGATGCCATGTGAAATCGGCCGCTAAAGTCTTATTGAAGCCGTGCTTTGATTGAATTATGAACGTCGAGGAGCAGTGTGAATCCGAAGCGGCCGCTAAAAGAAGACTTTGGTGGATGCCATGTGAAGAAAAAAGTGCTCCACTACCATTATTGATTGAGATGTAGATGTTTCCCTATAAACGTCAGAAGAAATGAGGGGATTACAAGGTGCATCCCGGGCAATGCAAAAGGGAGATGCAAAAAATTACGTTTCTTGGTCGTGTGAGGGTATAGCCGTTCCCATCCCATGCCATCCATAGTGATCCTCCTACTGATAAAGATGAGATATCGTTCCACTGTCCACGGACGAAGATAATGAACATGACCAAGGAGCTAGTTTGTTGAGGAGGGCTCCCAATTTGGTGAGTAGAGCTGAGAAACGGATTGACTTTAGTCAACCATTTAATATTTGAATCATTTTTGTCTGTAATTTCAAAATAGCTTAGATTTACCCAAAATAAAAATCACATATTTTTTTTATTTAGCTTTAACTTATGGTTTTACAGTTCATTGTAAATTTTTATATTTAACTTTATAATTATCTTACACCTCCTTACAACTTCTTACACCTCCTTAGATCTCCTTACATCTTACATCTTATATCTTATAACCTTAGAACTCCTTATAGTTAAATAAAACAGGACATAAATGATTAACTTATGTCAGCTTCCGATCATAAATGATTCATTTCATGTTAGTTTGGATTTATCTCTTTCTTCATATTTGGTTCAGGTTTCTTTGGTAACTTCATATCGAATTTAAGATATGGTATCTCAATGGGTCAGATATTTCCAACATGAGAAGTGAGAGGGCGGATGTGAGTTGCATAAAAATATGAGAGGGTTCACAACTTTAATGATATCGATATCGTACAAAAGTTGCACTCCTTAGGTGATCAAAAATAGGGTGTGTTTAGAAAAAAATACTTGAGAGACTTGATTTGAAGTGCCCGGGCCGCTTCGTGAGTCGCATATATTGTTAATAATGAATTTAAGGATCACACTAAGCCTACAAATTAATATATGCCTTTTTAACTCAATTCGTCATTGCTTACATGCTATTTGGGAAAACTCTCATAAGGTCACCCATCCCATAACATAATTCGTTAATTAACATATCCCTTTTGCATATCTATGGACCATTCACTAATACTATATTACTAGTTTTTAGACGAGTACGTTGCATGGATTGTACTTAAATTGCATGCACTAATTCTTGAGTGAGGTCATATCATAATAGTTTATCATGATATGACTTATATAAAAAGGATTTTTTTAAGATTAAAAAAACTCATCTCAAAATTATCTTATCTCACTATAACTTTACGTGAGGTTGTCTCATGGAGACCTATTAAATTTTCATGTATAGTTGAACAGACATAGCACTTGATGTGTTAAGCTTTGATTTATCATTTACCTTTTCTAAATATAGGAAATATCATTTGATAATCTAAGTATTAAGTTTCTTCTCTTCTTATTTTGTTCTTTTTATTGACTTCAACATGTAATTCTAAAGATTATTTAAATTCATAAACAATTTTTCATTCATGTTACTTCGAAATTACAATACAAAAATATCTTAAGTATTAATGTACATATATTATTATCATCATATTAAAAGTTGGATTAGAAACAATATATAGCTTATACCATAGAACTCATAAGTACGTGGTAATATATACTTACCACTTAAGTATATATTACAATTATAATTACCATACATAAAATATAAAATAAAGAATTTTCTCATCTAATTAATGTATTATATTTATAAGTTGAGCGAACATAAAAATTGCGTAAATTATGGAAAATAGTAAATAAAAAGTGTTACTAGTGATCATGTTTATAATTTTTAATGGCTCGTTATTGATAAATTGACTCGATAATATGCAACAATTTTATGAAACAACAGAAAATGCAAGAGGCATGGAAAAAGGATATATAAAAAGAAGTCCATATATTTTCATTACGTAAAAATTGCAACATAAAAGAATGTGAAATGACCAATGTATTGGAGATATATATAGATAAAGCAAAATAATAGGGTGTCTTTATAGCTAACCTTGCATGATAAATTACTTACTAAGTTTAACCAATGGCCTAGTTTGCCATCACGGTGACACAAGCGAGGAGATAATAATCCACATCCTTTGTGATTGTAACACAACCACTTTTGGGAAATAGTATGGTCCCCATAGCAATCCCAAAACATCGATATATCATTTAGTTATTGATGCAAGATAGACTTTTAATTAGAGAAAAACTCAATTACTTGAGCATTCTAATACAAGATTTAAATTGTGTATTTTGTGAAATAAGCACTGAAACCACAAGGCACTTATTTTTTTCAGTGCAGATAAAGCCAGACTATTTTTTATGCAATCTCAGAATGGGCATGGATACAAATCACTGGAGATGACTGGCAAGAGAAACTACTCAAAATTATATTTACATCATGCAGTTATCACAATATGGATGGAGAGATATGCAAGGATCTTTATACAAAAAAACTCAGGCACAGGCAATGATTCTTCTCATCAATAAGGAAATACAAATAAGGATTCAGCATAGATTATGAAGGAGAACAAGGAACACAGATAGAAAATGGATAGAGAAGTTGTTATTATAGTTTTATAGTTAATATACTAGCCCGACACCAAAGGGCATATAGCAACCCGTCCTAAAAGATAGGTTATAGGTTTCTTTATATGTGTCTTTCAATTTTGCTTATACAAAAATTATGCTTGTACAAAGGACTGTCTCTTGCACATACTAGCAATGGAAAGTAACTTAACATTTCCATAAAAAATTTTTAAAAAAACACAAGCACTTTAGTATGGAATAATCCTGGTATTATGCTTGTACAAAGGATTGTGTCTTGCGCATACTAGCAATGGAAAGTAACTTACCATTTCTATTAAAAAAAAAAATTACACAACCACTTTAGTTTGGAATAATCCTGGTATTCCCATTCAAGTTGTTGGTAAATGGGGTTCTTCTTTAAGTGAATAGATTATTTATAACCTAAGCTTTGAATTTAACCATGGCCCACAAAAGTGGCTTATGAGATTTGTGTCATAGTTTGGTGGTTATGGAGATGGCGAAACGCTTAGTATTTTCAAATGAAAGTGATATACCCATCGAACTCATCCTTTTCTTTTGTGGGTTTGAGGAACACTAGAGAGCTATTCATATGAATGAGATCTTGTTTGGCTGCCTTAAACATTTGAAATTTGAGAAGCTAGTTCGTTGGGAACCACATCGAGATGGTTGGAGTTTACTTAATACGGATGGGGGCGGCCAAAGATAATATGGGTATCGCAGGTGGTGGTGGTCTCCTCCATGATGCTCGAGATGGTTTTGTGGTGGGGTTCTTAACTAACTTGAGATATTGTACTGCTGCCATAGCCAAATTGCTAGCTTTACGAAAAGGCATGAACATTGAGAAACTAGAAGTTCAAATTGACTCAAAGTTGGAGGGTTGGCTCAACAAGGAGATTTCGAAATCATATTCTCATTTTATTAGTGTAAGAAGCATCATCATAATAATACAAAAATAACTGCTTTAACCTGAAAAATAATATATCGTACGTATAAAAAACAATAGCAGAATTGTGATATGTGTAAGATGAGAATACTTTTAGATTGCATAAAAGCATTTCACTCGGCATAAAAACTGTACAAGGAGGTTTTTACACAAAAATAAATATTGGAGAAAAATTATAATGTGGTAATTAAGTTATATATTATTTTGTTGCCACAAGTTGTCGATCAAAATGGTTTTTTTCTTTCTTTTTTTTTTTTTTTGTTGCTTTATTATATGTCACAAGAACATGAGGCTAAAATATACCAGAGACCATACTATCTATTTTTTTTTTTAATGGTAAATTAATTATATCCTTGACATGTGAATATTATGTATAGAGATGTTTAAATGCTCATAGAAAGATGAAGATAACCATACTATAGAAATCAACCATACAAACAATTTACTAATATTAATTCCAAAGTTACACACTTTTACATTATCAACCAATAAGATCACTAAAAATCATTTAACCATTTCATTCATAACTTTGTTTAAGAGTAGAAAATGCTCATTATGAAACTAAAATATATAAAACACTTTTTATGACAAATTAATTACACAGTATGTCCTTCACTTGTGCTTACTACGTAGCGGTTATGCATATATATGTTATTATACGAAAAACTTATGTTCAAATATTAATTGAAAAAATAAATTTTTTTACAGCTATTTTATAATATGTGAAAATATTGTACAAGTGAGAAGAGTTAGAAAAAGTTAGAAAAAGTTAAAAAAGTTAAAAAGAGCCAAAAAGAAGTGGAAGGAACTCAAAGGAAAAATTTCAAACTAAAAATAACACGCCATTAATAAATAATAAAAAAAAATAGTCGAATTGTGGAAAAAAATTGACATATTTAAGTTGACTATCTCTATGCTGTGCCTTTTTAAAAAATATGGAGCACTTCTGGCAACCTGGATTGCCAACATAGCTGAAGCAAAGGCTGCACATTATGGAGCTGTTTTGGCAAAACGTTCTACTTCATGAGCATAAATATCAAATCCGACTGTCTATCTCTCATTTAAAGCTGAATAAACACTGCTTGATCTTGTCTTACGTACATGATATCTTATTTATCTCGAATAATTTCATATATTGTAAGTGGTCTCATATTAAAAGAGATGGAAATATAACGTTACACCATTTAACCAAAATAATTATATGAGTAAATTTTCTATAAGTTAAGCACTAAACGGCAACCCTTCATAAAAGGTGGCAAACCCCCAACCCACCTAGTTTTATGTTATGGCACAATGAAATTATTTGCTTAATCCAAAAGAAAAACAAAAAAGCAGATCATATTTGACTCTTGAACAATCTTTACGATCTATAAAAAGATCTTCAAAGGCCCCACCCTCTCACGCTTCCCATAAAACATCTGCTGCCAAGTCCTAGCTTCCCCTGCAGAATTCAGATTGCTACCCTGGATTTCCTCGCCATGGTCATTAGTGGCTTGATTTGTGATGCCTTCCTCCGCCTGTAATCTTCTCATCCCTCATCTTCGTTTTATATTATTTCTCTTATTCTAAATATTTAAAACAATAACTATCACTTATGTTGATTATCGTGGCCTCTCTTTGCAGTAATTGCACCTCCAACTTTTTCGTATCAGCCGTCGTTACACGACCGGTACATATTTCTTCCCCTTTCCTGTGTTACCCTCTGTTTTATATTTGGAAGTGATTTTTTTCAGAAATAAATAAGTCAAGTACTGAGCGCTTGTATTCTAGAGTCCATTGACGCCTATGTCACTGCTGCATCCCCCCCTCTCTCCCTCTCTCTCCCTCCCTCTCCTTTTTCCCCATTTCTGTGCACCTTACACTGCACACTTGGATGTGATTTGATTTGTTGTTGTAAAATTGGGTATGTGAGTGTTGAGTTTGAAGGGAAGGATAGATTCTGGGGTGAGAGAAAAATTGGATGTTAGATAAGGCGGATGAGTTCGTTAAGAGGTTAAAGAGATGAAGAAGATTGAATGAAGTATTTAAACAGGAAGTCCATGCTTCTTCTAAAAATTGCTTAGTTTTCCCTTTTTTTTTTGGAATTTGGTTTTTCTAGATTTTTGAAGGAAATGTTTTTGATTTCTTGGAGTTGAGATTTTATTGAATGTCGTCTTCCCTTCTTTTTTTTTTTTTTTTTGGAAAATAGATGTGTTGATTCTAGAACTGCTGGAAAAAACTAGAGTAGGAGAGAGAAAGAAATAGTCACGTGGCTAGACAGAGGACCGAACCTGTGAACCGGACTGACAGGTTTTGCACCGAATAATGCACAGCTCTAGACCTGTTTGTTGCGATTTTAAGTTGTATACATCTGATCTGATTGTCTTGAAACCCTACTGAACTCAGGATATCGATGGAAAGATGAATGTGTTGAAGAAAAAGAGGGTTCCAAAGCTAAGAATGGCGAAGACATTGGTGATGATCCTTCTTTTGGCTACTTTTATAACGCATGGTAGTGCCAGAGAGCTCATGAAGCATGTGGCGGGGAATCACGTTGAGGCGTTTGACGAAGGGATATTAAAGCAAGAAAATAGAAAACTTGGTACTCTTTTCAGGGATGATAAGACAAAGTGGTCGCCGCCTTCTGTGTCTCGGTCAAGCGACAGGTCACACATACCTAGCACTGGAAATTGATGGCGTAAATCCAAGTTCTGCAACTGCATGGGAGGGCTTATGAGAGAGAGAGATAGAGAAAGCGGGCCGTGTGTGTGCGCGCATATGTGTTTGTGTAGAGAGAGAAAATAGGTGTATTAGGATCTAATATAACGGAAGGGTCAGTTCGAAGAGATTTGGTTTGATTAATAAAATTTTTTGATTTAGAAAAATGTGAATCAAATAGTAAACAGTTTATCAGGTATTTGTTATTTTTTTCACTTGGATATTATTTATGTGTAATTTTTAATTCTATTAAAAAAATTATTAGAATAATATCCAACCACTGATAATACTGTTCTAGAGGCAAAAAATTTGCTATTAGACAACCAATTTATCGTAGACAATTGATTTATGCTTGCAATAACAAAATATATAAATGGTTACAATTAATTAATATTGTCAGCTTGTGAGTGCCACAAGATAACACCAAGCTAACTTTCTAAATGTTTATTTTTACTAAACTTTATCAATACTTTGTTTTTACTATATTAAATGGTTTATTCATGTGACCGCGTCAATTTGATTAAATTAGTTTAATTTGTGTTGAGTTTATGTTTCTTTTAGTACATTTTAAATGTGATTCAGATCATATTATTGTATCGGCTAAAACTTTTCTAACTTTAATATGGCGTTCGGTTGGATGTAATGTAATATGGGTATAATGTAATCAACTATGTAATGTAATTAGATATGTAATGTAATGGGACAACAATTACATTACCATGTTTGGTTATATAAAAAGTGTAATGTAATCATAATGGTAATGTATTATTTCAATGACCAAAGTTAGTAATTAAATTATTGTAGTGGAGATAAATGCTATCTAAATAAAAATTTGAGCTACATATTTAGATTTGAGCTTTTAAAAATATTTTCTATCAAATAATCACGTTTTATTGCAAATATCAACTATATTATTCTAATAACAATAAATATAGTAATAAAGATAAATGCTAACCACACGAAAATATTTAAATTAAAAATCATATTTAAAATTTTTTAATCTTTTATATCATATTTCCTAATTTTAAATTTTTTTGGTGGCAAAAATATCAATTCGATTATTCTAGTGGCAATAAATGTTTGTCGTAGTGAAGATAAATGTTATCCACATAACAAAATTTTAAACTCTAAATTTATATTTGAGCTTTTATTAATATGTTGTATCATATAATTAAGTTTTAAATTTTTTCATGAATAAAAAATACAAACTAAAATTATTTTATTTATGATAAATATTTATTGAATTAAAAATAAGTGTTAACAAGTAAAAAAATTTGATCTATAAATTTTAATTTAAGCTTCTTTTATCTTCTTAATTAAATACTTAAATTTTAAATTCAAAATATTAAAGTTGAAATTTTTTTAGCGATTTAACGATCATATCATATATCAAGATAATAGAAGAAAAAAATTTTAGTTTCTTATCAAATGGATAAACTTTTTGCTTGCCAAGGAGGAGAGAGAAAATGGATATGGAATTGGGGGGAGAGAAAATTATTAGAAGTATGCTAAAATTTGATCATAAGGATAGATGTAATCATGATTGTTTAGTAAATATTCAAGTAATTGTAATTGCATAGGTAAAAGTTAATGTGATTACAATGCAATTTTTGATTGCATTACAGAGTTATAACCAAACATGGTAATGTAATCATTATTACCAATTTGATTGCATTACCACTTTGATGACATCCAACCAAACATGCCCTAAAGTTAAAACAAATTTTGATCATGTATGTCAATAGAGGCATCGAGGACTTAAGTTGGGTTCCCAACAAATAAAATGTATCAAGGATGGTATTCGCGTTAAGAGTCTATTTGAATTAGCGTTTATAATCACTATAACAACTTATAACAGTTCATAACAACTGTTAATAGCTCATAAAAACTCTAACACCTTTTAACAACTATAACCACTATAACAACTATTCACTATAACAGACTTATCATAACCTCATATTATTATTATTATTATTATTATTATTATTATTATTATTATTATTATTATTATTATTATAAAAATTAAATATTATTATATTTAAAAATTTTAGTAATATCATTATGATAATAATTATTTTTATTATCATTATTGTCGTTGTAACTTGTTATTATAATGGTCATCACCGTCATCATCATCTTATTTTTGCAACAATTATATATTGATATAAAAAGAGTTTACTCATAAGTTTTTTGGATAACATTTCTGTACAACGTACACATAACTTTACTTTAAAATATTAAATTTAATAATGTATCAATTTATAATCAAATTACTTACCAATATCGCATATATTAATGCGCAACATTCCCTACTACGTCACTAATCATATTAACTATTTTATCACTAAGTGTCTATAACCTATCGAAGGATTGTTGTCACTTAACGATGAACACAGAGCCAATAGAGAAAGGGAGATGAGAGGTAGGGAGGCGAGCTTGGGTCTTCGTCGATTGTTCTTCGTCTATGGTAGATAGGGAGTAGAAACAGGGAGATGAGAGGTAAATCGGAGAAGTTTAAAACAGATTGAGAAGCTAACGAAAGAAGAAGAGCTTCCAATGCTCTTCTTATGTTCCTCTTCGTTGTTTTCTCTGGTCAAGGTGTTTAATTTGGGGAAGTGGTTCAGATTTGGAGTAGGTGGGAATTTAATACTCTCATTATTATTATTATTATTATTATTATTATTATTATTATTATTATTATTATTATTATTATTATTATTATTATTATTATTATTACTATTGTAAAAAGGAACATTATCACATTTAAAACTTTTAGTAATATTATTGTCGTAATTATTATTGTTATTATCGTCATCGTCGTTGTTTTGTTGTCGTATTCTTGCTACAATTGTATATTAATATGAAAAGCGTTTACTCATAAGCTTTTTGGATAACATTTTTGTACAATGTACAAATCACTCTACTTGAAAATATTAAAATTAGTAACGTATCAATTTATAGTCAAATGACTTATCAGTATGGAACATCCATTTCCTTGTATAGTGCTAAATACCCAATTGTATTACAATATCTAAAATCGACCATATAATATTTTCTGAAAAATAATAATGAGTAAAATTAATATGAGAATATTATTAAAAGAAAAGAATAGATACGTAGACGAAATATCGATATAAATTATTCACTACAAAAAAAATGTTGAAACAACGAGGTTTTCCGACGGGTTTTCCAACGGGATTTGCTAAATTTCAACGAGAATTCCGACGGAAATGCTTGTTTGAATTTCGTTCATCGGTGCGGAATTCCAACGAGTCTATCGAATTCCAAAAAAAAAACCATTGGAATCCCATCGGACATTCGGACGGAAAATTCCTGTCGAAAATGTTCGATTCTTGTTTTTATGTTTTGTTTTTTGTAGTGATTAGGGAGTCGAGATAGCACATAAACTACAAATCTATAGCCTAATAGCTAATATAAATATATTTGGAGCTAATATGATGGTCAATAGGACTCGGTCTAAATAGAGAGTAAAATATTTCTTAAGGAAATCAAATTATAACAATAAGTCAAAGAATGAAATATTGAACATTGTATAAAGAAATTTAAAACCTACAAGGAATAATGTTAAGGTACATTTATTGCTTGTGCCTTATAATTTTAAATAATATTTACTCCGATAATAAATTAATTATGCAATCGAGGTGATCGTAAGGGTTTTACTCGGATAATAAATTAACAATTGTTTCATTGCTTTTGTTTCTATCTTGTTTATAAATTAATTAAAATGCGCACTCTCACAAATAACTTTATAAAATATTCATTTACAAGTGCAAGAATGAATATATTGAGTTTCGGCTTACCATTGCGAAATATCAATTTATAATCAAATTCAATATCGCATATATTAATGCGCAACAATCCCTACTACGTCACTAATCATATTAACTATTTTATCACTAAGCGCCTATAGCCTCGTTGAAGGATTGTTGTCACCGAACGATGAACACAGAGCCAATAGAGAAAGGGAGATGAGAAGCGAGGAGGCGAGCTTGGGTCTTCGTCCGATTGTTCTTCGTCTATGGTAGATAGGGAGTCGAAACAGGGAGATGAGAGGTAAGTGGGAGAGGTTTAAAGCGATTGAGAGGCTAATGACGGAAGAAGAGCTTCCAATGCTCTTCTTAGACCATCTCCAATGTAGGGCGCGCGGCCTGGAATTCCGACGTGGCGCGACACCCCAAGGCGCGGCTTCCCAACAGCGGACAAGCGGTTTCTCGAGGCGCGCGGGTGAGCTCGGCCTTCTGCGCCACTCGGCTGGGAGGCCCGACGCCGGTGTTTGCTCCTGAATCGTCAATGGCGGATGAAGTGGTGGAAGACGGATATTTGCACTTTAATGGAGATGGAGATGGAGGAAGGAGCCATATTGTTGAATCTTGTGTTGGAGGAAGGAGGGATAATTGTTGAATTTTAAGTTGAAGAGGATAGAGAAAGAGAATCTTGAGTTGAAAAGGAGAGAGACATAGAAGTTGTTGTTGGAGGAAGGAGCCGGATGAAGATGAAGAGGAAGGACGCAGAAGGCGGTTCAAGAGGAGAGAGAAATAGAAGCAAGGAGAGAAAAATAAAAAGGATGATGTACTGGCCATATAGAAAAACTCAAGAATAAATATAAGAATTGGAAAATGTAAATAATAAATACAGAAATTGAAAAATTTAAATAATAAATACGGAAATTGGAAAACATAAATAATAATCATTTTTATTATTTTTGTATTTTTTAATTAATAAAATTTTTTATAATATTGTATTATTTGTTTTTAAAAAAATTATAATAAAAAATAATTAATTTCAATTTTTATAGTATATTACATATTTTACATTATTAAAGTAAATAACAATTTAAAATAAAAAAATAATTAATTAAATATATTGATACATGGGCTCCATAGGTATTATTTAAATGAGTGAGTTTTGTTGGTGAGCTTTGCACTGTGAGAGTAAGGATTTAAGAGAGAGAAAAGGCAAGCCCTTTGCTTGATATGTCGCATAAGGTGAGCCTAAAATAGGCTCACCCACTCGCAGATGCTTTTATGTTCCTCTTCTTTGTTTGCTCTAGTCAAGGTGTTTAATTTGGGGAAGTGGTTCGGATTTGGTGTAGGCGGGAATTTATTGGTGGGAATTTATTACTCTCATTATTATTATTATTATTATTATTATTATTATTATTATTATTATTATTATTATTATTATTGTTGTTGTTGTTGTTGTAAAAAGGAACATTATCATATTTAAAAATTTTAGTAATATTATTGTTGTAATTATTATTGTTATTATCATCATCGTCGTTGTAATTTGTTATTATAATGGTTGTCATCATCATTGTTATCGTATTCTTGCGACAATTGTATATTGATATGAAAAGCATTTACTCATAAGTTTTTGGATAACATTTGTGTACAATATACAAATCATTTTACTTGAAAATATTAAAATTAATAATGTATCAATTTATAGTCAAATGACTTACCAGTATGGAACATCCATTTCCTTGTACAAGTGCTAAATACCCAATTGTATTACAATATCTAAAATTGACCATATAATATTTTCCTAACAAAAAAGAATGTATTATAACCTTTAAGTAACCAATATGTATAAATTATGGAGTGAAAGTAAAATTTTGTAGGATGTTCACCTTCTCATTACTCCAATATTATAACCTTTAAGTAACCATATTATTATTATTATTATTATTATTATTATTATTATTATTATTATTATTATTATTATTATTATTATCATCATCATCATCATCATCATCAAAGAAAAAAAGTTATTATATTATTATTACTGTTATAACAACTCATAACTCGCTATAATGACTCATATACACGAGAGACAATTCACCACATATAGTTCAAGAAATACATACTTACGCACAAATAATATGACATGAGCGTAAGATCCTTCTACGAGGATAGATGGTCCTAAACCCATTCAAGAATAATATGACCCTAGACCATGTAGCAAAATCTTATCATATATTTGACAAAATTCTGACAAGCAATTCCCCTTAATTATTCAAGTACAACATATGAAAATGAATTGGCTAATGTGTATATCCTTACTTAATTGTATGATAACAAAAGTAATGATACGTATATCAATCCAATCATCATGATAATTGCACCGAAGAACGAGAGGGAAAATTAACACCGTGATATCTTGTCAAATTTATGATGATAAGATTATAGTAATCACAACCTATTATCATATTATTCTCAAACTGTCCAACACGGACAATTCAAAAACCTATACACACCAAGCTAATATCATAAACGCTATACGCACATTTATGCACGTACCGCGACCTAGGATAACTTGTTATGTATAGATATTTGAATGGGTTCTCTAAACTTATGAAATACATACGATAATTTAATGAAGTATGTCATTAATTGAATTATATATGAAAAACAACAAAACCCTATATCCAAATTATCTTTCTATTTTTCTAAAACCCTAAATAAATTTAGATGCACTATTTCGATTTACCATCATTAGCTATCATTCTATTTCCCTATAAATTAAATCTTAACCCATTTATCAAAATATCTAACATTTCACGATTTTCCAACTTAATAAATTAAACAAATGTTACTCACATTCTCAATTTTCAACATTTTTTAACAAAGATTCAACATTTCAACAATCTCAAACATTACCTATATTCTCAACATTCACATCATTACCCCCAATACGTTCACCATTTAATTATATTAAATCTTGTAAATAACTTAAAGCGGAAAAATAAGAAAGGATAAATATTCATACCATAAGAATGAGGAAAACAATGGCAATAATGAACGATGAAACCAACGGTGACAATGAACGAGGAAAACAACAGCAACACACACAACCACTAGCAACAAGTACTAAGACAATTAGAAGAAAGAGGAGAGACGATGAGAGAGCGAAACGGAAATTAAACAACAAGAGGAACAACGACATTGATTACTTACCGGCGACTCCGAGCATATCTAGATCTGAGTTTTGGACGAAAATGAACGGTGGAGAACAATAAGGCCGAGAGTAGATAGCGAGATGAAGTGGGCGTGGAAATAACAAGTACGTTCTCGAATTTTTTAGATCCGTTTCGAAATACATTTGATGACGATTCTTTTACGAATCGTCATCATATATGACATATGACGACGTTTCTATGAGAACACTATAAAAACAACCGTCGTCCAAAAATGCCCAATACATATGACGATGGTTCATCCGAAAGAACCGTCGTCATATGTGTGCTTCGAATGCCTAGGTTATTTACAAAAATGTCACTGGTATAATTTTTATGACGGTTTGTCCTTTTAATCGTTGTTAAAACTATTTTATGTAATAATGTAAATATTATACATTAAGTACTAAACAATAATAAAATAATTATGTCCTTAAGGATAAATTAAGATGATTATATATATGTATACTTATGCTATGTATATTTTGATATGTAAAGTAAACTTACCAAAGTGATATTAGTAATAAACTCATATAAACATGATCCAAATTACGGAATGAATAAATAATAAATGTAGTACAATTAGAAATTGATAAAATAGCTTTGCATATAGTCCAAATGATACAAAAAAAAAAAAAAAAGATAATTGGTCTTGGGTTAAGAAAGAAAGTAAAATCCTATTACCAAAATAAAAGAAAAAAATATAAATAAATAAATAAATAAAATCAGATTGAGGAGATTTATTACTTATGTTATTAGGAGAGAAAAATTGTAATTCAATTAAGAAAGAAAACCCATGTCTTTTTTCTCTCTTCCAAAATGACCTTATTGAACCCCTACCTCTTGCTTTTCTCTCTTTCCCTCTTCATCCACCACTATGCTGCCGCCGCCCAGTCTTTAGCAGTACCACCGCCGCCAGGCCGCTGGCACCAACACCGCACTATAGCCTTGCTACCGCTACTCCTCTCTTGTCCTCTTCATCTTTGTGAGGTAAACCCAAATTTTAAATACTCCTTTTTCACCGTTCAAAATCCATGCTTTATAACTCAAAAAAATTAACATGTAAAACTAAATGTAATTATAATAATGAACTTTTCAGTTGAATTTAAATATTGATAATGATAATTACGGGTATTTTGTGATATTTATTTTAAAAGTTAGAATAAGGTTTTGAGATGTCAATCATATGTTGATTTTAAGTACGGATCTTTAAAATTATGCATTATTTGACTAGTATTATATTAATTATTGTGTTAACTATTAATAATGAAGATGATGATTTATGAAGTTATTGGTGATGTATTTATGAGATGTCTATTATGGGTGGTTTAAAATGAGTTTGATTATGAAAAATCTTATTAAAAATATGACGAACAATCTTAAAATTATGTTGCATGTATTATTTCGGTAAAATGATAGGTTGAAGATATAAATGGAGATATGTTTAAGAGTTCAAATAAAGGAGTTACCCCTATAGAGTCGAAAGGTAGGAGAAAGAGAAATTTTAAATAAGGGGCAAAATAAAGCTAGACTATGGAGTAATTTATGCTATCTAAATGTTTATAATCATGGTACAATACATTTAGGAAGTTATCTTTCCAATAAGTTAAATTTTGCTTAATTTTGAAGGATATAACCCGAGTTATGATTGTCTTACCAAGACTATACAATTTTTACGTAAATTGGGAGCAGTTGGTTCAAGTAAGTTTTTAAGGTCTTTGTTATCGTTTTTGCACTTTGTGATATGAATGAAAGTTTTAGAGCACTTTTAAGCTTTCTAAGTTTTTGTCTTATACATTGATTAGATACCGGGAGAGGCAGATATGAATTTTCTAAGTTAACATTAAAATATATCCAAAACACTCAATGTTTTATTATGAGATTTGTGACAGTTTGGCATAAGTCTGTTCAATTAGTTCATAATTAATAATAAGAGACCATGTTAAATGACTATCTTGGATATTTTAAGAGTTCATTTATATTTTGTATAATTGTCTCGTTTTTAGTTAGTACGAACCAAGATAAAATTAATTATATGAGAATAACTTTTTAATTGACGTGAGAAGTATAAAATTATATATCATCTATAGGAAAAAGTTTGGAAATGGAAGTCTTTGAAAAATAATGATGAATAAAATTAATATGAGAATATTATTAAAAGAAAAGAATACATGCGTAAACGAAATATCGATATAAATATATTCACTACAAAAAAATGTTGAAATAACAACGGGTTTTCCGATGGAAATGCCCGTTTGAATTTCGTTTGTCGGCTGAAATTTCGACGGGCCAGTCGAAATTCCCAAAAAAAAAAAACCAGTGGAATCCCATCGAACATTCGGACGGGAAATTCCTGTCGAAAAATATTCGTCGCTATTTTTGTGTTTTTTTTTTTGTAGTGATTAGTGAGTCGAGATAGCACATAAACTACGAACCTATAGCCCAATAGCTATCATAAATATATTTGGAGCTAATATGATGGTTAATAGTACTGGTCTAAATAGAGAGAAATTTTTCTTAAGGAAATCAAATTATAACAATAAAGTCAAAGAATGAAATATTGAACATTGTATAAAGAGATTTAAAACCTACAAGGAATAATGTAATCAAGTTAATAACCATATAAGTATTTACTTAAGCAGCAGAAGAGGATCCTCCAACAATTATCGAGCCAATGCACATCATTAAATATCAATAAGGGATATCAATGTTAAGGTACATTTATTGCTTGTGCCTTATAATTTTAAATAATATTTACTCGGATAATAAATTAACTATGCAGTCCAGGTGATCGTAAGGGTTTTACTCGGATAATAAATTAATAATTGTTTTATTGCTTCTGTTTCTATCTTGTTTATAAATTAATTAAAATGCGCACTCTCACAAATAACTTTATAAAATATTCATTTACAGTGGAAGAATGAATATATTGAGCTTCGCTTACCATTGCGAAATATTTTTTTCTATTTTGTTTTAGGTAAGGTTAATGCTGATGGAAGAAAGAACTAGATATGTTTATTTTGATCTATGAGACTTGCAAACTCACAGTGATGGTAAAAAATTGTTAATTGGGAGTCATCTATTTTATGATTTAATAAATTGTAATCATGATAGTACTAGTTAAAGTGTTTCTTGTTTATGTTGTTATAAGTTGGACGTTTTAAAAAGTTTGAATTTCAATTTAGCAAGTGATGTTCGTATTTTATTTTGGGAGTTGCCTTGCTATTAATTTGCAGTGACGGTAACACTTCTAATATTCATTTCCGCTACACTAATTTTTAATTAATTAGTCATTAAAACGAAACTGATAGATTATAAAATTTGGGGTGTTAGAAAGTGTCAATCAAATGCACAAATACTAAAGAACCATCTATGAAATTGCTTTTAGAGAAAATTCATTTTTTTCAATTAGAAGACGTAAGGTATAACAACTAAAACAAAATTTAACCATTATAAAAACTAATTAGAATAAATAAAAGTAAATGATTTTTTTTTTATATTTTACAAATGACTATGACTTATGCCTATCAATACAAGATTAAGATTGATGATTAAGATTTTAAATTTTAAAGACAAATATGAATACATAAACATCAATGCAGATTGGGAGATCAAGATCATCCACTGTTACCGAGAGGCTAATCAAGTGACGAGACAAACTAGCTAATTTAGGAATTAGTATGAATTTAGGTTATGATTATCTTGAATCCCTACCGAGGGATGTTTCATATTTGCTTTTTGTAGATAATGTAGAAGCTTTTTAACCCAAATTTATTAGAAATTAATAACATTATTCTTCGGGATTAGTCTTTCTTCTGCACAAAAAAAAAAAAAAAAAAAGAAGATCAATGATGATAATAAACCTTACATACACATTGGTCAACGACCTTTTCCAATGATATCCTTTTAGCTATTTTCATGCGCAATAGTTATTGATTTTCTAAGAACAATTCGAAAATAGATTACTTTCTCTATTTTTTAAAGATCTTCCTAAATGAGTATTTTTTTTCTATTCCACAATACTGTCCTTTTCAAAAAAACAAGACAATAACAACTAAATAAATTTACTAGTATTTCCCCTATTTTAAGGTTGCATTGGGAATGTTATTGGCATTTGGATACCTATTATATAATGATAATTTAGAAAATATATTTAATAATGAATTTTTTGTAATTGTATTGATTATTTTTATAAAAAAAGTGTGTTTTATTAGGTTAGGAAGATAATTATGGACGAAGAGAGTAATAAAACGAATATCAAATATATGCTAATATAATGTAGGATCATTAGATAAAAAATATCACGTTTAAAATAGGAATATTTTAATGATAAAATTAAATTCAATCAATCATAATATATAATAAAAATAAAATTTTTGTAACACAAAAGAAAATCGAGCAACCGGACGTAGAATAAGTCCGAAATATGATCTACTATTGTATGGTTTACCGTTCCTTATGCCCCTTTTCAGCGCTATTTTCATTGAGGATAACGTAAATAAAATCCTTACGAAAATGACTACTTAATTGTTGTTGTATTGTCTACCATTGATTTCTTTTTTCTCGAAAAATAAGAGTAAATAATAATAGGAACGGTGAACAAAAATACCATATGGAATAGTTTTGGGCTATTTGACGTATTTTTGAATTGTGATTATTTGGGGACTTTGGAGACAAGCATCATATCATAATGGGCCGGACATGGTGGGCTATAGATGATGACCATAACATTTAACTGGATCAGCTGTCTGAGCCTATTGAAGATATGGTTGCCCGTATCAGCCCTTTTCACCCACGTCCATTTTTTCTGGCACCCCTGCCTCTGTTCGTTCCGGCACCATGCCCCCTCAATCGAAAACCTTACATTTCATGTTCTACAATCGCGCCGGACTGATACGCCAACTAATCGTCGTGGGTATTATTTGAATCGACAGACTTTGGGCTTTCTTGATTTCAGTCATGAAGCTTGTATATCGGGCATAGCTAGAAGTACAGAGATTATCCACCGGAGACAGAAATTTTGATCGGGGCAGGCCGGGAAAACCAAAAGGAGGCGCCGGGAAATGGAGGGGATGGCCCGGAAAAGCTGGCCGCAGGAGCCGGGAAAATGGATGGGCCTGGCTGGGGAAAATGCAAGGAGGGGGAATTTGGGCTGGACTAGTCCTTTAATCTTGCCCGTTTGTTTTCATCTTTCTTTTTTGTTGGTTGTTTTTCTAGTTTCTATTGAATGAATAGAATTATATTTTTGAGATCCAAACCCCACAGAAGAAAAATATTTTTTTAATTATTTATTAATATTTTATATAAATTGTACAATATTTAACTTAAATTTTAATTAAATTTAAATAAATTAATGGATGATATTAAATCGTATCACATGTATAGATTGCATTATAAAAATTATCACGGTTGCCATTTGTGTTTGAGTGTTTTCAACCCAATCTAATCTTGTAATTCTAAATGTGTGCTTGAGACTTCCAACTTCCTTTTAAAGATCAACACTAATCCATAGACTCTACGTATACTTACTCATTGACACGCAACATATTTTGCGGTATTGGAGAATAATGTCAAAATTTGTGTCTTTAGTCTTGACTAGTCAATTTAAGCTTACGTGAGAGTTGTGATTAACGTGATAGGAAGACCAAAACCAGTAATAGTTGTTAGATTGTAATTTATAGAGTACAGTACACTGTATTTTCTGATTACATATTAATATTTGATTGGACGAAAGGGAAAAATAGCGAAAAAGTTTGAAAAAATTATAAATTCATATGACTATAACATTAGACAACATGAAATTTTTAGACCAATAACAAGTGTTGCCAATTTTTGAGTTGGTATAGTGTGTATCAAAAAATAATAAAAAGGACATATTATGTGGTGTCCACACGTAAACAACTATTAAAACTATTGTACCATCAATTAAGGAATTAAAATGTGAAATGGACCTTGTCTGCTGCCTTGTCTGTTGGCGGCAGCTGAAAGTTATGTAATGGTGCAATGTTTTTAACTTTATAGTTTACCGTTACCAACCTACTTAGTAGACTCCCAACGAAGTCTTGGCTTAGTGACAAAGAAAACTCGTATTAAAGTGTCTTACTTTTAAGTTTTATCGTATTCAAAGAAGTGTCGCTTCAAATTAAGAGTTATTAAAAAATTATGAATTTTTCTCAAAATTTTTTAAAAGATTTCATTAATAAGTGCCCGGATACCTATAAGCAATGAACGAGTTCTCATATAAAAGTTACCTTAAAGTTTGCAACATATTTATTTTTGTTAATAAGAACAAAATTATTAAATTAGTTATTAATAAGTTATTGGAATTGTAAAGTGACAGATATTATAAAACAGAAAAAAGATAATTAAAGTAATATATATTATAAAATAAAGGAAATACAAGCTAACTTCGAGAATAATAATTAGCCCTACAAATCACCACTTGCTGTTAATATTTATAGAAATTTTATAGAAGATTAGTCGTCCTAAAACTGCTCCAAATTACTTACATGCAACCACATGTGTGTGTCTACAGAGTTCTTTCAAATAGGTCCCTAAAAAGAAAGACAAATGCATATTCTCTAAGTTACCCTTTAACAACCATGCCTAAGAGAATAGGAAAAGATTTGAAGACAAGAGAAAGGGAAGGAAAGAAACAAAAAGAAACGATTTTAATCCTCTCAATTAAAATTTAAATTGAGAGTCGAAAATTTAGAGTAAATTATAGACCCCAACACGTTGCTCATATAAATACCCTTTAAACTTGAAACGTCAATGATGTCAAGGCTCTCCTTACCTTACAATAATTTGATACGGAATTGTTGAGATTCAAACTTAAAACTGCAATTTAACATTATTTTTAAGAATTATATCAACTAAAAATCTAAATTAATAATTAAAAATCTATTATGAACTCAAATACAATTACATGAATTATGATTAACAAGAATTTAAAATCCACAAACAAGTAGTATTTTTGAGATAGCCTCAAAGACTAGGTCAAATTGCATACCAATAAATATTTAGTAATTTATAAAATAAGAAATGAGGAAAAACAAAAAGTCATATGGAGGAAAAGGAATCCAAAATTGAAAATTGTGGGACGAAATTATAAATATAATTTAATGCATGTAGATTCATGTCATCATGTGCGGGTATAATTCTTATAGAGACACAAATCCTTTAATTAAGGATCCCCCACCATACGTAAATGCTTTAATTTGCTCCCAAAGATATGTAATAAGTGCTTCATCCTCCTTGCTTCGAAAATGAAAGTGAGATTCTCGGTCAACGTTCTTGTGTTGACTTTTTCACAAATTTTTATTTAATTTTTGTATAATATATTATATTTTAAGAGTATATAATTTCAGAAGTCACCTGATAATTTCAACCTAATTATATTTGTTGTATCTGATTAGAAAAATAATTATATTTATTGTATAATTTTTTTTATAAGTATGTATTCTTTTATGATGTCCAAGAGGCACGAAAGTCTTTATAAAATTTTTCAAATTGAAAATACAATATCTATATTTATTAGAAAAAATTAAATAATACATATAGATCTTGTCACAAGAATGGCAGAAAATTTATTAAAAAAAAATAGTACATATATATCTTCATTTGATTGAAAAAATTAAAGTAAAAGGGGCATATCATTAGGTGTATCTAGGACAATAGCAACTCCAATTAGGAGTGAGCAGGATTAGGTACCTAGTCATTTTGGTTGAACCCGATCCCGAACACAGTTAGAACCGGGTACATAAATCTAGATCCAGTTCCGGACTTGATTAGAATCGGTTGTTTGCTTCAACATTGAAGTTTTTGTCATTTTTTACTTTTAGTTTTTAGGTCGCAGTTTGGTTGGAAAATTAGACTTTGTAGAGGACGAAGGGAGAAAAGAGGAGGGGTTTGCCAGAAACCATCCTAAATTTCACAAATCCTAGAAGAATTCTATTGAAAAGAAAATAATGAGAAACTAATCTTTGGAATTGTCACAAAATATTTACTTCGTCCATTTCAAAATACATGTCACTTTAATTAATTTTTTCGTTTCATAATATTTATCACTTTACAATTTCAATAACGTATTAATGACTAGTTTACAAATTTTGTCGTTATTAATTGTTTTATTTCTCTTCTTTTTATTATTTTTTTCATTTTCAATAAAATCTTGGAGTAATTTGGTCTTTGAACACAAATTTTACCATAAAATTAATATTTTGTTGATAATCTGTCATAACGTTAAAACAACAAGTATTTTAAAATGAAAGGAGTAGGTTGGAATCCTGCTTAACCAATCATTGTCATAAAAAAAGGACAGATATTGAAAATTATCACCCATAATTATAATTTATCATAATCACTATAATAATATTCTCTTTTTTAATTTATTTGTTACTTTAACTAATTTTTTTGTTTTATAGTTTTTGTCTTTTTATAATTCTAGTGATATATTTATGATTATTTCATTAATTTTACTTTTATTAATTATTTTTTGCCCCTTAATTTTTTAATAAAATTTGAATGACATTTTAGTCGTTAATTACTAATTTATTTTAAATTTAACTCTACTTTAAACTTCCCTCAGTAACTTAAAATGACAAATAAATTAAAACGTACAAGTAATAAAGAACAAGATCCGAAAATGTAAAAGTTTTTAAAAAATGGCCTTATTGACAAAATAGCATTGTGAAATTATTATACAAGACAGGTTGACTTGTTGACAGTTGTGATTGTAAGTCACAATCAGTTCATTCGTCCAATTCTCTCCATCTCTATTTTATAGTGCGACCTTCAATATTTTATGATTGACTTTTTTTCAAGTCTTTTATTATTTTTTCCTTTTTTTTTTTGTTTTCTATAGTTTTCCTCTAATTTCTTTTTAACCCCTTTTAAAATCATACTCATTTCTTACAGATTTGCTTGTGTTTAATTGTGTCTTATAAGAATGGTGGACTCCAATAATGCGTACTGTCACCATTTATATGAAAAAGTTTGGCATATATTTTAGGCACCAATTTAATGTGGTGTGTCAAAATGTCATTTTTATTTAAGTATGTTTAAAGTAATTGGTTAGACTGATCGTGATTATCACTTTATTCTATACAGTCTACTCATTAAAATGAAGTAAAAAAGATATGTTAGAATAAGTAACAAGTAAACAGGAGAAACCACGATTAGTTGACAAATTTTTGAATTCAATACATGCAAAGATTTATTTTTTAATTTTTTAAAATTCTTTTATTCAGCGTAAAATAATTGTAAAGTTTTTTAAAAGAGATCAGACATAAACCACAAGTGAAATATAAAAGATTGAAGTTATATCACATTTGAGATGCTCTCAAAAGGCATATTTAGAATATATAAATATATACACAATGCTCTCCTACAAAAAATGAAATACCTGATAAGTAAAAATAAGACTAGTCTTTTTAAATTGTCGATCTCTTTATTAATTAGTACGTGATAAGTAAACTTCAAATATTTGTTACTTAAAAATAATAATTTTAATTACACGAATTTTACCAGTTAAATTAGTATATAATTTTACGAAGACTTATAATTTTGGTTTTAGAAAGAGATACAGAAAGTATAAATTGGTTCGAGTGGAAAAGACCAGAGTATACGCCAAGGCAATAATCACTTATCCCGTGGGTTGGGGGGCATAGACCCAACTCAACATGTGTTTTTTCCCCCAAAATAAATGACATGCCCTTCCAAAAATTAAAAAAAAAAAAACAAAAACACAAGAGTAAATGATATGCCACCATGTGATGTAATATGCTATGTGAGGAAAATTAGCCCATCATTATGAATTAATTATTACAGATTTCCATTTCAATAAAAGTTGCTCCTTATTCTTGAATATTTATTTCCCCATGTCTAGGATTGGTTCACACACAAAAGATATATGTACACATGCTACATTGAATTTAAATTCGAAATCGGAACTGAATTATATCAACCGAATCTATACTCGATCTCAATTTTAACCATTTAATAAGAAATGAATGTGGAATCGTAATTGTCCCAATTGAACTGACCGTGACCCTAATCCGAATAATTTCATAAAACATTGTTCCTTTAAAATTAAACATCAATTGACATGAACTCAACACTCACCGAAAATGACTCAACTCAAAATTGAATAATCGCTAGGTCTAATTATAAACAGTGAATGGAGTAGAGTTATTATCAATCCCAAATGTCTAAGACTCTTATATATTGATTATACGAAATCTTGTGTAACACAATCTCGCGGTGACTTATCATGATAAATGATTAATTTTTTACTTTGTAATTTAATGTACCAATTAATGAACGTAGAATACATCTCATCCAAGACTCACCAAGTATTTGACATCTTGATATATATTTGTATCAAAATATAATTAAGAGAATTCCCACTTGAAGAAAAGAAAACAAAAAAGAGCATTTTCATTGAATCAGTCACAATCTAAATTTAGTCAGTATTTTTTTGGTCCAATAGTCAGTAAATTAATCATTATAAATTATATAATTATCTTCTGAATTTTCAATCATCAGTTAAATTTTTTTTTTTACACAAAAGGTCTTAAATTAAAATATATATATGTGAGTTACCATTACATATTATTGATTGATAGGCAAGATGAGCTATGCATTAGAATATGTAGTCTTTCTCGTGCCTTACATATATATCCCTCTCTGACAACTCGGGCAGCGAGCTGATTTTGCTTGTCTATATTCTCTGTCCTCCTCTCAGAGTCTCCCGAAAGTATCGAGCTACAGTCGAGCGTCGATCCAGCGAGCTGTGTCAATGGAGGGCTTGGTTGAATGTTCAGCCAATTATGTCCCTCTTACTCCCACCACTTTCCTGGAAAAAGCTGCTCGACTTTACCCCGATTCCACTTCTATTATCTATAATAATGATGATGATTATGCAGCTGATCATATTATATTCACCTGGAAAGATACTTATCGCAGGTGCCTGAAGCTCGCTTCTTCCTTGTCTTCTTTAGGCCTCCTCTATGGTGATCTTGTAAGTTTATCCTCTCTCTCTCTCTCTCTCTCTCTCTCTCTCCCCCACCCCTATAATGCTTTTGGCACATTATTATTTTCATGTATTTGCTGGAAATACTTGCATTTGAGCTAGAATCAAGTATATATATGCATGTGATAAACCCGTTCAAGTTCCATCCATCCCGATCAAAAAGTTTAAACTAACAGAAGAAGTACACATTACAAGTTAATTTGCACCCTAATTAGTTCTCAAGAGTAAATCAACCCCAACTATCTAAAATTCTTTTTCCTTGTAAACATTGGTGAGCATTAAATATAGTAGTTTGATATTTAACTTTACTCGATGAAGTCGAAAGAACTTAGTCATCTCCCATGAACAAAAGAGATATCACCGTCAGGGATCGAACTCGCTTCACACATCTTAGACGAAGTCATTTGGCCACAACTTCTTAACACATAAAAAACTTGACTAAGTGCAAAACACATAAGCTAAGTGTGAAATAATTTGTCAACCAGAGAAATTAAACTATACTAGTGGCATACATAGGATAGGATATATGGGAATATGCATGTATCTATAATATTATTAATTTAGATTATTCTACATTTTCTAGATTGTATTTGTATATTTTTGAACTAGTCAAGTGTTTGACAAAAAAAAAAATAAAAGGTCAATGTGTACATTCGAAGAACATTATTATTTTTTTAAAAAATAAATAAATAAGTAAATTAAAAATTTTAAGGCAAAAAAGCAAAAGAAAGGAAAATGTATAGAATCCAAGGGCCGAATGTAAAGTCGAGCCGAGAATCACGACGATTGAACGTTGGCGCACGATCTTTCTTTAATCAAATGCCCACTTCGCTTTCGATTATTCGTATGGGGTATTGAATATTTCCATTTCATAACAAAAATGTCGTAAACCACAAGAAATATATCCAAATAAGCCAATCTAGATTAAGTATCAAAAATTTCTACTCTTACTCACAAAAAATATATAAAAAATATACCGATTTATAAAGATTAATTGGCTTTAATTTTTAATCAAAATCCAATATTTTTATGATGATATTTTTTAATCTAATTTTAGCATGTTGTGTTAGTAAAATTCTATTTCTATCTAATTGGTATATATCTCTGGGTTCCTTTCTAGTTCATACATTAGGACGCAACTCCGGACTCCAGTGACGGAACTAAAAATCTATTTAAGGGCATCCCGGTGAATACGTTTTAGGCTTGAAGTGTTGATACGACAAAGACCCTTCTTTACTTTATATGCAATTACTTAGTACGAAGATTGTTGGGATTCAAACATGAGACGTCTTACTCAAAAAGTTTTGGATACTATATTTAATAACCAACTCAAATAAAAACTTAAACTAATGATTAATATATCTGAAAAAATTATTACGCTTTAACATTACATTGTTATAAGACCTATTAAATTCAAACTCGAGGCGTCTTATTGAAAAACACTATAATACCATATTTAGAAACTTCATGTCTAAAGCCATACTAGAATATTTCCTAAGGGATACCACACATATGTCTTCTCAACTCAAAGAAGTATACATTATTATAATTTATGTATACGACTCCAAAAGGCCTTTCCATTTCCACCATGTGTGCGAGGGAATCTTTTTTTTTTCCCTCTTTGGTCAAATTCTTTACACATGCATGATGATATATACACTTGGCCTCACATGTTCAGAGAAATTACGGTCATCATGTAGGAAGCATATTCAGCGAACATCAACACTAAAGCCTCTCGATAATATATAATTATTAAGCCAAATCTAACAATAAACTTTCACCAGTTTTTTTGGGGGTCCTTGTAGTGTAATTGTCATGGTCAAATATAACAAACAAGGTGTACATCTAAACCATGAATAACATGACTTGAACCCGAACAGTTAAAACAAAAACTAATCAAATCGGACAACATGAATCCAAACTATACAATCACGATTATATTACATAGTTGATTGTGTTATATTATATCGAACCAAGCATCACATTAGTGATCAGAAGAAACATGCCATGAAATTTTCTCTGGTGATCAACAGGTTGCAACCCTAGCCTCAAATATTCCAGAACTATACGAAGTGCATTTTGGAGTTCCAATGGCTGGGGGTGTTCTCGCTGCTTTAAATCCAAGGTTAGATTCAACCACTTTATCCCTAATACTACAAGAATTGGAGCCCAAATTTGTATTTCTTCAATACCAACACATGGAGCTCACTCTTAAGGCTTTCACCTTATTACTTGACAAGAAAATAACAACCAAGATCCCCTTGTTAGTCTTGATCATTTCTTCCGACCATGATGATGAACAAAAACCCATATCTTCTTACACCGAAAAACTACCATTTGGTAGCTTACATTATGACGAGCTTCTTGACTTGGGTCGAGATGATTTTGAACCCTTGTTGCCCAAGCACGAATGCGATCCTATCTTGGTGAACTACACCTCTGGGTCCACTGGTAAACCTAAAGGGGTCGTGTATAGTCACAGGGCGGCCTACTTGAATACCGTTGGGGAAATTCTTCGAAGTGGCTTAAGGGATAGGATTGTGTTCTTATGGACAGCTGATATGTTTCGAGCTAATGGATGGGGATTTACATGGGCGGTTCCTGCCCTTGGTGGGACTAATGTTTGTCTAAGAAACATCAATGGTCGAGCCATACTTAACTCCATATCCAAGCATGGTGTGACTCACTTCTCCGGTCATCCTAGCATATTACTCAATATCATTGAAGAATTAGATGAAGATGATCATAAGATAGGTAGTATTAGGGCCCTTCCCCACAAGGTTTATGCTCATATTGCTGGCATATTGCCCTCCCTAGCACGATGATGAAGATCGAAGAAATGGGGTTTGAGGTTGTGCATAGGTATGGCATGACAGAAGTCATGGGCCCGCCTGTGAAGAAACTGCGAAAGGATACCATTGGATCTAGTAGCAATGGGGTCAACAGTAACGGTCAAGATCATGAACACAATCTTACTAATTTCGATATGAGCTGTCAGAGAGGTTGTTTCTTAGACAATATTATGGAAGAATTCAATGTCAAGGATCCAAACACAATGAAGAGTGTGCCAAGCGATGGTAAAACCATAGGGGAAGTCATGTTTAGGGGCAATACGATCATGATGGGATATCTCAAGACTCCGGAAGAGACAAAAAGGGCTTTCGAGGGAGGGTGGTTTCATACAGGGGACCTAGCAGTGTGTCATCAAGATGGTAGTATACAACTCAAGGACCGCGCCCTTGATCTTATTGTGAACAAGGGAGAGAGTGTCAGCACCTTGGAAATCGAAGATGTGTTGTTGAGCCATCCAAAGGTCCTTGAGGCCGCGGTTGTGGGCATCCCTATAAATGGTCTAGATGATGAGGACGAGGTGCCTTGTGCTTTTCTCAAGCTCAAAAATGGACTATATGCAAGTGAAGGAGAAATAACTAGCTTCTGTGAAGAAAGATTACCGACCCAGATGAACCCAAGAGTGGTGATTTTTGGTGATTTAGCCAGGACTTCAACTGGGAAAGTGCAAAAATTTGTTCTAAGGGAAGTAGCTAAGGCTGCAAGTAGCCTTAAATCGCTAAATTTGCTACATGGTTGAGGTCATTTAATTGCAATGTACTTCGATTTTCAAGGATGACGATTGAATGATTGTGTAAACAGTTCAGTTTAGTTTGGTTTGGTGTGGTTAAATAATGGTTTGTTTAGCCAGTTTTTCATTTTAGAAAATGTGAATCGGGATCAAAATTAGTTTATAAAATTGATCAATTAGTTATTTCGATCTAGTTTACTATAACAGATAAATAAAATTCTTTTTAAAATTTTATTTTAACATTTAAGAAATTATCTTGATGTGTGTGAAAAGAAAGTTTATACTTTTTGAAATGCATGCCATTTCGCTGTCTGTTTTTTCTTTTGTAAACAAGGTTAATTCACTAGGCAACTATCTTATTGCAATTTAATACATTTTAACAGGTATCAGGAAAAAGGGTAGGTGCCAAATTGTCTGAAACAAGTCTGGCCATCAACACCAAGTCACGAATGATATATATTGCTTCCCGAATGACTTAAATCTCAGTGAAGAGCATGAAGATGGTAATGAAAATCAACGAGACTACCACATCTTCGATGTATATATCTATATACACTGTCTTGTTAGTTTCACTTGGATTCACCACTGTCTATGCTACGTTGGGATTGGGTCTGATATTGTTGTCCAAGTCTACATTCATTCTCTAGAACCTTGTCAATCTTAACCCGTACTATTGCTTTGTGGGCCAAAACATATGAGGTCCATTCAAAGCTAAGCTCGCCCCATTCTAAATCAAAATGACATAGACTGTGGCTTTTAGGGCTGACTAATGACAAAGACATTGTATATAAAATATAAAATGAAACACTTTTGACTTTTCCAAATGGAATGAAAATTTTATTCATATTGGAATCATTCGATGTATCCAGATTTAATTATGAGCAGTAGAACTTGGTACTGTTTAGTATTTATCTTTCATATTAGTTCCTTTTTATGGGTCTTGTGTAAGGTACGCTTAAAGGGATTCAGTTATCGATGAGACAAATACAAAATTAACTTCTTGATAATCAATTACATTGTCAAAAATTACGAATATTAAAAGAGGTTGAGATTTTAACTCCCACCAAATATAAAGTTTACTCATTCTAAGTTGCATAACTTATCTTCTTACCAATTACCCCTTGCTATGGGCTTCTAACTTTCCTAAGTCTAGAGTCGACCTTGACTTGATTGCACAAGAAAAACATAATTACGTTGTCGAAAGCTTCCACATTGTTGATTTAAACTCATTTAAACGAAATATGGTAGATGTATCTAATGACTCACTTGCACCTTATTAATTATTTGTTTTATTAAAAAAGACACACGGATCTTTACATGTGAGCAAAATTCAAATTTAAAATTTAAGTAATTTCTCACAAAAAAACTTTAATAGTTGAACTAACTCATACTCACCCATTTGCTAATCGTTAATCTCATGACATCCTCGATTTGATTCAGTCTCACCAAGATAAGATATAAAAAGACATATCTAATGCAAACTTGATCATTTTTTTTATGATTAGTCAAGTAATCCACAAACCCATCAAGAGGAAATTTTAATGGCTATGCTAATTAAAAAAATGTCAGCAAATTAATTAAAACTACATGGCAAGTTTACCTCTCAGTGTCGTTAAATTAGCAATAACTCACAATTAATGAAGATTAATCCTATTTCTAGAGTCAATTAGTATTTGAGCATTATCTATACTTCTCAATGGCTTACTGAGTCCCTCTCCGAGTCCAAGCGAGTTGACCCACCACCATGGACGAGTCTCACACGAACTCAACCTCTGATGCAAACAGAAGCCTATGTTCATCTCTGTTCTTCCTCTTCATGGCAACGTTATTAGCTCCATTGGTGGCTGCCGCTGTGTTATTGTACCGGGTCGACCTGTTTGACCCGGCACCGTTCCCGGTTCACGAGCTGACCCTCCGGCGGAATAATTCGGATACCACGGCTCCGAAAGTCAACGGCCGGATGCTCCGAGATTCGGACTTTGTTGGGTCCGGTCAGGTGGTGGGTCCGGAGGACTTAGCCTACGAACCCGGGTCAAGGATCATGTACACCGGGTGCGCGGACGGGTGGGTCAGGCGAGTCAAGCTGGGTGAGTCCGACTCTGATTCGGTGGTGGAGGACTGGGTCAACACGGGTGGGCGACCCGCAGGGCTAGCCGTTGATGGTGGGGGTGAGCTCATTGTGGCTGATGTTCAGAAGGTTAGCCCGTGCTACTCATCTTATGTACGCGTTGATTCTTTTCTACGAGATAGTTTCATAGATAGTTTTGTATAACTCATTGACACAATTTCGTTCTACTCAGATTATTCCAATTTATTCGATTTGAAAAAATTAGATTTGAGTATTACTTTTTATCCGAATTTAAAATTCGAACATAAAATTTTCTTATTTCTATTGTTTGAACTTGATTTTAATTCGAAAACGTTTGTTTGAATTGTCCGACCGAAAAAATCGAGATATAAAACAAAAAACTTCATCCGATGATTGATTTTTTAACCCGAACATAAATTTTTGTCAGCACTAACTCATATTACTAATTCTCTTTCATAAACCACGTATTCTTATCTTATATTACACAATTTTTAAAGAGACAGTCTCACTCAAGATAAATTTATAAATACTTATCTTGATTAACATTTCGGTGCAGCTAATCGCTGCTACTAAGATTCTTTTCAAATCACTTTTTGGCTAAATTTCACACCTAGATTCTTTCTTAACACAAGCTCGAGTTTGGAAAAACCCACCCGTCCCCAACTTGCGCTCATAACACATCGAATTGTTCACAAGCATAGAAGACCGCATGTCCAACCACCTCATCTCCTAAGTATTCTCGAGTCTCTTCCATACTAAGAGTCAGTTCTTTTTTGACTTAGTAGCAGTTGAGTTGCAATTAACGAGTTAAATGAACTATAAGTAGTTATAAGATACTCATGAGATAGATTATAAAAAACTGTTACGAGATGTAAGAAATTAAAAGTCATAAACTTAAAGCAAAAAATGAACATGTCCGAATTCGAGTTATCGAAATTGCCAAAAGCAACGTTTTTCAACTATCCGGAAAGCCGACCAACTCTTCAAACTATTCTTCCAAACTCTAGTCAAGGTGTATGATATTTTCATCTAAAAGTAGTTAATGAAAGTGTGTATCCTCCTAATTGCTAAGTACAGCTAGCACTATACAAGCCACTGTGTGAATGATGTACACAGGGGCTGCTGAAAATAACCAAGAACAAGGAAATGAATCAGCTTGCAAATGAAGCAGAAGGGCAAAGATTCAAGATCACAAACGGTGTTGATGTTGCAAAAGACGAAACAATTTACTTCACAGATTCATCATACAAGTATGGTCCTGAAGAATACCTTTATGACATCTTAGGAGGGAGGCCATATGGTAGACTCTTAAGCTTCAATCCCATCACCGGAGAAACCACCGTTCTACTTCGAGACCTCTATTATCCCAATGGAGTTTCTGTCTCACCCGATCATAGTTCACTCATCTTCTGTGAAACTCCCGAGTAAGTAAAGGTTTTTGCACCTTCACTATTCTCTTGGTATGTGTTTAAAGTCACGGATCTTACTTATTCGTACTTAATTATCAGGTCAGAAATGCCTAACCGAAGGGTAAAATTGAGTCGATAGGGCTTGTGAGGATGATGAATTTGGCTAGTAATACTAGTAGTAATAGTACACATCAATGTATATGAATTTCTGAACTGGGTTTGACAATGCAGGAAAAGATGCAGAAGGTATTGGCTGGAAGGCTGTAAAAAGGGCTCGGTTGAGGGATTCATCGATGATCTACCTGGTCTCCCAGACAATGTTCATTACGATGGGCAAAGCAATTACTTGATTGCAATATCCTCAGTAAGACCAACCCTTTTCGCGCTCGTTTATAGTCAGTAAATTCCTCAAATTTATAGACAAATCACTAACTATAAAGACTTTTGATCTGAAAAAACCAGAATACATATATGACGCAGTTTGACAATAATGAGTTGTGGGTTTCTTACATGTGATGAATGGCAGTCAACTTCACCATTGATGGACCAAGTGATGAGGCACCGAGTAGTGAGAAAGATCATTGCTATAATGGCAAGGTACACTAACCTGGGGTCTACACAGAAGAATGGTGGGATTTTCGTGGTAGATTTAGAAGGAAACCCAACTGCCCATTACTACGATCCAGCATTGTCACTGATCTCAAGTGGGATCAAAGTAGAGAACCAGCTCTACATCGGCTCGTTACAATATTCACACATCATTCGTTTCAATTCGAGCAATTCGTAACAAACCTACAATCCACAAGCTGATGTCAAGATGTTGATCGTTGCGATTGCAGCCTGTATGAAACTCCTCTGACATCAGAAGATATGCATATGGTGAGAAGGTTGTGACAGGAACTTGAATATGGGAACTGTTTTATCGTCTGTTATGGGACCCTCTCCCCTAAGAGTCTTTCTTATCTCAGTTACAATGTTTCATATATGATGTTGGAATGCTTACTCTGTACAGTTAAAATGGCTAGTTTCTCTTTACAGCTCACACTTTTCTCTTACCCTTCTTATCTGACAATTGTTACATAGAGGGGTTTAAGGTTAAGTTTGACATGGGGTGATAAAAAGAAATTTTGACTTAGAAATCTAACACAAAAGCTCCTCGATATCACGATAATACGGCTATGGGTAAATATGGGTACAAGTATAACAAAGATAATAACAAGTACAACAGAGATAATAAATTTCAAGAAAGTAGGCTCTCTCCCAGAACAACATACCCACACATGTGACGATAAATGTCTTGCGCATTAGTCTAAATTAATATATTATATGATTTAAAATCATCAAATTGTCAATAGTTACAATTAATATTAACTGTGAAACTTTCATATTTGTTGCCACACCCACAGTACAAATGATGCATTAATCCGATCAACCTTATTCATAGCATATACATTCAATTTTATAGTTGTGAAAAATAATAGGTAAAAAGATAACTTTACACAATGTATAAGTGGAAATAATACCTTTATCTATTCAATCATACTATTTATTTTTTAATTTAATATATGATAGCATAATTCGTAAACCAAGAAGCGTCCCGTAGCAAGACATTTATCATCTTGCTTTCCTATAATAAAGCTAGTCTCTTCAGTTGTAAAAGGTATATACGTACATGCACGCTATATATCTACTCCTCACGTCCCATAAGACTTTACTAGAATTTCTTTATGAATGCCCTATAACTACAAGTACCATCAAAAAAATTTCTTCATGAATGCCCTATAACTACAAGTACCATCAAAAAAATTTCTTCATGAATGCCCTATAACTACAAGTACCATCAAAAAATTTTAATTAAGTAAAAATATTACTTTTCATTTATTGAAAGATTAGAGTCATAAATAATGTTTGCTACTTTTTTAGTTTTCTAATTACATATAAATCATTTATATCAAAAATTGCCAACTTTAGAGTGAAGTATTCCTTTTGATATTCTCTCTTTTTTTTTTTTTTATGAAATGGGTGATTGATGGATAACTTATCATAAGGTAAGAAATAGATATCTACTATCGATGGTGTTATAATATCAAACCAACTACCACTCAAGATGATATAATCAAAATGTTCCAAGACTATTTTACCTTTTTTTCTTTTTTTTTTTTCATCCAAGACTTTTCCAAGACTATTTTACCTTTTTTTCTTTTTTTTTCATCCAAGACTCTATATACATGTTTGCCTTCATTGTAGCCAACTGAGTGAAAAATAATCACCAACTAACTAAACACCCATTCACCAACTCTCAAGAGTTGCACCCTTGAATATGCCAAAACCTTCATGATAAGCTTGTGAAGCCATTTCTTGGGGATCCCCTGAACCTTCTCATATTTCATCATGACCTAAAAGAAAACTCCTTTCTTCATGACTTGCTTTCCCTTTTCATCTCCCTGCAGTTAGACAACATGGAAGGTATGAAGTCACAGAATTTGCATTATAAATATATTTGTTCCTGGTTAACTCCCTTTGAATCCCCCATCTTCAAGACCTTATATATCTCCCTCTATATCTTCGTACAATATGAATGCTCTCACTCTCAAAAAAGGCCATTCTAACTCGCAAGGACTCAAGGATTGCTCTCAAGATGAAGGGCATATCTCACCAAGTGCCATAAAATCGCGAGTCTCATCAATAAGATCGACTTCTGAACCAAGCCTTTTGAATATCCCTCCACCGCCATGGCATGGGCAAGCATCTCGGCCAAGCGTTTCGATGATGAAGAGACTCTGGAAGCCGGCTGAGGACCCCTTCCTTGCCGCCTTTAAGGAGTGTACCAAAAATGGTAGTAGAGGCAAACAATTTGACAGTAGAAAGGAAACCAAAGTTATGTCTTTAGTAAAACGAAGCAGGCTTGTGTTTTCATGCAAAGATGGATGTCAGATTAAGGAGGATAGTTTGGTGAAGTTGCCTCATCTTCCTCCTATTCCTAGGGAGAGATTGACTCATAAATTCAAGGACTCCAAGGTTCCACAACCTTAGAACAATGTTGTTTAGTACTGTTGACTCATATAAACAGCCATATCCCTTCATATAAACAGCCATATCCCTTCATATAAACAGCCATATCACTCGTATCGACATTTCCTTTTTTAAAGTTGATGTAATGCATAATTTTGAGTTCATCTCATTCGATATTAGAATCCTCAGCAATAGCATCTTGACATTATGGTTATCACGGCTTCCTAGTTGTCATTACATTCCCTTCCTAAGGGGCGAGGGAACAGTTGGTTATCTTGAGGGTGAGGTCTGGTCCACCCGACATTTTTTTTATAATTATTAAGCCAATCGACTAGATACTGGAGCATACAAAACGGGTAGAGACAAGACAAGACATCACAACCGAATACGAAAAAAATACAACCCGCTAAACCAAAGTCCATCCACATTTCCACCTACTTAGTTAACCATGGCATTCACCAAAAGTGATTCAAGTTTCCTTCTTCCTTTCACTCTGATAGAGATGCCAAGCAAGATACTTTGCACATATTATTTAACCAACCTGTGAAAATCTCAATAGCCCAACTATCATTTTTGGTTAGGTAAAAGAACAGTATACATTCAGTTGAGTTGCACTCATATAAAGTGTATGATCATTAAATAATGGGAAAACAGCACAAGAAACCTACAATAAACTCTGCAAAAAAGCCGAGAAATTTCCTCAAATGTGTGAGATTTTTCAAGAATGATAAAATCTTGAATCATATTATTCAACGCCGAATCCTTTCAATCACAATAAGAGCCGGACCTGTAAGGAGAAAACTCCGAAAGCTGATGCCCTTGGGCAAAGATGATGTTTGTCAAGGCTTGTTGATGGACTTTACAAGATAAAAGGGAGAGAAAAACTCATTTGAGAGCTGCTATGATTGCATCAACCACCTCTTGTGTGGTGCTGTTGCCTCCCAGATCTGGTGTCCGATGCTTGCCCTCTGCTATAACACGCTTCACAGCTGTCTCCAATCGATCAGCAAACGAAGGGAACTGAAGATGTCTTAGCATCATAGCGGATGAAAGAAGAAGGGCCACCGGGTTTGCTTTATTTTCTTTCACGATCTCATCACTTCCAACGTTCCCAGCCGAAGCACCTTGCTCAAAGACAGCATTGTCTGCTCCCACATTACCTAAAAGGAAACAGAAAAAAGATTATGACAAGTTTGAAAGAAAGTATCCTTTTCTCGAAGTGACTACCCAGCCGGAAACATGCACAATGGCTTACAATATTATCCGTTGATGCATATAACACCAGCAGATGTCCAAACCACCCGAAGTCCTACTTGCAGTGTTCGACTGTTTGGGCAGGAGGGGGTTTAGATGTATGCAACCTGACTATAATCTACATACATTTCATTACAATACTTGAGACCTTGAAGACTGCTAGAGTTTTAGGCACTATTATGGGAAACTATTTAATGCCATGTGGAATAGGCTGTGCAGTTTTGTATCTCAATAAGGGAGAGACAGAGAGAACATTTTTTAAGTTAAAGAGGCATGATCAACGCAGTTCCCCAAGAGAATCAACACCCACAGCTTGAGCACTTCAGTTTTCCAATAACAGAAGAAAGGAACTGATTTTACCTCCAGGCATTACTCCTGTGCCACCAGCTATACCTGCAGCTGTATTTGCCACAAGATTTCCATACAGGTTGGGCGTCACCTAAAAATCAATGGGTACGTCAACTTGATCAGCAAACAGATTTATCTACTAATCAAACAAATAATATCAAACCACAAACAAACAGAAAACCCTCCCCACAACATTTCAAATTACAGACACAAATGTCCAAGCTAAACTAGAATTAATGTATCACTGATACAGGTCATAGGTGCAACATAAGGCAACAAAAGATGGGGCAGCAAACACAAATGCTTGAACTTCTAATCTGCATTTGCTTTCATTAATTTCTACAAATAAACCTTATTAAAGAACAAAAAAGAAGCTGTCGTGTGAGCAACAATTTCATAGACAACCCATCAGAAAACATTCACAAATGCACCTACTTATGTCCCCAAACCTACTTATACAAGTCCCCAAAAATTACAAATTCTACATCACCTCTTCTTGATCCATTCAAGTAGCATCTCCATGCCATGCTACATATTCACAACCTTTTGTGTCAGAAAAGTTACATTTTCCCTCATGGAATTCTAATTTATTCATCGAGGGCTCCAGCAGTATGTTAACTGGGGAAACCTGAGCCAACCTCCTCCCTGGTACAAGAGAAGTGAGGCGGGTTTTCCATCCGAACACATCATTTGGCCTCCAAACCCACCACATTTAAATGGTCATTTCCGTTGGTCATGTATTGCGACATTATTCCACCTTCAAACCCACATATTGACACCTTTATGAAAAAAGCAAATACTAGGACTCCACTCAGTGTCAAAGTTCATCATAGATTGCATATACCAAGCACACTGACACCATTAATACTTACAATGAGTTGCTGGACTAGCCTGATTCCAAAAGGACCTCCCCCCAACCCCAACAACCCAAAATAAATAAATAAAGAAGCTTCACCAAGAAGCAGGATTAAAATAGAAGGGACGAGTTAATTACATTGGTGACCTAATATGCAACAAATTACAAAGTTATAGTTTTTTCTGCTCAATCAAATCATATATACCCATAGTTTTATGTCTTTTAGACACAAGTACATGAGAGATACAATCCAGGTTTTAAAGTCCCCCTTTCTCTGACACAAGTAAGAGCTTGTCAAAGAACAGAAAAGATTGAGATTGAATTCGAATGTGCGGTGAACACCACAGAATATAAAGCACAAGAAAGAAAAGAATCCTCCTCTACCGAGGAGATGGCAGTAAAAATTGAAGATAAATTATTGTTCAACTTCGAGTAGAATAAAATGTATAACAAAATCATTGAGTGCTGTGAAAATTGAAGACAGATTCAGGATCAAGTAATATAAAATTTAACGAAATCATTAAGGGTTTAACATGAGAAACATTAAGTCAATGGATTCACATACCATCACATCAAATTGTTCAGGCTTAGATACAAGTTGCATGCTGCAATTGTCGACTATAATCTCATTGTACTTAATTCCAGGGTATTTCGTTGCAACTTCACGACAAGATTCCAAGAAAAGACCATCTGCAAGCTTCATGATGTTGGCTTTGTGCACAGCTGTCACCGTCTTTCTGTTGTTTAGGTACGCATACTCAAATGCATACTTTGCAACACGTTCTGAGCAAAACTTTGTTATCACCTAGACAAGAGGTGAAGTAAGATTCAAAGGGCAGCAGACTGACCAGGTGCAAGACACCATTTTACCACAAAGTCAAATGGTCAAAGCAATTTCAAAGCCATATGAAATTTTAGCAAACAGAAAATTAAAAGCAATTCTTGTAGGCATAGAAGCAAATTTTGAATGCAGCAGACTACCATCTCAGTACAAATGATCTTAAAGCTCCCATTTCCCTAGTGCAACATAAGCAAACCAAAAGCATGCAACACAGTCCCCATAGAGTGGAGCATCAGTACAGCATTCAATAAGCATATATTCTCTTATATTCACAACCCAGGGCCTACAACACCACTGCTTCCCAAAGAAAGGAGAGGGTCGGCAGGGGGAGAGACAATGTTGAAAGAGGGTTACCACAATGATCCAACTAGATCAAATTACGAAGGAATACATCAAGAACAAGTATGACGAAGCCCAAAGCCATCAAAAGCAGATGGTGACCATGAGGCTTCGAAAATGGAATGAAACAGCAAAGCAAGATACTGGACGTCAAACACTTCCTTTTTCTCTTTTGCTTTCCCTAAGGTCAGCCATTGCAACCACGTGACGCAGGGATTGCGGGAAACAGAACCTTCCTACTGGTTGGGGATTACACTGTCAAACTCTCATTTGGAAGTCCTGGACGCCATATAGTGGCCAAAAGGCAAGACGTCTAATAAGATTGCATGTAATGTCTTACTTTCCTGAGCTCATTATAAACATGGTACAAGCTTCAGATCTAGCCAAACAATCCTATGGTAACTTAATTTCTTGTTCTTCAATGTGCACATGGGGTAGGAATCAAAACTGTATTTTTGCATTTTCAATTGATGGTTCTAAAACAGGTAGAAGGACTCAACTAAAAGGACCCCAGAAACGATTCAAATCTTAAAGTTCAAGAGTGCCTCTTGTGTTCAACCACAACTCTAGGAACTTAGAGAGGGTAATAACTCTTTGAAGACCACAACTCCACTCAAAAGAGTGTCGATTTTGAACATGAAGAGGAGGACAAAAACTACAAGATCTGAACTTAAAATAGAAGGTAAACAAAATAAACTAAACGAATTAAAAACATCTCAATCTCTCACATAAAGGCCCCTAATGGATTGAACAAAACGTCTAGGAAATCCTCTCAAGCATTCCACATATAGGACGATCATCCCACATACAGGTCGATTCACCAAAGGAATGAACGAGAAGCTATCCCGAACTCACCAATTCCTTTTGCGGTTTGTGGATTTAAAAGGAAAAAATGCAAAATCCAAAGAATGAAGAGGGATATGAGTTGAGATATTACTCACTTAAGCCTGAGATATGACTTAACATATAACTCACTCAAATCTAAGACCTCAACATCACTCCTCTTAAAGGCTAAGCCACCCAAGAAGAGTGGCCGCTAAAAATCATCACCCATCCCAGGATGAAGAGAGATACATTTTAGAGAAGGTTATGCACAAAGCTTTTCATTTCTTTGATCCATTTCCCAAACTGGTTCACAAAATGAGGAAGTGAGGCCTATTTGTAGAGAAACCAGTCTTCTCCTTAAATCTACAAGACTTACACCATGCTTAGAAAAGCTAAAACACAATTAAAGTGGACCTATATATAGAACATTGATTAGCCTAGCTAACTACATTGAGAATACAAGCTACAAGCTTAACATAAGTAAACACAATTAAACAAACAATTTGCACATGTCAAAGTCAAAAAAGGTTGCTCTGGCTGCTCATTTTACTATCTAGTCGATCAGATGCAAACTAGTGTACTCCTCTCTACAATTATTCGTCAACTTGACTTGAGAGTTGCATATCTTCACATGGTAGTTTGGATGGACGTCCAACGACTCAAAAATAACCAGAAAAGAAACTGCTAAACCCCAGGAACAAAAGGAAAGGAACCATCGCAAAGACTAAACAGGAAGATTTAAGCCTTAATGACTTCAAAATTGTGCCGAACTCACTATTGGTTTAGTCTTTGTGATGGTTCCTTTTGTTCCAAGTAGCCTATCGTACAGCTAAAGGAACAATTTAAAACTCCATGAACCCAACTCTTGCTCATTCTTCTCCTCCAAGCCACCAAAACATCTTTCACATTAGATGGTTGGACCCAACTAACCCCATCAAAGATAGAGATAAATGCTAAAGTGAAATCATTATCAACAAAGATACAGAAAGCCAATAAAATCAAAGTGCACAGCAATCAATTTATCCTTCTAAAACTAATACCAAGCTGACAATGAGTTGTGCAGAATTCATACCACCAAGTTATCCAATCTAAAAGGAACTGGAGTCCTATCCATCTAGCGAACAATTATCTAGATCAACTTTCTAGAATATGTAAGTATACATAGGTACACTTCAATGCATCCTAATAGTAAAATGCAATTTCCCTTCTCATTTGTAAACTTAGCTGAGTCACCTCAAATGTGGTCTCACAACCTTTTCTTCACCTATGATTTATTTCTTCCAGGTCAAGCCCATCCAAAGCTTATCAACAACCACCACATTGTCAAGCATGACAGAAGGTATTTAGCAACAAAGTTACAGACAATACCATCAGTTTATCTGATTCCACATAACTAAAAAAGACTAGAAAGGCATCGGCCAAGCTGAACAACCCAAAAGCAACAACAATCCCCCAGGCCCACAAGGGGAGGGGAAGCTTTGACGCTTACCTTATGTATAAGCCACTCATGAAATTCACAGGAATCACCAAAACAACCTAACTTCTATCTCATTTCTTCTGCTTCCATCCAACCTTTTTACTTAAACCTGTTTAAATCTCCACTCCACCAATCAACAATACCCAATATGCATATCAATTATCACCAACCAGGCTTAACGTAAACGCCATCATCCTATCCTAAACAATTGTAGAACTAAGCTCAACATCAACAACATGATTTTTTTACACAAAAACACTTCCAACCTCCATACTTGTCCTTTCATTTATAACTTCCAGCTCAAACCTATTCAATCCCCACCAATTATCAACACTGCACTAGACAATATAACCTTAAAATTTGAAAGTAACTCATCGAAATTACCTTCTTCCCCAAACTGCAGCCATAGAACTCAGCATACCAAACTCATAATCAATAACATAATCAGTTCTAGGCTAAAGGACCTACCTTCTTCTCCTGTCCTACTCACACCCCACCCAACTACATCTGATCCTGACCGATTATTAAGCTGAAAATTTCATCCTAGTCCCGGCACTACCTAACAAGGTAGTCTCAAGAGCTACAAGTTCTGTTTCTTTTTCTATTATTATATTATCCAAACCCTTCTCTATTTTTCCCTTTCGTCCAACCAGACGTATGGCCCCGGAGTACAGCAACTACAATCTAACAACTATTACCTGCGCATAAACTACCAGCAAAGCTAATAGAATGGACACAACTACTTCATTCAAACATCAAAATCGATCAAATGATCTTCATCAGATCACTTCCCCATTCTCCCAGGTCAACCATGCTAAATTCTCATCATTTATCAACAGATACACAAGATTAACAATAAGACGCAGTAAAGCGAACAGAATCCACACAACGAATCAAAATTTAAACAACAATCAAAACAAACACAAAAACATACCAATAAAAACTACCTTAAGGCTCTCAACAACACCAGGCACGACCTCATGCTCAAGCCCAGAGTACTCGCCCTCGGTATTCTCTCTGATCACCACAATATCCACATTCTCATGCCTAGTCGCCAACCCCTTGAGGTTAACGCAATTCACAAGCGAAGCGTAAAGATCAAGCTCCTTCCTCAGCTGAACATTCAACGAGCTTACTCCGCCGCCAACAGGGGTAGCGAGACCCCCTTGAGGCAAACCTTGTTCTTGCGAATCGACTCGAGAACTTCTTCCGGAATCTTCTTCATATCGCCATGAACATCGTACTTCTCGAAGTACACCGGCGCGTGCATCGCCTGCATCACTTGCTCGACGGCGCCGGTGACTAGAGGTCCGATACCGTCGCCGGGAATCAGCGTCACCGGCCGCGGCGCGCCGTCGCCGGGGCGGGGCATGTAGGTGACGGATCTTGAAAGACGAGGATTCTGGAGTCCATGGAGATTCGAGTTGCTGAGGCGCCTCAGCAGAGTTTGGGATTGTCGAGCAGCCATCCCGGTTAGGGTTAGGGTTAGGGATCCGAATTCTGGGTAGAAAATCGGGGTTCGATCCGCGAAACGTTCAGAGGGAGAAGGCGCGGAAGTTATGTATGATCCGAGAGACTGCTATGGAAGGAGAGGAGACTCAGACCATGAGAGAGAGAGAGAGAGAAGAAGAGCTCTTGAAAGGGTTTTAAATTTTTTCTCTCTCTCTTCCCTCTTCGCATTTCTTTACCTTTTTTAAAAACAAATTTGGAAAATTTGTAGGGGAAAGGAAAATGTCCTTTTCAAGGCCCATGAGTCAGTCATACGACTCGTTCCCAAAGGGCACCAAATTTGTGACTGTCATATTAGCCCTATTCAAATATAACCATGACTTAAATTGATCTAACATTTGAAGTAAATAATCGAAAGGTTATATGGACAAAAAGAAAATAACAACAACAACAACAACAATAATAATAATAATAATAATAATAATAATAATATAGCAAATAGAGCTAATTTTTCCGAACTTGAAACCCGTAAATACTTTAATGGTTAGAAACTTAAAATACAATAATATACTCCTAATCAATGAATCAATCATGACTTAATAAGGATATTTATAGGCCTCAAATATGTTTGTTAGGGATATGCATAATTTGTGGGATAAAAAAACTTCCAAACTCCCTCAATCTAAGCAAATAACCCCTAAAAAATAGGAACACTCATTGATTCCTTTGACTAGGTTAAAAAATATATCCTTGTAAATTTTGTCATTTTTAATTTTTTCCAACACATTTAAAATTTAAATTGAACAATTATACCTATTTTGGTGCGATTGAAAATTAACAAATAAAAAAGGTTGATTATGATTCAAGATGCCCAATATGATGACTCACACTTACCTTTGGCATATAAAAAATACATAATACAAGTCGAATTAATATAGTAATATTGTTTTTATCAAGAAGCAATTTTAATAATATATGCCCACATAAACTAACGTTTTTATTTAACAATATTCATCACCTTACAACCAATAATATATTAATGACGAATTTATCAATTTTGTCCTTTTTATTTTTTTCTTTTTTACATTGACTTTCTTTATTTTCAATAAATTTACCTTAGAACAATATAGGCCATGTTCGGCAAAATGAGTCTGTTTAAGTAGCGGATAGCTGTTTGTGTAGTCGATAGTTGTTAGATTTTACCGTTAGCGGATAGTCTGTTCAATTGAGCGATTGAATAAATGAATTCGGTAAATTTAGCGGTTGAGTTAGGCGATTATTGTAAATTGACGTAAAAGGATATAAATAATTTGTCAAATATAAATTAATGAATGGATTTTTTGTTAAAAAATATAAAACGCTACTTTCAAATGTGAAAAGCTAATATTCTTAACTTTTCGTAAACACTACTTAAAACGCTAAAAGCTACCGTAAACGCTAATTAAAACACTACCTTACCGACGGCTAATATTTGGTTGATTAGTATTTTGACTTGGTCAAAACGCTAAAAGCTACTGCAAACGCGGTTGCCGAACAGGGTCATAATCTTTCTTCCTCTAATCTTTCAGGTTATAGGAGCATTTTAAGTTTCAACAAGGCGAATTGGGGGAGGGGGCAACGTTTATGCCTGTGAAAGTAACATTGAAATAACCCACGACCAAATTGGGACGAAATAAAACTGTTTGAAATAGGTTAACATCATTTTTGTAAAAGAAAGAAAGTAAAATAAGACAATGCAATTTTGCAACTATGAACTATCCCTCATTACACCACCATATACTTATATCACTAATAAATGAATACAAAATTATTTTCCCTACAAAAATAAAACTCTCTCATTACTAGCATTGAAGATGCAGTGTAGACCCCTTAGCCTATCAAAGATATTCAATGCTGCCCTCCGTTATAGCTTCTGTCATCCTACAAGGAAGAGTAGAGATTTTACAGAGTTGCATGAAACAAAAAAAAGGCTTCAAGATAATGCTTCGTTGAGTCTGTATTTGTAGGGGTAAGCTTTCTATATGCATATATTTAAACCTCCTCAATCGCTATTTCGATAGGATCCATGTAGATTGGTTGTTCACATGAAACACTCAGAGTGAGGTTGCCGGGAGGGGCGCTCAGCTCGATACACAGTCCCCTGGGGGCTCACCAAGATGGGATAGAGAAGCAGGTTCTCGCCAGGCTAATTCTGATATTTATATTAAATTAACTTCTTCCCAGACACAATTAAGATAAACACTCTAAACATATAAAAAGAAAGAGCAGGTAAAAGTACCTGTTTTCTAGAAACCTAGCTCCGAGGAAAATTTGCAACTATAGAATGCCAAAGAACTCATTTGAAAAAGCTTGAGAGTTTCCGTGCTCTCTGTCGTGGTGGCTGTTTTCCCTCTATCTGCTCTTTTTCTGAATTAGCTTCTTTCTTGATAAGCTTTTTCTCTCCTTTGAAGAGTTCAGAAAGTTTTGGCGTCAGCTTCTCAGTAGAACCATCCTTGGGCAGCTTCATTTCGGGTGCCTTTTCCTGCGTATTTGGTGCATCTCTTTGATCCTGAGCTACAAACTTTTTCAACACTATGGACGCCTTTTCTAGCATCTCATTAGGAACGTGAGCTTCATGGTGTTTTCTCATTTCTAGCTTAGCACATTTCTCAGCAACCTCCCTCGTGAACGAAAGAATCTTTTGGACATCTTTGACCACCACTTTCTTTAGCTGCTGTTTTTTCTTCTTTATATGCCTACAGCTTAGGATTTCACCCATCTTTTCCTTGATAAGCTTATGTTCCAAGGGACTTGGCATCTTCTTGCTCTGTTTCTGTTTCTGTTTCTGTTTCTTGGGTCTTTGCTGTGGTTGGTCATCAGGTAAAACTAATCCTCGTTTTCTTATATCCTTGGGATTTGGTGTTTCAAGTTCAGAAGCCATTGAAGCTGGCTTTTCTATTTCCCCGTTCTCCGCTTTCAGCTTACATGAGTGAAGAACATCTTTTCCCTCTGTTACAAGCTTGGTCTGACACTTGGTGATCCCTCTCATCATAGTATCCATAATAACTTTGCCAAGAACAAATCTGGTCTCTTCTCTGTTCCCCTTCCCAAGCAATCTGTAGTCGATGCCGGAATAATGCCTTTCGTTACTTAGTGACTTGATGTCATCCACCAGCACATTGAAAATTTCAGCTACTTCTCTACCAGCATTCTTGGATATGAATACCTACACAACCACATGTAAAGGAAATATCAAGCATACATCTCTAAAATCCTGAAATGTTTGATTCACATCTTGATGCAGAATTATGGAAGGGGAAGGACACCCAATCCGCCCAACTCAAGATGACTGGGGCAAATATAAACTTAGCAGCACTAAATATTTCATGGAACTGCACCAGAAGCTTGAGATGTACACAAACCAGATATAAATTCAACAATGACCAACGAACGCAACCAAAACGAGCAGCAGTAGCCACAGCGTCTGCCGCAACAGGTGGGGCACTGACCCTCTAACCAACAACCACTGGTTCCATAAAGATATTTCACTTTTCGTGAGATGGATGAACAAATAATATATGGCAATTCTATTTATACTACACAAGAAAGCGCGTCATTTAATCACTAGGTGGAAACCCCGGCAATTCAAAACATCGAAGATGCAAGAGCACAGTATTCTACAGAAAAATTTAATGTGTCATTAAGTTGACGAATCTTGTCATATGCTTGTACTGAAGTTTGGTTCATGAAAATAAAGGGATTTGAGAGTGGAGTGCTGATTGAGAAAGCAAAGAAATAACCTATTACCAATCCATAACATGGTGAAGATGAGTAATGGCTCATGGCATTAAGAAGACTCTCAGAATCAGTCAAAGCATCCACAGCATCAAGAACACTTGATGCAAAAGTAACAACCCGATGTGCGAGTTCATCATCTGATACATCACTGCAGGGATCTAAAATCTCAGGCACAAAATTAACACGTGCTTCAGCAAGCTGTCTTGCAGCTTTTACACCTTCTTTCCACTTGCCATGGTACAGCAGAGAAGAGAGAGTCCATACTACAAGAGCATCTTGAGGATTCTTCACCAAGGCAAGATGAAAAGCCAGTAGGCTGGCCCTGTTAAGACAAAAAGACATTTTCATCTTTTTTTTTTTAGTTTTAACCCACTTCACATGTGCAAATGCAGAAATACAGCAAGATATCTCCGTCCTTCGACTGATCCATTTTTTCCCCTGCGCATAACTGTATTTTACTTTATTTGTTGCACTGATTGAGCCATTTTTTACTTTATTTGTCGAACTGATTTAGCCAGTTTCCCCCTCCCTCCCTCTCTAAAACCATTTTAAGAATATGTTCAAGAAACCTACAGAATATTACTTTCCAAAACAAACTATAATAACAGGGTAAACAAGTTGTCCCAGCTGCATTTCTTCATAGCAATCAACTTCCTTTTCAATTAAGCACGTAACCACCACAAATTTTTACCAAAAACAGCACCAGTTAGCAACAGAATGAGGGGGAATCTCAGCAGCCAAAACTATATGTTAGCTCACTCTAATTAAGACTAAAATATGAGGTCATTCTAAATTTGAGAAGAGATAACTAACATTACATCATGAATAGTACCAGAACAAGTCACTAAACCACAAACCAAGCTCAATATGAAAAATGAAGATTAAGGAAATTTGCTCACCACAGACCAGACTCGCAGGGCTGATCACATGAAACGATGCTATCCAGAGTGGAGAATAATTTCTGCATAAAGACGAGAGTTGCCAAATCAGATAAGTCGTCAGTGAAACAAAAGCAGGAGTTACATAATCTGATAAGCTTCAAAGATTTCTTAGAAGGGCAGTCAGAATTCACAGCATGCTCAACAGTCTCAACAAAGAAAATTAAGTAGCCTATCTGTTAAACCTCATATTTATCGGTTATTAAGGCATTATTAACCCAATTCCATGATGATTTCAATGATGTTTGTTTAGTTTTGGGTTAGATTATGCTCATTTTCTCTTTGTCGACACCTAAGCTCGTAAATCTTTTAATTATAGGTTTTTGGGCTTAAATTAGAGAGATTCGAGACAAATTCGAGACCCATAACCAATGTCACCGGTACTAGTTTGGAGGAAAAGCAGCATAGGAGTACTTCCTCAACCAGAAAGGACCAGCCAATATTAGTTATATAACTTCTTACATGACATCACAGAAATACTTTCATAATTTGGTTTCCACATTAAAACTAAGTCTTTACAACATTCATATAAAAGAAAAGATAAACCTTGATTGCTGCCACCTGGCATATGTTCAATTTATCTTCACAACAGCAATATTAGCACAAGGAAAGAGCAAATAAGTTAATTTCTGGTCCCATTCTTGATTGTCTCCTGACTCAGACTCTACAGACTTACCATCAACATTAAAGGAGTTCGTGCACCAGACTGATTATTAAGATATGCAGCCTGCAAAAAATGCAAACAATTAGCATTGTCACTTCAACGCCTAAAAATGTAAGAGCAAGCAAAAACATAAGGGACGTACTTACATGAAGTGGAAGCAAAACTTCAAGAAGATTGAATCTTTTAAGAAGAAGAAGCGAAGGTTCAGCAGCTCCATACGATAGCATATAATTCATCTCCATCATTAACCTAGCCTATGCAATAAAAATGTCATCTCAGGCAAGGAATCAGCTACGTGATGTAACGTACAGCCAAACAAAAAAAGCCACAAAGCACACAAGGAACTTGTCGTAGTCATCCATGCTGATACTGCTTAGTGACCATTCAGTGCCTAAAAACTGATAAGTTTCCTGCCAAGTTTTATGGCCTGATAATGCTATCTATCAAAAATTTTTAAAAAATATGAAAATAAACCACCACAGATAGACATCAAAGGTTCGTTTTGGCAATACCTTATCCAATTTTGTGACAGAAGCATAGAGCTTACGCATTGCTCTCTCTGTGTCTTTCGCAGCGACAATTGTAGACGAGCTGCAATTCTTAATCCTCGTAATATTCGTGCTGCATGCCCAAGTTTTGATCATTGTTAAAAAGTAAATTACTTAATTTTTTTCTAAATGCTTGGCAGATATTTTTTGATGAGTAAATGCTTGCAGATATTATGAGGAAGTTGAACAATCTACCACAATCCTCCTGGAAAGACAACTGAGCAGGCAACAGAGTTCGTAGCTGTAAGAATGAACCAAGAAGATAGGGTAAGTCGCCAGAAAGACATCAATGCCAAATATAACGAAGCAATTGGTCCAAATATAAGAAATATAATAGCAAGCACCTTCAGGGATGTCAAATCTGCCATTCCGCTGGAATAATCGTAAATTTTATGGGCAAAAGGGTCATAGAACAAACTGTTCACAATTCAAGATGAAAAGAAAAGGTTAATTGCTTCATATTCGCATCTAAATGCACAAAGATAGACCACATAAGAAATAAAATAACAACCACCCCCTTCCCAGGGCGTGGAAACCACGGTTTGGAAGGGTCTCAGGATCCAGGTGGTGAAAGTGGGCACAGCCACACCCCTAATTAGTCAAAGCATATGGAGAACCATGTTAAGAGAAAGAAAAGAAAAAATTAGAAAGGAAAAGTAATGACCATACCTGTTGACTGTAAAATCCCGACACAAGGCATTCTTCCAGCGTATGAGATCCTTTTCATCATAACCTTTGGGAATCGTACACAATTGGATATCTTCTTTCTTCTTAGCATCCCTTGCCACTGTTTCAAAGCTAGATACCTGGAGTCCACATTTCAAACAGCATTTACTTAACGGTGGATCATTCATGCAGGCTGTGACTATTACTAAACATAACTTCATCCTCTAAAGCTACCAAGACGAACCTCGACTGCAGAACCTTTGACAAGAACCTTACAAATTGGGAACCTCCGCCCAATGATAAAAGCACGATGAAACTTTCTCTTTATCTGTAAAAAAAGTTATGCATACATTTAATACACATAGTCTTCACAAGCTAATTAAAAGCACAGAACTGAGAACACAGTGTATAACCTCTTGAAGATTTGCTGTCGTGATTACATCAAAATCTTTAGGAACTCTGTTTAGTATTAAATCTCTAACACATCCACCAACTAAGTAAGCATCATGCCCTGCATATCAGATTTCACTTAAAAACGATATAATTTCTTGAAAGAAGGCGGGGGTGCATTTAATTTCCTACAACAGGTTGCTTGCCCGGATGGATGCTAGTATCAAATGTCATATATGCTTCTCGAGTTTAGCACTTCAGGGAGTTTGATGCCAGTACTCTCAGTATTTCTCACAATCAACACTAATGCAACCTTGCCACTCAAAGAAGGTTCCTCCAAGCCTCCAACGACAATAATTCCTGCAGATCCCACCCAAAAGCAAGATCTACAAGGGCCATATGTGGCTAGCCTTCCCATAGACAAATCAAAAAGAGGTCATGCATGACTTACGTCGTCTATGTACGTCACATACATGCACAATACAACCAACCCGTCAATGTTAAGGATATCCTCCCTCTTCCAAGTCCCACCTCATATATGTAAGCCCCATCCCTCCTACTCGAAAGGAGATGGTATTCCACATTGTATGTGTGTGTGAGGGCGCAAGTGTGTGTGTGTGAGGGCACGCGTGTGTGTGAGGGCACGCGTGTGTGTGTGTGTTCGGCCGCACGCTCCTGTGTGAATGCCTGACAGTGAGAGATAGATAGATAGATAGATAGATAGATAGAGAGAGAGAGAGAGAGAGAGAGAGAGAGAGAGACTGACATTCCCTCCTCATCAAACACTCACAAGAGTGTTGTAACTGTAAGTCCAGAAATTATAACTTGCTAACCCGAATAAAATGATGTGGAATACCAACCCCCTCGTGGAATGCAAGCTCTAGATTTGAAACTGCCACCTATTTCTCAGCACCATTTACAGAGAGCCCAATATAAACAGCAAGGGTTACGATAATGAGCATAATAGAAACTAAACGAAGCTGGCGTCTTGATTTCATATGTTTCACTTGTATTAGTCTTCTACATCGTTATAGTACTTTCACTGTTTCACCATATATTGGGAAATCTATCTGAAGCTCAATGCTGACAAGATCATCTAGGCTACCATTCTACCTATGTGGCTATCATCCAGGCCTAGATTACTGAGATCCTGTGCGAACATCTCAAGTCTCAACTATAACCCTGTCAAGTAGAACCTACACAATAGGAGCCAGCATGAAGGGCTTTACATTGCCTTCACACAATTTAATTACAGTTAGCAAAAATGCACTAGCCTCCCGTGACCTTTGTTCCCTTTGCAGGAAACCCACATACTGTAAAACCGATCTGAAAGCCTAAATTGACCCCCTTTATTTAATTCAAAAGCAGAAACTACATTTCTGTAGCAGGGACCAAATCCAATAACCGGGACAATCAATAGTGTTTATAGTTAGAATTAAACAAAACAGAAGGAAAAAGATTGAATTCTTGCTTATTTATGCAGCAATACCATAGCTTCTCCATGGTCCCCCAGCATACCAATAAGACCTTCATGCCAATGTATATGTAAACCATGACACCATATCTTAACCAAATGAAAGCATGACACCATATGTTAAACAAATGAAAAGGTTATCAACAAATCATTCTTTTTTTCTTTTGAGAGTAGGTCATCAACATACCTGCGGAACCAAACCAAGTGCCCAAAACTATTGCCACTAAATAGATTTCACAAGCATAACCATATGCACATGTAAACTAATTCCCTTCTACCACTTCTTATCCAGTGGAAACAGAAGGATAAAATTACAGAGTAATATAATTCCATTTATTATCAGCCGTCGTAGTGGACCATTGTGAGTGTGACATTAACCACAAACTGTTGCAAGTATAAGGTACAGACTTGATTTAAATGCAATTCCTTAGAATTCTAATGTCGCCATACCTAATCTACTTCATTGAATCTCAAGAAAGAAATTTAAGTACACAAATGATTTACAAGCTACAAGAAAGACTTACCTTCATCCTGCAGAAGACGGAGAACAATCCTTGATGCATCTGGAATCATCGATAGCGTAATTCCCAAGGATCTTGAATCCACTTTTTCCATTTTGAAGTATCAGCATGTCCTGCATAATGATCATCTATCACAACCGATTGCATAATGATCATATATTACAATTGATTAATCAATCACATTTCTATTCTCGAGTCTTTCACAAAAATTGCATGTGTAGCACGTTGTAACCTTTCATTTATTTCATAGACTTGCGAGGAGCACCACAAGGCCGCGTTCAGTTATAAGGATCCAAAGACAAACTGGGGCCAAAGCCCTTGCAAGGCATCACCCACCACCCAGATGCTACCCTTCTACTGCTAACACATTAGTTACTTCACACTCCTATCTAAGGCAAGCAGGTGATACAGCCAATTGTGAACATAATAACACCTTAAGTGGAATTACGAAAAGGGCATTTGGGTAGCCTCCTCCATAGATGACAGGAGCTTAAAGACCATCTCAGTATTAGCGCTCCCAGCAGGAAACTTACATACTAACAATAACCTCCCTCGAAAAACCACAAATCAATGCATTTTTACTCATTAAGAAAACTCAGCATAATTATAAATGAGAACCCACAATCATAAAGCTTGCAAATTCTGATTTAAGCAGCAAAATAAATGTAATTAACTTACCCGAGGCAACCATCTTTTTGGAGGCCGCTTCAGGTTCTATCCAACCTTCAACAAACGTATGATTCAACCTCTGCAACGACAAAGCAAGAGATCTCTCCACATGAGAATACTCACCAACTGTTCGACGAATTGCCCCAGAAAACATAACATAAACAAAAAGAAATGAGAGAGATAGAGACCTGAAGTTGAACAAGGGATTTGAGCCGAGGGAAGGAGCTTCTCATTCTAAGGGCTGCTGCCATGAGAACTTTACGCCCATTGGTGTGGCCGCGACTGGAAGACAGTAGCCATGAGAGAGAAATAGAGAGAACAGCGCCGTGTAGCCACTGCTTAATTTCTCGTCTTGCGCCGTCGATCCTAATAAAACCTGGGCTATCTGTGTTGGAGCAACAATAAGTGCATCCGTTCTAAGTGTTTTTTTTTTTTTCCTTTTCTTTGATAATTGTCCTCATTGGTAATTAACCAATTCAGGCGACCGAAATTAGTTTTTTTTTTTAGAATAAGTAATACATTAGTTGCCCAACGTATACAAATATTTAAAATATGTAGCAATTTTTACTGATCTATATGGAAAATCATCATATTATTATCTAACATCTTATACAATATTATATCATGGGAATTTGCATTATATTTGCTCTACTCTAAAAATAAGATTGTTTCTTGCTTTCGATAAAAACCATATACTTGCAAAGAAAAGGGTCAACTATGCGTTCTTTTGAAATTTACTTCTAAAAGAGATGCTAGACAATTGTTAATACATCTGTCGTAAATTACCGGGAGCTTTAGTTAGCTACCTATGATGTATAAATACATTTATTATTCCATATAAACGAGTCATTTAGAAAATTAAAAAATTAGATTCTCTATTTAATTAGAGTTGGAGTATCATTTGATATATAAAAGTTAGAGTCTTTCTATTACAACTTTTCACTGTTCATGATACTTAACCCTAAACCTAATGCATTACTTAGAGAGAACACGTTTCAAACCATTTAAATTCCTATACATAAAAATTCATACCGTATTAAAAGATTTTATGTTTCTTTGTTCTGTTTCAAAATGTTGAAATTTGGATACTAAAAGTTCATATTTAGTTGAAATTATGAGTTTAAGTGGATATTATTTTAATTCAATTAATAAAAAATTCTAGCGGTTTTTTTTTCTTTGGAGACTCAAATTCAAATATCATTTATATCAACTTTACTTTCGCTCAGTAAACCTTGTCATGTCCAATAAAACTTCTACATTAGACTATCTCACCTAGAAAATGTGATGATATATGATGTTTCAAGAGGTGGCTTAACTTGTGTGACAACTAATAATTCGTTTATGGATGATATCATAATTTAAACAGTCACTTAATTTCTAAAATGTCTTTATGCTTTGTCTCGCCATATTTCTTGTATGAAACGGTCTTATATCCAATACTTAATTAGTGGATAAAAATTATATGAACGAAAGATATAATATAACTTAAGTGTCTAACTTAAAAAACATGTAATACCAAGGTCCTTTTTTATAAAAACATTTTGGTATTTTGGTATTTCAATTTATTGAAATCAAGCTACTAATGATATCAGACATGTGGCATTTTTCTGAAAGGAAAAAATCTAACTTTTTAAAATTAAAATCGAGGTACTATTGATATTAAGTTTGCGACATTTTTTAAGAGGGGAAAATCTAAAGTTTTGTGAAAAGAAAACCAAGCGAAAATAAGAAATTTTAAAATTTTGACAGCCTAGCTTTATATATCCGAACTATCTAATAAAATAAATCAGAGTAAACTTCAATTCCAAGCATAATAACTCGATAATTTAGAGGCCAATTTATATTAGTTCCTCATTTACTTGTAAATCCTAATTCGTGGTTTTTATTTGTGCTAATATATAACTCATCTAAAATAGCCACATCAATTAACTGCCACAATGTCTATAATTTGTCAAAAATTAATAAGTGCCCTGTAATATCAAAATTATATATTTTTTTAATAATAAATTTGTCAAAATTAATAAGTGCTCTTGTACTAGAGTAACTTCTAAATTTTCTGATTTGTGAATAGGGAAAAAATTATAAAGAGCATTAATATCATTTTTTTACATAATAAATTAATTTTTAACCATGTGAATAATCTATACTAATATGCTAAACTTGATCGAGATCATTATAATACTTCTTTAGCCACCCATCCATGATCTCAACTTCTCGTTTGCGTTGTTGGGTCAACCATTTCGGATCATCTTCTCGGGTTGCTAAAAGATCCATAGTATGAGTACCTGCCATAATTATTTATTAGTTATTTAATTCAACATTTCAATAATTACAAAATAATTTGACCGTTACCATTTTGGTGATGAATTGCAATTACACTTTCAGATAAGTTCTTCAACACTCTGTAGACAAAATAAAATGTACCACAAGTTAAAATATTTGCACAAAACATTTTCCTCTCCAACGCTCCATAAAAATTACTGTTAGTAGAACTACCCGCCAATGCTGTAAGGATCCCTCAATCCATTTGAGAAAATTATATTACTGCCAAATCTTTTCAACACGAGCTGCAAATCCTGTTGTTAACAATAATGATAAAATGTTGTTTAATTTCAATCCTGCTATAAACATTATAAAAAAACTTGAAATTTAAATTAAGTAAAAATAAATGTTGATGATCATCCTTACATGTCCACCATAATATGTTGTGATCCAATGTGGTCGAGGGGTAACATTGTATTTAGCTTTGCACTTTTGGATGAACTTGTTCAAGTCAAAAGTCTCGGGAGGAAACATGGAGTCGTTGTTGGTGCCCGATACCATGGGTATCACCATCTCACTACATGTCCGAAACCAAAAAAATAAAAAATAAATTTTCACATTAGTTTGGATTTTAAAATATGAAATATTAGATTTTGGTCGTGTTTGATAAAAAAAAAAAATTCAATCTTTTTTCAGGGTTTTGGCTTTTTAACTTAATTAAAAAATTATTTAAATTGTTTGTTTATGCTTGAGCTGGCTTTCAGCTGATGACATTATTAATAAAAAAAGTTAAATCTTTTGAAATAACTTTTTACCGATTGACTTTTTTTTTATAAAAATAATTAATTTTACCAAATATATATTTTTCTAAAAACATGTAATCTAATAAGTTAACAACTAATTTAAACATATAAAAGCTAACAATTGATTTTTAAACGCGACCTTTGTATTATTTTTAGATAACTAATATTTGATTTACCTGCCAATCCCATCCCAAAATGGTGTCAATTGGGTAAATAGCTTTCCAATCGATAGTTTGGCACTCGGTTTGTGTATCAGGATATTCAAGAATGCCTGCGTAGATACGTCTAAGAACATCTGTCCCTTGGCTTCCACTGTTTATTGCGTCGCAAAATTTGCTTATGGAGGGGATGTTGTACATAGCTACAAAACTATATACATGTCGCAAGAATTCCTTAAGCTTCTCTGTATTTTTCAAAGGCCTACACAAATACCAAAAAGAAAAGGAAACATAAGAAAATATAAAAACATGAGATTGATACAAATAATATGACTTATATGTTATAAGTGTGGTGCTGTTGTTGAAAATATAGACATTAACTATGTAGTAGTTTGATGAAAATGAAATTTCGATTCAAATTTGGTCGAAAGTAAATATATGTCTTGAAGAAGTAAGTTTCCTAAAAAAAGAAATCTCTACTTAAAAATATAATCATATTTAAAATATCTAATACAAGGTAGATAGTTAAAAAAATAATTTATTGGGAAAAAATACGAGTAACCCCTGCCGTCTACCATAATATTTTTTAATTTTTATCTATGAGAATTTCATTCAAAGAAGTACTCTTAAAAACTATCGTATCCTTTTCAAACATACAATGAGTATTTTTTTCTTAGTTAGGTGTAAACTCTATATATATATGGCTTGTAGAAAATTAAACCTTAACCTTTCTTCTATAAGAAAATTATCTCACTTTTACTCCCAAAGAGACTCGAGTAAAGAATACTTACACACAAGTGTTGAACTTTTTACTCAATATCGACAGTCCATTTGGTTGTTGACCAATTATGTCAATCTCAACCCGTGACGTTTTGATAGTATTGTAACATTTCTCACTTGTTTCCTACAAAACCAAAACAAAATAATTGTTAAAAATAGATAAAAACAATACTTATTAATATATTATCACCATAATTCTTAAGTTATTACTGGAATTTTTAAGCCATTACTTTAAAATCCTTTGAAACAACTGAATAATATCCATGATTGGGCGAAATTACGTCGTCGAAGAACCGCACAGGAGCAGACGAGGCCAAAGCTCCCAAAGCAATGTGGGGATACTTGAGTCGAAACCACGAAGCCAACACTGAGAAATAAATATCTTGTTAAATAGCCATTTTGTTTATCTATGTATAATTCCAACAATTATGGAGATCTCAAGAATCAAAGAGCAACTTTTTAAAAGGATTATTAAGGTATTATGTGTACTATAAATTATAAATAAATATTTTTATAACATAAAATTTTACATAAGATAGTCTCATATAAGAATCATTGTGTGATAAATTTTATTTTTATTTATTTAAAATTATTATAAAAATTTTTGTCTTATAATAACTTTTATGTGAAACAGCTTTATATATAAGACCTATTATTTTTATAATAAGAAGAAGATATTAGAAAGAGACAAATAGAATGACTCACTTCCGCCGTAAGATCCTCCAATAACAATCACCGGAGAAAAGTGGGCGTTGAACTTTTCCTTCAAATGCAATATTAATTCGGCATAGTCTGCAATAGCTTGTGCCGAATTGAAATATCCACGAACACTTTCATTTTTTACAACTTCCTTCATTGACATTCCAAATGGTATTGAATCTCCATAAAATCGATGCTACCAAGAAGGGGAAGGACAAAAATATATAATAAGTAAAATGCTCCATATATTATACTCTTATCTTCCTAAAGTTTCCCAAATTCACTCGAGAAAAATGTAGTAAGAAATTTACAAAAAAAAAAAAAGAAAAATAATCACTAACAAGAATGATTTATCAAGTGTTCTTTATAAGTCTTTCTAGTATACATGGGACAAAATAATTAGGACAATTATTTTAAATTATATTTTTAATGCGAATAGTATACTATTAATAAAATATAACCTTAAGATCATTAGTCATAACGATACAACAAAAAATAGTTAGTAAAAAAAAAGTTAGTCTTACCTCTATGAAGACCAAAAGAGCCTTAAAATGTTGAGCATATTCCTTGAGAATTAAGCCATTAGTTGTAGCATTTGTCAATGACTCTTCGGCTCCAAGAAAGACCAACATAGGTGACTTAGCCTTTGCTCCTCCCCAGTGCTTAAAACTAATTACATACTTCGTTTAAATACTTGTGTAACTTTGTGGATGATAATTGAAGTGGTCAAGTATTTGATGGTAGTACACAATCTTAAAATCTTTGTTAACATGAGATTTTATGTCGAGTACTATTGTTTTTATCAAGGTAACTTTGATGTGGTCTACCGAACATTGGCATAGCGAAAATTGAGGTCGAGCAGAGGAGGAGGAGGAGCCATGTAAGAAATTGGAGTGGTTTCATGAAAAGAACTCATTGCAATTTGAGGTGATTTGGGTATGTTTTGGGTGACACAAACAATGCCCCATGTATGTGTACTTATTATTGTGACAAAGAAGAAGTTGGTCATATGGTGGGGTCTCTTGCACTTTTGTTGGGATGGTTACTTGGTTGATATTTCTATATTGGCTGCCAAGAAATCGAATAGAAGATATAAATGTCAAAGCCGCCTTCTAATCTTTAGCAAAAAGTTTTCCTATTTTTATAATCTTTATTTTGTTCTAGACTTAATTTTATATAAATCATTTCACATGTAGTAAATATATGTAAAAATGCTGCTAATTAATTTCAAAAAATGTTTTAAACTTTATATACGTTATAAATACGAATAGGTAAGTTGAGAATGAAAAGTATATTATATATATTATATATATTATTATGCAATTTAATACATGTCACATATAAATTATTGTCGTTAATATTATAGTATGTGCCCTCTTTTAATTAAAATATAAATATCAATCAATTATGAACAAAAAAAAAAGATTAAATTTTGTTTAACAAAATTTGAGAACCTCAAATCTCACAAATTTAATACCATCGCAACTTTGATACATCTCATTTAATTGAAAATTTAATTTATTAACCACATTCCCATCAATAAAATTTCTAAGGAATATTATAAGCACTTTATTACATCCATTTGTACTAGTCAATATGTAATATTTTGAGAAAAAAATTAAAACAAGGTATCGTTGAATTTTTTTTAGTGCGAGAATAAGGTATTTTTGATATCATACTGTTAAAATGTTCAATTAATACGGATTTGTATTGGGCATATTAATCTATATGAGTAGGTATAGAGTTGTTTTACAAAAACCAAGTAGGGGATAATAATTTAAAATTTAAAATTTTCTCTTTAATTTTAATGTTATTTATTTTTTAAAAAATAATTTGACACAATGGTATATAAGCCATTCATCTTTTTATGCAATAAAAGTCGATGTAATTTTATAGTTGAGATGAAAAAATATTTAATAATAACTCAAATATATCCTATCCAGATGAAAAACCGATGCAATGATAAATTGCTATTAAAATATAAGTTCGAATGTCACCTATATGAGCTTTACAGCTTCTTTTATATCAAAAATAATTAAAATAACTTTGTTGCCAAGAATACTCATCTATCAGAAATCCCATGTTCGATTCTCGTCACTAGCTTTTCACATCGGCATTTGCCAAAATATCTCTATTTTCGATCTTTCTGGTGACACTACTTCGATACTTTCCGTGACTCCATTGATGTGCTTTCCCTCACTGCCATTGCTCTGCTTCTTCTATCCCTACTTCCGTCTCTCTCTACATCGATCGACCCAGCTATAGGGACATATACGATTTCCCTCCTCCTTGAATTTGGATCAGATTGGATTCAATCGATATGGTTTCAACTTCCTGGGCTTTAGGATCTCAAGAAGGTAAATTCAGAAAAGGGATTTGATCTGGTTCTTCATTAGAATCCGCTTGTTTAAGTAATTCATTTGGATTTTCTACAATGCACTAATGGATTCTGCGCTTTTGGTTGTCTTTTCTCGTGGGTATGCTTACGTGCTATTAGGGTTTATGGTTAGTTTTGATTTGTTTGTTCTGTTTTCTCTTTCCTGGGTATGCAGACGTGTGCACTTTGAGTGAAAAATTTGTTTCTTTTTTTTTCGCTTTGGGTATCGGTTTCTACATTTGATTAATATTGCTGTATAAACTTTGGGAGTTTCGTATTCAGGTTTCATACATCCTGAATTTATGGTGCCCATCTTTGGTTTGCATCTAAATCTGCTTGTTCTTGATTTGCAGCATACACAGAAGCTTGAAACCATTGAAGGGCCTTGAACTTAGCTAAGTTATGTGAGATGTGATTCGGTGAACCTTGTGTATATGCAGAAAGATCAAGATTACTTGTGGAAAGTATGGCAAGTAAGGACACAAGTAGATTTTAGGGAACCGTCTGGTTTAAACAACTAGCCTTTGCATTTTCTTCTCATGTTTTTGCTATCCCATTGGGACGGTTCTATGCTCGGTTTGGTTGGATAATTAAGGGTGGTATGCTTGTTGGTTATTTGGCTATATGTCTAAACATCTTCTCAGGGAACCAACTGATCCCTCTTTGCTCTTTCTTATGATGTTTTTGGGTAATGAAAGGCTAATGAATTTGGCTTGAACTACATTGGTTTCCCCCATTGAAATAGCAACTAGATGGACTTTGTCGAGTTAGAGGCAATTGAAGGCCTTCGTTGGTCATGGAACTCATGGCCAGCATCAAGATCGGAGGCCTTGTCTCTAGTGATCCCACTATCAATTATTTGCACACCTTTGATGGAGTCGTCTGAGCTCCCTATTCTCCCATATGAGCCCCTGATATGCGTCAGATGTGGCGCAGCCTTGAACCCTTACGCTCGTGTAGATTACCAATCTAAGATTTGGCTTTGCCCATTTTGCTATCACAAAAATTTATTTCCAAAGTCTTATACTGGAATTGGCGAAAACAATCTCCCTGCTGAGCTTTTCCCTACATACAGCACTGTTGAATATCACCCTGGTAAGAGCACCCTGCCTGCATCTAATTCAAGCTCAAATCTGAGCCTGAGGCCTAACTGGGGCAATGGGTTGTCATCATCCTCTCTTTCTTCGCTTATGTCCTCTGGCAATTCCTTGAATGCTTCATTGAATGTGACTGATACAAGAGGAGTCAACATGGGTCCAGCCTTTGTATTTGTGGTTGACCTTTGCATGGCAGAAGATGAGCTGAGGGCATTGAAGAATGAGCTACTGCTTGTCGTGTCCCAGCTGCCAGAGAATGTACTGGTGGGCTTAATCACTTTTGATTCAATGGTGAAGGTCTATGATCTTGGGTTTGCAGATTGTACCAGGATCGTGCTGTTTCATGGTGACCGAGAGCTCAGCTCTACACAGGTATTGAACAGGCTTTGTACTGGATTATGATAAACGTTGGTTTTCTGCATAGCTTTTTGTGCACTCTGATTTGAATTTTTAGACACCGGTGAATTGATAGACATTCTAAGAAAGCAATGTTGCATGATGTTATTTGTTACATGAACATTTATTTCACCATTCCAGATGTACTCAACTTCAGAGGTGTGGAGCAGTTTTATAAAATCCCTATCTTGGTTGGAATGAATGGTGGCTGATTATTCTGGACCAACTGGACATACCATTGATGTTACATTTGCCATTAATACTTGTGGTTTTCAGTTTACTTTATCTTTCTGAATTGATGAGGCTCTTCAAGTTGTAGGTTATGATTGTGAAAACTTTGGCTTTGGTTCATCACTCTTTTCCTTGGTGCTATTGCTCTGAATTATTAGTATTTTCCGTGTTCTTTCCAATGATTTATCTTTCTTGTATTCTCTATTTCCAGTGTCTCTATGTTGGAGGCTTCTTTGAATGCACTTTCTATGGATTGATGTTTCAGCCTAAACTTTCCCAAGAAAGCAATCAATTTGAGTTTGTGTTTGTGCTTTAAAATTCTTCATAGAGAGTAGCATGCTAGGTTAGAGCTTCTATCTGTTACTTGATGTAGTATTGGAGAAAACAAAAAAACTGTCTCATACCTTCGTTCCGTACTATGATATCATCAATGAGTCATCATGACTAGCATTCTTCTTATCTAAGGGATGGTGTAATTTACCAGTCCCCTGACATCAGAGGGAGAATATGTGGGCAACCAGAATATTAACACAAATCTTCTCGCTACCTCATGTATATGATAGTTGGATTAGTCCTTGGAATTATTGGTCATAATTTATTGAATTATTTTTTGTGTTCTGTCATCAGATTCAACAATTACTTCAACTTCAAAGTACGAAGCAACCTCATCTTGGAATTGGAGTGGCTGCTCAGAAACAAGGTTTACTTTTAGCATTGTCTGAATGTGAGTTTAGTTTCACAGCAGCAATTGAAGAAATCCATTCTTCAGGGAAAGTCATTCCTGGTCATCGCCCTTTGAGGGCTACTGGAACAGCAATATCTGTGGCAATTGGACTTCTAGAAGGATGTATGGTTAAAACAGGTTCTAGGGTCATGGTCTTCACCTCTGGACCAGCAACTATTGGCCCTGGCATTGTTGTTCAGTCCAATCGTGGCTACTCCATTAGAAACCACCGGGATTTGATTAATGGAAATGCATCTTTTTTGACAAGTCTTGTGGCTTTTATAAGAAAGTATCCCAGCGTTTGTGTGATTCATCTATAGTTCTTGATTTATTTGCATGTTCTTTGGATCAAGTGGGAGCAGCGGAGTTAAAAGTCCCTGTTGAGAGTTCAGGTGGATTTATGATGCTCGGAGAATTATTTGAGTCAGATATGTTCAGAAAGTGTCTATGCCAGCTATTCAATCGCGACAATGATGGAAATCTGAAGCTGTATTTTGATGCAACTATTGAAGTAGTGACAACTAATGATGTTAAAGTTTGCGGTGCCCTTGGTCCCTGTGTGTCTCTGAGGAAAAAGAATGGCATAGTGAGTGACAATGAGATTGGGCAAGGTGGTACCAACACATGGAAGTTGTGTTCTCTAACCAACAAGACATGCGTTGCATTTTTCTTTGAGGTCAGTGACAGTCACAAAATTGAAACCGGCTCAGCCTTTTTATCCAGTTCATCACCCGGTATCAATATGGATCAATCGGGATTCGGAGAAGGGTGACAACTGTAGCAAGAAGGTGGGTCCCAAAACACTCTCCCGAGATCTCCGCTGGATTCGATCAAGAAGCAGCAGCCACGGTCACAGCCCGGCTTGCAATTGAGAGAGCAGAAACCCATCATGCTAGAGATGTAATCAGGTGGTTAGATGATAATCTAATCCGGTTTTGTTCCAAATTTGGGGACTACATTCAAGAAGACCCATCTTCATTTCGCCTTTCATCCAACTTCTCTCTATACCCACAATTCATGTATTATTTGAGAAGATCCCAGTTTCTCAACGTGTTCAATAGCAGCCCCGATGAGACAGCTTTCTTTAGATTGATGCTCAATCGTGAGGGTGTGGTGGGTTCTCTGATCATGATTCAGCCAACTCTTTTCCAGTATTCATTCGATGGTCCTCCCATTCCAGTCCTCTTGGATATATGCTCTGTGTCGTCAGATGTAATTTTGCTTTTTGATTCCTATTTCTATGTGGTCATACATTATGGGTCAAAGATAGCCCAATGGCGAAAACTTGGTTACCAGAAGGATCCAAACCACGAGAACTTCAGAAAGTTGTTAGAAGCAGTGGAGCTGGATGCCGAACAAGTTGTAGCTGAACGGATGCCTCTGCCTAAACTCATTAAATGTGACCAGCACAGTAGCCAGGCTCGATTTCTTCTTGCCAAGTTGAACCCTTCCATTACCCAGAATTCGAGATATACAGAAGGTTCAGAAATTGTACTTACAGATGATGTGAGTTTGCAAGTTTTCATAGACCATTTACAACAGTTGGCAGTGCAAGGATAAGTGGTGGTTCTGGTTCTTGTGCAGATTGGCTTCTTTCTGGTGTTCTTTGTATTTATTTACAGACATATATTTTTGAAATGAAAAGGAAATCATTGTATATGTCCATAGGTCAGCTGATGATATTCATCCTTCTCAATCTCAAGTTTTGGGATGTTCGTCACTCTTTTTTCAGGAGTCCATTCCTATTTTTGGGAATATGAAGGATTTGAGAAATCAGTGCACCAAAGCAAGCATATCCTCAATGAAAATTTGTGATATAAAAGGTGAAAAGCTGGCCATAAAACCATAAGCCTACATGAATGACTGAAGCATCTGGGAGCTTTCAAAGGTGGCATTTTTGTTTACCCTAGATCTCACCCTGTCTTTTTTTCTTTTGGAATAAATACAGAATTTGCTATGAGTGTGAAAGTAAAACATAAGCGCCAGGATAACAAATTGCCTACATTGACCTCACTCTTTTTTCTTTTCACGTGATCAAGTTTCTCCTTTTTTTTTTTTTTTCCTTTTTAGCAAAAATTTACCTATGAAGGAAAAAATGTAATATATCTTAATCTTCAGTTAAAAAGCCATTATTCCTAATAATATCTAGCTAGTGTTCTTAGTTTATGGAAACGTAATTTTTTGATAGGTTATTTTACAAAAATTTTCACATCTTGTTACCGAAATTTCAAAACAGTTTACAATTATAATTATCTATTATTAATTTTAGTTAGATTTTCAAAAGATTTTACAATATACATATCCATTATCTTGACACAAAATTCAATTAAATAATAAATATATGCAATATCAGGATACATACTTCAGTCAACATTTTATAATAAATATTTTTTATTTATTTTATATTTTACATACATAAGAGATATCTATTATGAATTTTTTACATTATACTCGAACCTAATATCTTATTTCAAATTAAAAATCAATTGTATGCCTTAAACAAAATGATCAAAGACGAGAGAGGGGGAGAGAGAGAGAAGGGAAGAGACTAATTGACTACACAGAAAGCGCGGGTCCTTCGCAAGCGGAACGTTTTAATAATTGATTGGTGGATGATGAAGGCCTTCACGTTTTGGGATTACATGACATCCCCACTTGTTCTTTCTTGTTCCTTCTTCAGATTCGCCCCCGACCATTTTCGCTTTCTCGTTGCCCTAAATTCGACACCATCCCTCTGTTTTTTTCTTCAAATTTAATCCCTAAATACGAAGCATATTCAATTTCTATTAAATTATTCAATTTCAATTTATAATACAACCTCCGCCATTTTTTGAAAAGTTGCTCATTTTACAGCTCCTCCACCTCCCTTTCCAACCCCCATCTGTGCTCTGCGACTGAGGACAGAGAAGAATACACTATTCGATCGCGATCCTTCAGGTCAGATCTCGACACTCTTTGCATCTCCTATTTTCTCAATTTTGATGCTTAACGTCATGAAAGTCTATGTCTCTTTGTTGAAATGGTTCGAATTTCGGAGACTAATCGGACAATAATTTTGTTCTTGGATATCTATATGGGTGAGAATTTGGATCTGGATGTGGGATAATTTGGGAAATTTTGTTCGTTAATTATATGTTTCCAGCTTGATAAACTTGAGCCACGAGTGGATTTTAAAACGAAATGCCAGAATAACTTTAACACAAAGAGTACTGGATCATTTGATTATTGTTGTTATTATTTGCTGTAATTTATCAGTTTCTTTGATTTATCTTTTCCCGATTGCCCTCGTTATGTGTCCGTTTTCTCGTGATTAGAGACATTTCACTGGTTTCTTCAGCCTGAAATGCATGCTTTGTTGGAACAAATTGGGAAGATTGTAGTACTATAAAATTTAACCGTAGTAATGGAAAATATTATGTATGATCAATGATCTGAATAGGGATTGAAGCAAGGTCCGGCCTTGTGTATGGTGTTATCTAATTGGAACTTTAAAAGGAGTGGAAACTTTATTTTTCTGTGATGCAATCTGTTTGAAGATTCCTGTTTCATGTTTTACTTATTTCTTTAATGGCATTTCTCTTTGGAGGCTAATGTGTGAGCCGGTGATTAATTTGAACCTTGGCTTGTTGTGATCGCTATTGTTAGTGAACTAAATTACTAAGCAAGGATGGAGAAGGCAGGACAGAAGCTGCATACGAGAATGAGACTTTGGGAATTTCCGGATGAGTATGTTGTCGAACCCACAGATGGTACTGGTGGCCCGTTTTTGGCCGTAAGCAGAACAGATGGATCTATGAAACAACTTGGTTTGGCTCCTGAATCCTGTCCATTTACATGATCTGATTTTAGTTTTTCTGAATACTTACTTGCTGAATTGCGTAGCATTTTTACTCAATTTTCATGCTTTCCAGATGAGCTTCCACAGTGCAGCTCTGTGCGTGTACCCAAGATACAAACGATATATGGTGTAATTGGAGTGCTGAAGCTTGTGGCAGGCAAGTTTTGTTCAACATCTCTTGGGTCTACCTCTTGCTGACTTTCGTTATTAATAACATATATGAAGCTATTTAGTTTGACTCCTAAGCTTTTTCTAGTGCCCTCTTCACTGCTTCTGACAAAATTCATTCTCAGCATAATGATTTGGCGGGTTGAAAGGATCAGTTTTGTGATCAATTACCCACCTTAAATTGGGTCATGCACATGAGAGGAACTGCAGACATTTTCGTGTATCTGCAAAGATCCACCTTTGCACACGTTCTGCATTGTAAATAGTTTTTTAAGTTAACTGAACTAGAACCATAGCTAAATGTTGTGGCCAACACTGCAACAGGATGCAAGGCTCCTAGACCAGATACTGCACCATGATAAAGAGTTGCTTAATATCATTAGTGTTAGGAATAAATAGGAAAAATTTTACCAGGTTTATCATGTCTTTGCTCAGAGGTTGGCTTCATTCAGCATAATAGAGGAGAAGCACTAATGGTCCATCCCTTTCTATTGATGTTCTTCTAAAAAAATCGACTGAAAGAGAGGGAAGGAATGGTATGGATGCACAGGAGGATGGTGACGTGCTGTGCGTTAAGTTGCTGCACCTATAGGTGATAGGTCCGTAGTGCTGCGATGGAAAAGGAATGAAAGTAGTCATTGATTAAGATGGTGACCTGTAGATTAATTTTAGTGAGGTGCAGGGTGATTATGGAGTGATAATGAGAAAGGGGGTGAGCCAAAATGTAGGGCAGGTGTTGATTAGTTGATGGCTTGAGGACGAGGAAGAGAAAGAGAAAGAAGGAACACTAAATTGACACTGTGAAGCATGTAGGAATATATACTAGACATACTTCACAGCATCACATAATATCTCATCCTACATGGTCAGTAGCTGCTGCTTCTGCCATAGACTCTTCCAAAATGGGCTGTACCTCTTACGTCTGCAAGTGGTTTGATGCTGTAGCCTGAGTTGAATTGTATCTATAGCTAGAAAAGCTTGTTGGACATTGACCAAAAAAAAAAAAGACAGTTCATCTTTCTTGTGTTCTGTGCTTGGGATCAAATACAAAGGGTAGTTGTGGCTGGAAGTTAATCCCTTTGGCTATTTCCTGTAGTACTAGGAACGATAGAAATTGCTGGATTTTTGAGGGCAAGGCTGGTCTATTCATGATTTCAAACTTTACTTTTTGAGAACTTTGTATAGTTGGGAGTCAAATTGTCGATCACGGTAGAAAGTTGTCCTTTTTGGATTTTTTTGTATGATTGATTGGTGTAGAAAGCTTGAGGGCTTCATGATATTTTGTGAGTGTGTCCATTTGTACATGACATCCTTTAGTGTCGTATTTATACAAATTTTTTGATTATTTATTAAAAAAAAAAAAGATACTTATGGCTGAGACTTTTAAGACTTGTACTCTGATTAACTGGTTGATGCAACTATTATTGAGCCTGTGGACTTTTCAAATGGATGAATAAAGACCAATGAGGCATGTTGTGACTCCAAGAGAGTTCTATTTATGCTTTCTAGTTCCTTACTACTTCATCTCATTGTAGAGCTGCTGGTCTAAGTTTTGATAATTTGCTCAGTCCATAAGAGACTTCCTTGATTTTTTTAAAAAAGAATTAATATTAATTTCTCTTAACCTATTGTTCTGTTTGCCAAATTATGTTTATCCTTGTGTACAGGTTCTTATTTATTTGTTATAACGGATCGTCAAAATGTTGGATCTCACTTGGGGCACCCTATATTCAAAGTTGCATCCATGAAGATTTTGGCTTGTGACCATTCTCTCAAGAGTTCCCCAGCAGAGCAGGTGAATGTGCAAACACTCTTGTGAACTTAATTCTTTCTCTGCAAGCACTTAGAGTTACTACGTTTGTCTTACAAACTTTGGCAGAGAAGGATGGAGAACGAGTTTTCTGCTCTTTTAAATGCTGCAGAGGCAACTCATGGATTGTTTTTCTCTTATGATGTCAATCTAACACTGAGGTATTTTTTATTGTTCTTTCCATTTGTTCCATTTTTCTTATCAGTGTGATTGTCCTTCAAAGCTACTCATCCATTAGTAGTAGATAGGCATGGAAAAAGTTCATTTTAGATACTTACATATCACATACAGTAACAATAACAAAAATATCAGCAACCAAGTAGATTCTGCTGAAATAGGTTCACGAGGTCCAGATTTAGGTCCAGATAGATTGGTTTTTAGAACCATGAAATTTTTGGAGAAGAGGTTTAGAAGGTTTGGTTATGACTTGAGGGTGTTCTGTGTTTTTGTGTAAAATTTTAAGTGTGGTAGGACATGTTCATTTGGAAACAACTTCTCTACGTTGCAGTTAAAGTTGGGTACACCAGATCTGGCATCCACAGTAAGTGATGGTGAAGCAAACATTGTCCCATGCAAGAATATGTGATGTTGTTTGTTCAATGTATGGTCTTTGTTTCCGTTAACTTTTTAAACTTTGGGACTGGAGCAAGGCAACTGAGAACTTAGAAATAGTTTACAGCTCTGCCATGCTTCTCTTTTGGTGTTTAAACTCAAAGCAACCCAAAATCTGTGTGGAAATCTGTACTCTGAATTTTCCTCTTATCTACTTTGTCCACATATATTGTTAAATGGCTATTCCCTTGCTTTTTTGCCTTTTATTTATAGAGGATTTGAAAGCTACTGAGTCATCTACGATCCCTTCAAACTAGAATAATGAGGTTATGTATCATACTGGCTTTAAATTAGCTCTGGAGTCTGGATTTCACATATATATCACAATGTTTCACAGTGGGGTGGGTTGAATGGAGAATACTTAGGACAAAGGACCGAAAAACTATCAAGGTGAAGTGTAACTGAACTTCTGATGCTCGTGCTTTATAGTATGCAGAAATTGAATGGATTAGGAGATGAATCGAAGGTGCTTCCTCTTTGGAGACAGGTAAGCCAACTCTCTTGTTAGTTAGACTTACACGACAAATCTTCATTACGTGGAAATTTGTTCTTAGTTCGATGATTTGCAGATTTCCAGGCAATACAATTGTATAATTTACTGAAATTCTTTCCCCAGAGCCCACTAAAGCGGGACCTGCCCTAGGAGGAGAAGTTGTACTAGAAATCCTTTGTTACAACTTACAATTTGACACTCTTCATCGTTTGAAAATATTTTGAATGCGGTTCTTCTGGAATCCCTCTATCAGTCTTGACTCTTGACGTGTGTGGGGTGAGGGTAGGTTGCATTCCGCTCTAGAGACTGTTATATGCAGGTTTCTAGGTGTTATATGTATGATATTAAACTTAAATCTATCATGCTTTGCAATGACTTTTAAAAATTTTTTGACTAGTATTTTTAGTACTAATTGGTGTTTGACTTTTGCACTATTGTTTTGCAACATCTTCCACACAGCTTTTTTTGAAATAGCTTCTCTGCTCGTTAATTAGTGTTAGGTCTGTGTACTTTGTGCCCTTTTGATGCCTTTCCAAAGGTAGGATCATTGTGATGTCCTGATTTTAGTCCCATAGACAAATACATTTGTAAAATTCTTGAAAATGTTCATAAGCTAACTTGTTTGACAAGTTGCTTACTCAACTATATATAAGATCTAGCTGTAGCGACCTGTTTTCTGATTGGACTCTCATGAGGAAATCAGTCTAGTAATGTCAGTTAATTGATAACATAGTAAAGGTGGGAATTCTTCGACTTTTATACATCTTTGAGGCCACATGTAGATATGGCCACGGTTCAGAGCATCTGCTAGTCAGATAATACATCATGTGTGCTGCTTAGAAATAATTACAGATCAATGAATTTGGTCTTCATATAATGTCACACAACACCTTGTTAAGCAGCACTTTTGGTCAACGAATCATCTTCAATTTCTGGCTTGGAGGGGGTGGGGAGGGTGGTGTGGGTGGGTATTGGAGCTACATGTGTCACAAACAGTTTCTCAAGACAGTAATATAGTCTTTTCATAATTCTTGTGGAGACCATTTGGAACTTTGAAATCACGATGTTTTATACTCCAATGCAAGCCATTCCATGCAAATGCAACACTCCTACCCCTTCGACAAGAGGGCTTTGCTATGCTAGTCTTCTGATCTACTAGGCTAAGTGGTATGCATGCAGTTTTAAATAGACCCATCTTTTTCTCCTTTTATTAGCCAAGTCATGACCTCAGTATCCACCTAGTGTTTTTAGATACATGTTTTAAAAAGAAAGAGCTTATCTAATGGTCACCTCTACCTTCAGCTTGATCAGATCAGTCAGTCATGGGAGTTCAAAGCTTCTCTTGGTGATCATGGGAGTTCAAAGCTTTTCTTGGTCCTTGTGCTATTTGATTTATGCAGGATTTACGTACTGTCTTGTATGACCTTGTTTGTTTGAGTGAGGACATATTGTCCTTCTGTGTAATGTGTTTCCTTTTCCGATCTTATGAAATTATTCCTTTACCTGAAGAAAGGTGAGAAGCTAAAACCTTGGGCGGTCTTTTCTGAAACTTTCAGAAGTAATGGGATAAATTGTAGTTTTAACCTTTTTATGAATGAGACAAACCAACCTTATATATCTTTCTCTCTTCGGGGAATGCCATGGCCCATTAGATCCGAGGGTGTTCCGAAAAATCAACGTTTTATCATGATGCTAATCAGTGTTTGTTTTTGTTGTTGCAGGCAGACCCAAGATTTTTGTGGAACAACTATATGTTGGAAGGGCTTATTGACAAAAAGGTTAGATTGGTTCTTATTTCTTTATGTGCTGACCAATATCATTTGACTCAAGATTTCTGTCATGTTCTTTTTCTCTCCCCCTCCCCCAAAAAAATAAAAATAAAAATCCCCATTGCTGTTTTGAATAAGTACATCAGAGTGCTGACCAATATCATTTGCCTTTGTTGCAGCTTGAGTCGTACTTGCTTCCAATCGTTCAAGGAAGTATCCTTCTATTAGATTTTGTTTCCCTTATCTGTAATCGCAGATGATTATCTGGCTATGCAATTGTTGTGTTTTTGGCCGTTGCCCTCTTGAATGGATCCTTAACTGAGCATCAGCTTTTCAGCACTTCCAAGCAGCAATTGGCAAAGATATAATTGATGTTACTCTGATCGCTCGGAGGTGCACAAGAAGAAATGGTAGGCTTAGCATTGGTTAGATATATTCTCGGCTCCCAGGGGACCATCTAAGTACCCAAAGACATGCAAATAGCAGAATGTCAAAATCTTCTGTTGCCACCATTTTGGCTAATGACAGCTTGGAAATTGAAATTAGGCATTGATAATTCCACAAACATCACCTACACCAATGACAACTCCACCTTAGTCTTACCTCCATTCTGGCATAGTATTCATTTGGCCTACTGTTTGCTCCTGCGTACTGATTGCAAGCGAATTTCTTAACATAGAGTTGCCGCAACAGTTGGTTGCTGCAGTATTTCTTGTAATGAATGTCAAAACGGACTTGCAAGCCAATATTGCAACATCTAAAGTTCATTACTTATTGGACCTCAATAGAAACTAAACAAGTGAAATTGGCCAGTTGGATTAGATGATGTATCTAAACATAGAATCCAGAAACAAGGACTTGCTACAAGAATGACAGAAAATGATATTAGATATGAGCAAAGTTTATTAAATGATATAATATTGAATGGTGATGGAAAGATGAGAATGCGACTGAACAATAAACTCCTGTATTCTTTGTTGTCCCCCTATAGATGAGTACTCAAAAGTTACATTAAAAGGATAACAAGGGAATGCCACCAATGTACAAAATGGGGCAAATACAAAATCATAATGCCCTCAAGTTTTCATGAACTCTTGGTAAGACATATATTCGTCCTCAAAAACTAAGAAGTGAAATTGGGTAGAAAGTATAATGTTAGTCTTTTATGATTATCTTTTGTCTCTATGCTTCTAATTTAAAACCCTTACCGTGCTGGGAGGTGGAGGATAGGAGGTGTTATGTGGACACAAATTGTGAGTCCTGACCTGTGTGAGTGAAGCTAATTGCGATGCAGGAGCTCGAGCAGTATGCCTTATCATCTTCTACCAAGTGTCCTGACTAATTGTGTTCTGGTCATGTCCTTTTTAAAGGCACCCGAATGTGGAGAAGAGGAGCTGATGCAGATGGCTATGTTGCTAACTTTGTTGAAACTGAGCAAATTATGCAATTGAATAGTTATACGGCATCCTTTGTGCAGGTACTTAAAGTAACACAATTATACAATATCTGTGAAAACCAATATTGCACCATTGTGCTTGTTCGGCTTTATCTACCACTTCTTTCTGGAATATTATCCTTGGGTAAGATGGGTACTATCTGGTGGATATCACAACAATAATCTGATATTTACAGTTAAGTGATAATGTAATGCATCGAAAAGGGTCCAGGGATGAAATAAGTAGAAGCCTAACATTAGTGCATGACTAATGACTTGGACTTTTAAAGGGAATAGCTTATGTTGTCTTTTTGGCGAGTTTTAAAAAGAGTATATTCATTGCTTAGGTGAGGAACCTTAGACTTGATGTCCAACCACCAGGTTGCATTTGAATTTAATTACTTGTGCTGCGCTTGATTTACTTTCTAATCAATCCTTTCACCTCACAGGAGGATATTTCAAAATGGCTATATATGCGACAGTCCATTTATCTCTTCCTCTTCCTTGCTTCATATTATTTTATAATTTTGAGATTGGTAATGTTTGGTGATTAAGTGAAAGATGATGAGATTCAAGTTTGAAAAGTTGAAACCCATCATTTTGTTTCTTTTAAAACATTAAATCTATGTCGACTAAGGTTTTGAATTCCTTTCCCTCTTACCGCACAATGGGATGCTCCATAATGCTAGAGGGTGGGTAGAAACCATAGAAATCAAAGATAAGTAATCCTGGGTTATTATGTAGAAACCATAGAAATCAAAGATAAGTAATCCTGGGTTATTATGTAGCTTTAGGAAACAGAATTTCGGTCCATGACGTGTGTAGGATTGATGTAAGACTATATCAGCACTTCGGCAAATATAATTATTCAAAAAGTTATGGCTACTAGATTATGTTCTGCATGATGATATGTTGTAGTACTAATAGGGATACTGTAAATGGGAATTAGAAAATTATTAGTGTTCAGAATCACTTCAATCCATTTTATGCCTGAATTCTGCCTTTTCTTGAGGTCCTTTCTTCTACCTCTTATAATATGGTTGATTTGTGCTAATGGCGACAATTTAAAGCTACCAAGCCTTCATCTCGACAGGAGATCTTAAGAGCAGATGATTATGCAAATAGGTAATTATGGTTTACAATATGTAGAAGTGAGATAGTGATGGTGGGCCCCTGGTGTGTAGAAATTCAAGAAATGAGCACTAAACAACCTTGGCTGTTATCCTACTTTTTTGAGATTCATATCAAAAGTCTTTCGCTGAGCATCTATGGACTACCAAATTTGTGCTTTTCTCTGCAGATACGTGGATCAATGCCATTCCTCTGGGAGCAAATTGTTGATTTAAAATATAAGCCAAAATTTGAAATTGTGAAACCAGAGGAAGCAGTGAGTTTTATTGAATACTTTCCCTGAATTTTTCTTTTGCATTTGTCTCAATCTTTCAACTGAATTACTTATCTTTTTGCAGCCTCGAGTCGCTGAGAGGCATTTCCTGGACCTAAGAAAAGATATGGTTCTGTAATAGCTGTTGATCTTGTCAATACGGTACGAAAGCAATTACTATTGTTAGATTGGTTCTTGAGTTTATATAGTTACAATTATTTAGTGTAAACATTTTTTGGGCGACTCCATATGTTGTGTCTAATGGATTTCATTATCATTTGCTTTCACGCAGTGCAGTAATCATATAGTGATCCAATCTCATTGAAGGAACTCTTGATATGCCATAGTCACTGATTTTTCGCTTGTATTTTAATGTTTGAATTCCAGGAAAGAATGACTTTAACATAGGATGTCATAACATAATCTCTAAATCAGCACCAGGGTTCCCACCAATCCTTACAGGAAACTTCTGCATTTGTTTGTTTTCTTAAAGTGAAATCCCTGATTCTTCAGCTTTGATGACAGAGGTTTAGTTCCACTAGTGTGCTACTACCTTTGGTTGAAATTTTGCAGTCATTTTACACAGTGAATATGAAAAACGTAAAGGATACAAGATTTCATAAGCTAGTTTCTTTAGTGGGAGCTCTGAGTTGTGGAATTGATTCACATAGTTCCAACTTGCAAAATATTTAAAAGACATATTTGTAGTTTTAAAGAAAGATGATTTTGAAAGTGGTTTAAAATGAGCTGACATAATTGGACCTATGTCAGCAGAAAATGGGAAGTTTGTTTGTTGATATTGGAATCTAAGGGTGAAGTGTGTGGACTAAATAATAAATTGTTTGTTGCTCTTTTTGCTTGGTAAGAAAAGGTGAAAGAATGTCCTGTACCACAGACTGAAGTCTACCCTGCCTCCTCATGTTTGCTTTTGGTGTCCATGAGTATAAAATGCAATGTTTTTATAATTGGTATTGGGTTATGTGGATGTCTGCACAGTAATGTTTCTGCAGTATTCTTAACTCTGCATTGTTTACAGCAAGGAGGTGAGGGTCGCCTACGTGATATGTATGGAAAAGCAATGGAAGAGATTGTTAATGAGGACATAAAGTATGCAAAATATGACATTCTTTTCTTTGTTTCTGTCAACTCTGTTGTTTCTCCTTAGAGCTAAATCCATCTGTTAATCGCAGATATCTGCACTTTGATTTCCATAAAATTTGTGGGCACGTACATTTTGAGCGACTATCTATATTGTATGAGCAGATCTCAGATTTTCTCGACAAAAATAGGTACTGGATTTTCTTTGACATTAAATTATGCTTCAGAACTCAATGATTATTTCTTTTTCATGTTCATTTTGGTCGGCCTTCATATCTTGTTTCTTATACTGGGGTTTATTCTTCTTCTTGATTGAAGGTGGAGTGTCATTGTCTCATAGTTGAATTTGTGCCATCCTGTACTTACCTATCCTTGGTATCTAAGTGTTGAATGGTGATTAGTGAAGCTTTGAAAACATCACCTAGTTTAACCACTTCTCCTTTTCTGACCTACATTTCCTGAGTTGCAAGTGACTTGAAGTGAGCTAACAGTTGGAAATAATGAATTTGGCTTTTGGACGCATAATATTGTTGCTTTTGCAACTCAAGAAAAAAATGTTGCTTTTTGCAAACTTGTTTTGATTTGTGTTGTACAATGGTATTTGAGATTGTTAGCTGTAACATTGTTCAAACATCACATGCATCAGCTGGAACAGCCAATTTTCTTTTCCAGCATGGTCAATGAACTCATTGATCATAATGTTAGGGGCATAATTATTTTTTTGGGGGGTGGGGGAGGCGGGTAGTTGTCTGACTCTAGCAATGTTTCAGATAGCACAGAAACATGAAAGAAGGTTGCAGCCTTTTGTAAGTATATGCAATGAAACCCTCTTCGAACCATTTCCATGAACACAGATAACAGAATTGTCAACTAGAACGCCATGGTCTTTATTGACAAAACCTTAAGTGAAGCCAATTCTAGCCATATTATGTTCTCGAATATTATTTGCAGTTCTTGACAGGACAAACGAAAGTGGTATCATCTCATTTTTATAGTGTGTATGGTTGAACAAACAATTATTCAGCTCCGTCATACGTCATTGTGATTCATGTGTCTCAAAGAGAATTGAATTTGCAATGTGGTTATGGACATTTGACCGTGACCTTTCTATGCTCTTTTGCTCCCATTGCTGGCATTGTTGGATGCTATTTCAATGGCAATGGGTTCATGATGATAATATAGTTGCAATTTCAGAAGAATTACCAGTCCTGTAACTTGACCTTGATTTGTGTCAATCGTGTGATAGGTATCTCCTATTGAATGAAAAAGGGGAAAAGATTGAGGAACAACGTGGTGTTGTGAGGACTAATTGTATCGATTGCTTAGACCGTACAAATGTCACTCAAGTAAGTTTGTTGGCTCGTTTCATGCTTCCATGTGTTAGCTAGCAGTGTCAGAAGTCATAGCTGATCTTGGTTTGTGTCTGCTTTTGTCCTATGACACAAGTAATTGTAGATTTTTCTTATTTGTGTTTCACTCCATGCACATATGCAGCCTGTATCCCCTTGTGTATGCTTGTCGGTTAAAGTGACATATTGTCATCTGGGTGGGATTTGTGCTGGGGGTAGCTGTTACTCATCATAGGCTAAATATTATTTTCGAGGATAAGAAAACCATTCTTTTTTCTTCCCCTAGTTCAAGAATGATCAATGCTATCAGCAGAACTGCTGAATCCTAAAGGTGAGTGGTTGATTGCATGTTTTGCTGTTCTCAGCTAGCCTTACTTAAGCCTATCAATTTTTTCTTGTTTATCTTGGTGATTTCTTCTGATTTCTCTTATATTTTTTATGTAATTCACTCATTTGTCTTTGTGGGATGGTTCAAAAGAGCATGATAGGTCGGAAAATGATGGAATCCCAACTGAGGCGCATAGGTGTTTTTGGTGCTGAAGAGACTATAAGCTCACATCCAAATTTCGACGAGAACTTCAGAATATGTGAGTGACATCATCAATAATATACCTTCATTTTATTGACTGTATATTTTTTTGACGTTGTCAGGTTGCTTTTATAAGGAACTGGAGATAATAATTCAATTCTAATGCTACTTGCAAAAGATAGAAAATATATAAAATCTTTTATATTGATCTTCCCCTACCCCTCTCTTGCAGTGTGGGCCAATCACGGAGATGATGTAAGCATCCAATATTCTGGCACCCCTGCTCTGAAAGGAGATTTTGTCAGGTACTTTGTTCACTTCCTTTCCGTCTGTTCCACTTAGCTTCCTTTCTTGGAGTATGTCCTCCCGAGATTCAAAGACCACAAATGCCTCTCCCGCTGTCCGCTTTAGGGGTCTTCCTTTCAACCGCACTGACATCGACATCATCAAGTTCTTTGCTGGGTTTAATGTTGCAGATGTTTGAGTCACGTAATATTTTATGTGAGGCTAAATGGATACAGATTCATACTACACTGATTCCATTAGCAATTCTCCCCATGTGATTATTCAGAGTCAACTGAGACTTATTTTTCTGAAACTTTACCTTGCAGATTCGGGAAGCGTACAATTGAAGGCATTCTCAAGGATGGGCGGAGTGCACTTTCTAGGTATTATCTAAACAACTTCCGTGATGGAACAAGACAGGTTTGTTTCTTTCCGTCAGCATGCTCACCAATCCCCCCTGCGATGCATCTAATGTCTAGGGTTCGAACTCCAGTTGAAGTAGCCCCTCTATAATTCTATCAGTGGTGAGGCTATTAGCACCTATGCATTCATGCCTAACCCTATATCGGACCTCGGGGTGATGGATTGCCTTCATGGAATCAGTGCAGCATTTAGGGTTGTCTGAGAAATGAAAGAGATATCAAAATAGTAGATTGCAGGATCCCACAAATTGCAAAGTGGCCAATTTTGGAGAGAGCAACATATACTGTTGTACAATCTACTCAAAGTTGGGAGCTTTATTTTAACTTTCCAGCAGACTCAGCATCAAAATCATCAGCTTCTCAATCTATCTATTGCGAAACAACAATTCTTTAATGATCAGCCATTTTTCACTTAATGTCTCACATTTTTTTTGGATGGATGATCTTGCCTGAAATAGCTCATTGAGAAATACTCTTAATATACCGTGGTCTGCCCCATGAGCCGTGGCAGGCTCCACCTGCTTGGCTGAGTTTCTGGTTCTTTCTACAGCCTGTGGGTATCCTTAGGTAACCTGTGGGGACCTTGTTCAACAACTCCCATCTTCAGCTATCTTCAGGATATGCTGGGCCAAAATGCATGAAAACCTATAAAACTCTCAAGAAACAACAAAAAGCCAAATGTAACACAGAAAAAGGGCCATAAACACTCAAATATGTAAAGTGCAAACTAATCCTTTAAAATTGAGGTCAAACCCTCACAAAAGCCCATGCAAATACGACAATTATCTGTCTCTTCTGATCTCATGTGACACGTTTGCTAAACTCCAAATCTTGGCACGCCATCCATTTGAAATAAATGACTATAACTACTTTGTCTCTTAATTCATATTATGTTACTTGCACACTTAACCCTCAACATCATTTTTGCAGTTGTGGGACTTCTTGGTTTTACTTCTACTTATCCATAATCATCTCAATTTTTTCTCATATTTCAGGCCTCTCTTATGGTTCTTCTTATTAATTATTTCACTGTGGCATCTTTGCAGGATGCTATTGACCTTGTGCACGGACATTTCATTGTTTCTGTGAGCCGAGATACATCTTCCCAGCCTCAAAAGGGAGGCCTGGAGGCTCTTGCTGTGAGTGAGCTGTAAAAGCGTTGTTAAAAATAAGAAATTACAACTTTACTGCATCTGGTCCTTCCAACATACTTTCATGTGCAGACTCTGAACTTTCCAATGGCCTAATTATGTTTCTTTTTGCAGTCTCTCCCAGTTGCTCTGTCGGTGGTCTTGGTGGGCTTCTTTTTGCACTTATGTCTCTACGGCAAGGTGTGTTTCTTGCTATAAATCACTAGCTTTGTGGTTTTATCTAAACAAACGTTTAGATGATAGAAAAACATGAGAAAAAACATGATGATATGTTATGATTGTTATCATTTTGAATCCCCATGCTTACATGCCATGATTGCTTTCCCAATGAACAGCTCCGTCTAGTTTCTGGCATCTATTCTTGGCACTTCTGTGGGCAAGCATAAGTTTGGGTATTGCAGTATTTGTGAGAGCCAATGGCCGAGCGTTCTGCAATCGACCTCGTCTGCATAAGGTTTGACTCTGATAAAAGTTAGAGAACATACCCAGCAAGAGGTGGTTGACGCACTTGGAAGTTATTAGCCTTCCTTATTGCACAAGTTATTCTATGATTGGATCCTATGCAGAAACTGTAGTTTCTCATTCATTCTTTTAATTCTTTGTGGCTTGATTTTCCCATCTTAGTTGTCCTCCTGTTACATATAGATTACTGTGGTATTGGAATCTGAGGTTTCACGGGGTGGGAAGATACATTTGCTATAGTTTTGAGATTTGCTAGTCCCACTAAATCCTATATTGCTTTGTACACATGACATGGAGGTAATAAATTTTTATATTTCTTGACTCTTTAAAAGAAATACTAGGTCTTGACCTTATATTGTATGGAGCTACTGTTACCCTTTTGTGTTTGTGGCTTAAAATGATATGAGGTTACCCAATACCTACTGAACTTTAATGCTCCCTCTCTCTACCCCCAAGTAGGTCCTGGCATCGAATTTCCATCGATGATATTTGCTTTGTTTTTGTGAGAATGTTTTTAGCAATTTGAAATGGGAGAGGATTCAAATATATCGAGTCTTAAAGTTAAAAATGTTTTTAGCAATTTTAATTGTTTCATATATATCCAACTCTTATTTAGCTTCTTAACAAGTATATTCCAGGAATGCAAAAATAATAACGCATGTCGAGAAGAAGACCATTACATCTCATTCTAACTTCAAGAGGCCTAACTTTATCCGACTTAGCATAACCTAGACGTCGGATCCCAAGTACACCACATAATTGCAATCAACTCATTGATATGCATTAACTTACGCCATTAACTCATAAGTAAGATTATTATATAACTAAACGCAACATGGTGGGTATGCCTCGAACAATGTCCAATTGAGACATGTGGGTCTTATGAAGGTTAAGGATAATGGAAGAAATAATCTTCACTGGTGTTCTTATCAGAAAAAAGTCACATATTGAAGAATTAAATATGTTGAGGGTTGATGATTAGGAAGATCTTGTAGGCCATGATTGTCAGTGCCTCCTCTCCAGGTCCGCTGATGTAGACCATCGATATGAGCTGTCTACTGAATCTTTTCTGAGAGGACATCCTGCATTACACATCAGTGTAGTCTTCTTTAGCTCTTACTAATCAGACATTAGAATGTCTATAATAACTGTAGTGCATATGCCTCAGAGATGAAAGCACCGGAATGTCTAAGCTAGCAAGCTTTATCCTCGCATCATGAACTCACAATGCTAATTTTGACATTTATATCAGTTAAAAGTTGAGAACCAACCTGCAGAAAAGTAAATAGGAACTTGTAACTTCATCCGCTCCCAATAATCTTCCAGCAATATGCAGAGTTCCTTTTCATAGGGAAAAACTTTCAGCATAATATATCATATAAAAACACATAAATTCATGAGAATGGCTACAAATTGAATAACTATCTTCAAGAAGTCCTTCCAGGATTCATCTCAGAGCTTCAAACAAGTCTACACCAATATATTAAAACAAAATAAACTTCCTCCAATTGCTATGTCACTTTCACATAAGTTGCTTTTTTTTTTATCCCTTTATTAGAAGATTTTTGAAATATTACTTTTCTTTTGGCACCTCCAATATTGTTAGTTTTTACTTTCCAATTTAAAAAAATAATATACAAAATAAAAGATTCTGATTTTCAACATTACCAATTTGGCAAGACACATTCCTTTTTTTTGAGATATTACTAAGTGGGAAAAACATGTAGACAAATATAGTGCAAAAACATACTACTGTACTAAATAATTTTGAGTGTTATAAATTAAAATTAATTTGTGATACACACAACAAAACTTCTCAAACATTGATATATTTTGCATCAGTTATTATATTGTCAACAAATAGGAGGTAAAATACACATGGGTTCTTGAGGCTAGTTAGAGATTAAATATGCATTTTTTAACATTAACACTGAGTTCAAAGTAAACTTCTCTTCCTCTTTATCTTACTACTGTTAAAGTGTGATACTTATACATAAATTATGAACATCTTATCCTTTAGTCCCCTCTCTCCAAAAAGGGGAAAAAAGGAGAAAAAAGCAGTCATAGCCAAGAATCCAGGGTTCAGTTCCAGACTCTCACAAAGTAATCAAAAGGACTTTCTGCATTTAAGTTATTATCTGACAGGGGCCATACATATAGTTCTGTTCATCTTAGAAAAGGCTTACCATAAGATGCTAATAGATGTTTCTGCAGGTGCTTGGAGAAAGGAGAATATCGGTAATTCATTTGCTTACATTCAAGTTACTGAAGAAATGAATGCTGGAGCTAGGACTAGTGCTAGGAGACGCTCAATGGTGACACCGAATTTCTGTAATGCTATTAGGCTGCATCATCGAACCCTTTCCTTTCCTTTTTTTCTTTTTCTTTTTTTGGGGGGGTTATATTAATAACACATCAACTGGACCTAAAAATGGCCACTCACAAAAATAATATGCCCTTGAGAGCCCTTCCCCATTTGAACTGGATACTATAAAGAGTAACACGTTAAACTATGCAGACTAACATGCAAACATGCAAAAATGGCATTGTCTTGATTAACAAAACAAAGAAAGCATCAAAACTAAATTGGATCTTTGGCATCAAAGGGTTCAAAACTGAACTACTAGAGTATCAGAGGACAAGTCTAACGATGACAAAGATGCTACTAAGTTTTAAGTTAGGGTACACAAGAGTGATAAGGTATATTAAAGAAGCATGTTTCAAATGTTTAGGCTGAGCTTTCAAGGGAATGCAGAGCCTGGAGCACCTTGAAGATTTCCAAACTCAAGTACCCCAAATTATCTATTTTACACCACTAAACATAGTAGAAAATAAAAATAAGATGATGTGATTGTTGAGATCTTCACAGGAAGGATTAAGAAGTGAATGCCACATCATTCCAAAAACCCACTTTCATGCATTGGCCCACCTCCAACAGCTATTGCAGACTTGGACATGATGTTACAATCCATCATTAGTGGCTATTGCTTCAAAGTTGAAACCACTAGCACAGGCAAAAAGCTCGGTTTCAAATTTTGGAACTAACATGAAAGAGCTATGTCCATAATCTAAATTTTGGAATTTCCGGCGGCTTCCCCTTCCAACCATAGTGCTCATAATCATGATCTTCAGCAAAAGAACCCTTTTCAAAGATTTAACCTTACCAGGAAAAATCATAACTTATTAGATAGGAGAAAATGAAATATGATTCCAGGTAGACACAAGCCACATGAGACAATGACAAACACCAGAACACAACCGGGGATAAACGGAATACCTAGTGGATCCCATCCTCAAGTCAATAACAGTTTATCAGAACCTCAAGCACCAAATGATCTCTTAAAAAGTGACAATACCTGAGCCCTTCCGAGAGCAAATGATGGAATAAGCACCTTTCCCCCACCAGCAACACATTTGTGTACCTACACAAGAGGTAAACAATTAGCAGACAACCATCACATTACAAAATATATAGGCCAAAAAGACGCAAATCCTCTCAAAGTTATCATGCCTCTTTCTTCTGAATAACTCAAATGTTAATTGTCCTGGAGTCACATACGTACCCTTCTTTACCCCACCCTCTCAAATTTCTCATGCCCTCATTTTTTTGAATACCGAAGCACTAAATCTAAATTTTTGGTTACAATATGTTCCAAACATGCAACACTCTCCCTTGCGAACTAAAATTTGAGGGGAGCAGAAAAGGTGACTCCTGGTTTCAGTTTAAGGGAAACGAGCAATATGATTAAATGCTCTGGCCCTAAAAGGTGTGAAATATATTAAGTACCACTTGTTTGAGAGGCAATGGTTTTAACACTTTTCACCATTGATCGGTACAAGTGCAACCCACCCTCTGCAAGGCAACCAAATATTAACTTACATCTTTGAGAATTCTCTTTCACGAGCATATTTGGTATCACGCACTGTAGTTGCATATGTTGACCTGTAGCAAAATGAAAATACGATCACACCTCAAATACAGAATCAACAGTAACACACCTAAGAAGGATATGCAATAATCAGATAAGCACAAATGCACAAACAACCAATCAACCCCCTACATAAGGCTTCTCCAAGACAACCAAGGGCTACATATCCATTGCCTTACTCATTTCAAAACATGACTACTCTACCCCATGAAACAACAAGCTCCAGAAGAAGTCTTAGCAAGACATTTGGTTATGTGGATTATAATGAGGCTGGATATTACTCATTTGTGAGTCCATAAGCTCTGTGAAAATAGGCATTATAGCTATAAATTAGAAAATAACAGCAGCAAAATAGAATGAATTAATGATAGTAAGGCGGTCGCTGGAATTGATCCTATTGCCTTCAGATTGACCTAATGAATATATGAGGAGAAACAATAAGTTGGAAACAGTATTAAGTACTGCAAAATTAAATGGACCACGAATCGGGTAAGTAGTAAGTACTCCATTTCCCAATACCACCAAATAAAAGGTAAGTCACTACAAAATGGGCAGAGATGGGGGTTCAAGTCCTGTCCAATGCAGAGTTTGCCCCTTTCTCCACCCAAGGCTTATCCCACACCCCACCCACCAACACCCCCCAAAAAAAACCCAAAAAGAAATAAATAAAAAGGTGATACTCCCAAACTAACCAAAGTAATTCACATATTCAGGTTTACAAACGACGAACAAAGCAAATTAAAGGGAAACTCACCAAAGTCTCAGTCTCCATAAACATATCCTTCAAGATCTTTGCCCTTATATACATCCACAACACCTTACTCCCCACTGTCTAACCTCTCCCCAATCACAACACACCCCCCCAAAAAAAAACAAAAAGGGGTGGATACTGAAGCATTAAAGAAAAGAAACTGAAAATGTGGAAATATTCCCTGAACATGTTTTACAAGATTGCATACATGCTGGTCATCTGAAAACTAGATGGATAGAAGTTTGCCAAACTTTGCACTCCTACACCAATATCTATCTCTTACTAACTGCTAAACCTCATGGACAGTCAGGATTGAGGATATTCCTTGATTCATTGGAAAGATGGTCATTTTTTTACCACCATTTTAGGAGAATAAAACAGGATTCAGAATTGGGCAAACTTAGCAGGTTGCAAGGTACATACTATATCAGGATCTCAATCCTTTACTCTTGTCAATATTTCCATAGCCAAATTCAGGAGAGGACACTTGCTAATAATTTTCTTTGTAGCAAATTTAATGTAAAAGTCAAAAGACCGATCCAAGGCAAGAGCATTGTTTGAACAGGCTCTGATAAAACCCAAACTCATAGTCACCCTTTTTTCCCCTAACGAGTGATAGAAAAGTATATTGATAAAGAAACCAAGGGGATGCCATCCCTGTACTAAAGGGCACATATAAAAATCATCATGCCCTCAAACTCTCATGCAACGTATCATCAATAAATTCGAAAAATGACAACTTTACACCACCATTGAGCACTCTACTCTGACTGTGCAAGGTCCACAAAAACCAATGGTTTAATTCTTCAAGAGATATAGCTTTCTCCTCGAACATTTTTCAATTCCTTTCCTTCTGCGTGCTCCCCCAAATAGTCAGAGGAATCAACTTCCAAATACCTAAAACCCAACTGTTCTTCATTCTTCTTCTCCTTCCCACTAAGACATCTTTGACATAGGAAGGTTGAACCCAAGTAACACCCAATATGGCAAGAGACAAAATGCCAAAGAGAAGAGACTCACCAGCAATAAAAGGAGGTCCAATTCTTCCTACTCAAGACGTATGAATCACCTATTTGCTAGACAAAACTTTCTTCTTTTAAGCATTTTCTCCATGGGAATCTTACCTATAGTGTCCACCCAACCTGTAATCAACCTTTTCAAATTGAGTGATTGCATAGCGATTAAGATATTAGTTGTTCATGGCGTGTAAGAGAAGAACATTGCCCCAACCATTTAAACAAGTAGATGTCAATATGCAAGAAATGCTATTGCACATCGGGCAAACATTTTCTTTTTATATGAACATTATGATCTAAATATTAAATCTAAGGAATGTAATCATATGATCATTTGACAAATGCAGAAGAGCTTTGGAAAAAGTTCAGCAAGGGGCAAAATAAGAGTTCAAACAGATCATATATTTTTTTTTGTATAGAAGCACATATTCATAACATTTACGAACTTAGGCTAACTTATAATGCAAGGGATTCTAATTCCTAACTATTGTTATTCTCAGCGACAGCTTCACTTTTAGTAGTATAATTATTCCCTTTTAAAAAAAAAGAAAAATGCAAACAAGGAAAATTTATGACTTCTAACCCAGGATGGCCAAACAGGAATCATTGTAAAACAAATGGGGCAGATAGCACGTGTTCACAACATAAAAGTAAAAACGACAAGCCAATTCAGAGGCATTGCAGTTAAAAGTTCCTGGCCATTAAAAAAACAGTTTCACAAAAAATAAAGATTGCAGCTATTTCAGCACAAGAAAACCAGGCTATTCAACTATCCAACCCTCCCTGCTAAGGGGCTTGGCAAAGATGGGAATAGATATTCAATAAACATCTCTTTTTTTTTTTGAAGGAAAGGAGGGAAAGGGGGTTCCGGAAAGGTCAAAAGTTATACCTTGTCAGAACTTAAATGGAAAAAAACAAATCCAGTATATCCGGGTGAAACAAATACAAAATTCTTCAAAGAATGAACACAAATGATTCTATGCCAGCAAATGCTATCATTCAGCAACTGCAGCTAAATTCTAGCTGTACCAAACCAGGCATTGGGTACGCAGACATTTTAGACGAGAAATTATCAGCACTGATTATTTTACTACTTGCAAGGAGTTGTGTAAGAGTAACCTTCCCAAGAGGTGGTTCATCCTCTCATCTTTCTCTCTTTGCATACTAGTTTATATCCATTCGGTTCGTTGATAACAAAAGTAATCTTAACTTATCCCCCCCACCCCCCAACAAAAAAAAAAGAGAAGGGATGATGCAGAGGGAGAGAACGCACATATGGGAGCAGCAAGCCAGCACTGTGATTGTGGTGCCAAATAGGAGATACATAGTAAATGAAAAACATTAGAAAAGATGCTAACTCAGTTATAAGAAGGTCCAACTCTAGAAGATCAATTTGAGCTGCACCAAGGAGCCTATCAGGCATCATATTGTAGTCCTCTGTATGGACTATAGCAGTGTCGCCAACTCTGGCATAGAACATTGCAGCTCCAATTACCTGAAAAGAATCGTTACATCTCAGCAATAAGACGAACAGGAAGGAAGGGATAGTAACTAAAAGTTGAAACCGAAAGTTTATACTGAATTCACAAGCCAACACAAGAAAGGGTACAAACAGGAACTTCGATGAGAGTGCATCACCTAGTAACATGGTTATTATAAAAGTCTGTTAATAAGTGATCCAAGAGTAGATTAGGACACTAACTGGATGTATTGCATGCATAAAAGGGGCAAATAAAAAGTCATCATTGTCTTCATGCTCTCATGAATGATATTATCATCAAGATCCAACAAGTCGAATATCATTCTCTATTCCTATACAAATTACAAAGTTCTAAAACTATAACAGTTGAAACTCCGAATAAGGCATGAGTGGCATGGCTTTGCCCTCAAATATCTGCCAATTCTTTTCCTTCTATACTCTACCATATAACCAAGGGAATCATCTTCCTAATGCCAAAAGCCCAACTCCCCCACCAAAATATCTTCGCCTTTCTTGATTAAACCCAACAATAAAGGAGCATGACAGGTGCCATAGAGAAGAAGCACATGGAGAAAGAACAAGAAGGTGGTCTGCCAAGCACTTGTCACATTGAAAGTCTTTTCAACATATCAGATCCACGATGAGAATCCTATTTATAATACCCGCCCCAAAAAACTGTTTGGTGGTAGCTGTTGACTTCTAGATGGCCAAGCCTCGAAAATAAGCACATTTAGACAAGACATTTCAAGAAACCTATCAAAAGAACCCTTAATGACTTAATGGTGAAACAATCAGAAATATCAGGGGGCCAAAAATCATATCATTGCCTTTGGGCATATTTGCCAGTCAAGCCAATACACTTACCATGCTTTCCTCTTCTCCCAATTATTTGGTTTCTCAATTTCCAATGATTTTAGTTGTCAAAGAAACCTCTTTTTGTTGCCTCTTCAAAGGGCACCAGTATGAAAAAAATTGGGAATTGAACTTTTAACAATAGAACCAACACTAGACATCATGCCAAGAAAACACAAAAGCCCTGCAAGTAATTGAAAATCAAATATGTATATGTCAATTTGAAGAGACATTTAATCAACTGTATTCTTTGGTATTAGATAGTTTATGCATTTCTTATAATATAATCAGATTGCAAACAGAAAAATTAAGAACTACAGAACAACCACCACCACAAATCCACCAATACTAGTTGCAAGGTTGTAAAACGTGGTAAACAGCTATAACAGCTGTAAGCTACAAAGTAAATTAAGCCAAGGTTAAGCTGCGAATCGATCAGTCCGAAATGCAGAATGAATATGTGAATGAATATGTGAACCTACCAGTAAAAGGCATAATAATCGTATGATTTGAGATGACTTTGTGATACTATATTTTAATTTTCTATCTTAGATCAAAAAAAATATTGGTATCCTATTAAACTCCTATGGAGAGGGGGAAGTCTGCTTTGTAACCAAATTCAAGAAAAGTGGATTAAACATCTTATGGCTAATAAAAGAACTCATGAAAACACACACATAAACACAAGCCAATTAATGTGTTAGCTTATTACAAATTCAACAAAAACAGAACAGAGAGAAGATGTTACATGGCCAGCATAATAAGCACGAATTTCAAGATCTTCATCAACCCGCACAGTTTGCTTTAAGTCCACTGCTAGTACTGCAAATCAAAAGTTATATTTGCTCAAAATGAAATATAATGGGAAAATTTATGCCCATAAATAGTTTTGACTAATTAATAATTAAGGACCATAAGGCAATATACAGGAACCAAGGTAAAAAGGCGACAACAGTATGAACTTAAGCAAATAACAGCACCAGACCATAGCACCCTCAGCCAAAAGCTCTACAGAGGTCCTTCTGAATTTGCATATTCAGCCTGTATCTGTTGCACAAAAGATTTCTCATCCTGAACATTCTTGACCATCCTCCATGCCCAAGACATAATAGCACTCATAACCTTATAATTGAGACAACTTTGGACCTATGGAAAAGGTGCCAAAATCAATGATCCATACATTGTTAAGGACTACCAAAAGCAAACCAATCAACAACCATCCCAATATGGGTCCTGCCGAAATGGGTCAAGGGAGATTAAACATAAGCAATTGTACACATGGCAAGCAAAGAGGCTAGTTTCAGAGGACCCACAATAACATCTTAAATTTTTCAAGATAAATTTAAGATTGGCATAGAAATAAAATCAATGAAAACTCACTAGGAGGAAGTCGAAGTATCCAAGAAATAAGACAAAGAAAAAAAGGAAAAAATTAAGATAACAAGAAGCATAAATGTAAGGAAGTTGGATCAACTCAAGTACTCAACTAGAACTAAATCGACTCAAGAAAAGGAAAAGGAGGGCAAATCCCTGAATTGGAAGGATTATGCTCATTGTACAAACTCCATACAAGGCCATGTTTTCAGAGAAGCCAAGATGGGTAAACTCATGTCTAATATTTTCACTAATTCATGTTTACCCCTTCTTATCTTAGCTGTGCTGATGGTACATCCCCAGCAATATGTCCATCAACATTTTTAAGGATTGTACTTGATCAATTAGCCAATACTCGATGCCATATAACATTACAACTCTAATAGTTGTCCTGCATAACTTCCATTTAAGTTTGAAAGGAATTGTTTTCTCTCATAGAACCCCACAGTTAACAACAATAACAACTCCTAGTGTGAGCCCGCTTTTGCGGGTTAGATATCTGCAGTTAACATGTATCTCATTTTGTTTGAGCACACCCAAAGACTTGTTCATCAAATACCTTAGAAAAATTTTCATCTTTTCATAATTTTTTCTGCACATAACAGTCTTCTTGATTTTTAGCAGACCTCACATCCTTAGCATACCTCACCTTAAAAAGTCTGTATTCTATCACAAACCATTGCTAACTTGAGTATCTCTCTTTCAATGTCCCTTGTACCACGCAAAACTTGAGTGCGAGGCAATGCTACTTTTGTCATTGCCTATTTAAGACAAGCTTTGTTCGCCACAATATCATACTCACATATAGATCTAAACTCACTTGTTTGACTTTGGTCTTCTCCATCACTAATATTTTCATGGCTTTACTAACATCACCCCCACCCCCAAAAAAGAAAAAACTGAGAATCAAACACTATTATCATCCCTTCCTGCAACCAAATTTGGGTTCTCTCTAACTCCAACTGATTGTAGGAACAGTTTGGGACTTCCTTTTTTCCTCAATGATGTGTTCTAAGAAACTGATTGTAGCAGATATAGATTTTCCCGTGATGCGCTGTACTGGGTTAGCACAGATAAAATATTGTTAATAGCAGATGTAGCCTTTTGCTTTTCAAGCTCAGCTGCTTCACATAATTCCTCAATCTCTATTCCTGTCAAATACAATGTAGCATCTTAGAAGCCAAAATTAGTCATGGAAGCCATACACAGGCCAATTATGTGCAGCAAATTGAGTGATGTTCAATATAGACAAAAGCACAAGATTAATAATTATCTCCTTCTAGACATTGGGGACAAAAATATCCTAAATAGGGACAAGATCAAAGTTACTTATTGATGATAAAAGCAAACAGAAAATCACAATTCACGGCAACAGACAGAGACAATCTCACAATAATATGACAAGCATAGCATGGCTAAGAAAGCAAGGACATCAGACACACGAAAGAAAGAGGGGGGCAAATAAGTTGTGAAGACAAGAGCATGATAGAAAGGGAACTTTAATGGGGCAATAGCCAATTAATTAGACACGAATATTCATAAATGATCATTTACAATAAGAAACAGAACAAACTTCTCAAGTTGCTTAAACTCCACGGGCACATATAAATTTAATAATTATCCTTGCAACTCGGTCAGCACAACCTTTGAGCAACCCTTAATTGGAAGCTATGCATGGCATTAAGCTCCAGTACTCAAGAAATTAGTGCCGACAATTGTGTGCATGTTTAACCTAAAGGGAGGATTACCAAAGAACAGAGAGCAATAACAACGACTGAGTAAGAAGATAGAAAAAGGAACTACAATATAAAGATAATTATTCACAAGTTGGCATGCCTTCATCCAGACTTTCCAACACACAATCAAATGCCAAGCCACGGCTCAACTCTGACATGGTTTCCGAGCATACTTCTCTCCTACAAGAACTGTGCAATATCCCAAATGACTTAAACCCATCTTCACATAAGCAAATTTCATTTCTCGCGAGCCCACTCCTTGACCGCACTGGCCGTCACACAATTGGGACTGGAACAGCAACAAAATGAACCACCCTTCCGTCCTCATCACTGAAAACAGGACTCATATGAAACAACATCCAAAAAGGCATCCCATCTTTACAATAATTCAACAAACTAACTTGGATTTCCCTTTCTTCTCAAATGGCCTCCCTGATTTCAATACTTTTATCTAAAAATATGAAATAAAAAGACTAATAATGCTGAAAACCCAAGCACAACAGCAAATTAGCAGAGTAACACAGATAGACTACCAAAAGAATCTAAATGGGAAGAGAAACCCATCTCATTTTTAGGAAAACCCAGGGGCAAAAGCGAAATAAGAGAGAGAATTTAGCGAAATTCACAGTGTCGTCGCACTGAATCTATATTTTTTTTTAAGGCAGAGTCAGCCATTGATCCAAGTTGGAGGCGATTAACCAAGAGCAAAGAGGGCGATGGCTCGTATACTACACCCACTGGTCTTCAATTCGAACAAATATGCTTCTAGAAACAACTCTTGAACGATACCTTCCATAATTTTTCCAGTATAAACTCTTATTTTCTCGCCCCTATCACTAGCTGCCAACTCCTGCCACCACCACCTTCACCGTCACCCACCGTCGACCAGCACCCGCCACGCCGCCGAAATCCCTGAACTGTCCTCGCCATACCCCCAAAAATTCGAACCTCCAATTCCAATCACTGCCGCCACCGATGAAAAATTAGTCCATTACGTGACCGGATTTCCATCCTTTACCACCACTATTATCTGAGCCCACGACGTCGCCACCAGAAGGAGAGATGCTTGTCTTAATTTCATCGACTCCACCTGCCTTCTTCCTCAGCTCTCTCTTTTTACTTTAGAAAGCCGGAGTGAAATCGACCATGGGACCCACAATGGGTGGTGCTGCTCAGTGGGGGCCACATCTACCTGCTCTGATCTCATGGTGGTGGCCGGTGGCCTGGATTTGAGCAGGGGTTTGTTCGGGAATGGGAATGTGAATGGGAATAGGTGGGCTTCCGATGTGAATGAGGGGAGGAGCCTGGGAGTGGGAGTGGGAGTGGGAGTGGGGAGAGAGAATTTGGTTTAGCACACAAGCCGCTAACGAAAAGCTAGTACACAAGCAGCTAACAAGAAAACACAAATAACGACGCAAAACTCTCTTTTTACTTGAGAGAGAAATCACTTTCATTAAAATACGAACGAAAGGAATTGGACAGCAGGGAAATTGGAAAGAGACATTTTTGGTAGAAAAGAGACATGTTAATAAACCAGAAAAAAAAAAAAGAAAAAGAAAACTGTACAAAATGTGAAGAAAATGAAACCACTTGAAAAAGGAGTTTATAATGCTCTAATTCTGAAAACTCCTATCTGACCAAAATTTGATTTAGCAAGTACATGATCTGCTCTTGGCATGCATAAAACAAAAGATTTCAATAATTTTTGCACCAGCCAACTTGCCCAGCAAAGTAAATCTCATGACTCTCCATTCCCAGCGAAGTCATCTTGGTGGAGAATTTTTGCTTTTTTGTTTTTCTCCACAACTAACAGCCCTTCAGTGAACCTCTCATCAGATATCTCCAACCTCGACCCTGTCTCAGTTTCCTCACCTCCCGAAGGAATGCTTACGAAGTTGAAGTTTGGACACAAACAACTGCGGATAAATGCAGCTGATGCATCGGTATTCACATAGTGTGTTGATGGAATGCTCACTCTTTCATTGTTTGCCGGATCATAGCACGGGATACCAAATTCACTTTGAATTTTTCCTTTCAGGGTTGCCATCTTAGGCTTCTCCCCATGAACGAGGATCACGTGTTTAGGCTCCAGGAATTTCACCAGGTCCATTATTCCTTTGCTGTCCGTGTGAGCACTAAATGCCAATTGATGAATCTGCAAATCCAAAGTCCTTATCAGAAACAATCAAATGTTTTTCATTTTGCTAGGTCACAATTTTATTTTCTTTTTAGGATATTCCACGAGGTACCCTATATTTTTAATAGTCCATTTGTAACACACCATAGAAATGAATATGTGCAATAGTAATCATATTCATCAAATTAACTTTGTAAAACATTTCTTTATTTTCACACTAAACTCGAAGGAATTTTCTTCCATAAATGCATTACCCAGCTTCTCTTGCTCACAATGCTTCTCCACTTAGGGTACTGACCATAATTTTGGTTAAATCAGGAAATAGTTATGTAAGGAGTTAGATAGTTGAGCATGATAAAGATATTCATACGGAGGATAAAAAATCGCCGTGTACATTTTCAGTCTTGTGGGTGATAGTAAATTTCACCATAATATTCCTTTTAAAAATAAATCCCCACAGGAGGAAAACATATATAATAAAACACTCTGATTCCTTGTCTAGGATAATATCCATGTACAATGGCAGGATTCTTAGATTGTGTTACAACTTCCATTTGATAAATTCTGCTACTTTATCCCTTTGTTCCTCCCAACTCATAAGTATTCCAGCTTTTGGTAACATAGAAAAATCAATGTCAACTTAATTTTGTAGCCTTTGCTCAATGAGAATTGGCTAAACCCCTTCATTCCTTTTGACAATAATAAAGACTACTGTTGTCATTAATTGTTCCTCAGTCCAAGATGTTATCTGAAGAATCTATTAAGGCAACTCAACAAAGGCCCACACCCATGTTCCATAATTTTATCTCATCTTTCAAAATTGCAACACTTCACAATTTTCATATGCTAGACAGATATGCTAATGGTATTTGGTGATCACAGATCAAAACAGACGCAATCTCATACTTGGCTATAGGCTCTGAAATTCCGACGAGAACGATGTCTGAAAACTATAACTAGTTCTCGCTAGGGTATCAGGGGCAAAGAAATAGCACAAAATACATAATACCTCAGCTCATCGTGGGTATATCTAATCATTGTGGTCACCAAGTTACAAAAACAAGATAAGTGGATGATCAAGGTTCATAACGTAAGCCCAACTACAAACACTCTCGCCAGGAACATAGTACACCAAAAGAACGCTACGAATATCCCTTTTTTGGTAAAAATAAAAAGGGTCCTATATCTAGCAAATGTCTTCTAGACTTCCTACAAATTCATAGGAATATTATTTGACGTCTCTTTGGATTCGTACGTCAACCAGGGGTTGTATGCTGTGTCTTTGAAGTCTCCTAAAGTTAACACGGGACGTTATCCATTCAAAATCAGAGACCAGACTAGAATTATAGAATATCTTTGAAAGCTATTGTTAATCTCTCTGTGAGAGACTTCTTCCGTTCCAAGTCTGAGTGCTTCTTCCAAGTCAAGTTCATTGTACAAGTTCATTATCCCTACATTATGATACTTTGATTTGGGTACAAGTGTGCATTATGGAAACAAGCCTAAGTATTTCGCTCGGCTGTCTTAGTCCTAGTTTGATGTGTCTAATTGTTGTACCTACACTTAGGTAAAAAGAGTCTGACAAACACAATGACCACATCCTAGATAAAATAACACCACCCCCCAAAAAAAAAACAAAAACCCAATGCGTGAAGAATTAGAGGGGAGGCGATTCCATAAGAAGTTACATAAAAGTAGAAGATAGGATGGTTACTTGGCATCGCACGTCAATCTGTGTATCTGGATCCAAATTAATTTTTGTAGGTTTGCCAGACATTAATTTATGTCCAATAGTTCCAGCTACACAATATCTGCACAAGATATAGAACAATCAGTATTGAAGGTAGCGACAAAATGACACACCAAATGACGATTCAAGGGTTCACTATACAGAAGGAAAAAGAAAATACGAAAGGTCTTCAAAGTACATAGATTATTCTCAAATATCAAATATTTAGGTTTGACACATCGTTATGTTTTCCTCCATTTTGCATAACATTAGGCAGTCAAAAAGTCATACCATCTTTCCTTGGAAACTGGTTGTGGAGGTTCATGAATGAGACGGGGAACCTTTGGAGAAAGGTGGTGATAGTTAAATGTGGTGAGGATGGTTTTCGGTGGTAGCCTTCTTGACAGAATGGTTCTTATGGACAAATTCTTTAGAGGTATATTTCTAAAGGATGGGAAAGATTCCTCTTTTGATAAGCTTCTCAAGACTCTACTTTTGCAATAGTTGCAATTTTTGTCATTTTGTCATTCTTCTTTTGATACTCGTAGATTTTGCGGATAGTCTACATTAGGGATGGCAACGGGCGGGATACCCCGCCCCGCCGGGCCCCAACCCGTATCGGTTAAAAATCCCCACCCCGAACGGGTAACGGGGCGGGAACGGGGAACGGGGAACGGGGCTGGGACGGGGAAATTTTCCCCGAGCGGGGACGGGGCCGGGGAAAATCCTGTCCCTGTTCCCCGCCCCGTCCCCATTTTTTAAAAAAATTAAAATTAAAATCGGGGCTATATTTGTAATTTCCCTTCCCCTAAAACCCTAACTATAAAAGCCAAATCTGCCTCCCTCCTCTCTCTCGCTCAGTCTCAGCCTCCCTCCTCGGGCATGCTCGGATGCTCTCTCTCTCTCCTCCCTCTCCTCCCTCTCTCACCTCTCGCCGTCTCTCCCGCCTCTCGCCTCTGCCGTCTCTCCCTCTCGCCGCCTCTCCCTCTCGCCGTCGCCGTGGTCTCTCTCTCCTCCCTCTCGCCGCGCTCTCTCTCTCGGTGGAGGCGGGGAAGCGGGCCCCGGTGGAGATTGGGTACCCGGCGGGGCGGGGACGGGGGCAAAACCATCCCCGCAGCGGGGACGGGGCCGGGGGCGGAGCGGGCAGCGGGGACGGGGGCGGGGTGTCCCCGGCCCCGACCCGCCCGTTGCCATCCCTAGTCTACATACTGTTTGTATATAGCCTTTTGCAGGGTGCTTGCTTTGCATCCATTCGTTCGATTAATATATACTTTTCTCTTTTCCTTATCCCAAAAAAAATAACTACAAATGAAAGCCTCAACTAGCCTAAACGGGAGACCTTCAATACATTGCATTCATAAATGTGCATTCAAAAAAACAAAAAGAGAGAATCAAAAACACATAACAATCCCTTTAATAAAAGACTGTCATAGTAGGTAAGAGGAGCTCCCTACAAACTAATGTCCGGAAATGGATCTACCATATTTATATTCAATAAGTGATGGGATAAATGGTTAGTTCAATATTTTTAATGGGATAGATGGTTAGTTAAATATTGCTTTACACGGAGTTAAGTTCTCACTAACTTCATTGAAAAAGAGCACATCATAGCCTTCAACTATAAGAATTTGAATATTATTTCGATTTATTAGAAATCTATCAAAATCTGAGAATATATAGGAATCAGTTAGAATTTGTAGAAGTCGGCAAAAATGGGTGAAAAACTGCAGAGATTAAAATAGGTACTTGAAAACTCTCGGGGTGGGGGGAGCATTTATGTAGAAATCTATAGAATGATGAAAACAAGTCCAACGGAACGCAACCTCGATGGTGAATCCAGGTTCTAAACCCTTATGGGATCAAGTTATACTATTATGTAAATAAGCTTAAATTTCAGGCTAGGCCTCATGTCTTTCCTATATTTTAGAATAACAAACATATATTATTAAGAGTAAGGATTCAGAAATTGCCAGTTGGCTGATCCAGCAACGAGGGGCGACATCCTGACCCTGAGCACACTAAAAAGACAAGAAACAAATCTAACCACGCTTAGCACAGCAATACATATTAGAACTTTCAAAATAAAATAAAACACAATTAATCAAGAAACCCTTGAAAACTTGTTGCATGTTATCCTTGACAATCCATAAAATTGAATGCATAGCAAGAGAACAGTACCCAGGCAAAGTGACGAGATTCTTTTCTGAAGTTGCCCAGTGCTTGAAGACCTCTAGTGAAAAACCACCATTTATCATCCCAGGTGTTGCAAAAAGAACACAGGGACCAGGAGCATTTACTAAAGAACGATTGAAATTGCACACTGCAACAAACGGCTGAAACTGTTAGTTGCACAGTGCAGTTGAACTAGCCAGTTGAACACTTAATGATTTTTAGCTTTTCATTGAGTGAACTACAGATAAGACTTGTTTGTTCCAGAATGGTCTAGCAAGCAATAGTAGAGACTAGAATGACAAATTATAAAGGAGAAACTCAACCAACCAATAAAAGGAACAATGTTTTAGAGGAAATTTACAAAGGAATAAGTCAATTTTGGATCTTGCAAAATTTGAGCAAGCAAAAACAAAATGCCTAGTGGCAAGGTTTAGTTCAACATCTTTTGACCGTAGGCAGAAAAATTCATCAACAAAGGCAACCTCATGGACAAAAAAAGGCAACGTAGCAAACAACCAAATTGGAGGCTAAGAAATTAACCATATGCCACAAGAGTTAACATGCAAAATTCTAATCCTAAAACATTATGCAATTCATCCCAATTGAAGGATCCACAAAATAGCCAAATAACCACCCCATACGGGCCTTTCATCTCTTGGCATGGGCCCTGTTCCATTACACTTTAGCTTACACCCTTGAAGCTCCCTCCATACAATAAGCTACTTACATCTCCTTCCAGTTACATATTATTTTTGAATTTATTTTTCTATCGTTAATGAAATTGGTAAATATTTATGTACATAAAGTTTGTCTACTGGGGATGGCCGTATGGTATGTACGTAGCAGATATAGTTATACCCACAACATATTTTCCCCATTCTTGTACTCATACTCCCATCCAGTATATCTAATGGACCTCTCACCCCCATAAAACAATATACCCCAAGCTGAGGGCCACCCAAAGAACAAGCAAGCTGGACCTCAAGAGTTTTCACCTCTATCAGACGCTGTTTTCCCTACTGCAAAGGCAGCTGGGTTGCTCGGCAATCAGTCATATCAATGAGGAAGATTTTGGCTACCGAATTTTGTGGAGAAATACTCCAAGATGTCCTTAAGCTTAGGCACTTCTAGGCATTTCCAAGTGAGGCAGAAATAATAAGTTGTGCAACAATCAATCAACTCAGCAGTTTTGTCCAATTTGACCTTTGTTTGTTGATCGGATCATGACTTCTGGTTCACACCTCCAACTTGGGCAAGTCACATATGGTTGGAAAGCTGATTCAATAAGCTTTCCAGACATATATCACACATCAAAATCGGATCATTTGAAATTGGGCCAAATTTTATAAGATGGCTAGGGGCCACACGCATCAAGGGTCGACTTCTAGGCATGATCAATCAGCCATGGTTTGGAATTTGAGCGTCAAATTTTCCAGGAAAGTACCTCATAATGTCCTTTAGCTATGGGGCTTATGGGCATTTCAAGGTTAGACGGAACAAATAAGGGCAGAAGCTACACATCAAACTGGGTTAAGCATATGTTTTGACACATGACACACACATGAGCATATTTTTTGACACAGACCTCAGCATAATGGAAAGGTGACTTCTCAAGCTTTCCAACCATATATAGTACATAAAATTTGGAGTTTCATGCTGATAGATAAAGGCTTTGGGAGGCTTTGGAAGTTCAACAACTCGCAAAGCGACTTGGTGCCTGTTTACTTGTATCTCACCCTTGATGTTGTAAATTCGTTTGTGATCCTTAGATTTATTTTTACAACCCTAGCATTCAGCGCTCTCTCTCTCTCTATATATATATCTAATGTTCATGTGTTACCATTCAAAATCCTTATAATGTGTTACCATTCACAAATCTGATGTGATTACAATGTCCTGAGTCCTCCCACAAACATGTTTTTAACTGCCTAGAACTTATACGGTACCATATAGGACCGGAGATATGATAAAGATGCCAATGCCATTTACCACGCAGGAGGAAAGGGGGGAGATAGATTACACATCCTCAACTCTAAATTTCAGAAAAATTTTGATTGTCCCCTTTGCAAAATACTAGAAGGTTGAGAAATCTTCATAGACACAACACAATCCACAATAGCACATAGCACGCATAGGAGGACTATAGTGTAGACTAAAATTTAGACATGGAATGTTGTTCTCTTATCGAATAAGCACAAACTTGAGCTTGCAAACATATCCAGCTTTGAAAGCCTATATACCACTTTTCTGACAGAATATATTAAGGGAAGCTTTGTGTTAAAGAAAACAGATCATTTAGCAATATTGAGGAGTGTTAATACCTTGTTAAGAATTGAGGTTATTCAACATCCTGTTTAACACATCTAACTGCAAATACAATTAAGGTTATTCAACATCCAACATTTACCTAACATCCATCATTGACCTAAGCATGTTTTTCATATACACCACACTCCAATATAGATGGCAATACTTCAAACTTCATTTTAGACCCAACACACGCAAAACTTTTAGAAATAGTTGGGCACACATGCACCGCTACAAGTTCCCGGGCTGACAAAAGGGCATCGCAAATTATTGTATTACTTACACAATGAATAATAAAAGAAACACATTAACAGAACGATTCCAGTGATATCCATTGACAGATGAGTGAAAGAAAATTTTAACATTAAAGACCTCGATATGTTCATACCATGCTTGAAATCAAACGCATTGCGAGTAGTATATGCGTCTTTCACCTTTTGACTAGTCCAGCTAATAAGCATCTTATGGTACATGTTGGCTTGTATTGTCAGACCTGAAAAATGAACATAAACTTTAAAGAGCATTGCTTGCAAATCTAAAACCTTGCAAAACCATATATCTTGAGATCCATGCCAACTAAAAAGAGGGGGAAAAAGAAAAGCCAATGAAATAAACAGCATCCTCTTCTCCATTATGAGTGCAACTAATAAGGAATCTGCCTTTTAGAGTTATGAATATCGGATCACCTAAGTTCTTTCTAATCATGCAGTCGTGCCCATGTATGGTATATTAGGATTTGGAGAACAATTCCTATATGGAGTAATTCCTCTATGTGATCGTGTAAGCACATGGCTGCAAAGAAAGTTCTTATAGATACATCGTTAAGTTAGTTTTCTGTACTATTATACATATGTCATTGAGTTAGCATTTCGTACTATAGTTAAATTTCTAGTATAATAGGGAAAGCAAAAATAATAACGCATGTCAAGAAGAAGACCATTACATCTCATTCTAACTTCAAGAGGTCTAACTTTATCCGACGTAGCATAACCTAGACGTCGGGTCCCAAGTACACCACATAATTGCAATCAACTCATTGATATGCATTAACTTACGCCATTAACTCATAAGTAAGATTATTATATAACTAAACGCAACATGGTGGGTATGCCTCGATCAATGTCCAATTCAGACATGTGGGTCTTACGAAGGTTAAGGATAATGGAAGAAATAATCTTCACTGGTGTTCTTATCAGAAAAGAGTCAGACATATTGAAGAATTAAATATGTTGAGCGTTGATGATTAGGAAGATCTTGTAGGCCATGATTGCCAGTGCCTCCTCTCGAGGTCCGCTGATGTAGACCATCGATATGAGCTGTCTACTGAATCTTTTCTGAGAGGATATCCTGCACTACACATGAGTGTAGTCTTCTTTAACTCTTACTAATCAGACATTAGAATGTCTATAATAACTGTAGTGCACATGCCTCAGAGATGAAAGCACCGGAATGTCTAAGCTAGCAAGCTTTATCCTCGCATCATGAACTCACAATGCTAATTTTGACATTTAAATCAGTTAAAAGTTGAGAACCAACCTGCAGAGAAGTAAATAGGAACTTTTAACTTCATCCGCTCCCAATAATCTTCCAGCAATATGCAGAGTTCCTTTTCATAGGGGAAAAACTTTCAGCATAATATATCATATAAAAACACATAAATTCATGAGAATGGCTACAAATTGAATAACTATCTTCAAGAAGTCCTTCCAGGATTCATCTCAGAGCTTCAAAAAAGTCTACACCTATATATTAAAACAGAATAAACTTCCTCCAATTGCCATGTCACTTTCACATAAGTTGCTTTTTTATCCCCTTTATTAGAAGACTTTTGAAATATTAATTTTCTTTTGGCACCTCCAATATTGTTAGTTTTTCCTTTCCAATTTAAAAAAATAATATACAAAATAAAAGATTCTGATTTTCAACATTAACAAGAATTTGGCAAGACACACTCCTTTTTTTGAGATATTACTAAGTGGGAAAAACATGTAGACAAATATAGAGCAAAAACATACTGCTGTACTAAAGAATTTTGAGTGTTATAAATTAAAATTAATTTGTGATACACACAACAAAACTTCTCAAACATTGATATATTTTGCATCAGTTATTATATTCTCAATAAATAGGAGGTAAAATACACATGGGTTCTTGAGGCTAGTTAGAGATTAAATATGCATTTTTTAACATTAAAACTAAGTTCAAAGTAAACTTCTCTTCCTCTTTATCTTACTGTTAAAGTGTGATACTTACACATAAATTGTGAACATCTTATCCTTTACTCCCCTCTCTCCAAAAAGGGAAAAACAAAAGGAGGAGAAAAAGCAGTCATACCAAGGATCCAGGGTTAAGTTCCAGACTCTCACAAAGTAATCAAAAGGACTTTTTTCCTTTAAGTTATTATCTGACAGGGGCCATACATATAGTTCTGTTCATCTTAGAAAAGGCTTACCATAAGATGCTAATTGATGTTTCTGCAGGTGCTTGGAGAAAGGAGAATATCGGTAATTCATTTGCTTACATTCAAGTTACTGAAGAAATGAATGCTGGAGCTAGGACTAGTGCTAGGAGACGCTCAATGGTGACACCAAATTTCTGTAATGCTATTAGGCTGCATCATCGAACCCTTTTCTTTCTTTTTTTTTCTTTTTCTTTGGGGGAGGGGAGGGGGTCATACTAATAACACATCAACTGGACCTAAAAAGGGCCACTCAAAAAAATAATATGCCCGTGAGAGCCCTTCCCCATTTGAACTGGATAATATACAGAATAACACGCTAAACTATGCAGAATAACAGGCCAACATGCAAAAATGGCATTGTCTTGATTAACAAAACAAAGAAAGCATCAAAACTAAATTGGATCTTTGGCATCAAAGGGTTCAAAACTGAACTACTAGAGTATTAGAGGACAAGTCTAACGATGACAAAGATGCTACTAAGTTTCAAGTTAGGGTACACAAGAGTGATAAGGTATATTAAAGAAGCATGTTTCAAATGTTTAGGCTGAGCTTTCAAGGCAATGCAGAGCCTGGAGCACCTTGAAGATTTCCAAACTCAAGTACTCCAAATTATCTATTTTACACCACTAAACATAGTAGAAAATAAAAATAAGATGATGTGATTGGTGAGATCGTCACAGGAAGGATTAAGAAGTAAATGCCACATCATTCCAAAAACCCACTTGCATGCATTGGCCCACCTCCAACAGCTGTTGCAGACTTGGACATGATGTTACAATCCATCATTAGTGGCTATTGCTTGAAAGTTGAAACCACTAGCACAGGCTTTTCAAATTTTGGAACTAACATGAAAGAGCTAAGTCCATAATCTAAATTTTGAAATTTCCGGTGGCCTCCCCTTCCAACCATAGTGCTCATAATCATGATCTTCAACAAAAGAACCCTTTTCAAAGATTTAACCCTACCAGGAAAAATCATAATTTCTTAGATAGAAGAAAATGAAATATGATTCAAGGTAGACACAAGCCACATGAGACAATGACAAACACCAGAACACAACCGGGGATAAACGGAATACCTAGTGGATCCCATCCTCAAGTCAATAACAGTTTATCAGAACCTCAAGCACCAAATGATCTCTTAAAAAAGTGACAATACCTGAGCCCTTCCGAGAGCAAATGATGGAATAAGCACCTTTCCCCCACCAGCAACACATTTGTGTACCTACACAAGAGGTAAACAATTAGCAGACAACCATCACATTACAAAATATATTGGCCAAAAAGACGCAAATCCTCTCAAACTTATCATGCCTCTTTCGTCTGAATAACTCAAATGTTAATTGTCCTGGAGTCACATACATACCCTTCTTTCCCCCACCCTCTCAAATTTCTCATGCCCTCATTTTTTTGAATACCGAAGCACTAAATCTAAATTTTTGGTTACAATATGTTCCAAACATGCAACACTCTCCCTTGCGAACTAAAATTTGAGGAGGGGAGCAGAAAAGGTGACTCCTGGTTCCTTTTTCTCTCTCTCTCGCTTACATAACACAATTAAGTTATCATGTCCCGAGTTAAGGTTCATGGACATTGACCATTACCTTTAGATTCTTCACTTTCAAAGATTTAGGTCCTCACCTCACACTAAGGACAATATTTCCAGTCTTAGTTGAAAAACACAAAACATTAAATGGCAATAAAATTGTACAGTTGAGGCAACACTACTAAGGTTTCAGTTTAAGGGAAACGAGCAATATGATTAAATGCTCTGGCCATAAAAGGTGTGAAATATATTAAGTACCACTTGTTTGAGAGGCAATGGTTTTAACACCTTTCACCATTGATCGGTACAAGTGCAACCCACCCTCTGCAAGGCAACCAAATATTAACTTACAGCTTTGAGAAATTCTCTTTCACGAGCATATTTGGTATCACGCACTGTAGTTGCATATGTTGACCTGTAGCAAAATGAAAATACGATCACACCTCAAATACCGAATCACCAGTAACACACCTAAGAAGGATATGCAATAATCAGATAAGCACAAATGCACAAACAACCAATCAACCCCCTACATAAGGCTTCTCCAAGACAACCAAGGGCTACATATCCATTGCCTTACTCATTTCAAAACATGACTACTCTACCCCATGAAACAACAAGCTCCAGAAGAAGTCTTAGCAAGACATTTGGTTATGTGGATTATAATGAGGCTGGATATTACTCATTTGTGAGTCCATAAGCTCTGTGAAAATAGGCATTATAGCTATAAATTAGAAAATAACAGCAGCAAAATAGAATGAATTAATGATAGTAAGGCAGTCACTGGAATTGATCCTATTGCCTTCAGATTGACCTAATGAATATATGAGGAGAAACAATCAGTTGGAAACAGTATTAAATACTGCAAAATTAAATGGACCACGAATCGGGGTAAGTAGTAAGTACTCCATTTCCCAATACCACCAAATAAAAGGTAAGTCACTACAAAATGGGCAGAGATGGGGGTTCAAGTCCTGTCCAATGCAGAGTTTGCCCCTTTCTCCACCCAAGGCTTATCCCACACCCCACCCACCAACCCCCCAAAACCCAAAAAGAAATAAATAAAAAGGTGATACCCCCAAACTAACCAAAGTATTCACATATTCAGGTTTATAACGACAAACACAGAAAATTAAAGGGAAACTCACCAAAGTCTCAGTCTCCATAAACATATCCTTGAAGATCTTTGCCCTTATATACATCCACAACACCTTACTCCCCACTGTCTAACCTCTCCCCAACCACAACACCCCCCCAAAAAAACAAAAAGGGGGTGGATATACTGAAGCATTAAAGAAAAGAAACTGAAAACTGAAAATGTGGAAATATTCCCCTTACAAGATTTCATACATTGTCTAGAAAGCATGCTGGTCATCTGAAAACTAGATGGATAAAACTTTGCACTCCTACACCAATATCTATCTCTTACTAACTGCTTCACCTCATGCACAGTCAGGATTGAGGATATTCCTTGATTCATTGGAAAGATGGTCATCCTTTTACCACCATTTTAGGAGAATAAAACAGGATTCAGAATTGGGCAAACTTAGCAGGTTGCAAGGTACATACTATATCAGGATCTCAGTCCTTTACTCTTGTCAATATTTCCATAGCCAAATTCAGGAGAGGACACTTGCTAATAACTTTCTTTGTAGCAAATTTAATGTAAAAGTCAAAAGACCGATCCAACGCAAGAGCATTGTTTGAACAGGCTCTGATAAAACCCAAACTTATAGCCACCCTTTTTTCCCCCTAACGAGTGATAGAAAAGTATATTGATAAAGAAACCAAGGGGATGCCATCCTTGTACTAAAGGGCACATATAAAAATCATCATGCCCTCAAACTCTCATGCAACGTATCATCAACAAATTCGAAAATGACAACTTTACACCACCATTGAGCACTCTACTCTGACTGTACAAGGTCCACAAAAACTAATGGTTGAATTCTTCAAGAGACATAGCTTTCTCCTCAAACATTTTTCGATTCCTTTCCTTCTACGTGCTCCCCCAAATAGCCAAAGGAATCAACTTCCAAATACCTAAAACCCAACTGTTCTTCATTCTTCTTCTCCTTCCCACTAAGACATCTTTGACATTGGAAGGTTGAACCCAAGTAACACCCAATATGGCAAGAGACAAAATGCCAAAGAAAAGAGACCCACCAGCAATAAAAGGAGGGCCAATTCTTCCTACTCAAGACGTATGAATCACCTATTTGCTAGACAAAACTTTCTTCTTTTAAGCATTTTCTCCGTGGGAATCTTACCTATAGTGTCCGCCCAACTTGTAATCAACCTTTTCAAATTGAGTGATTGCATAGCGATTAAGATATTAGTTGTTCATGGGGTGTAAGAGAAGTGCATTGCCCCAACCATTTAAACTAGTAGATGTCAATATCCAAGAAATGCTATTGCACATCGGGCAAACATTTACTTTTTATATGAACATTATGATCTAAACATTAAATCTAAGGAATGTAATCATATGATCTTTTGAAAAATGCACAAGAGCTTTGGAAGAAGTTCAGCAAAGGGCAAAATAAGAGTTCAAAGAGATCATATATTTTATGCCAGCAGGAATCATTGTAAAACAAATGGGGCAGATAGCACGTGTTCACAACATAAAAGTAAAAACGACAAGCCAATTCAGAGGCATTGCAGTTAAAAGTTCCTGGCGATTAAAAAAACAGTTTCACAAAGAAATAAAGATTGCAGCTATTTCAGCACAAGAAAACCAGGCTATCCAACTATCCAACCCTCCCTGCTAAGGGGCTTGGCAAAGATGGAAATAGATATTTAATAAATGTCTCTTTTTTTTGGAGCAAAAGGAGGGAAAGAGGGTTCCGGAAAGGTCAAAAGTTATACCTTGTCAGATCTTAAATGGAAAAAAACAAATCCAGTATATCCGGGTGAAACAAATACAAAATTCTTCAAAGAATGAACACAAATGATTCTATCCCAGCAAACGCTATCATTCAGCAACGGCAGCTAAATTTTAGCTGTACTGAACCAGGCATTGGGTACAAAGACATTTTAGACGAGAAATTATCAGCACTGATTATTTTACTACTTGCAAGGAGTTGTGTAAGAGTAACCTTCCCAAGAGGTGGTTCATCCTCTCATCTTTCTCTCTTTGCATACTAGTTTATATCCATTCGGTTCGTTGATAACAAAAGTAATCTTAACTTATCCCCCCCCACCCCGAACCAAAAAAAAAGAGAAGGGATGATGCAGAGGGAGAGAGCGCACATATGGGAGCAGCAAGCCAGCACTGTGATTGTGGTGCCAAAGAGGAGATACATAGTAAATGAAAAACATTAGAAAAGATGCTAACTCAGTTATAAGAAGGTCCAACTCTAGACGATCAATTTGAGCTGCACCAAGGAGCCTATCAGGCGTCATATTGTAGTCCCCTGTATAGACTATAGCAGTGTCGCCAACTCTGGCATAGAACATTGCAGCTCCAATTACCTGAAAAGAATCGTTACATCTCAGCAATAAGACGAAGAGGAAGGAAGGGATAGTAACTAAAAGTTGAAACCGAAAGTTTATACTGAATTCACAAGCCAACACAAGAAAGGGTACAAACAGGAACTTCGATGAGAGTGCATCACCTAGTAACATAGTTATTATAAAAGTCTGTTAATAAGTGATCCAAGAGTAGATTAGGACACTAACTGGATGTATTGCATGCATAAAAGGGGCAAATAAAAAGTCATCATTGCCTTCATGCTCTCATGAATGATATTATCATCAAGATCCAACAAGTCGAATATCATTCTCTATTCCTATACAAATTACAATGTTCTAAAACTATAACAGTTGAAACTCCGAATAAGGCATGAGTGGCATGGCTTTGCCCTCAAATATCTGCCAATTCTTTTCCTTCTATACTCTACCATATAACCAAGGGAATCATCTTCCTAATGCCAAAAGCCCAACTCCCCCACCAAAATATCTTCGCCTTTCTTGATTAAACCCAACAATAAAGGGGCATGACAGGTGCCATAGAGAAGAAGCACATGGAGAAAGAACAAGAAGGTGGTCTGCCAAGCACTTGTCACATTGAAAGTCTTTTCAACATATCAGATCCACGATGAGAATCCTATTTATAATACCCGCCCCAAAAAACTGTTTGGTGGTAGCTGTTGACTTCTAGATGGCCAAGCCTCGAAAATAAGCACATTTAGACAAGACATTTCAAGAAACCTATCAAAAGAACCCTTAACGACTTAATGGTGAAACAATCAGAAATATCAGGGGCCAAAAATCATATCATTGCCTTTGGGCATATTTGCCAGTCAAGCCAATACACTTACCATGCTTTCCTCTTCTCCCAATTATTTGGTTTCTCAATTTCCAATGATTTTAGTTGTCAAAGAAACCTCTTTTTGTTGCCTCTTCAAAGGGCACCAGTATGAAAAATATTGGGAATTGAACTTTTAACAATAGAACCAACACTAGACATCATGCCAAGAAAACACAAAAGCCATGCAAGTAATTGAAAATCAAATATGTATATGTCCAATTTGAAGAGACATTTAATCAACTGTATTCTTTGGTATTAGATAGTTTATGCATTTCTTATAATATAATCAGATTGCAAACAGAAAAATTAAGAACTACCGAACAACCACCACCACAAATCCACCAATACTAGTTGCAAGGTTGTAAAACGTGGTAAACAGCTATAACAGCTGTAAGCTACAAAGTAAATTAAGCCAAGGTTAAGCTGGGAATCGATCAGTCCGAAATGCAGAATGAATATGTGAATGGCCGCCTACCAGTAAAAGGCATAATAATCGTATGATTTGAGATGACTTTGTGATACTATATTTTAATTTTCTATCTTAGATCAAAAAAAATATTGGTATCCTATTAAACCCCTATGGAGAGGGGGAAGTCTGCTTTGTAACCAAATTCAAGAAAAGTGGATTAAACATCTTATGGCTAATAAAAGAACTCATGAAAACACACACATAAACACAAGCCAATTAATGTGTTAGCTTATTACAAATTCAACAAAAACAGAACAGAGAGAAGATGTTACATGGCCAGCATAATAAGCACGAATTTCAAGATCTTCATCAACCCGCACAGTTTGCTTTAAGTCCACTGCTAGTACTGCAAATCAAAAGTTACATTTGCTCAAAATGAAATATAATGGGAAAATTTATGCCCATAACTAGTTTTGACTAATTAATAATTAAGGACCATAAGGCAATATACAGGAACCAAGGTAAAAAGGCGACAACAGTATGAACTTAAGCAAATAACAGCACCAGACCATAGCACCCTCAGCCAAAAGCTCTACAGAGGTCTTTCTGAATTTGCATATTCAGCCTGTATCTGCTGCACAAAAGATTTCTCATCCTGAACATTCTTGACCATCCTCCATGCCCAAGACATAATAGCACTCATAACCTTATAATTGAGACAACTTTGGACCGATGGAAAAGGTGCCAAAATCAATGATCCATACATTGTTAAGGACTACCAAACGCAAACCAATCAACAACCATCCCAATATGGGTCCTGCCGAAATGGGTCAAGGGAGATCTAAACATAAGCAATTGTACACATGGCAAGCAAAGAGGCTAGTTTCAGAGGACCCACAACAACATCTTAAATTTTTCAAGATAAATTTAAGATTGGCAAAGAAATAAAATCAATGAAAACTCACTAGGAGGAAGTCGAAGTATCCAAGAAATAAGACAAAGAAAAAAAGGAAAAAATTAAGATAACAAGAAGCATAAATGTAAGGAAGTTGGATCAACTCAAGTACTCAACTAGAACTAAAATCGACTCAAGAAAAGGAAAAGGAGGGCAAATCCCTGAATTGGAAGGATTATTATGCTCATTGTACAAACTCCATAGAGTTCTGACAAGGCCATGTTTTCAGAGAAGCCAAAATGGGTAAACTCATGTCTAATATTTTCACTAATTCATGTTTACCCCTTCTTCTCTTAGCTGTGCTGATGGTACATCCCCAGCAATATCTCCATCAACATTTTTAAGGATTGCACTTGATCAATTAGCCAATACTCGATGCCATATAACATTACAACTCTAATAGTTGTCCTGCATAACTTCCATTTAAGTTTGAAAGGAATTGTTTTCTCTCATAGAACCCCACAGTTAACAACAATAACAACTCCTAGTGTGAGCCCGCTTTTGCGGGTTAGATACCTGCAGTTAACATGTATCTCATTTTGTTTGAGCACAACCAAAGACTTGTTCATCAAATACCTTAGAAAAATTATCTTTTCGTAATTTTTTCTGCACACAACAGTCTTCTTGATTCTTAGCATACCTCACATCCTTAGCATACCTCACCTTAAAAAGTCTGTATTCTATCACAAACCATTGCTAACTTGAGTATCTCTCTTTCAATGTCCCTTGTACCACGCAAAACTTGAGTGCGAAGCAATGCTACTTTTGTCATTGCCTATTTTTAAGACAAGCTTCGTTCGCCACAATATCATACTCACATATAGATCTAAACTCACTTGTTTGACTTTGGTCTTCTCCATCACTAATATTTTCATGGCTTTACTAACATCACCCCCACCCCCAAAAAAGAAAAAACTGAGAATCAAACACTATTATCATCCCTTCCTGCAACCAAATTTAGGTTCTCTCTAACTCCAACTGATTGTAGGAACAGTTTGGGACTTCCTTTTTCCTCAATGATGTGTTCTAAGAAACTGTAATCAATTTGTGAATCTAGTCCCCACTCTTTTTCTTTTTGGCTACTTGGCAAGTAATCAAAAGATTGTATTAATAAGACACAAAAGGCAGGTAACCTATCTACAAAAGAGGAAACTACAAAAATCATCATGCCCTCAAGCTCTCCTAAATAACCTTATCAACAAAATCCAAAAGAAGAGGAAAAAATCAACTTTGTACAGCAGTTGAGGACTCCACTCCAACAATACAATATTCTCAAAAAATAAAGCTTGTACCATTGAGAACTCAGTCCCCACACTTGAGAGAGATTCGATGCTTCTTCCTTTTTCTCAATGGAACACCAAAAAGAAGTCAAGAGTCACCGTCCCTTGATCATTTTGATAATCCAAACTCCCAATTTGACAAAGAATAGGAAAACAAAAGGGACCTAGAAAGAAGGCAGAACGATATAAGGGAGACTTGAGAAAGTAGAGAAACCTAGAGAAGACAACAAAAAACACTCTTAATTAGCTTATTCAATAAATTCAATCATCAAAGCATTCTACGTTTGCTCCGGAAAATCCATTTAACCTCCAGTTTTGGTGCTGAAGATCCGTTCTAACCATTATGCCTAACCACCTCAAAAGCACGAGCATTTAAAACCATTGCTATCACTTGAGTTCTTAGTTCCAACTAGTGTTCTAGGAATTCCACGTCTGTGTCCTTTCCTGTAAGAGTTCCAACTTTTAACATTGCACATCCTAACTTTCAGAGGTGAAAGCCAATCTAACATGTGCTGAAACCTTTGAAGATCGGTCCTTAATCCAACCCCACAGCCAAGACCTGCAACACCTAGACTAAGCCGAAGCAAAAGCCAGGGGAGGGGGGACAAGTAAAACCAAGATAGGCAGGAGATTACTGGAAGGATAGAAAGACAAAGACCTAAACAAAGAAGGTAATAAGAGATGAAATTAGCAATACATGAACAAGCACCGATAAAAGTAAATCATACTTGCAACAAAAAGAAAAGAAACTTCAAGGCAATTAATCAACTCAAAAAGAAATCCAAAAGTAAAAAGCCTGAGTAGTATGGAGAGGGAGAAGAATAACTTGGCAATAATCAGTAACAGAACTAACACAATTGCAAGATAGTACCTAACTACAAAGGAAACATGGAGGGGCAAAAAGGAAATTACAAGGGAAAAGGACAAATAACTAGTACATAACCAAGTACAATGCAAAGGCAGTTACGCAAACAAAAGCAAATAAACAAGGCCAACTTCTATATGCTAGGTTTGTAACCAAGGGAGCTAAAATACTGAGACGATGTGGGAGGAGGCAGGGGGCACAATTAGAGGACACTAGAGAGGACAAGGGAAAAACCGTCATAGAAGGGAAAATGAAATAGAATTATGACTAATATAATGCAGAATAATATAATATAAAAGTAAAAAAAAAGTTTACAAAGAAACAATTAATCACACAGAGAGAGGGAGGGGGAGGTCCAGCATAAATCCTTCCGAGGCCAGCTTATCGTTATTTTGGAAGTAATACAGACACCCAAAAAAATCAACAGACATTTTTGAACAAGTTAAAAAACTCAAATCTAGAAAAGAATGGGGAAAATTGAAGGGGGAAAATTTGCATTTGAAGTTCAGCCCATCTTTCCAATTTCTTCTCAAGAACAGTACTGATGCCACTTGCTAGAGACATCCTGTGTTTTCTTCAACAAATTACATTGTGTATAAGATCTAGTCATCCAATATTTCAAATACCACCAGTAGTATTGACTATCAATAAATCCAAACTCCACAAAAATTCAATAAAAAGTTAGCCATAATATTTGCCAAGGAAAACATGAAGTAAATACCTTTCTCCATACAAGCATTAATATGGTCTGCTGTAAATTGTTCTTCATCACCCATTCGATCAACCATAACTTTACGATAATCCTCCAACATTAAAGGAGCCAAAGCCTTAGTTGGATGCTGCAAAGCAAGCATTTGGGATATAAGTCAACAGCCCAAGTCAAGTGGCTAATTCACAGAACTTACCTCTAAACCTATGCCAAACTGAGTATTTATGATGAAACACAGGTAATGCGTTATTCCTTCACCATACGCTTACAACACAAACAAAAACAACACCCATCAACGCAAAAAGCTCTATTATTTCTCAAACATGTCACCTAAACAATTTCTCACACAAAATTACCTAATGACATATATTACCACCTGTCAACAAAGCGGACATACTGTTACTATTATTATTTAACATGTTACAAATTTTTGCTTGTTTTCGTTGTCAATATTATTACTACTTTAAATCTCCACACTTAAGAATCACCAAAAGTCTATACGAGCTTAGAAAAACAAATCCCAAACAAAAGTTAGAAGGAAACTGTAACTGGGTTGTTGACCAATCGATCCTTGCCATACCAATAGCAATTGCGGTCATCATTGGTAACCTTCACTCACACCATGCGTCCATCATCTTCCTCTCCTCTAAGGTAAAATCCCCAATCAGTGGATCCTTCCGTCAACTTCATAGATCATTTCTCTCTTTTTTTCTAGATACCTCATTGACATGCATCAGTTTTCACTAACGGATAGCTATGCGGGAAGAAGTACATGGAAATGTTGATAACAAATGGCAAAAAATGTAGCTTTTTACTGGAGGAGAAGAAGAGGTAGCCCGCATGCCATAAAGTTTGAGAAAATGCTGTTACGATTTTCAATAAATAAAATAGGATCCCACAAGGGAGACCTAAGTCCCACCCAGTAGAAAGGCACCCACATTATCTTGTGTAATGAACAAAAAACTTTACCGTTCTCATATAATCTCAACAAACTACTCAGGATAATCAATGAAGTGATCCAAAGAAATGACAATAGAAACCACAAAGGAAAAGGTATATAATGAAAGAAGTAATGCAACAAAAGAAATTTCAACATTGGGAATAATAAGTCCATAAGCACAGCCACTCGTAATCATTACATATCGAAGTTCTTGCTCAAAACACCACAAAAATTTCCCAAATATTAAAAAATGCAATGTAAACTATTTCTCCATTAGAAAGGCCAATAAATTTTACAAAATATTCAAAAATGCCATTAAGACAGTGGCATTTTTTATGTTCGTGAAAAGTTAAGTGGTGTATTGTATTGTTGTAAAGTAAGTTCAATGGAATTTTTAATTGAAAAAAAGAAAAAGTAAAGTGGCATTTTCTAATATTTGAAAAAGTTTAGTGGTATTTTTGAGCAAGAACTCTCACATATAGTATAGTAGCAACCATCATTGCACACTAGACAAAACATACCGTCATATAAATAGGCCCCGGTATCCACACACTTCAGTGAAGTAAGGAAGTGCCCCAACATGATCCAAATGACTACAAAATCCGATTGAAACAGTAAAATAATAATGAATATTGCGATTAAATTTCTTGAGAAGATAAATGAAGAAAAAAATATAATGCATACATACATACCAATCCTTGAAATTCAGCTTTTCCCCACACCCACCCACCAATATTCATCCAGTTCAACATAATTAGGCGAATACTTTAGTCTATGCACAATATAAACCATGGACAACTAAGAAAGGTACAAAAATAAAAACATTGATGAGAGCGAGAAAGTACAAGTGAGTAATGACAATGCAAGTTAGAGTATGGTCGAAGTCTCCAGATTTGGAGATCAGCGAGAAATCTGGATAACGACGGTGGTCGTGATACCCCATATGCATTCCACAATCAAACATAATCCTCTTGCCATTAATGTTCACCACCATACAACTCTTCCCCACTTCTTGGCCCGCACCTTCAGGACACCAAAAACATTAGCCTTCAACATCATCATAACAAAAATTGCATGTAATAAGTACTTTCAGCCAAACATGGGGGAGATGGTGAGGATGGAAGATTACCAAGCACAAGACACTCAATTCCCATAGTCCTTCAAAGTGCCAACACAGATTGATAACTCCGATATCTACTGCTATGTCAACTTGGCCCAGCAGTGTGATGTTCATATATCTCTGTCAATACGTGATGCGTATGATTGCTGATAAACAAGAACCAAGGAGACAAAGGCACCTTAATCCAAACATATTAATCAATTACTAACCTCGTTGTTGGTGGCATTGTTTGGTTGTTTCCTTGCTTGAAGTGTCTTAAAGATTGGTGGAAACTGGAAAGAAACCTCGAAGCATATTAGTCAATTGCACACAATCAAATTGCACGTACATATAAGTTAATTATAAATAGCACAAGTATTTTTATTCCGTGTACCAAGGGTACCTCATCTGGGACTATACAAGTATTATTCCCTTCTAATCAAAAGTCTTCTATGAAGCATTCCCACTTCTTTCTCTCTTTCCCATACCATCGTCAGTGGCTACCAAGTTAGAAGCTACTCAAAGATAATTCCTTTGGGGTGCTCTCAGTGGTGATTTCAAGTATTGTCCCACCATATATATATTGGCTTGAAATATTATTGTTATGATAGAATAAAGATCAACTAGACTAAATGTAGCACATTAAATTAGATACTCCTAGTTTCCATAACTAATTTACGAGTAGGAAAAAGAACAACATAATTATTACTAATGTGATGCCCGCTTAATTGACTATAATATTTAAAGTATCGATCTTAACAAGAATAACCCTTAAGATAACAAACATTATATATCTTGAAATAATTGCCCACCTAAAAATATTATAGAAGTGAAGTAGATACCATGTAACACCCCTTCACATAATAGAGGTATTGCATTGTCAAGGGCAGAATTAAAAACCCCTAAGACTAGTAACATTAATTCAAAGGAATATTGGATTATAAAATCCCGAACTTTGGGGTCTGTTAATGGGGAATATCTCGAACTATTGATTAGCCCCGCAACATCCCAACCTTTGATGCTACTATTTATGGGTATCCCACCACCGAGTTCAGCGCCGTAAGACTCGGTGGTTGAATGACGAGATGGTGGAAGTTGTCCACATGTGATATTCTTTTTAAATAGTTTGATTGTTTTTTTTTTAATTTACGCATAAGCACTAGATGGGTTAATATTGACTTACTCTCTCTTCTTCCCTCTCTCTCCTCTCTCTCTCTCCCCTCCCCTCCCAAATCACCATTATTAACAGGCCTAAAATTCCAACTCCATTTCTCAACTGCCTGTTTCCAGTTCTTCTTCTTGCTTCCCACCTCCCCCATTCTCGAAACGTTGACCCAAAGCATATGGGCATATGAAATTCAATCTCTTTGGCTTTGTGAATAGGAATTCTCATGTATTTCATTTCGATTTTTCATTTCGCTTCCCCAAATCCCCAACTTTCTCAAACCATTAAATGGGTTTTATTCCTTCTCTTCAGTGCTGGTCATTAACCAACTTTGACACTTGAAAATTCAGATCTTTTCCATAAATTTGATGTCTTTTTGTTGTTGATCGAGGAGCTCTCAATTTCAAAAGTAGAAATGGGTTTTTGTTTGTCAATGGGTTTCGTTGATGTTAATTTAACTGTGTAACAACCCTTAATTAAATTGGTATAAGAGGGTTAACGAAATTTGATTTTGGGTTTTGGTGGAATTCGGTGTTTAAGAATCTAAGGTTAGGGATGCCAAAACTTATGTAATTTGGTCGATGGTTAATGGAATTTGAACTAGGAAAATGTTGGAAGGGAGGAAAGGACCTATTACTACATTTCCGTAGTAAAAGGTCATTTTTTTACGTATGATCTTTAAACACTAAATTCCACCAAAACCTGAAATCAAATTCCATTAACCCTCTAATACCAATTTAATGAAGGGTTGTGTTACCCATTTTGTTAAATTGACATCATCAAGGAGAAAGAATGAAACCCATTGACAAGCAAAAACCCATCCACTTTCAAAATCGAGAGATTAGTCAACAACAAATAGACATCAAATTTACGTAAAAGATAGTGAATTTTCAAGTGCCAAGTTGGTTAATGACAAACAATGAAGGGAAAAAATAGAACCCATTTAATGGTTTGACAAAATTGGGGATTTGGGGGAGTAAATGAAAAAATGAGATCAAATTACATGAGAATTCTAGTTTGAGCCTAAGAGATTGATTTTCACATGCCCATCTGCTTTGGGTCAACATTCGAGAATGGGGGGCCAAGAAGAAGAACCGGAAACAAGGGCAATTGAGAAATGGAGTTGGAATTGTAGGCTTGTCAACGATGGAGATTTGGGAGGAGAGAGAGAGTTAAGTGAGAGAGAGTAAGTCAACATTAGCCCATCTAGTGCTTATGTGTAAATTAAAAAAAAAAGTCAAACTACTTGAAAAAAATATGTTATGTGGACAACTTCCACCGCCACGTTATTAAACCACCTAGTCTTACTACTCGGAACTCGGTGGTGGAATACCCATAAATATTTACATCAAAGGTTGGGGGCTAATCAATAGTTTGGGATATTCCCATTAACAGACTCCAAAGTTCGGGATCGTATAATCCAATATTCCTAATTCAAAAGATAAAATAGATATAACCCAACTGTAAATACGCCTCTCAAGGACCTAACATCAGACTTGGTTTAGATCAGTGGGGACAACCTGTTTAAATTTTTAACAAATAAGGAAATAACACACACCTCCAGTGGGAGGTTCACAAACCTCCAAAAGAACGAACCAACTGAAAGAAACATATACAAAGGATTCAAGAGGTATGTAGGGCTCGGTTTGGGCGTATCAACTATATCAAGCACCTATAAGGCCAGGCACCTGCTTGCTTACAAACCATACTACCCTACAAACTAGCACAATATCCAAATAATCCAATACATCCATTTCAAACCGTGAAACAGATACCATCTTGAGTGGAGTCTGAACCTAGGGAAAAACAAAACACAACAAAGAAAGAGCAAGCATAAACAGGCAAGGGGGATTCTCCACTGATCTCCAAGAACACAATTTTTGGCAAAGCTAAGTTAAAACAAGAGGGCTAGGAGCATCAAACCACTCAAAACATTCAAACCTTATCCAAAGTTGAGCAAGAGAAGAGCCGTTACTTTAGCACGTCATAACGAAGCAAAGAAATGCATTTAACATTGATTAGGTATCAAAATGGATTGAAAGAAGAATTGTCCTCTAAAAATTGTAACTCCAAGTTCTTTAAAATCACAAAAGGAGAAACCATGCTCAAGATGAAACCAGTTCAAAAACCGAGTAATATCTATTGTGCTACCCTATAGTCTAGGGTGATCACACCCATCAAACCATTATTTTTTTCTCGAGAAGCTAGCGAAGCTTCAAAAGGGCAAGTGCCTCGTCAAGTCTACCGTTAATTCCACTTGTTGAATTAACATGGTGTTGGACCCTTGAAACTATTTGTATGCACCGCCAATCTATCCTTTAAACTTCATTCTCAACTTTCAAGCCGTTGTAGTATAGTTCTACTAAATCAACTATTTTGTTGATACGATTACCGTCTAGAGCTTGAGGGCTTGATTACTTTGTGTTTGCCCCCTTTTATACACGAGTGACACCCCCTTGGTGTCTTTTAATACATATTTCTACTAAATCAACTATTCAATCACTAACATAAAATTCACATGACTAACTCGTTACTCACCCCTTCCTTCGTCAACCAGCATGCTGAGCATTAACTCATTCAAAAATCTAAATCCAAATCCATGCCCTGAAAGTCCCACCGCTAGGCAAGGTGGGGGCTTGTGTGGCAGCCTTACCCCTAAATACCCTAGATTTGAAAACCATTGAGGTGTTGACTACCTACTTTTCCGTTAAAAAAAAAAATAGAAGAAGCCTAGAGAGACACATTCTTTAGTCCACTATAAATCCGAGCTTAATACATCTAAACTTGCAGTTTCCAGCAATCTCGAATATGGACATTAACTCATTAACTTAATCAATTCCTTAACCTTAGCCACAAGTTCAAACTCAACCCTATCTCGTTCAATGGTTATTTTTTTATATGACTAATTTCCAAACAATACCTCAATATCCAAAAGAAACAGCACATAACCACAACCATGAATTTTGAAGCCAATGCTTGCATTCAATCAACGTAAAAGGCTTTCCTATGATCTCCCAACGAACCTCCACTTTCCTTTCTTTATTTGCTCTTTTATAACTCATTTGTATATTATTTGCTGACTCCAAACATCAGGAAACTTCCCAAAATTCAGTTAAACAGCCAGTCACCCGAAGCCCCCACAACTGTCCGGGCTGCTCCCCCAGCTCAGCAAAATCTGTTCACCGTCAAACCAACTCAGCCAAACCAGGCAGCAGGTCTGAACCTGCTGCTGCTGCCAGTTCCCAGCTGTTCAGAACAGGGCAGCCCATGTCTTCCCAAATTCCCCTTATCTTGTGCTATGCTCAAGCTGACAATGCATCCAGTACAATCCTAATAGTTCCGGGGCATAACTCGAGCAAATTCATAACAAATTAAAACAGTAGAAATAACCACGATTCTCAAGTTCACAATCCAACTTTTCACAAATAACTCAACCTCAAACTCCAATGTCAACGCTAGAAGACTAACAACTCCACTCTATCTACAAGCCAGCCTCACAATCCCCTTTACCGATTCATCGCATACACAAATTCAATTACTAGTATACAATCCAACTAAACAAGTGGCGGACCCAGGAATTGAAGGGAGGGGGTCGAAATCAAACCTCTACAGTGAATTCAGTCTAAAGAATGAACGAGGTGATTGTAATGAAATCACATAAATTAAGAATAAAATCAAAGAAATTAAACATAATATTACAAAAACTAAATAATAGTGTATATAATACAAAAGTTAACATCTGTTTTTAAAATTAATATTACATAACGATAAGGAAGGATTTGTATTTGCATCGCCTTCTTTATTCAATGGTGAATTTTCAGATTTAGAACTTGAAGGAATTGAGGGTTTTGTAGCTATCTTTTTGAAATATCTAAACATTTTGACCTATAATACGAATTTATCAACAAAAATCAAACCTATACCGTGAAATTTGTCTAAACAATGAATGAAGTGAAATTGAAAATCAATGAAATCACATAAATTAAGAATAAAATCAAAGAAATTAAACCTAATATTGCACAAATTAAATCTTAAATTGACATAGAATGAAAAATTTTAGAAGTCAGAACTTACAGATCTGGAGAGAAAGAGAGAGTTTAGTGCGAGGAGAGGAGTGACAGGGACCAGACCGGGAAGTGCCAGGGGCGGCTTGTCTGGGGCCGGCGCCGGCGACAGATTGCCGTGCCCGTGTCGTGCCGTGCGGCCGTGGTAGTGTGGGCTGGGAGAGAGAAAGTACGGGAGAGGGCCGCTGCGTAGAGTACAGCCGCGAGGGGGTAAGCCGGGCCGGACGTAGGCGTGGGTTGCGCCGGCGGCCACTGGTCGTGGTGGTGGGGGGCAAAGCAGTCGGGTGGGTGTAGAAGAAAAAAACTCAGGGAAATAAAACTAAAAGGAAGGGATTGGATTTTGAAGAAGAAAAGATTGTCAGTCGGAGGATTCGAACACTGGACCTCTTGTTCACATTATATGGGTCTACCTCATCTACTTGCTTTTGCTGAATATTTGTCTCTATATAAAAATTATAAAAAAAAATTCTTCCGAAGGGGGTCGGTTTGGTTCCGCCAATGTCTCGGAGAGAAAAGAGAGTGCGGTGCGGGAGAAGGGGTAAAGGGGAAGAGGTTGTCGTGACCATGAGGCTGGGTGGACAGCTGGCGGTGGTGGGGTGAGGTTTGGGGCCAGCAGCGGCGAGGAGAAGAAGTCACGAAGTGTGTGAGGTTGTCGAGTAAAGGAAAATAACGAAGGGGACGAGTTGAAAAGTTGGATTTTGGAAAAAAAAAAGGGGGGAACATGTCTTTAGTAGAACTTGAGTCACCAGACCTTACGTATATATTATATTAACATTTACCTACGAACTTTTGTTTATAATTATTTGTTATATAGAAAAAAATTTTAAAAGGGGGTCAGTGACCCAATGACCTCACGTTAGATCCGTCAATTCAATTCCTTAGCATACAATGCCAAGTAAAATCAAGAAAAGTGAGTAATTCACAAAAATTGTTAAGGAGATAGATTTACCCACTTTGAATGTGCTTCTCCCAACCCCTCATAGTTAATGATCACATAAATCATAGCCTTACGAAAATGGTGAATTAACCCTTTCCCATCGTGGGTACTCTAGGCCCGTAATACCACCTATGTGCGAAAAGTGTCAAACCTATCACGAGGTTCGAACACACGACCTAAAATGTCACCTAACAACTTGTTTACTAGTGATATGCAATAACAATACTTCGATAAGTTTTTCCGACGTTGCTATTTTTGTAATATGCAATCATTCTTATGTTTTTATTTTTTTTATTTGTTGTTTGACAAGTGATTAGGAATAAATACCACAAATTGAGTTCCGTATTCACTCCACAAGCAAAACACATAAACAAATGAAGAATTCCTCCCCTATCCTGTTATTCTTGGCATAAAACCCTATCGGTTCAAACGATTTGGTTTGAAACTCAAAAAGTTAACCCAAATTGTGTTAACTATTATAGTTTTATGTATAGGTGGCAATTCCAGTTATCGAATTCTCAATTTGAATTTTTCTAATTTTATTTTTCAATTAAAATATTGTATTTAATAGTCCGAAGTTAGAGATTTGGGCGGATCTTATCCTTTCTATTTTAAACTTTTTAATTTTTTATTTTAAGAAAAATTATAATATTTGTCTTATACTAGCATAAATCCATACTAATGTTTTTATTAGAAATATGTTTTAAACCCAAAGGCTGTACTTTAATATTTATTTTTCCATAAATATTTTATAAGTTGTAAAATATCTTAATCTTCATCAATTTCTTTTTCTATTTCTTCTTTAAATCATTTTAGTTTTATTTCTAATATCTTCCGAAATATTTCCACAATTTAAAATGTTTTGGTCAATGTGGATCGTACACCATTAAGACAAGTTAATGCCTTATTTTTTGTGAAAAAGTTTTAAAATCATTTGATAAGAAAATAAAATTTGATCAAAGATAGATCAAAAGAAATAATTTAGCATTTCAGAAAAAATTTAAATGTACATTTTCCTTTTGTGAGATAGAGATCATACTCGATCTCTTAATTTGTTGTCACATGTCACGACTTACGCCTTACTTTAACGGGTCTTACTAGAATTAATTTAGCTCTTTAATCTACTTTTTGTAATATTCGAAAATTTAAGGTGCTTGCTTATAAAGAAATTAAATTATTAATAGTTAAAATAAATCAAAATAATTCAATTAATTAAACTATAATTTTTTCGAGTTAAAATTAAAATCCGACACATGGGTTAACTAAAATGGGCTTATAAAATTATTGTAGGCCCGGTTTAAATAAAAGCCCAAAACAGAAAATTAAAATAAAAAGAAAAATACTAAAAATAAACACAGAAAATGGAATTAAAACGGTAAAGGAATGAAAATGGGGAAGGATTGCTGGCTGTTTTACTGGCAATTTGAGGAGGAAGTGTAATTAGCTGAGGGGAAAAAATAGGGGTCCAATGATGTCAAAACCTCAAAGTTAACAGGTGTTAAAAGGAAATAAGGTGAGACAAAGCTCAAGATGGGTGGGGAGGGGATTAAGGAAGGGAGCCCGGTTAGAGAGAGAGAGAGATAAGCAAAGAAACAGGATTAAGCTGAAATTGAGAGGGAGACTGGGCAGAGGAAAATGAGAGAAGAACGAGAGGAATGAGAGAGCCACAACAGAAGCAAAGCAAAGCAACAGACAGCAAGAGATGAAGCGAAAGATGGCGAGGAATTGCGGGAACCAGAACTGAAGCAAAAACTAGAGAAGAGCCTCAGACTGAGGGAGCCAAAACTAGAGCCCAGAACAGGGCAGCGCGAGAAGAAGGAGAAAGGAAAGAGAAGCAGAAAGAAGGAGAGACGAAGCAGAGGAAGCGAGATCAAGAGAGCCCGAGAGGAACAAGGAACCAGAAATAGAAGAGGAAAGCGAAAGATCGAAAGGGACCAAAATCAGAGCAAAGTGAGAGCAGGAGTGGGCGAAAGACTGAGGGCAAACCAGACACAGAGAGCAACGAGGGCAGCAAGAGGAGGAAGAAGAAAGAAAAGCAAAACACCAATTCAAACCTTCCAAACTAAAATTCTTAGAACCCTAAGAATGCAAGGTGAGTAATTACAAATGAATTAGGTACACATTACTAAAGCATTTTCTATGTTTTAACAGGGTGCTTTCGGAAAGAATGCGCTTTTTGCTTTTGGTTTGGCATTACTTGGCTTAGGAGTGGTATGCCCCTTCTCTGGACGAATGTGCGTATCTGTTTGTTCAGCTTTTGAATCAATCCACGGATGCTCCCCATCCCATGTGTGTTGGGGGCGGGGTGTTTGAGATGACTTCCCTTGAGGATATGGCAGCATTAATATAAGGAGACACACTTCAAGAAGGCTGCCTTGTTAAATAAGAAGGATGCATTCTTCAGTTTGTTAAGTTGCAACTTGCAAGTATCATGATTCATGCAAGGAGCAAAGATGACAGAAGCAAAATCCAAGATCAGTCATGATCACATCCTTGCTCAATTCTTGCAGCCTTGTTGCTGGTGAAATCCAAAGAGCAACAATGGCAATTCAATCTTGTGCTCTGGGTAAAACATTTGTGATGAAAAACAAATGATATCTACTTGTGCTCTGGGTAAAATGTTCCTAGAAATGAAGAGAGCACTTCCAAGTACTTGCCAGTCTGTGGTGCAATCATGAGAGAAACCACTGCTACTAGTCCATTTGGTTGGAGAGACATTGTGTATTCCTTTCAGAATTCTTTCTTGCAAGTCACTGTGACCAGAACCGTTGCTTTCTTCAAAGGCTTGTCCTTTGAAGACATTCTCCCCTTCATGGAGGAGCGTATTTTCTTTTTGAATAAAGTAGCATGGAAAATGATAGTATTTTACCACTCTCTTTACCTGTAACTGTAGCAAATGATCTCATGTTGTTCCATCTATGACCCTTTCTTTTTAATTTCAGCTAGGGGACCTTTGTCGCTTCCATGGTGACTGTGCGTGCTGATTTGTCAGGTAAGATGCGCACTATGACTAACGTGTCATTCAATCATTCCTTGAGGGGAAAAAGAATATGTAATAGCAGACTTGGATCTAACTGGTTCCTTGAAAGGAAAAAGAATCTGTATTGTTTTCACCTACATAGCACACTGACTTAAAAGATCTGTACCGTTAAATGCTGACAAAATGCAACCTAATTTTGAACTGACCTGAACTTGAAATATGCATGACCAATATTGATTACATTTTCTTTACCAGTTTAACTGCCAGTAGACAGGAATATGACCCACTACTATGGGACCTAAACTAAATCCGAGTGCTCCACTTATTCTTATCCAGTCTGAAATTAGATTGGCCAAACTGCGGATTGGCGAAGTATTGAGACTGGTTTTCTCCTATGTCTTGATTTATATTTAGATTATCGTGTCATTGAGAACCTAATATTTGTGTAAAATATACTTCAGAGGACTCCAGAGAAACCATGTTTAAATGATGTGACGGAGGCTGGATCATGGAGGAAGGCGGTTGTTGTAGCAGCTACCTTCCTGGTGGTGTTGACGCTACTTCCCATATGGGATGAACTAGCGGAGGAGCTGGGTATAGGTCTTGTGACCACATTTTGATACTAGTGTGTGCATAGCTTTATTATGAATTTTATTCTTTTGGATTTTTGTATTCAGAATATAGCTGAAAATGAGTTCATGTTCTCTCATGTAGCATCAAACTGTAAAGAACTTGCGACTAATTTGGTCAAATTTTTATCAGACCAAAGTTCTTAAAAAGAGAGCCATCATTCTCAATCTGAAGTATGGAATTGTTGTCCTCTTCATCAGGAGCACCTCTTCATCGGAGAGTTCCTTTGTTTTTTTTTTTTTTTTTTTTTTTTTGCTGCGATCTCTAAGAGGTTCTTTTTGGATGTTGATCTCTCTCGTATGGATGCTTCTCTTTACAAGGAACTTACTGAAGCCTTCGCATACCCCTTGTGTTTTTGGTGCAATGAAGGGCAGCAACTGGTGTAGATAAATCTAAACCTAAACCTAAACCTAAACCTATGGTCTCAACTCTTAAAAACTTTACCAAATAAGTGAATTGACACGCACAAAGCCATGGAACATCAATACTTAGGCCTGTTTGATTGGGTAAAACTGGGATGGAACTTGAATTCTCAGATTTTAAGTTCGTTTTTCAGTTGTTTGGTAGGGATATTTTGAAGGTGGGACTTGAAATTTAGAGGTTTCAAGTTCCCTTAAAACAAGAGAATTTGAATCCCCTCAATTGGGAGGGGATCAATTCTCTATCGCCGAGAATCGGTTTATGATTACTAAAAAAATTAGGCTATTATTATTATGAGAATAATAATTTGTATAGGAATCGGTTTTTGTATAGAAGGATTATTCAATTGTTCCGATACCAGCGACATAAGGATCGAAATAAACTTAAATAAACAAAAAACTTTATAAACTATAATAAAAAAGGTAGAAACTTACGAAGTTTTGTAAGGTAGAAGCTTACAAAAATTTTATAAAAACTTGCTATAAAAGAAAATTACAAGAGGAAGATTTTTAGAGAACTCTCGAGGTCAAGTATTCTTGATTGAATACGCTCAATTTGCGATACCTCCTAATGTAGAAAGCCCTTCCTTTTATAGAAGGAGAGGATGATTAAGGTACAATAATGTTATAACTTTAGGTCTTCTCATGCTCTGCAAAGATGTCTTATCTTTGATCTCTATTCGATATTATTGCTCGTCTTTATGTCTCTTCAACTCTGCTTTATGTCATCATGAATTCTAGGAAGATGCTTGCTATTTTTAACTATAGTCCGGAATTATTAATCACATTTATATCCATTCAACTCTACTTTATGTCATACTTATCTTTAAGAACCATAGTTGAAAACCTACACAATAAAGATTAGTAAATGGCCCTTATTATTATTATTATTATTATTATTATTATTATTATTATTATTATTATTATTATTATTATTATTATTATTATTATTATTATTTTCTATACAATTTTTAGCATATTGTTTATAGAATATTATATTTTGAAAATAAGTTTACTAAAAATAACAAAAAAAATTATTAATTATTAAAGAAAATTAAGAGATAGTTAATTATAAAAAATAAAATAAATATAAGACTTAATGATTAGAAAATATGATAACGAGCTTCAACTTTTATTGAATCAAATAATAATAATAATAATAATAATAATAATAATAATAATAATAAACAAACAAAAAATTACAATGACATAAGGTAATTTTAAAAAAATAAATTCATTCCATTCCATGGTTAACAATCAAATAACAAGAATTGGAATTTAATTCTCTTCTTGTTCTCTACCAAACACATGAAGAAAATATTTAAGTTCCATATCTAACCCCTCAAATATCATTTCCTAATTTCATTCCATTTCAATTTTTCAGGTAGTGTTTCAAAAGTTAAATTTCATCAAAATCAAAATATTAAATATCTATTATTATTATTATTATTATTATTATTATTATTATTATTATTATTATTATTATTTGCTTCTTCCTTCAACGTCCTGATGAATCTTTGAACTCAATGTAAAGAATTTAATACTTCATTCTCTTCACAGGTGGACATTTAATTAACTTTTTTAAAGAGGAGAACAGGATTAATTCATTGATAAATTATCCATCTATATATAAAGGGTGATTTGGTTAGGACAACTTTTTACCAAAACCTACTCAACCTCGAACGAGAAAAACTTAAGCCAAATGATGAAGTGTAAAATTACCATCTCTCTTAACATCCGATCAAATACAAAATAGAAAAATATTATTAATGACACGGAAATCATCAACCACCAAATCGAAATCATTAAGATAAGAGAGTTATTAACTCTTTGGATTAATAGAAGACAATCTAATTCACTAGTCATTATTTGAAGATTGAGTCTTGAAATTAGTTGAGCTCCAAATAGGGTTGCCTTTGACTCGACCACATTTGCTTGCCTATGATACTTTTATCTATATTAAGAGAACCAATTCGATCATCGACCCGGTCGAGGAGTGGGTCAATGGTTCAACCGGTTAAACCGATTGGATCGGGTTAGACCAGTTGACCCGATCGATGGTTGGACCGAGCTAAATCGGCATGACCCGGTTGATTGTAAAATTTTCTCTCTATATGTTTCAATTACTTTTTCCTTATTTTGTCTAATATAAATGTAAAAGATCATATGACATCAATTTGCCTAAAAGATCATAAATTCTAACTTTTTCAATAGTAAATACAATAATATTTGGCATAAATACATAATTTTTTTTAATTATAAATACTTATTATAGCATTTATAACTAATAATTAGCATTTTATGAGCATTAATAATCAGCGACGAACGCTCATATTTTTTTCAATATTATAGTGCTCACATGACATGTGTCTCTCACATAGATATTTTAAACATCTTGGACTCGATTAATTACAAAAATATTTCTCTATACTTCTATTACATAAATTATGTATTTTTAAAATAAAAATCGGGAAGAAAAAATTATAATTTTTAATACAAAACTACTAAAAATAATAAAAGCCCATTTTAATTTTTTTCTATTTAAAACTTAAGCCCATAGTATATAGTTCACTTTTTAACACCTAAGCTTTGAATAAATTAAAACTAAACCTAAGTCTTCCTCATTTATCCTATGCGTGCAGCGTGCGTCTCCATTCTATCTCATATGCTCTCATCTCTCTCTTTCACTCCCATCTTCTAACTCTGTGAGTCCCCCCTTTTCTTTCTCACACCTCCATAGAAAAGAGAAAGCAAATCACAATCTTCTAACTATCTGATTTCCCTTTCCTCCCCCTCTCACCTCTCAATACAAAGTGAAAGCAAATCAAAGAGGGGTTGGATGACCCACCTGGGTTCAGAAGGCTAAGCCTAGAAGGATCGCTCGACAAGGCTTTGGCCAGAATGAACATTTGCAAGAAGTAACTGTTTGGGAGCTAGAACCAGAAGTAAATCGAGGTTCTACGCAGTGTTAATGGTGGAAATCCCGGTCGAACTGCGGTTGAAACAGGTCGACCGAGTTTGATCGGGTTTGTCCGGTTCGACGGGTAAAACGAGTTTCACAGTTTAACCGCCCACCACACTCACCGGTTCCTGATCCAATCGGTTCAACCTGCTAGTCCGGTCTAATTTTTGTAACATAGGCTTTTATACGCTTGCCGCTCCAAATACGACATTTAATTAACAAATATCAACACTTTATTACCTCGGTATCAACAAATGCTAAAACAAAGTGTCTCAAATCTCATAAATAATAAATTAGTACCTTGAGATATGTTTTTAACAATTTAGTACCCTATTTTTAAAATTTTTAAAGTAATAAACTGTTAAAAAAATATAATAATTTATTATTTACAATAATTGAGAAACTTTTTATCATTTGTGAATACCAATGGATAAAATGTGAATAATCCTTTAATTAACTTTAAACACAAGCGTAAAAGCTATCACATGTTTATATACAACTAATTGCATAGCACAGGAAATTTGTACAAAGTAAAAATAATATTATTGTAAATAATATTTTATTTTATTAATTAATTTGTATAGAAATTAGTTATATTTCTTCTAATGAAAAAGGTAATTGGACTTTTTATTTCAAATAAAAGTGAGAAATACATTTAAAAAAGTAAAATCTCTTAATTGAAAATATCTTGTGGAAATTTAAAGAGCTTTAAAAAAAAAAGAAGAAAGAATTACGTAGAAATATAATAGGTAGCTAGCTATAATAACTATAACGCCATAACAAATAACAGAATCGCACGAATTGAAGGCTTCCATGTAAAAAAATTATTATAAATTATTGATAACAAATATAACTTCTCATGCAACACAATACTTCATGCAGCTGTCATTATTTCTTGATTAGGATCAACATATTTGCTGAATTTTCGCTCCTTGTAACTTGTATTTCTAAAATTCTCAAGTTCACACAGTTGCTTAAGAATATGGGTTTTGAATTGCATCATATACCTATATTTGAGAAACCCAGGGATTCTACATAACATTGCAATTAGCACTTTATGAGACTAATCTGTTGGATTCTTGTCCCTTGTCTCTTGCTAGGGGCTGCACAGGTACTCCAGTAGGTATGTCAAGCCAAAACAATCCCATGTAGATGATAATGGAGTGCAGAAGCTTGTTCAGTCTTTGCAAGCTTACCATGATTCATCTACAGAATCTTCGGTGTCCAATGAAGTCCAAGATGTATATATTGATAGATAGCAACAGAATGAAAGGAGCAAGCCTGAGAGAAAAACTTCTCAAAAAGATCAAATTGCAAATCGAGGTGACAAAAAGCCACAAAGATATAATTTTACTGCACCTGCATCCCCGACTGGTAGTATCAAAGATAAGCGAAGATCTCACTTATCCAGAGCTAGAGGATCAAAAATTTATTTCTCATCAAGAGGTCACTCTGGAACTGGATTTGAACGTGAATCTCCGCAGGAACTGGCCAAGCATGTGGCTGAAAAATTTTGCCAGACCCATGTTTCTTCGCAAACAAATTTGACGGACTATGATTCTACTCTTCCAATTACCATTGAAGATACCTACAACCGGTTCTTGAATAGAGGTGCAACCTTAAATTCACAGATGAGTCTCAACCAAGAGTTTCAATCCGACAGGGATTATGCATTTGATGATGGATATCATGTTGGTGAATACAGCAAAATAATCAGATATTTAATGATTTTATTTCACACTTTCTATCACCATACATGCTCATGATGGTATTTTAATCATATATTGCATCTTGCACTTCAATAGAAGAACTATAACAAGGAGAAGACAATTATGAACCCAAAATACTTTGTCAATAGTATCTTAGTTTTGTCTAATAAAACCAAAAAGGGAGTTAGGGACCATTCTGAAAGCCGATATGACTTTGGGTCCATATACTACTCAAAGACTATTTTTATGCCACATTTTTTGCAACTTGATAAAGATAATAACAAAATGTAAAGCAGACAGACAAAAAGAGAGAGAGAGAGCATGAAGAAACCTCTCACAATACAAAATGACTTTGGGTCCATATACTACTCAAAGACTATTTTTAAGAACGCGTCACTTGCATAAACAATAGGCATGCCGGGTAAGTGTGGATCAATTATGAAAGTCATCAGAAAAGTTCTCAATAGAAGTTTAGAATTTTTCAAGAATGTAAGACTTGGTGATTTGAACAGTAAAATAACAGATGAAATCGAAACAACTCACAATACAAAGCTTTGTTTGATTCTACCAAGAGATATTAGCAGGAAAGAATTCAAGGGGCCCCTCCCCTCCACACTGCATCTCCTAGCAGATACAGATTTTCCCCGTGATGCACTGTACTGGGTTAGCACAGATAAAATATTGTTAATAGCAGATGTAGCCTTTTGCTTTTCAAGCTCAGCTGCTTCACATAATTTCTCAATCTCTATTCCTGTCAAATACAATGTAGCATCTTAGAAGCCAAAATTAGTCATGGTAGCCATACACAGGCCAATTATGTGCAGCAAATTGAGTGATGTTCAATATAGACAAAAGCACAAGATTAATAATTATCTCCTTCTAGACATTGGGGACAAAAAATATCCTAAATAGGGACAAGATCAAAGTTACTTATTGATGATAAAAGCAAACAGAAAATCACAATTCACAGCATCAGACAGAGACAATCTCACAATAATATGACAAGCATAGCATGGCTAAGAAAGCAAGGACATCAGACACACGAACGAAAGAGAGGGGGGCAAACAAGTTATGAAGACTAGAACATGATAGAAAGGGAACTTTAATGGGGCAATAGCCAATTAATTAGACACGAATATTCATAAATGGTCATTTAAAATAAGAAACAGAGCAAACTTCTCAAGTTGCTTAAACTCCACGGGCACATATAAATTTAATAATTATACTTGCAACTCGGTCAGCACAACCTTTGAGCAACCCTTAATTGGAAGCTATGCATGGCATCAAGCTGCAGTACTCAAGAAATTAGTGCCGACAATTGTGTGCATGTTTAACCTAAAGGGAGGATTACCAAAGAACAGAGAGCAATAACACTGACTGAGTAAGAAGATAGAAAAAGGAACTACAATATAAAGATAATTATTCACAACTTGGCAAACCTTCATCCGGACTTTCCAGCACACAATCAAATGCCAAGCCACGGCTCAACTCTAACATGGTTTCCGAGCATACTTCTCCCCTACAAGACCTGTGCAATATCCCAAATGACTTAAACCCATCTTCACATAAGCAAATTTCATTTCTCGCGAGGCCACTCCTTGACCGCGCTGGCCTTCACACAATTGCGACTGGGACAGCAACAAAATGAACCACCCTTCTGTCCTCATCACTGAAAACAGGGCTCATATGAAACAACATCCAAAAAGGCATCCCATCTTTACGATAATTCAACAAACTAACTTGGAGTTCCCTTTCTTCTCAAATGGCCTCCCTGATTTCAATACTTTTATCTAAAAATAGGAAATAAAAAGACTAATAATGCTGAAAACCCAAGCACAGCAGCAAATTAGCAGAGTAACACAGATAGACTACCAAAAGAATCTAAATGGGAAGACTAATAATCCACTGACAGATGAGTGAAAGAAAATTTTAACACTAAAGACCTCGATATGTTCATATCATGCTTGAAATCAAATGCATTGCGAGTAGTATATGCCTCTTTCACCTTTTGACTAGTCCAGCTAATAAGCATCTTATGGTACATGTTGGCTTGTATTGTCAGACCTGAAAAATGAACATAAACTTTAAAGAGCATTGCTTGCAAATCTAAAACCTTGCAAAACCATATATCTTGAGATCCATGCTAACTAAAAAGAGAGGAAAAAAGAAAAGCCAATGAAATAACACATCAACTGGACCTAAAAAGGGCCACTCACAAAAATAATATGCCCTTGAGAGCCCTTCCCCATTTGAACTGGATACCATGCAGAATAACACGCTAAACTATGCAGAATAACATGCAAAAATGGCATTGTCTTAATTAACAAAACAAAGAAAGCATCAAAACTAAATTGGATCTTTGGCATCAAAGGGTTCAAAACTGAACTACTAGAGTATCAGAGGACAAGTCTAACGATGACAAAGATGCTACTAAGTTTCAAGTTAGGGTACACAAGAGTGATAAGGTATATTAAAGAAGCATGTTTCAAATGTTTAGGCTGAGCTTTCAAGGCAATGCAGCGCCTGGAGCACCCTGAAGATTTCCAAACTAAAGTACTGCAAATTATCTATTTTATACCACTAAACATAGTAGAAAATAAAAATAAGATGATGTGATTGGTGAGATCTTCACAGGAAGGATTAAGAAGTGAATGCCACATCATTCCAAAAACCCACTTTCATGCATTAGCCCACCTCCAACAGCTGTTGCAGACTTGGACATAATGTTACAATCCTGAAAGTCGAAACCACTAGCGCAGGCAAAAAGCTCTGTTTCAAGTTTTGGAACAAACATGAAAGAGCTATGTCCATAATCTAAATTTTGGAATTTCCAGTGGCCTGCCCTTCCAAACATAGTGCTAATAATCATGATCTTCAGCAAAAGAACCCTTTTCAAAGATGCAGCCTTACCAAAAAAATCATGACTTCTTAGATAGAAGAAAATGAAATTTAAAGTGAACTTGAACATATAACTCTAATTTTAAAAAATATTTTAAATCATAATATATTTGGATATTTTATTGATTATCTGAACTTAAAAGTTAAAATTTTGCACCTTGATTTTCCCTTGTCCTTGTTTTTGTTTGTAAAATAATGTTAATAGTATTACAAATTCTAGCTTTTTTGCAATATAATGTTAGTGGTATTGGTGTATTGCACATTTTGTTTTCTTTTTAGTTTAGAGGTGTAGCATTGAGGCAACTTTTTAATTATAGCTTTTAGTTATTATTTTTAATTACTTTAATAATGTAAGTCCCCTCAACGTTTACTTTCAATTCAGTTTCAACAATAATCGCTTTGAAATTTTGCCATCCTTGGCTTCTAATCCAATAAGGTGGAATCTATGTAGATGTAACCATTAGATGTGTTGTGTACATTCTTATACTAAATTAAAATCTCGAAAATTAAAAATAGATTTTTTGATGGGAATAATATAAACTTTGTAGGTATTATTCAAAAATAATTTTAGAGATTAATATCCTGAAATCTCTTAATTATAAAAACTAAAAAGGAAAATCCCTAATTTAAAAAGTGGCATGTTACATGCATTACATATTTTATCTTTTAATAATAAAATTATTATTATTATTATTATTATTATTTGTCAGATTAGCAAAAAGAATATTCTTCTATCTGTGTTCATAGGCATCCCGGACCCTAAATTGGTGCATCACTAATAACTCCTTATGCAGCCACATCAAGAGCCATTTTTATTCTAATTGTTTACTGTCATTGCTTACAAATAGTTAAAAGTAGACTTGACAATCGTATCATTCGCTTCAGTTTTGGTTCGGGTTAAGTTTTGTTCGGTCGATCACATTCAAGTCGGGTTCGGTTTCAATTCGGGTTAATTTCAATTCGGTTCAAATTCGGGTCGATCTCGTTCGGGTTGGTTTAGGTTCGGTTCGAGTTAATTTTGGATTGGGTCAATTATATTTCGGGTCGGTTTGGTTTCGGATCGGGTCATTTCGATTTGGGTCCGAATCGAGTTCATTAGATTTCGAGTCGGTTTGATTTCATGTCTGTTCATTTTGGAGTTTCGCGTCAAAATTGATTCATTTGTTTCATAAGTCGGTTCGGTTTGGATTTCGGTCATTCGACTCGACCCGTTTGGTTCGGTCAATTTTGTGAGGTCTAGTTAAAAGGATCCAAGTAATCACAGAGCTGTACAATATATGCAAAGAGTCTTGCCATAAGGTATCTAATGCAGTTGGCATCACTTTTTTATTTTTTAAAATAGTAAGTACAAAGAATATTAGTTAAACCTTCTTTCAAAGGTTCTACAATTAGCATCACTTGTCTTACTTTTGAGCAGCCACGTAGGTTTGATTATCAGGAGCCAAACATGCTACTCTCTTTGTGGATTTCTTGTGGACAAGAATGAAGTTTGAGCTTCGGGCTCCTCCTATCTTGTTACCAAGACTTATACAATTAACATGATGACATGACAAAATTTGAGAATGAAATTTAATTTTTTTAGAAATAGGGACCACAAAAATATGGAAATATTTTTAAAAAATTAAAACAAAATAACATATATAATAACTTAAATTTATAAACTCATATTCATAGTATAATTTATAACTTGCCACAACCCAATTAAATGCCTTGGATGGCCCCCAATGGTTGGATCCACTTACAATCCCAAAAATAATGCAAAGCGCCTTAACTTTTAAGTTTTCACTCAAAAAAACAAAAAAGTCTTTGACTTTATCAAATACATGCTATGTATAATTAGACAAAATCTAATCCTTTTTAAAAAGCGGCATACGAAAATAAGAAATAAATTTTAAAAATTATTATATAATAATTTAAGTTTATAAAACCTAATTTATAGAGTAATTCGTACCGTATCACAACCCTATTGGATATCCTCAATAGATCCCAAAAATGCAAAAAGTCACCAAAAAACACAAAAAGTTTGACTTTACTGATATTTATTATTTTTTCAAAAGAAGGTCTTGACTTTGTACATCCTTATAAAATAAAAAAGAAAGAAAAACATGGTATCATGTTATCATCCAACTGGAACTGTATTTTATATGCCCAGTTGAATGAATCCGCCAAATATCAGTAAATAATTAAATACAAACCAAAATTTTACCAAAGTTTAAGACAGCCTAAAACTCTGCAAGAACAGAGATTTATACCATTTCTCACTGACTTCATACATTCATTACACAACCAAGATTTTCTAACCTTACAGTTACAACATGAATGACACATCAAATATCAGCAAGTAATCAATCAGTCCACCCTCCAAACTCTCTGCAGTTGATGGTATTCACAGTGTACCCCCAATTTTGGTTACCGGGATTTACTCCCCAACCCATTTCGATGGAAAGGAGAACGATGATGATGATATCCAGACCGTTGAGAGCTGGTTGAAGAGCTCCTGTGGCTGTTTGTTATGTTCTCTTTCGGTTTCTCCTTGATGGCTTCCACCTTTTCTAGCACTTCCACTATCTCTTTCATGCAAGGACGTGCTTTGGGGTCTGCTACAAGGCACTTAAGAGTGAGTTGAGCCAACTCAACTGCCGCCTTGAGAGAGTACTGGCCATCAAGCCGAGCATCCATAATGGTTCTCAGCCTTTTCTTGTTGGAGAGACAGGGTTTTGCCCAGTCTACGAGATTTTGCTGCCCATTAGGGCGGTTCATGTCAAGTGCTCTCAAGCCTGTCAAGATCTCGAGTAAAACAACCCCGAATCCATATACATCGCTATTCACATACAAGTGCCCTGATGAACATAAAAAGGATAGTTATTTTCCCTGTAGAAGTTGTCATCATAGTACGGTACTTCAAATGTCACACGAAGGTGTAGAAGGATAAAGAAAAATTACCTGTGGCAACATATTCTGGAGCAGCATAGCCATAGGTGCCCATGACTCTGGTCGTCACATGAGAGTTTCCGCCTGATGGACCTAGTTTAGCCAGCCCGAAATCTGATAACTTTGCATTGTAATTCTGTTCATAAGCGGAAAACAGGTCAAGTGAGACCATCTTTTCATGATGTGGTGAGTAATTGATCCACAAAGGTTGACACTGTCACAAGCCGATTTATCTATGTGAAAATTGGTCGGTCATGGTTCATCTTAAGAAGAGAAGACAACCACTATGGCCACCACTCAGTATGGGTACTGGTTTTGGGGAGACCAAAATGCATGCAGTCTTAATTCTAGCCACAATCTTTTTGTTGCTAATAAGCATAAATGAGGCTGCGAAATGCAAATCGATCATTTACCGCATCAAGAAGTATATTGGCGGCTTTGAAATCCCTGTATATCACTTGTCCGTCAGAAGTATGCAGAAAGGCCAGGCCCTTGGCTACTCCCAAAATTATGCTCATTCGTCTTTCCCAACTTAGAGGTTCCATGGAGGAGATCCCTGTAAATCAAGACAAAGCTCAGCATTTCCTATGCTTAACAGTTAGCTGAACAGTCACCAATTAATTAGTGAAGACTTACTCCTGAAAAGATGGTTTTCCAAACTTCCTTTGGGCAAATACTCATACACGAGAAGCAGCTCCTTATCCTCCCAGCAATACCCCAACAACTTCACCAAGTTGGGGTGGGAGAGCCTTCCTAAGAAGTTCACCTCTGACTGCATTTCGAATAAAAGAGGCAAATGAGTAATAATTGAAGGTCTTCTCTTGTTCTACAACTTGACCTCTATTGGAGCCTGACAGCAATCATGCTAATATGTGTAATAGACGTTAAACTATTCATTTCGCATCAAGTACCCATGACCCACCCAGCTAGGGACGCTTTGTACTTCATTTTGGTACGAAACATGCAAAATAAAGAAAATGGCTGGACACCTGGACCTTTACCCATCTCAGACATTTGTAGCCAAGTACAAGTAATACATAGTGGATAGTAAAACAATTACTGTAGTTAGTTACATATGCTAATTAGAATGGAACTTGCATTTCATACTAAAAAAACCAACAAATGAGAGCAGACGGTAGTATCTATGAGATGCATTCCCGAATTCGTGATATAAAATTGTCTATCAGTAGCAAGGCATGCATCATGTTAATTGTCTCACGGATCTGCAATACGGGGCTGATACTTATATCCAGCTTCTGATTGGTTGAGGAGTCGCCTTTTTAGCTCGGATGATATAAGACAGAGCAAATGACTCTCTAAATTGTCCTTATGCCTCCTTTTTGTGGACTAGTAGGTGGCGTCCGTAGTTTTTATTTCAAGTATGTCTTGAGGCATGTATTCGGATACTGATTTTTATTGCAGGCTGACGCTATATTCACAAGGAATGAGATCTCATTTCCTCAGCCACAATTCAAGTCAGAAAGTCTTTTTCCCTTCCTTATTGGCAATACATGGTCAAAAATTGGGATCAGGGTAGGTAGACCTTGATTTGTTTCAGACTTCAAAAGCATATTCAATAGGTGTCAAGTTTTACAGTCACCATCATGATCATTTACAGGAAAACCTCACTCAACTAATATGGTTTACAATTTTTCCTATTTCTGTACTTTTTCTTCACCTTTTGGGTTGACTGAGCAGTAAACATTATCAAAGTAAACACCTGATAACTTTGAATGAAAAAGTTTTACAAAGCAATCTACAATTCCAAGATTACATTTTCACACTGATGTGAAAAAATTTGAACTACCCTTTCCACCGTCGATAAAGAGAGCACTCGATTATTGGATTTCAGTTGAAGCAAATGCCAAATGCAAAACATACTAAAAATGCAACTTCTGACAGACACAACATTCAGGACCTAAGTCATAGTAAAGGGTAGGGAAACACCGATTCCCCTTCTGTAATTCCACCAGCGATATCTAAATTGGGCTTCTATACTAACTGCATTTTTTTTAACTATAATACTTGTCTATGCTCCCACGAACAAGCGAACAGTAGCTAACCCACTTTACATTTTCCCTTCAACTGATATAGATAAAGGCATTGGGATCAGCCTAATCTAGTAAACGGCATCATCTACAATATTCCTGCCAATGATGGGAATGAGTGGCTTTAGTAAGCAAGTGATCACCTAGACATGCCATCTTTTAGACACCAATTGGGGCTCGTTTACAATGTTCTATGCTTGATGCCGAATTAGGCTTTATCAAGTTTCACTGGTGGGGTAGAACAACTAACATCATACGACTAGTTAAGATAGTGCTTTAATGGATGGAGTCCAAGGGGTCAAAATTTATGCAACCTTACTCTCCAAACATAGACAAACTGCTTCCAAAAGACCCAGTATAAAAGAAACACATTGTCAAAAAATGTGCTGTAAACATCTAAGTGAATGGAGAATGATAATGATTAAACAAAATACTCAAAAAATATGAATGGACAAAAGTGGTTGAGGGTAGAACATGCTTCTATTTGATTTGTACATATTAATCATGATGAAATGATGAGGTTAACAACCAATGGTGATTATGAAATTGATAAGAATGCAACAGAACTGATTTACCTGCCATTCTTGAAAACCTTGCACACTTTCAGAATTCAACTTTTTGATAGCAACAGCCATCTTAGACCCACTTTTAGAAGGCAAAACAATCTTCTCATCAATCCAACCTTTGTAGACCTTTCCAAACCCACCTTCACCCAGAACTGTTTCAGGCTTGAAACCCCTAGTGGCACTCTTCAACTCAGCAAAACTGAAAACCCTCAAATTGGGCTTCTCCAATAGCTCCCCACTTGGTGGTAATGTCTCCTCAAAGCTGGGGTTATCCCCAAAGGAATACCCACTATTTCCTGAGCTACTACTTTCTGAAAACAATCCTTTCCCAGGTGTGGTTACCCCTGATATTCCTGGATTAGAGAGAAAATTGCATAATCAACATTGACATTAACCTAGATACTTAATCAAAGGCTTGCTTTTGAAAAGGGGAAAGCTGTAAACTCATGATCAAATTTGAAAAGTAAGACCATTAAGCTAAAATGATCAAGAAACACCCAAGGGAAATTGAAACCGATAAACTATTATCTACTTCCTTTTTATAAGGTAGTAGATAGTACATAATCTTTATTTTATCAAAACCCATCATCTCTCAATTCAAGGTAAGGCGGCCTGACTATCAGGGCATGAACTTGGATTTTAAAAAAGAATGCCCGAAACATGAAATTGCAACTTTTGTGAAGGGATTTCCATAAAAGGGTCTTACCTGAAGAAGTAGGGGTGAGAATTTGAGGAGGTACAACATTGGTGGTGTTGGATCTTGCAAAGCAACCTATCAAGTTACCCATTTTTCTCCACTTGTGCCTCTTTTTGATCAAAAACTTTAAACTTAGTTTGCTAAATAGATAACTTGTTGTCAACCCAGCTGAGAGAGAGACAGAGAGAGAGAGAGAGAGAGTTTTCAGAAACCGTTGAAAATTTCTCTGAAATTTAATTGAGTTGTTTGTTTATGAGTTTGTATAATGTCATTGTCATGTAGGCTCCTCTCTACTCTCTTGGATCAACTTCATATTGTTGAGACTTTGAGGGTGTATTTTAAGTTAGCCAAATATATATAGATTAAAATATACTAGTAAAATAAATATACAAGAATCAAAAAACAAAAAATATGTATATGTCTCCCAAACTATATACTCTCAAAATTATAATAATCCTTATCAAATTTTAACTTTTTTTTTTTTTAAAAAAACCTTTTAGATGGAGTTGGTCAACCTTGGCACCTATTTGTTTGGATTTTAGTGTCAGAAATTGTGAGGATTTCTTCTAGGAAATTGGTCCACCATCTTCCTAGTTGGCCATTACAAATTTGAGCATCTTGGGTTTGTATGAGCTATTTTATGTAATTTGGGCACGAAGTCAATTAGAATAGTCAATAGTTTCTCTTTCTTTACACTATTCCCCCCTAGTTAATATATTAAGGTATCTCACATTTTATTTTATGTATTAAAAAAAAAAAAAAAGATTGTCAAAGGTTTGGATTCCTACACAAATCATGTTTTTGGTAAGGTTTGTATGGACCCTTTTCTCTACCCCCACTCAATCTCCTACTTGTTTTTCTCTTTTGGCAAAAGTTGTTTTTCATTAGGGAGACCTTGTTTTGACAAACCCTCTAATACATTCACATTAGAATCAAAGGGAGAAAATACAACTTGCACTTGCCAATGAAATAATTTCTTAAATGATATTAAGTTTGAAATTTAGAATTTGTAATTTCTTTTTCAAAATTTCAAAAGTAGTCGAGCATATTCTCTAGCCTAAATTATTATTTATTATAATTCACTCATTAGACCTTCCTCCATCCCATTAAACCATATAAGTTACCCCATTATAAGGGCTAGTGAGCATATTGAAATCGTTTTATATATATATATATATATTAAACAACCATACAAAAAAAAAAAAAAACTATGTTACTAATAAGTTGTGTGGGAAAATGTTATCTAAAATTTTTCTCAAGTTAAATTTTAACATGGACTTTCCCTCTATGAGAGAGTATTGTAAAACTAATTTAGTAGGCTTGGTTTCTTAGTGTCCCCCTCCCCCATTTGAATCTGTTACATCCGGACGAGGGAATTATAATTTTACAGTTTATTTAATAACTAAAGTTTTAAACTTTAAAAAAATAAACTACCATTTGTAATTAATTATCAAAAATTTATCTAAAAATTCACAACTATAAAATTTAGAAACTATAAAATTACAGTTAAATTTTTTCCTTGAGTTCCTTCTAGTTGGCCGACATATTACCCTTTCCATGGACCATACTCAGTAGGGCTGGCTCAAAGGTTGGAAAAAGGGTTGCCTATTCAAAATTTATATTGTATTTAATATTACTTTGATTATGTTCATAAATTTCTTTCTTTCTTTCTTTTTAGTACCTTTAGGTAAAAATCGTAAGACAGTTAATCTAAAATTATTTCATATACATACTTAACTAAGAGAATTGAAGGGAAGGGTATGCATCCACTGTTGTAACCTCTACAATTGATATAAACAACTCCCGTGTGATAATCATTTATCTCCCCATCGTAGTTTCTTTTATGTGAGTTTATAAAAATAGACATAAAAGCTAATTTAGATGAAATTTGAATCTAAATTTGTTACTATAATTGTACGAGTTAGAAGTATCTTCCATCTCCTGCAGCGTTGAATTAAGTTGTATCTAATGTCAGCTTACAAGATACCTGTACTTGTTTATCAAAACCAAACAAAACCAATGCATCTTGAAAAGATAAAGTCCATTAATTTAAAAAAACAATTGAAAACAAAACAAGCTGTCTATTTCAGAATTGACGTCTTCATTGCTTCACAGTGCAATAAAAGGTCCCATCTACTCTCCCCAGTCGTTGTGGTTGTGGTTGTGGTTGTGGTTGTCAAATTCTTGCACTAAATTCAAAATTCTAAAAGACCACGTCATCATGCTTTAATTAGATGTTATCATCTACACTGCATTCATGCCTAGCATTTTGTGCCCTTTCATTGTCGTACGCTTGTAGTGATAAGCAGGACTAGTACTCAATTGTGAAGGTATGTTTGTTTCATCCGTTAAAATTAATTGTTATAATACTTATAGTGATGATGGGTTATTATGAGTTGTTATATGTTATTATAGCGGTTGTGAGTCGTTATAATGATAAAAATAATAATATTAATAATTTTTTCTTAATAATAATAATAATAATAATAATACTATTATAAAACGGTTATGACTAGTTATTATGAGTTATGTTATAAGTGATTATAACCTGTTATAAAATGATTAACGATTATAAATGCTTTTATAAACACAAATTCGAACACACTTTTAATAATTACTCGCTATTCGGGAGGGGGTGGGGTTATTTCAAACATAAATATGTTTTCAATGATTTGGAGGCCCTTCAATTCGGTATATTGGCATGTATCCAATTAAATAAATTGACGCCTAAAATATGAATAGCCTGGTTTTTAAATTAGAGTCCATCTGAAATTCTTTCAAGGTAAATAGTTGGACCAAGCAATGACAAAAGTCAATCCGAATACGTCATTTCAAAACAAAACAAAACAAACTAAAATTTAAGAGAGTTAAATATGACCCTAACATTAGACTACCCAACTACTATACTATAAACCAAGATTATCTATTTGTCATACGTCTAGTGGTACTTGTCAAGAACAACTAAATCACGTTAACACAAAGTTTTCTATTATTGAAAGGTAATATTTATGTGTCTAACAGACAATTATACACAAACACATCCCTACTCATTGGTTAAGACTGATGTTATAAGTATATTAGGATTTAGGTTTGATTTCTCCTCCCTCATTATATTACGTTGTTTTTTATGACTTATCTGAAACCAAAAAAATAATTGATTTATAATTTTAAACATTAAAAAATGCTTAAATTCAAAACTTGCTGGAATTTGATTCATACTATTAACCTTAATGCCAAATTACATTTATTTCCACGGCATTGACAGTTGCCTCATGGACTAATAGACAACCTTCACCGCCTAAAACACGTTCAATTGACTTATTCTCCTTCCATTTCCCCATTTAATATATGGAATACTTGACCTTCCCACATCATTTCTTAGTACCAAGAATTCACATACACCACAAACATGAGACTCTCTTTAGTTTACATTTTGTTCATCACTGTCCTTCCTCTCGGCTTAGGGGCCGCCAAGCCCCGCCGCCACCACCACCACCACCACGCTAGTGGACTTAAATCCTTGCATTTCTCCCTCTACCAACACGAGACCATCAACAAGACCGGCTACATCATAGTGGATGGTATTGCAGGACCTGGTGTTAGCCAAACCACGACCCCTTTTGGAACCTTATTCGCCTTCCAAGACCCCCTTAGGGCCACCGCAAACAGGTCCTCTGATGCTCTTGGGGAGGCACGGGGAGCTTCCATCACCTCAAGTCTCGATGGGCTCAGCAGCATATCTATAGCCACAATCGCTCTCAACGTGGAAGGCCACAAGGGTTCAATATCAATCATAGGGAATACCCACAATCTCGAGCCTTCGGATCATCCTGTGGTTGGTGGCACGGGGGACTTCTTGTTTGCTCAGGGATACTTGACCTCTTCTCCTGTCAATCTGAAGGGCATCGCTGTTGTTTACAGGATTGATTTCCACATTTACTGGCCTCCCTTTGCAGCTATAGCAACAAAGGCTTGATATATTGACTAAGTCTATCAACTTATCTGCCTCCTACGTTACCAAATTTACTAATAAGAATTCTCCTCCTTAGATACTATTTGTAATTGGTCTCACTCTTGTCTCAACTACACTATAAACCACAAATAAAAAATACAAACAAATGATAAACTTTAACCCAAACCAATTTCGGTTGGGTACACGTCTATAAATCAAACCCAAAATCATGAAATTCATATATACTACACTTAACATAGTAGCATGTTGAACAAAGAACAAGCAAGATAACCTAGAGTAACAGACTTTGTAGCCCTTATACACAACTTATAAAGCATATATTCTGGACGGCAAAGCTCACCCCGATGTAGTCATAAATCAAATATATCATGAACAAATCACAGGCACCCACAAAAATCAAGTTATGAGTTTACTATTGGATTGTAGAGACAAAAATCTAAGGAAGATCATCCTTTGAAGTATATATGTTATGAAACCAACAGTGCAGGTACTACATGAGTAACAAGAAGAAATCAAGACAAACTAAGACGTATCAACTGAAAATGAAAGGACCGAGTCTCTCAACTAAAATGCAAACGCACTCATTACTGCCTTGATCTCGATTCAGCTCGCCTAACTTCATCTGGGGTTGACGGAAACAGCTCCACATATCGTGTTCCAATTGTCATCCTGTCTTTAGACATTGCTTTCTTAGCCTCCTCTGCAGAAGCAAATTCAACATATGCCTCTCCTGTAGTCTTGCCATCGGCCCGGCATGCAATGTGGATTTTGTCCTCGATCACGTTGAAATCTCCAAAGAATTTTAATATTTGCTCCTTCGTTACAGAGAAAGGGAGACCTCTCATCCTAAGGATCTCAGTGTAGTCCAAATGTTCTTTATCTACAGACTTCCAAGATTGACCTGGTGGAGAGTTTGGGCAGTCCTTATCAGAAATTCCTTCATGGTTAACTTCTGAAGCCACAGCATTGTAGTAGTCCTGCTTCTTGCACCTGAAAACTTCCACATATCGACGGCCCATGTTCTGTCGATCTCTGTTCAGAGACAGGTCAGCCTGCATTGGTGAGGCAAAGACCACAAACCCCTCCCCTGTAAATCTGCCGCTCTTGTTGACCAGGAGCACATCTACAACATCCAACCCAGCAAAGAACTTGATGACATCAATGTCAGTGCAGTTGAAAGGAAGACCCCGAAGGCGTACAACGGGAATCCAGAAGCTTGAAATCCGCTCCCATAACCGTAAGGCTGGAATCCACCAGCACCACTGCCCACTGCGAAGTATGGATTTGATTCCATCATTCTTTGTCTCTTTGAGCCGACCTCGTACCCGTCCGACACCCCCGCTTCCCACCATTGCCCTTGTCATACCCAACAAAGAAAAAGAAAATCCCCCACTTCACCTGTTAATATAACCAGCCCAACCCAGAATTTCCTAGGAGTAATACCTAAAGTCTCAAACCCATATATAATTGAACTCAAAACAGTTACTGAAAATAGGATATATGCTAACCTTAGTATAAAAGAACACATAATACCCAGGTAGCAAAAATTCATAACCACATCAAGAAATATCAATCAACAGATGTGAGACAGATAAAGTATCACCACTAAAAGGCTAAAATTTGCTCATCCTCAGAAGGGCCTCAAAACTGTCCCACAAAACGTTACCCCTTTTTTTATTATTTTTTTATCCGCCTACAACTAAGGCTCAGAAAGTGTATGCTTGGGAAGAGAACAAGGAGGGGTGGTTAATGGGAGTAAGAGTACTTACTCCTACTTACTCTTGCTTGGGAATACTTCATCAAGGGTAAGAGTCCTCCCTACCCCTCTTTACTCTCATTTTTCTTACACACCAATTTGGAGTGTAAATGAGAGAGTAAATCACATTTTTTGATAAAAATTATTTAAGTTGCCAATATTTTTTGCTCAAATACTATTGCACTAGTTTCAAATAGTTTATTAACATCAAATTTTTATCTTAGATAATAATTATTATTAACCAGTTATTATTTTACTTTTCCTACTTTTTCTTACTATCCCTCATGCTTATTATAAAACATCCAAACCAAGGAAAGAGGAGCTACGCTCTCTCACTCTATATTACCCTCACTCTCCATTAATCTTATGAACTCTAAAACCATCTTTTTAACTCCCTCCCAAACGGGCCCTGAAAATAATTTTGACTCACTTCAGTGACTAGAGGATATGGGGCAAAAGCAAGACAAAGAAGAAATGTCAATTTCAAAAGCAGGACACAATAGAACCATAAGAAAGCGCGAATTCTCCAATTTCAATTTCAATTAGAATTTGTGGATTCAATTAAAATCGTCAATTTCACATAAAACAGGAATCGAACAGACGAAATGAGATGAAGTGCATCAAATAACAAGCAAAAAACAAAAACCCAAATGCCGAACATGAACAATAATGAAGAAGAGAATCAATAACGTGAAGAAAAATAAGGGAAATGGGAAAAGTACCCTCTTCCGGAGTAGCCGGAACCATAGCTTGACCCGTACATGGCCGCTTTCTGCTTCGTCGGGAACGCTTCCTCGAACTTTCTTCGATTCTCAGACAGAGAGATAGAGTGAGAGAACCCTAAACGTGTATCCTCAGGCCTTCGGTCATGGGCTACGATGTAACCTAACTATGCCAAAACGGACATAAGCTAGCTAATAAAGAATGTTAGGCCCAACTTTAACTCGGGTTACATTTCTCCCAAGGGGTACATTGGTTATAAATATAACATATAATTATTCTTGAATTTTCAAGCTTATAAATCGGCCGAAATTTATGACTGCAGTTGGAAAGCAAGGTATCTTAAAGACGAGTATGTGATAGCTTAAAATTTCTCCGTGATTTTAAAATTACCTATGAAGGATTATAATCGAACCGCTATAAAATTATTAATTTTATTTTATATTTATAGTACCGAGATATTTTAAAGTTATTTGGAGAAGAAAAATGAACTATTTAACTATATTAAGGTATTAAATATGTGCTCAATGATAAAGTTATATAGCAATGATTTGATTGTTGGAACAAAAAATAATAATAATTTAAATTCTAGACAAGTTGGATATTAATTTATTAAGTTACTTCCGAACTAACTAGTCTAACTAGTTATAGGTATTACTAAGCAGTGAGATGACATAGTAATTAAAGTTGGTTTGTCCATAAATGTTGACACGATTCACACTATTTTTTATGTACCAACTTTTGTCAAAGATTTATAGATGATACTCCCTCCCTCCATTTTAAAATATCACTTTAATTAACTTTTTCGTTTTATAATTTACGTCACATTACAAGTTCAATGACGTATTAATGATTAATTTACCAATTTTGTCCTTATTAATTATTTTTTTCTTTCCTTTTTTCATTGATTTTTTCATTTCCAACAAAATATTGGGACAATTTGGTCTATTAATACAATTTTATTATAAATTTGATGTTTTCTTACCATTTTCTCATAACATTAAGGGTGTATTTGGTTGGAGGGAAAATATATATATATATATATATATATATATATATGAGCATCTAAATTTAATAAGTTTGTATATCTTCCTATGATCAAACTTTTCCATGTATAAAATAATAGAAATTAAAAAAATAAATATTATAAAAAAACTTTTCATTTATGAACTTTACAACAAAAAAGGAAAAAGACAAGGATAAAACTTGGAAAAAGAAAATGAAAGTAGCAAAGTAAGAGAAGTTTAGAACTTAAAGTCTCATTGATAAGACTTTATTTTCCCTTAATTGAGGTAAAGGAAAATTAACTTCCTTCCTCATAAAAGGATTTTTTTTTCCCCTTGATTGAGGAAAATTATTTTTCATCGGAAAATATTTATCCACCACTTATGCTACCAAATGTCAAAAATATAATGATAATTTTCTAAAAAATATTTTTCATTGAAACAAACACATTTTAAATTGACAAATATTTTAAAACAGATGAAGTATTAAATATGCTTAGCTCATTGTTGCATAGCCACATTTGAATATGTACCTCATGATTAGACATGAAAACAAGTGTAGACATAAATTTAATTTGAAAATTGTGATGTCATGTCAAATATGAAAGTTTTTTTTGGGCGTTTTTGTTTTATTATCTTGATTGTAGATTTTTTATTTTTTGGGACTGAAAGAGGGCAAAGCCTCATTATTAACTGTAGAATATAATATGAATCATTTGATATTTAATGAATTTCTCTAAAAACTTTGAAAGCATGTGTTACATGTGATGATGTGAACATCATGTGCATAAATTTCACAGAGCAAAAAATATCATACGTATAAATTTTAATTATTATGCAGTGAAAAAGAAAAATTATATAATCGAAAGAGTGTCACCTAAACATAAGTTCAAATTAAATGTACCAATTGGATCAATAACACAATTATTTTTGATACATTATATTATATACTAAAAATTACTATTAAAAAATCCGTACTTTAAACATTAACTTTGATGAATAATTTATTTCAAATCTTATACGTCTGTTATTGAGCGAATTTCATAGGACTATAATAGGGCAAAATTTTACCATAATTCATGACTTACCGGACAAGATAGATCAAGACATATAAGCCATATTTTTATTTTTTTTTAATTTATAAATCTTCTTATTTTCATCGGCTTTTACATCCAAATAAAAATATTCTTCAAGACCCGCTTAACAAGGAATATTAAAGACTCGAAGAACCACATACAATTAGCTCCAACCAATGGAGCTTATCTTTGGAAGAATTATATGTCTTTCCTTAGGCAATGCTTGTTCACTTAGATTAAAAGCATCCACAATAATGTCTCACTTTAGTCTCATCTAACTGTAGGAATACATGTGAGACTTTTTTTATTATGTAAAATTAAAGTGGAACATGATGATCCAAAAGCGAAACTAAATGTGAGACATGACCAAGTTGAGTGAAAGAGAAAGAAGGTTGGTGTATCTAGTGGGATTGAGTCCATGTATAGTGTCAAAAATTGTCTCCTTATTATGGAATTGAGTATCTTTTTGGGTACTAATTATATTTTCATTTGCTTATTGATATATTTGATGATGTGGAACAAGTAGGATTAAAATGAGTATCTTCTTACGGCTCCTCTTATACATATATGAGAGTATCTCGCTCATCTCCATATGTCACGAGATAATTGGACGAACGGGAAAATAGGGAGATTTTATAGGCCTGGTTTTTCTTTGTCTCTTCGAAAGTATATGCTCACGGGAGCATTTTAGATTTTGCACTCTTCTTGTTGGTGATGCTATTAAGAGCATGCCCATTTTGTAGAAACTAATGACCTTGCAATTGAAACAAATGTTCCCTTGGCAAGAATAGGGGTGTTAAGAAAATCAAAATTTAAAAACCGAAAAACCTAATTAAAAATTCCATAATTTAAAAAATTGCAAGAAAATTTGTTCGATTGACCGAAATAATTTTTTTCTCTTTATTGGTTTAATTTTTGTTTGGCCATTTTGAATTTTCGATTAACAATCATTAAATGAAACTAAAATTTGGTTCAACTCCAAAAATTAGTTTGCGTTTGGGAGGGGGAATTGATCGTTTAGGTGAGGTCGGGTTGAGAGCTCGAATTTTGTCAACAGTTGCCTGGAAAGCAAGTGAAGAGAATCCAATTGCTGCCCGATCGATTGAGGTATTTTGGAGGGCCCCGAATACCTGGTAAAGTAGGGGACAACGCTTTCGAGTGGGGTTTTGCTTTTCGAGATAATATAGGGGACGTTTTTCTAGTAGGAGTCAAGCAGGGGTTGGGCTTCCCCAAGTAGTGGAAGTGGAAGAGGCTCGGGCTTGTTTTGCTTTCTAAAAGCTCGGGATCACGACTACAAAATACCGATTGTGGAAAGTGACTATTTATCCTTGATCAATAATCTCTCTGGGAAAATTAAGCTAAATACTTTCATAGGATTATTCTCACTGATATTTTAGATATAGCTTCTAGTTTCGATTTTCTTGTGTTGATCTCATGTAAAAGGGGAAATAAAGTTGCTCATGAAATAGCGCATCTTAAGTCCATTAACTCTCTAGAGAGAGTGTGACTTGTGGATGGCCCATACACTATTTATAATCTGGTGAGTGAAGATATGTGTATGTTTATTGATAAAAATATAATATAATACCCCTTCTTTACTAAAAATAAAAAAATAAAAAAATATGGTTCAACTCTAGTTTAAATTCTTTTTACTTCAGTGACCGCATTTTAAAACCCTTATTAGCTAAGACATGTAACTTACCTCGTGACTTCTTTAATTTTCTTAGGATATGTTTGAATAAGGTGTTAAAACTAACAGATTAACGATTACGAGTTAGCGGTTATGAGCGAGTTACGATTAGCGGTTATGATTTTTTATTCATAATTATAGCGGCTAGCGATTACAACAATTCCGATTAGTTGTTAGTAATTGTGACCGATTATGATTAATATTGTGAATAATTATGATTAACAGTTAACGATTATAAACGGTTATATGAGTTATTAACGGTTATAAACAATTCGACACAAGTATTTACCGTTGGTTTGCATAGCTTTTAAAATTCAGTCGCCACTTGTTCGATGATATGGAATTGGCTTTTCTGATCTTGACCTTATTTAAAAAAAAGTAAATTAAAACCTTTATAAATGGATAGTAGATATTTATTCCTTAGGGAAAAGGGTTGGAAAGCGGACGATACCTAATGAATGCACAATTACTAACTTACCCTTGGGTTGAAACTCCACACTCTACCCGGGGAAGGTTCCACCCACTAGTGCAATAATGCGAAGCACAAGAAGGAAAGGAAAAAATACCCATGACAAGTTTAGGGGTATGGAAGTCATTTCACCTCCACCCACCCCTCTTAAGAAGAAACACACTCTACAGAGGAGAGGAGAGAGAGACAGATGAAGAGAGCATGAGAGTAGGATTAAGAACCACACGGATTCCTGACGTGGCAAAGATATTTGAAATCCCGCCTAAACCCCGGTTCTTCAAAACATTTTTCCCTTCCTTTGCCCTTTCCCTCTCCTTCTTATCCCCCCTCGCTCCTCTCCCTCTCTCCTACGCTTTCACACTCAAACCGCAACCAAAGGGGCATTTGTTTCTCTCTCTATCTCCAAAGGTAACCCTACGCTACTGCTCCTTGTTTCTGCCTCTCTGCGGCGCCACTCGCTCCGAGTCGACGCGATTCCGAACGATTCTCATCGGTTTTCCTCGTTTTTCTTTAGGTTTTCGCCATGAAAGGAGGAAAATCAAGCGCCAAGGGAGGAACGCCGATAGCAAGTGAGTTTTTGTTTGAATTTTGTTTGAGATCTGCGATCGAGTTTTTTTGCTTGATTTTTTATGGTTGTGGTTGGCGTTAGGCTTTCGGTGAAAAAGAAGCCTGTGAAGAAAACCAAGGACCCTAACAAGCCTAAGAGGCCTCCAAGTGCCTTCTTCGTCTTCATGTAAGGGTTTAATTTGCCGATTTTTGTCGTATTTGTCGATAATCTAAATTGATCTGGAAATAAATTCATCGGTTTCTGATTGTACTCTAAATTTGTCGCAGGGAGGAGTTCAGGGCTCAGTTCAAGGAGAAGCATCCGAACAACAAATCAGTCGCCGCTGTAAGTGATTTTCTCTCTCCTCAGATCTCGAATTTTGTTAGGTCAACTCTGCAATTTTATGTTCGAAAATTCTCTTCGTGTTGATTATTATTTTTTTGAATTTGATTTGGTTAGGTCGGTAAAGCTGCTGGTGAGAAATGGAAGTCGATGAGCGATGCTGTAAGTATCAGTAGTATTCGCTCTCAGCTAATTCTTCAATTCTTGGCAAATTCTCTCTCTCCCCCTCTTTAAATTTACTAATTTGTGATTTGACAATAAAAAATTTAGGAAAAAGCTCCCTACATTGAGAAGGCAGAGAAGAGGAAGAAAGAGTACGAGAAAGTCATGCAGGCTTACAACAAGAAACAGGTAATTTCAGCACTCAATTATAACCAATTTCTGTTTTTTTTCCAGTGTTGATTTTGAGTTTTAATTACTTGATATTGCATAATTTATTGAGGTCGATGGTCTGATATTTTTGTCGCCTGAATTGAATAAAAAATAGGCTGAGGGAGCAGGGGATGATGACTCTGACAAATCTAGATCTGAAGTCAACGATGAAGAAGGCAGTGGAGAGGTTCGTGTTGTATAAGTAAATTTTGACATATAATACTATGACATGAATGAATTTCATTGGGTTTAAGCAAATTGTTTCATCTTTTACTCCATGAATTGATCGTTGAAGCAAATTCTCTTTCAGGACGAGGAGGATGAGGACGACGACGATGATGAGTAGATAAAAGAATGACCAGAAACTGGTATCAATCAACTATCAAGTAGTAGGATCTTCTAGCTTTAGAGGAATATATGATGGATATGGAATTGGCCCTTTTCTTTTTTTTTCTTTTTATGGGTTCTTAGGTTGCAAAAAAATTTAGGTCTTTTGTTTGGCCTTTCTTGTTAAATTTTTTGAAGGTGGTACTTCTGTGATGTTTTAGGGTTGTAGGAAGGACAGGAAAAAGAAGATGGGCTTTCAGGACTACTTATTTTCCTGTGGCTGACTTTTGGCATTGTACTTATTAAAAGAAAACATATCGTAAAGATTGTCTAGTATCTTCTTCATGTTAGTAAAATTAAAATGTAGGTGTTTCCTCAGAATTAATGGAAAAAAAAAAGCTTTGGCACCAAGTGTGATATTTTTATTGCTGGTTTTGTATATTGTAGTAGTTGGTCTTATTGCTTCATGATCTCCATGATTTTGTTTTGTTGTTTGTCAAACTTTTGGGCCATCTTGGGTTGAGACAAATTATCTGAATGAGTGGTTGTCTATTTCTTTTGTGGGCTAGTGGGAACTACTATTCTAGTAGAGATATCTTTGTGGTTGAATTGATTTTCGAGGGTATAAATCTCGGGACATGATTAAACTAACTTTTGGGAGTGAAGTTTTTTGCCATACTGGTTTGGTTTGGATTTTTGTGGTCCAGTTGTGACAGGTGAAAGTATTAATGTTATGTGAGTGAATGATACATGTATTTTTGATTGATGCCATGAACTTGAAATCTCGACTGCAGATACCTTTGATCATTGAGAGAATTAAGAGGTTGGAAATTACTCGGTGAATTGAAATCGCAAAATATTATGTTGTGTAATTTAGCAGTAAGAGTACCCTCTGGTTCTTCCATTTCTGGCACAGTGGCACTGGCACCTACTCTTTGCTGTTATTTCCTCCGTTTATCATGAACGAGAGTGAAGAATGCAGAGTGTGGGTCAGATAGTAGTAATACCATATAGTAACTTGTTTAATGCTAGCGGTTATTGTCATTCTGACTCTTTGGATTGGAACTTGGATGGGCTGGGGGTCAAAGAATGCTCGCTCGGCGTTACTCGTGTCATGAGGGACAAATTTTGATGCCCTAAAAGGGTTCATCTGAATAGAAGAGAACCTAATGTGGTCAAAATTAGGAATAAATCCTCTACTTTTGTCTTTTCTGATCTGAATTAGATGCTCTCTAGAGTTGAGTTTATTTTGATTTTATCGATCATTTATAAATTATATTATGAATACGAGTCTAGGCTGAAGTTATTATATATATGATATTCATTTTAATTTTTGAAGATTTACCTCCTATTTTCATCGTCACTCTTTCTAAAAAAAGATTATTTTTTAAAAAATTATGTTATATTATCGCATCTATAATTTGTGTTTATATAAGTATTACAAGTCAGTCTCACAACCCCAAAAAACCCAAGTCATGATTTTGGACTACCTACATTAACCAGAATAAAGAATCAATTGTGATTCATGTGAGGTAATGTGTATGGTTGGTAAAACTCTATGTGATCTCGTCTTAGTATGTTTGCTTAAAAAAGCTAGTAATTTCTTTTTGGTTTGAAATTGTAAGTTTGGACGCACAAAATTCTAAATTTGAACTCAATTTAGGCTTGTCCCATAAACTGCATAGTGAACAAAGCATTTCGTATGAAATTTTTTCATCGTTAGATATATTTTGGACATGAACTCGTATTTTTGTTAGCTTTATATAGCGTAACAATGATTTTTAACACTTGCTTGTTTTCAATGATATGAATTAGCTGTAAATATTAAGGAGGGCTAATGAGCAGTAAATATTGGAAAACAATTAAAAGATTGTGTAAAAAGAGTGGTAGAGAACCGTAAACAGCAACAAGAACTAGCTAAAACATATCTATCCCAAAGTCTACTGAAATATGTATCTATACAATTCACAAATAAGATTGTTAGTTACTATATCTAATTTCCTACCTCTATGAATGCTGTATGAGGAACTAAGGTACTAATTTGATCTTGGTTACCTAATGTGTTATGTTTCATTCGAAAGACTCAGAGTCTAATTTTTGGAATAAGAAATCCTATAATTTGAGTAACCGACCCACGTATGTGATTAAAGTTTGTCTTCTTAAACAGTAACGAGTTAACAACCCATAAAAAAATCTCCATATAACAATGTAGCGTGTCAATTATGTAAGTATCCAGTTATCTAACATGCAGTCAATTTGTTTTATGTATGATGTGCAAAAATGTGGAAAAACCCTTGAAAGTGAAAAGAATTTGGGGTTTTAATATTGTTTTTGTTTCAACGCAATCCGTTTGTTTGTAAGAGTTAAGTTACTCGTAGTTCATAAAATGATAGAATTTTTTTATCATATACATCTTTTAATTTATTAATATTATAAAATCCGAATTTACTAAAAAACCAAGTGTAAATCTGATAGGGATAATCTGATGGTTGTTATGTTTGGGCATAGAATTTCAGAAAGTTAAGGGGAAATGCTATTCCATGAGCTGTGGATATGCCTTTTCATATGCTTTTGGACATGAATCAATCAATCATGCCTCTCTCTCTCTCTCTCTTTCTCTCTCTCCTTTGTTCAAGTGGGACTACCATTAAAATACTTTTTAGAGGGAATTATTTTCCTTGTAGGCAACCTAAGATGCTTACATATTGTGTTCCTAAAATCATAATTCATAAAAAAAAATGTTTTAAATTTTTTTTTTACGTAGAGAAGGCATAAAGGACAATGTAATACAATAGAGGAAGGAATAATCGAATTTAAGATCTAATATATATTTAGGACCTCGCTTTGACAATTAGACTAGGAACTCTCCTAACAGGGGATGTTTAAGATGTAAATAAAAAAAGCTGTAGTTTTTTGTAACTTTATTTTCATAAATTATACTCCTTCAAATCTCTTCCCAGTCCTTCTCGAAATAATCCTACCCTATCAATATCTCCCACATTCTATTCTAATTTTCGACCAAAATCAATCCGAGGCTAAATCTTATAAGTTATTGTTAATGACTGATTCAAAGTATTTATTCTGGCATATTGCTTCAAAGGGATGAAGATAATGGGCATCAATTCTTAAGATTTTGCAATATTAGTGTTTGATTGAAATAAAAAGCAATACTATGATATTGATTGAATGCATATGCATTTGTTGAATTTGAATGGAATTAGATACGACATAAGTGAAGTTATGTCTTAAAGACGATAACATATGTCACCTATATGATTCATTTATAGGTGCTATGCAAAGTTTGTCTTTTAAAGTAACCTTTAACACTAAAAGTTTAAGAGCAAAATTATTAATTTTCATATGATTCATTAAGACACTTTTTAGCACTTCAAATTTAAGTTCAACGGTAATAAAATATAGTTGAGTTTGATATGACTATTCATGGATAATTTGGTGATAAAACCTAAAAAAATGTCTTGAAAGATTTGAGTTTTAAATAGCCGTTTAAGGGTTATTTTTAAAGAATATTTGCTTAATCTTGAGATAATTTGACGTTAGACTAGTAAGAATTTATATATGAAGAACTCTAATAGAAAGTTAACTCAAATCACTAAAATTAGATATTTTTAAAATTTATATTTGAAAGACCGATTATTTGAAAAGGTCATCATTACTGAGATTACATAAAAATGTAATACCTTAAGATAGAGAATTCGAAAAATCGTAATTTTTAAAAATGTGATTAATGGTCTTTAAAGTCATCTACTAATATATTTTTGTGATAGTTTATTATAATATAAAAATATTTTTATAGCTTTTTGCAGAAAAGATATAATTATGAAGAATGGAACGGAAATGTTTTCATAGAGAGAAATTGTTTCAAGCATTTCAATTCTAAATAAATTTGCTGTATAAGTAGTATTTTTTCACACCCGAAAAAATTGTGAATAAAAAATCGCAGGGAAATACGAAGAAGACGCACGTGTGAAATTGGGTCACACTCTCGGTAATTTTGCTCCAAGAGGAATGCTCAAAACCCTAATTTTGTTTCAATTCGTTCTTTGAACGATCAAAATTCAATCGAAATCTTAAAGATTTTCTCGAGCTAGCTCGGTATTGTGATTGATTTCGATATGCCCAACAGTTCTTCAACCAAAAAGCACGGTTCAGATCAGCCCGAAAGTTCTGGATCAGCTCTTAAATCCCAACGCACAAAATTGGTATTCCCTTTCAATCAATCCCAATTTATTCAAGAATTTTCACCTCAATCATAATTCATACTTCGATTATTGCAATTTCAATCAATCCTGACTGATTTCAATGATGTACCTTGATTTCTTTGAATTTCTTTGGTTTATTGCCGATTTTTCATTGTTTATTTGCGCTTGATAAGGTGCAGAGCTCAGGGAAGAGATTGAAAGACTTTGAAATTAGCGTTCCTATAGTTTATGGCAATGTTGCATTTTGGCTTGGCAAGAAAGCCAGTGAGTGAGTATTATTTTGAGCAAAATGTTTGATATGAATTTGTGTGTTGCGTGGTTTTTGAATGTTGAATGTTGAATTTTGACTGTGGAGGATATTTCTGTTCTGGGGTTGTGTGTTTTTAGGTACCAATCCCATAAATGGACAGTTTATGTTCGAGGGGCGACAAATGAGGATTTAGGAGTGGTGATAAAGAGAGCTGTTTTCCAACTACATTCCAGTTTTAATAACCCAACTAGAGTGGTTGAAGCTCCGCCTTTTGAGCTGTCGGAAGCCGGGTGGGGTGAATTCGAAATTGTCATCACCCTTTATTTCCACAATGATGTTTGTGATAAGCCATTGAACTTGTGAGTAGTTTTATGTTTTTTGATTTGGTACTTCAATGTTTCTTGTGCTTTATTTGGTTTATGCTGTTCTGGATTGTTGTTGATATTGGAAGAAGCTTAAAAAATGAGTGAAAACATCTCATACTAATTGCTGTTTGCATTGTTCCATGACAAAATTGGAGCAAAGCTTTTTGTGTTCTTGTGTTTTGAGGTTCTTTTGCTCATATTTGTGGGATTATTCATTGAGAATTGTGTATATCATGCATCTCTTACCCCTCATATGAACAATGAGGTAATGAGGGATGCAGATGATATCTTGCTCTGTTGGTCAAGATTGAGGCCTTGCATAAATTAGGTATAAGGTTCTATTTCTTTCTCTCATTTGTATTATACTGGTCTTTATGGCTGCTTTGAACAATGAAATGATGGATAAGAATTTAACAGATACCACCATTTAAAGTTGTATCCGGAGGATGAATCATGTACAATGTCAACCAAGAAACCTGTTGTTGTGGAGTCATATGATGAGATTGTTTTTCCCGAGCCATCAGATGCTTTTGTTGCACGCGTGCAAAATCATCCAGCAGTAAATGTACCAAGACTACCGGCCGGTCTCAATCTACCTTCGCCTGGTGTGTTGTGTTGCTCTCTTGACTCTCAGGCTCTGGGCATTGCTTTCCGTCTGCAGAAATTAACGAGTCTTTGAATATTGTAGTGCTTGTGGAAGATGTTGAAAAGAGAAAGAGGGGTGATACAAAAGATAGCCCCCTTGTTCAGTGGTTCACAAACTTCTCAGAGGCTGATGAGCTGCTAAAACTTGCAGCTGCTCGGCAACAGGTGAGAAATTTGCAGTTCTTCTTGCTATCTCAATGTCCTTATTTATATCATCCAAATTTCACTTTGACATTAGCTTGTGTGCTTGGGACCTTTGTATATTAAGGAATTTTGTCCTTGTGGTTGTCACTAAAAGTTCTTGCTTGTCTGTTGCTGACTTGTTGGCAATCCAGTTCTTAAAGATTGCAAACTGATTGCCTGCTACGGCCTGCTTTATTGATTATTTATTGTCTGGCTTCAAGCATGGTAGCTGTAGAACACATCCTTGCTTTTGTTTATACCTTTCTTCTCCCTTAAGCCCAGGTAGCGAAGTTGCACATTTTAGAAGACCTGTACTAAAGATCTTCTGAAAGGAGAAACACAGCGTTGAAACAGCTCTGTGCATATGGGACGTTCTATTATTCTTATTCATCATCTAGGGAAGAGTTGGAGAAACTAGAGTTGATAGAAGTGGCACTCTGATATATTTACTTGTCAAATAAATACCTTGCGTTATAGATTGAAACAGACCCTAAAATGTTCTGAGCATAACTTATTCTTTTGACAAAACAGGGATTGCAAGGAAGTCTGTTGTTGTCCTGTGATTTGTACGAGTCCTGATTAATGTAGTTGAAGTGGTCAACTCTACTTATAGTCAAGGTTAATCCTGAAGGTGACTTTTGGCCCTATAGATGGAGGATGGTACCATTGGATGGCCTAATCATCTGCTTAGAGTGCAGTCAGTCTCATGTGGAAGTTGTTAGTGGACAGATAGAAATAGAAGTAAAATTCATGTAGCCAACTATTTATGTCACTGTTTGATTTCTAGAGTTAGATTATAGAGTTCCCCATTGCGTTTATGTACACCAGCTTATAAAAAAGATACAAAAGATTGGTAGGTTAACTCATGTTCAACCTTAAGGTTAGCAATAGAAATCAGAGATTTCATCCACATTAGTTTGAATTCTGTCTGGCAAAAACTGTTTGTCTTTGATTACTCTATAGATTTATACTTCACTTTGGTTGGTTTAGTGTGTTGATTTTTTGAAGCTTGCCTTTCTTTTGACCTCCGTATCAAATAGGAACATTTGACATGGGACAAGTTTTTATTGATGTATGAGGGATAGTATGGTTCCGTGAGAGGTAGATGTTCAACTAGCTTTGCTGGTAAATTTTCTAGGGGTTGGTAAGGGCTAAAACCCATCTATATCAATCTTTGGTCCTCAAACTGTAAACGCCCCCAAAAAAAAAGAAAAAAAAGAAAAGACAAACACACACACACACACACACAGAGAAAAGGGCAGATGTTCAGCAATACTTTCCAGCTTCAACACAAACTTAGAGTTTGTTTTAGCTGAAAAACAGTATATGTCTTGTGACAACTAAGATGTAGGCATACAGAATTACCATTTTGTGATGCATATTGGTGCATGTCTTAGGTACAAGCTCATATTGCAAAATTGAGAAGACAGCTGACTCTGATTGACGGGCAGCCTCAGCAGTCAAGGCCGACTCCTGATTCATAAGAACGGCTTTCTACTTATATATCGGAGATCCTGTTATCAGAAATGGCAGGAGCACCCAGAGCCCGATCCCCTGACTGTTGTGATTCTCCTTGTTCATGGCTTCTTTGTGTTCCTTTTATTAGCAGATTTTTTTTTTTGATAGTCTCACATGTAACAATAGAACATCATGCCTATCTGTGGGAAGTTTTTAGGCCTTCCCCTTTTACTTCATTTAATGCCCTCTTTTGTTATATTTTGTTCAAATTTTGAATTTTCTCCCCTTAGCAAAAACAAATGGCTGGTTCATGTGTTGTACTATAGGATGAGTAGCAATGAATTATTTTTTTCAAAAAAAAAAAAATCATTGGTACTCTCTCCCGTTTTAAAGTACATGTTACTTTAACTAATTTTTTCGTTTTATAATATTTGTTATTTTACAATTATAATGATGTATTAATGACTAGTTTATCAATTTTGTCTTTATTAATTGTTTTTTTCTCTTTTTTGTTGATTACCTTCATTTTTAATAAAATTTTGGGACAACTTGATCTTTTAATACAAAGAATTTTACAATAACTCTATTTTTAGATTGTTGCAAAAGTACCGCTGAACAACAACTACCTAACATAAGTTTGAACTTCAAAGCGGATATGATTGAGATTGTTGCAAAAGACAACATGAACAAACTCTATTTTTGAAGTCTGAATTAAATTGAGATTGTTGCAAAAAACAACATGAACAAACTTTATTTTGGAAGTCTGAATTAAATTTTGTACTTTGTTCAAAAATGAAAAATAATATTCGGTACTATTTTTCCCCTTCCCTACGTGTAAAAGGTGCAAAGGCTCTGGTTGATAGAATTTAGGTCCAAAGTCTTTTACAATAACTCTTTTAGAGATTTTTTTTATCATTAATAAATTTTATCAACTAATGTTTCATCAACTTAGATTATTGACATTTTTTTATAATTCATAAATTTAAAAAAACGATAAAATAATACATTAATAAGGTTGAACATCAAGAAATCTATACACAAAATTCTTCTCCCATAACTTTACCCAACATTCAACCTAGAATTTGATGTTCCACATCAACTCTTGCGAGTCTCATTCCTTCCCGATCCGCATATTTTCCGGACGAGTTCCAACTCATCCGTCACGTTATTGGCCGGTTATGCGTAATCGGTTGGACAACAAAGGTATCAACCCAAGTCTATTCTCAACCGGCAAAGTAAAGCCCAAAGCCCATTAGGGCTAGGGTTTCCTCCTAAATCATGATAAATTACTATCTTACTCCCGTCAAAATCCTTTATAAATACTTACCAACCTCCAACCTCATGACATACACTCATAAGCTCACATCATCTATTCCCTACGCTTTCCTCTCTTGGAATTATCACACACATCATCACACAAGTTTTCCTTTGGAAACACTTCCCATTGAAAATAATATCATTCCTCAACTTTCATAAGGATCAAAGAATGACAAATAATAAGGTAACTCACACTATATACTGAAATTTACTTTAGAACTTGACATCTAGCCAAACATCAAGCATTTGATTGATGGTGTTGGGTATCACTAGATTCTGCTTCTGCAACCAAGCTTAAGCACAAGCAGAATCTCTATTCTTTCAGGTGGTAAATTGGAAAAATTCACACATAATTATTCTCTACCACACTCACCTTCGCTTATTAAAAAACGACACTTAATCACACTCACCTACTCCAATAGTTAAAAATACCCTCTCAATCACGTGCACCCTCGTTCAACAACTCTCACAATACACTCAAATGTACTCATCAGCATTTAATCACATTCATATACAAATAATATATTTTAACCATAAAAAAAGATCTCGTAAGTATAACAAAAATTGGTAGACAAAAATTCTCATGTCTACCCTATAAAGAAGGAAACTAAAAGGCCAAAATTGGATTCGCCCTTCTGTTGTTTTCCGCCAGAGAGAGAGAGAGACTCCCATGGCAGCTCCTGGGAAGTGCATTTTGATCACCGGCCCTCCTGTGAGTTTTCTGAAATCACTTGCTTTAACTTCTAATTTGAGGGTTCTGTTTTGTCATATTTTGATTGATGCTCCAAAAATTTTGTGCTGTTTCTCCCTCTGCATTGTTTAGGGAGTAGGGAAGACAACCCTGGTTATGAGAGTCTTGGAGACTCTCAGAACTTCCTTCCCCGATTTGAAAGTTCAGGGTTTCTACACCCGTAAGTGTCCATCTCTCTCTCTCTGGTATCTTTTCTGCATTTTTACTCCATTAATGTGAATTTTGCTCAAAATGGGTAAGAGTTGTTTTGCTGATTAAACGATGGTGTGAAATTGGAAGGTGAGTTTAGGCAAGGAAACGAGAGGGTTGGTTTTGAGGTTGTAACTGTGAGTGGTCAAAGAGCCCCTCTTGCTTCTATCAACAATCCCAGGTACCTCAATTGATTGGGTGTTACTGTGTTAGAATGTTAATTCTTGAGCTTTTTTTAGTATATTTGTACCTCAATCAATTAATTGAGACTATTATGTTAATGATTAATGATTAATGGCATAGTATTTTTGTTGTGAATTGTGATGGAATGTCGTTTTACTTTCTATGAGGATGATTTAACTTGATTAAGGTGGTATTATGGGTTAATTAGGGGGAGGGGTTAGGCATCGTGAGACTGTACATATTTGGAGAAGTTTTAAGTCTCATGGTTTACTACTTGTTACCAAAATGTGTTGGATGCAAAACTGTAGGAACCACGGCTGGCAGGGCCCGTCGAGCTTCTCCACTTGTGTCGGGCCTCTTTTTAAAGATTGATTTTGAAGATGGTTTTAGAAAGTCGATTTTAAAATGTGAGGATGAACCTTTTATTAAGATTTCCGAATTTTATTAAATCTGATTTAAAGCGAACTAAGCAAAGTTTGAATGTCGGTTGTTATTAACCTTTTATTTTAGAAATTATTTTCAGAATTCCCGGAATCTTATTTTCTAATTAAGGAATAAAGTAAAATTAGGGTTTTGGTCTTGCCGTGAAGCTTTAGGGCCAGATTGGTGTGAAAACACCAATCTGGACCGAGCCTCACGTGTCGACCACCACCTGGTACAGGCGGCAACTTGTACCCGACTAAGGTAGGGGCAGATCCAGAACCTCCTCTTATTGTCCCTTCAACCAGAAAACACCAAGTTGCGTATTCGAATAGAATCAAATATGAAATAAGGGAGTTGCCACTCAATTTTTAGGAAAGAAAAACTAACAAAAACAAAAGTTTGCTCTTACAATCTTAGTATGGGAAAGCTAAGACTAAAAAAGGCTAAAAATGACTCAATCGGTCTTTGAACCGAGAATCGAATTCGGGGTTAGGGTACGAAACTTAGGGATAAACCTTCCGTTTCGCCCATCCGAAGACGGCCATTATTAATTCGAGTGAGTTAAAATAATGTACAAAAGCAAGTAAACAACAACATGCGATAAAGAATTAAAGCAAACAAAATATAACAAAGGAAAGCGATAAAAGCGAAAGTAAAGGAAAGTGGTAAAGGTAGAAACGAAAAGCAAAAGAGGAAAAGAAAGCGAGAAATCTAAAAGACTACATCCGGCGGGAGGAATTAAAAGTGATACATCTCGAATCCACAATATGGAAAGCGATAAAGAAAGCATAAAAAATAATTAAACCATTTTAAAAGCGCATCTGTGCCCTCAGGTTGTCTCACCTGTTGATCCGGATCTCGGATATGGATTTGGATCCGGTGATGCAACGGTGGTAATTTGAAGGGGCTTTTTGTGAGTATTTTGTGGATAGGGATCGGGAGTATGATGGAAGTAGAGAAGGAATAGGTTGAAAAGGAACCAAGAGATCGAATACCAAAGAGAGTATTCGGTAGCTCTTAGGCGCGTTTAAGCGACATGATGCTAAGGCGAGGAAGTCGTGTGGGAATGAGAGCTAAGGCTCTCTATTTATAGGAGAGGACCTAGGTCACAAATGACCTAGGGTTTGACTCTTATTGAAATAAAAACCGAGTCATTCCTTAAGAGATAGAATCGGATCGAGAAAATGATAAAATCGGATAGAACCGGTTAAAAAGGAGGAGGCGGGCACCGGCCAACCGGACCCTCCTAGGGTTTCGTGCCCTAGTTGTGCCTCCAGGACTCTCCAAGCTCAAAACGCAGCGTTCCATCGTGCTTCGAAAGGCGGGCGCCGGCCACAACGTCGTTTAGAGGGGAAAACTTCTAGCCTTGTGTGGGCTGTCTCGTGAAGCTCAAAACGCAGCACTTTGATGCTCCTAATCATGAAATGCAACGCTTTAACGTCGTCTTCGGGTCTTCAACTCCTTGTCGACTTGGACAAAAGTAGAATGCAGTATTCTGTACTTGGAATTTCCCGGCACACATCATGGGACTCCCCAATTTCTAAAGGCTCGGCCCGACTTGAACGGTTCCAAAGAAAAGAGGATATGTGGACCGACCCAAGGCAAAAGGCTATTTAAGTGGTGTTGGGGTTTCTTTGTGGTTTGCTGGCTTATGTTGCACCCATCGAACACAGTCCGAGATCCAAATCCTCAAACAGGACTTGGAATTTCATCATCGGGCCAACAAATAAAAAATAGAGAAAAGGACGATGCGTTTTAGGTGTCTACAAAAACAAACTTCCTAGTTAGAGGAACAAATGTTCTTATTGGGATTTATCCAAGAATACATGCATCTTAAATGCTCATCTATGTCTCTATCCGAGTAATCCTAAGAACTGAAGAATCCCTATTAAGCTACACTTGATTTGAAATGCTGTTGAAATAGTCTGAAAAAATGGTCCTAGTTGATCGGACTCCTCTTATTCTTGGAAACATGTGCAACAAATGATTCAAGCTTGTCGACTTGTTTGTTTTAAAATGAGTTAACAACACCTGCATTCAGGTATCCTTGTACTGTGGTCCATTATGCTTGTACAGTTACCCCGGTGCTTCACTGCTGCATATTTTCTGATGAAAGAGAAGAGGGAATTGCCTTTTTGCCCTGCTTCTCCACTGAAATTATAGATTGATGATATATCACCTTTCCTCACCAAGTCCTGGGTTAATAGCTTTCTGTGTTTCTTTTGCTTTGGATTTGTGCATTTGTTTGCCAGATGGTTTCCTTCCAGTGCTATACTGAAGCTATATAAGCTCCTTTTCCATCTAACACAGTTCTGAACTGTGACAGCCCTGAATCTGTCCGGTGGCCTACTGTTGGGAGATACCGAGTGGACGTGGTTGCTTTTGAATCGGTGGTTCTGCCTGAACTTCAGGTAACCTGTTTTTTTGAACCTTATGTTCTCCCTGTGCTCCTAGAAAAATGTCTTTCTTTTGTGTGGGCTGAGCTTGACAAAATGCAACATGGCATTCCATATAGATTCTTGCACATATGTGACTGGTTTCTGAGTTGTAACATCATCTTATGCATAAAGGGTTGCTGTGTATGTGACTGATCCCTAAAGTTGTAACGTCATCGTGGTGTATGAGCTTATAACAAAATATATCATTCCTTGTAAGAAAAGTAGAATTGTGTTTCAGTTCGGAACCTTGCAAAATGTTTCATCCAGAACTCTGTAGGCAAAGAAAACAGGCTGTCTTTTGTGTGTTTTACGTGGTTGATCACTGTCCTTCTGTTCATGAATATGGATGAAATGAACGGCTGAAGAACTATACTTTTCAACCTTTCTAGGCTGCTTTTATATAAAGAACTACAAATCCTCTTTTGTCAGATTAAAGAAGATACAGATTTGTTTGTCATTGATGAAGTTGGCAAGATGGAGCTGTACAGTTCATCCTTCCTTCCAGCTGTCCTGAGAATCTTGGACTCAAACATTCCCCTTTTGGCTACCATACCAATTCCAAAACAGGGCCGAGATATACCCGGAGGTATGCTACTCATTGACTTGTGCATTTCTCTGGAGTCATCATCTGAAAATATGATACTTCATAGTTCAGTTACATATCAATAATAAAATAAAAAATTCAATCCTAAAGATTACCCTTCCTGAACCAATGTCAGGTCCAGCCATTGAAGGATGAGTTTTGCTATTGGAGAATATTATTGTTTTGCCTGATACTATATGGTTTAAGAATTAAGAGGTAGGGTTGTCATGTCATGAGTAGTTTAGGCAATATGCCAATAACCCAAAATAGATCTCCACCTGTTCAGGAACCAACTCAACCAAAAGCTTAAGCTTATGGTTGAAGGTTCAGGAATAGGTTTATACTCTAACACGCCCCTCACGCGAATGCCTTTTGGGCTTGAAGCGTGGATGCAACAAAGGCTCCTCCTTACCTTGTGCAATAATTAATATGGAGGCTGCTGAGATTCGAACCTGAGACCTCTCACTCAGAAAGGCTCTGATACCATGTTCAGAAACCAACTCAACCAAAAGCTTAAGCTTATGGTTGAAGGTCCAGGAATAGGTTTATACTCTAACATCACCAAAGCAGGGTCTGAAGAGAATAGGTTCAAAGGCCAAATTCACTTGTACGTATTGTCAAGCTATGTAGTTCTGCACTCCTTGATGTCAGTGATGCAGATGCCTCATTGGCTGTAGTGGTATCCAAAAGTTCCTGCGACATTCTCTCTGTTATGGGGGAACCAATTGCCCAGTTCTTGGTATATGTACTAGTTAGGTCAAATTGTTTCCATTTATATTGCTCTGAAAGCTTCAAAGCTGACAAAAAACTATTAGGTGATTTCTGGAAACAAGGAATTTATTGTGTTTTTTGGAAACTGGTGCAGTTGCGAGGCTGAGAAATCATCCAGGAGCGACTGTCTACACAATGAACCGTGACAACAGGGACGCATATAAAGAAAGGGTTTACTCTCATGTGGTTGATCTTCTACAAAATAAGAATTAGAAGTTTCTGAGAAGCAGATTTGTCGCATTTCCAAATGGGTACACCACAGTCAGGGAAGATCTTCAGTTATGTAATTGAACTCTCTTTTAGTGGTTTACTTCTCAGTGGGATGGGGGGCTCTTTATGACACATATCAAACACTCACATTTGGATTCCTCCTACATATTATACCTTATTCATGAGCGTTGAGAGTCTTCAGCCTAAACTTGCAGGCTTAACATGCTCGTCAACCAAGCTGAGCCTCGAGACTCCTAGGTTGATCTCAGTCAGCCCAGCTCGGCTCCTTTCCATCCCTAGTTGATGAGAATAAGAACGTACAGCAGCCCACAGATGCACACAGTGAAAGAATGGCACGTTGTACACAAGAAACTGTCTCCCTCTCTTGTCCCTCATTTTAATAATTTCTTCAGCAAGAATTTCAGCCCAAGTTCATGACTATTGGCAAGCGGTTTATGTTTTTCTTTTATAATTTTTTTAATCTAATAATAAATTTCAGTTCATATTAAAAAAACATTATCACATATTAAATTGACGGTGTTCATTCTCCATAAAAATTGACAGTTTTCACTTATATTTTTATTGCCACTTTTGCCGCAACCACCACTAATTATTGTGTAAATGTCTGACCTTAATGGTTCATAAATCAATGTTGACTTGTTCATTAGGCCATACATACTTGTTCATGGCTTATGTGGTAATTGTTCAATGGTAACCGTTAATCGGTTAATATGAAATCATTTTGCCCAAATGAAAAAATTATTAATATTTTAATGAACAAGTAAACATTTTCCCATCATCTAATCATATTTTCATATTAAACAAATAAATATATAACAAATCATCTGCTCTTAATGAACAAATATATATATTTCAGTTAACAAATAAACATTTCACAGTGAACAAATAAACTTATTTTTACATGAACAAATTGCAAGCTATTGATGAAGAAATCATCTTTCATTTTCTAATGATTAATTGCTTTCCCGACAACAATTTTTACTCCTTATCATAATCTTCCTCAATTACGAGCACATATGCTTCCTTACTAGTGATCTCAATCAAATACACTAGTTTTGACGAGACATCCTCTATAAAAATTTTCCATCCCAATCTTTAGTTTTTTTTACTTGTCCTTTTTGGATGTTTTACATCTTTTTAGCCTCGCTTGAATTGTTCACTTGGTGGTTTTTGCTTGATTAATATTTGATGCAAAATGCACTTGTTTCCTTGGTTGGTTTTTCTTGGGAAGTTTCTTCCGTCTTTTAAGATGATTTGCTTACGAATACTTGTTGACGATTCAATTTGAGTAGGTTCGTGTTCTATCTCCGAGGTTCCTTGTCTACCGTAACCGAACATTTAATAACTAGTGCCATAAAAATTAACTACTCGTATTTATGAATAAAACAGTCCAAAATAAATAGCATAAGGGTTTCTTGCCTTGGATAATTTAACATAAGACAATGAACAATCAAAATTATAGGGTTTAACATTTTAACCAAGGACAATGGATAGATATTTCGGAACCAAAATATTGATGAACAAAACACTTTATAACAATGAACAAATAATATCAATGGATGACCAGGAGTGCACAATTCGATGAACAATCAAAATTACATGGTCGAAGTTTTCAACATAGGAAAATAAACATACATTTTCAGAACCAAAATCTTCATGAACATAATGCATTAAAACATAGCACTGAATTAACAATACAACCATTGTTGGTGAACAAATTACCAATACATGCGAAATATCATAGAGATAAACCCGACGCTGATGAAAAACACAATATAATGTAAATATAATTGAAATTAACCCATTTTATGCATCTAAATTAAAAGTTGAAGTTTATTTCACCACACAAGAGAAAATACTCTTTTTTTTTTTCTAATATAGCAGATTTTTTTCGCTTAACTTCGTTCCTTCACAACTAATTATCATAGAATTTCGACTGATTTTCAAAAGAGCATAGACGATTTCGTTGAATATTGCTTGAAGAAGAACGAAATGTATAATGTCCTATTGGACTTGCCGGATGTAACACGCACGAGCGATGGAGAGATGAGTAGCATTGGGGATGAGTGGCATTTGAGGGATTAGAGCAAGATAAGTTGCGAGAGAGAAACTCGTGAGGGAGATGTCGGCGTGGGAGTATACACTCGATCTTCAACATTGTCATATTAGTATAATTATGGATAAATCCAATATAATAGGAGTGGCAACACTTAACACCAATTTTTTTTAAAAAAATATATATATACATAAAATTTCAAAATTCTAAAATTAGAAGTCCAAATTTTAAAAAGTTGCAAAACACTAACCTTGAAGTTAAAAATAAACTTGAGATTTGAGATTGAGGGGCGGGCGGGCGGGCGGGAGAGCTGGTGTCGGTGCAGTCGGCGGTGGGCGACGGCGATTCGGAGGAAGAGAGGTAGGATGAGAGAGAGGGTTAATTTTGGGCCTATTTAGGATGTTATTTAGGATTTTTACATTATTTTATAGTTATCCTATTTATAAAATAAAACTTTAGTCAATTATGTAGTAAATATTTTTTTGGGCCTACGTAAATTCGCCCCTGAACCTATCACATAATTGGATGTTAATTATTATTGCAAGTTACACCCGGAAGTTGTCCAGCAGCAGGAATCTGTGAAATTCAAAGATATTCACTTGAGATTCACGATACCAATGTGAAGAATTGTTTGATAAGAGTCATAAGCTTATGTATTATTCCGTTCAATCTTTGAGGTCACGATTTTTTTTTAATACAAGATATAAATAGAAATTTTTATTTTTTGTTACGAAATCGACTAAGGATCAATTCCCTTTTATTTGGGAAAGTGAGAATTGCGACACTGCAGCAACACTTCCGGCGCAAAACTTCGAAGAGCGGCCAAGCCAGAGAGCAATAGGATCAATAATTTGTTAAACTATTTGATTGAATTTTATGCGATTAGGAAATCTAATTCGTTTGGGGCTGTTTAGCAAAAGGAATTTGAGAACCCTCAGGTCATTTGATTTGTTAGTTTACTACAAGCAATGAGAAAATCAAAGTTGTTCATGAAGAGTTCTTGAATAATGACCTTATTGTTGCATGCGAAAGTAATATTTTCATATAATCTTGTTAGTTGAGAGAAAGACTACCTATTAGTTGTTGTACTTACCCTTTTTCTAAAAAAAAAAAATTTATTTAGGTTCACTTTAAATGTGGGTCCGATACATTGATTAATTTTTAAAATTCAGTCGAAATATTTTATTTAGTGTTTGATTTTTTCAGGATCGGACAAATCGAGCAAATCTAAATTTGTATCAAAATTGAATTCAGGTAACAAAATAAGAAAAATTTTGATTTCAAATTTAAAATTCAGACAAATAATTTATTTATTTTTTAGTATGACTTATGTGGATCATGCAAGTGCTTTTGCTTTTTTATTGAAGGTAAAATTAAGGGTTATTAAAGATAAGAGTTGAATTCAAATCTTTGTTGGCAACTAAATACATATTTATTTATTAAAGAAAACTAAATACATATATTTTATCCGTTAGATTTGATGAAATTCATAGGTCCAATATCAGTCTATTATAGTGCCTACACCAGATGAAATTACAGGACGAAATTTATAGGACGAGCATTAGTACATTATAGTGTTTAAAGGTGCATTAGTATATTATAATGCTTAAAGGAGCATGGTTGCTATCATCTTTAAATTACACTATTAAATTATCAGATCGGTTCTCTTAACATAGTTTGCAGCTAATTTAAACTTTGAAATAAGAATACTATTAGAAAACCTATTTTCATATATCAGTCTTTTCTACTTTATGAATACACGGAGCTCTATTTTCTTGTCATAGACATTTCTAATCATGTACCTCATGAATAAATTTTCGTTCGCATTATTTTATCTTTCACATACTCTTTTGATGCACCTTTTAAGAAACTCAAACCATGCCGTATTGAAGGCCAGACCAAAACAAGGGCTTCCAGATTGAAGGCTTCATCAGCGTCCGGAGTTCAATTGAAGGCAACATCAACAAATTAAACTCCGGTACAAATTGCAATATCAGTTGGGGTTTAGAAAAGCTAAACTTAATAGATTAATAGCAAATAAAAGGAATATTTTGGATCGAATCGAGAAACAAAAACTGTTCAACTAGAAGACCAGGGTTCATACAGACAGAACAGTTTTTCACATTTCAACAAACGTAGCATAACAAATTCAATGTTGCAAAGGTGGAAAAAGAATGTTCCTTTAGAAATCTATAGAATCACATCGTTGAAGATCAAATTTGCAAGACATAACCCTTGAAACTATTAAAAATCTGACCAAAAATAATAATAATAAGGTTACATCGGGCGACTCTGGCCTTGTACATGCAAATGTATGCCATATGCCAATCACCTGAAATACATAGAAAGAAAACATAAGTTAAATAAATCATGCCAATGTCAACAGGTGCATAGGTTTGTTATCTCAATACATCAGTTCAAAAATTGGAACAAAAAATTGCCATGGTAATTGAAAGACATGACAAGCTGAGAGGTAGATTATTTTGTTTTCCTTTGGGCTACTAACCCCCTCGGGAGGAGGATCAACTGGGCTGGGGTTTAGAACTACCAGGTAAGAGGTCGTCACTAAACCTAGCAAAAGAAATTTCAGTTGGGTGTCTATTGCTGGGCTGTCCAATTAAAATTTCAAGGAATTGTCAACATTGCTCAAGCAAATTTTTCTCTCCTAGTCCTGTTATGTCAGATTCAGGTGGAAATCGAGTAGTCTCCTTTCAGATGGTCTAGTATATGGGCATTCAGCTCAAATAGTCAGATGCCACACAGTTTCCCATTTTCTAGTTGTGGTCCACATGCACAAATATGTTCTACAGAAACAATTCAAATTGGTAAAATGTCAATGCTAGTTCCTCTGTCTGCATGTGCCTAATTCTCCTGAAGTCTTACCTCCACCAGAGAGTTTAACAATGTCCTCTTCTCGTTGGGGAATCGGATTATCATCATCATATTCAATCCATTTTCCTGCAAGTAATAGACACCTTAAGCAAAGAGAAAATCTACTATCTGAGCGTTAATAAGCAACTGAAAAAAGGTATCAGATCACACTGACCATTTTCTTGTTTCACCCATGCAACATAGTGCCCTGAATCGGCACTCCTGCCTTTGTGGGTTAAGACAGCAACCAAATCATAAACACCCGTCAAATGCACCTCCTTTTCAGATGGAATCGCTGAGATATGAAAAATGGGTAAATTAGTCAACCAAGGGGTACAAACAAGCTAGGTTTAGTCTAATAAATAATTTTACCGTCTCTAGGCTAAAAAGAGACCCCCTGTACATGCATACAATTACACAAACAAGACCCACTATGTATGTAACGATTTCCAGTCGGCCATTCATAGCAAATAATGTGTGTAATGATTTTGTGGCAAAGTGTTGTGGTGATGGATATGTTGTAACTTGATCTACATATGGTTGTATTTTGGAAGTTGTAAGCTAGAAACTCATACAAAAAAACTTTACATAAACCGTGACCATGTGTAAACTAAGGTCATTACTAGTAAGGCTCTGTTTTTTGTCTGGTCTGTCTTCTCTGGGATCAACCACCACTCCCGTCCCTTCTTATGTTATAAAAAGGCAGGTAAAAGTCGGCATTTTGCTATAGTCGGTGATTTTCAAGCCAAATGTGCGGTGTTATAGCTTAGCAAGAAGCTTGTAGTTTACATCTCGAATATCTTCTTTTACCGGTTGCTCATGATTTCTTACCCGTACCTATAGGTTAAACAGTGAAATTTTCGACTGTCGTATACCACTATTAGCTTAAAAAGCTCAAAGCACAGTAAAGCACAAAGGCTCCTAGGCCCCAGTAGAGGGCTTTTCGCACAAGAGGTGCACTTCTATGCAAAATAGGTAAACTCATTCACAAAGCATATTTTGTAAAAACGAATTAGATAAATGCATAAAAATATAATTAGACATCAATATAACCACTAATACTGCACATAGCCTCAAGATGTGTTATATAATCATTGTAGTACCCCAACATACATGCTTAAGGTACAAGAATAGTCCTGCAAATAAATAACCTTTGCATCCTTGAGGTGCCACTCATCTAGGAAAGGAAAGATGAATAAAAAGGTAAAGAGAAGGCCGACCAAGACAAGAAAAAGGGTAGATATAGCTTTGCATCCTTGAGGCACACCTCATCCCTACTGAGGCGCTGACGTGGTAGACTCACAATGAAACGCCTCAGGTGGCTTTTTACTTAGATTAGATACTGTTTGAATTTAAGGGCCTGAACCTAAACATCTTTAAGCCTCAGGGACTTTGCAGAAGTCCTCATGTTGTAACTTACACCTTTTTAGAGATAGGGGTGTTACATTTTGTGCGCTCACGCGTTATTTGAGGGCATTTGCTTAAAATTGGATCCAATTATTACATAAGTTTAAATGAAATCTGGAGCTCCCTAACCAACTATCTCATCTTTCCTTGTCAATAACGAGATGCATGAGGTGCAATAGGTGCACACTTCACACCTTGTCTTGAAGTACGCCAAGGCACACGCATCAGTGGGCCTCACAAATTGCAATGCCTCAGGACTGAAGCAATGAAGATTGGGATTCGCAAACTAACCTAGGTCCCCATAATATTAGAAACCCACAAAGTACCAACAGCAGCATATTTTACCCAGGAAAAAAAGGTGTAAACCAAAGCAAAACCTGAGAATCCCAATTATAATATTCTATATTTATACCTTCCTGAGAGGTCCCCACAGATGATTCTCCACTTGCATTTGACGAACCCTGTTAAATGAGATATCCCCATATGTTAAATATTATTGACAAAATGTGAGGCATAGAAATAAGCATGTAGACAGACAAGTCAGTGAGAAATCTGGGTACCTCTGCGTCAAGCATTTTGACATCATTGTCCTTAGTACTAGAGCTCTTTTCACTGGGTTTTAGACCTAGCTTTTTACCTTCCTCATCTCTGAGAATCTACAAATTAGACATTGACATCAGAAACTTTGCAAGTGGTAGGATATAAAGCAAAATAGCAAAATGAATAATGACTACATACCCGACGAGGAACTTCCAGCTTCTTTTTAAGCTCGTCTGAGCACAGATCATACACGTCCAACTCCAACGGATAATCAACTTTCTGGATATCATAATATAGAAATCATAACGCAGGTTCTCAGCAAATTTAAATGAAAAAATAGTCTCAAGCCTCTAAAACTTTGCTGAAAAATAAAAACCCCAAAACAGTATTACACAGCAAAAGTGTAAACTAAGTAGACATTATGAATTACCCGCAAGATTTTTGCCTTCTGATTTGATTCTCTCTTCCAAAAAAATCGCACAAACTGAATGGTCAAGTATCTGCAGCCAAATGAAAGATTCAGAAGTGCGGCACTAAATGATGAAAGATAACATGCAGATACAGAAGAGTGCACAAGAGAACAGAGTACTGCGATTTATTGACAATCTGAAGCTGGCGTCCTACTCTGGTGGCACTTTAGGCGTAGTGCCTTCCTTATTGGGGAACTATAAATTACTCTACAAAGGGGAAATGACTAGATGCAAACATCATTTGTGTATTGCATGGAGACAATAACTTCCTACCTTGGCAAACCGCTGATTCGCGACTCCTTCAAGTAGAGAGCACTACGGTTTAAAGCTGGAGAGTTCTTCTCAAGTTCAGATTTTAAGCCCTGCAAGAATGCCAAATAGTTTTACCAAATAAAATAATTAATGGATAACTACCGTTCATCGTAGTATGAGTTAAACACATGGTTCCACATTTAAAGTTCATACAAAGTAACCACCTGACCATAGAAAGTATCACAGAATGGAATGAATTTGGGCCATTAGAGATAACTTGACCGTATTAAACCGAATACATTACAGAAAGACATGAACAATCTGCAAAGGCTTTATCAAGAACAAATTTAAGGCAACTTGTAGAATATGAAGTTAGAACTAGCAAATATCAATTACATAATCACACATTATAAGTACTGAAAGAAATAATGGTTGTGAAGACTGGGCAAATTACTACACGACACCTTTTCCCACCCCCACCCCTCAGACGAGAAACTTATAAGGTTACTGAAAGCAGTCATGGAATCGGTCTTTCTACTTGCATCTCTGGCTGTAGGATAAGGCTACATAGATAAGGGTCTCCCTCAACTGCAGGGCTCTAACTGGGTGTTGTTATTGAAGCACTCATATAGTTGCTTACCACCTAGCACCATCCACTTAACTCACTACTTAACGGATATAAGTTACCAACAGAAACAAAGGAAATCTAAGGACAATAGCAGTGATAAAAAGACATTTTCGACAAGGATCAGAATCAGTTGGGGAGGAACTCGTATCACAATTCTGAGGCCATTTCTTTCCATGGAAATGTTCTGTTGCTCTTCTTCGGCAGTCAGTTCATTAAGTTCAAAAGTGTCGAGGATGCACCATATCATCCACCCAATAGCACAGCAAGCAAAAGTCTTTGCCTAACTAGACTACTTATGCACTCTCCCAAAAAAGAAATGCTTACATCAAGTTAGTGATGCATACAATGTACATTCAAAGAGAAGACTAGAACATGTATCTTACTGATGATGAGACAATAAACCTTTATGAAGAAACAAAATTAATAAGCATCAAAAACAGAAAAGTGAACATAAAGTGCACACCATAGAGACGGAAACAAGAAGGGAAATTAATAATTCAAGTATGTAGTGCTCACATGCTTTAGCCCCTCATGCAAATGGTTCACCTCCTGGGATATGTGACATTTAAGAGCAAAGGTTGATTCTGTTTCTGTGCTTTCTTCACCACTTTCTTGACAATGTATCCTATGATCATCATTAAATAAAGCACAGTGTAATAGACATATTAACAGTTTAAAACAGCCAGGCATCTCACATCCCATAAACACAGGTTAACATTCTTGATTAACCAGCTAAAATAAAGGCATCACTCCATATACACCTCCCTCCTTTTTTTCTTTGGAGCGGGAGGCTGAGGAATGTTGGAGAATTGAGGTCAATAAAGCCTGTCCCAAGCCATATATATGATACATTCAGTGTACTAAAGATCCATATATTAGACTGAGCATGCTGAAAAGATGTTATGAACAACGTAACTGAGAAAATTGACCACCCAGTGAAGCAAACAAAAAACCAGATGTTGGTGGTTTCAATAAACTACTTATTACCAGCATGTAGAGTAGATGGTCTCTTCATTCCACCAAAAAGCCCTATAGGGCCATAACAAATGCCAGGTACTTAAACATGAATATGGAAGGTTCATTTTTCACCAAAAACATGAAAAGCTTTCAGAGAAGAGGCCAAAGCCAACACTGTAACATATACCCCCTATTGCATAGTGATAGTCAAGTACAATAGATGCACATGCTCTTACATGCTCATTGGCATATTTCCAAGAATAACACAAAATGAAACAAAAAGATCAACATTAAAGTCCATGTGCTAATGGACAAGAAAGACCCCAACAGATGATGGGGCTAATCATCAAGACCAGTATGAGGAGTTTAGATTCAGAGATACTGCTCTTCACTGGCAGGGAATAGTCCATCAGACCCCAATCCCTAATTCTCATATCATCATAAATAGGTTCCTTTAGGCTTTAACAACTTGGAATGCAGTAAAATTTTAAATATTTTTCTTTTAATAGAAAAGGAATGATACTCCTTTCCATGCACCAACAACCAAATTATTCCATCAGCCTGCAACATAACCTCTTTCCAATGGCTAAAGAGAGGTAAAAGCAAAAGAAATGTAATAGACATGATAAGCAAAAGTACATACATTGATCAGTACAAGAATATACCTGCTAATAAGCTCAATTCCAAAAAGGGCCTTCACAGCACTGAGATTAGCACTACACAAACACGTAAGAATATAAGCACAGCTGGGAGTCTAAACCATAGCGTAAGGCTGAACTTATATGCAACATGAATAGGGAAGACACACAGGTCAATGTTCTAAAAACTTTACTCCTTCAAATTTATCAAATGATCCTTCACATTGTGGTCCGATTCCCAACTCTAAAGTGAATGCTTGGTGCGAACACAGGTGAGGGTAAAGGCAACACCAAAAGGACAGCAGAAATTTTCTTGCATCAATTACATATTATACCTATCCAAAAATCTCATGTATCAAACAGACATGGCTGGTTAGGCCCAGCCCATCAGGTAAGTTTGGCCTGTAATGATTCATTACTTCATTCGATCTAAAACATATAATTGGACTCCATTTGACAAAAAATGAAATACATGATTATAAGAAGGGAATCAGAGCATGATACCGAAAAATCTAGCAGTGACTTGGAAAGGGAACCCCCCAAAAAAAAAAAAAAAAGAGAAGAAAAATGTCTGCATATGTCAGGAATTTCACAAAAAATAAACAAATTACCTAGCAGTGGGTGATCTAAGAGATTGAGAAAGAGTATATAAAAGCTGAGTCCAACATTCCTCTGCATCCTGTCATTTTGTTCAAGCACAAAATATATATATAAAAAGGTTTAAGACACAAACAATAAATGCCAAGTTATGCTGCAGCTAAGAATAAACCTGTTGCATGAAAGAGCCATTCTGCAGCTGACCAAATTGAGGAAATTTTTACGTAATACCTGCACAATTACAAGAATTTATTAGCACAAACATGTTAGAACTCAAAGGCATATAGCATGAAAAGGAGAAACAATTCAATGTTCTTTTAGCATGTCAAAACTCCAGCATGAACCGTGATCAGCCCTTTTTTGTTCCTCAATATTTTTAGCATATGCAAGGATAAGAAACAGATAACAGTGCATCGAGCAGTAAAACCAAATGCAAATAAAGAAATGCGGAAAAAAACATCTTTAAGCACCTCAGCAGACAGGATGTCATGCTAAAAGTTGACTACATAAAATTTGTAATAGTACAACATCAATGCCAAATTAACATCACATTAAAGGAACATTGTGAATGAAAATTTCAATATCCTCCACTTAACACCTTGAACATTGGACTTTCAAACAGTTGCATGAGACAATAAAAATTAGTACTACAGAGTATAACATGCAGCAATATATGAATTTTTAAATTCTTAATGTAAAGTGATATGTTGCAAACCATCCAAAATTGCATTGGTGCCACTGGTTTTGCACTCTTATCAAGCTCATTAAACAAATCTCTGGTAGCAACCGTCAAGAGATGAGAAGTCTGATCCAAATCATTACTCCGACCAGATTGTGAATACCTGCACAAGAATTGGAAGCAAAAGCATTGGTAATGGTGGTAAAACTTGTGATCTTAATTTAACCAGATTGAATATTCTTAAGATTCTAATAAAATCAGACACTATTGTTAAAAAAAATAGACAAGCTTACTCTAGCAAAGCAGACTTCAGCTCAGGAACTGAATGCAGACATTGAATTGTGGAGTTCATGTAACAGGTATTTCCCAAATTGAAAAGACCGGCAGAATGGCCCTAAAAAGACAACCATGATTTCAGAAGGTGATAAAACGCTATATTTGCTATGACAATGGAAATCCAAAGCTGTCAATGCTACATCCAAAACCATCAAAGTGCAGGAAAAATATCATGCATACAGTCTCTTTCCCAACACTGCTCCGAGATTTATTCTTTAACTAGCTAATATGTGATCATAAGTCTGTCTGTCCTTTCAAATCTTGTCATATTTTTTAACATAAGGATATAAGAGATTTTAGAAGGTGATAAAACGCTATATTTGCTACGACAATGGAAATCCAAAGCTGTCAATGCTACATCCAAAACCATCAAAGTGCAGGAAAAATATCATGTATACAGTCTCTTTGCCAATACTGCTCCGAGATTTATTCTTTAACTAGCTAATATTGTGATTAGGGCTGGCCAATGGGTAAGGTACCCATTGAGCCAGCAGGGCTGGGCCAAAAAAAGGGTCCAAGGCCAAGTTTAGTAATAAAAGGGTCGGGTTGAAAAGGGTCATGTCAAGATGGGCCATTAAAGGATTGACCGCGGGCCATTAATGGGTCAAAGCAAAAAGGGTCAATAATACAAAACCACTTATTATGAGTTTTCTAAACTCGAGCCCTCTCACTTGATCGTGTTATAAAAATATAAAATAGTAATTCATTATTCAGAATTAAAAAAAAAAAGATTTTTGATATGAAAAATTCAGAATATTGGCAACCAACTATCTTTGGACAGTTGGAGATTCCTTTGATTAGCAAAATTAGTATTTAAAAAATTTACTCCTTCAAAGATCTATTTGAGTTTGAGATCTCTTGTACACTTTTGCACGCCAATTAATTAATTAAATTAAGTAAATAGTTATCTACTATTTTATATTTTATGGGCTGCTATCCTTAATTTAATGATTAAAAATAATAGTTAATCAATTTTTTTCCCTTTAAGCATGGCGTGGCTGTGATTATTGTTCATCCAGCCACGTCTTTTTATCGTCAAAATTGATGAAAGCTCATGTTTCAATAATCAACCATAATCTATATCTCAATTGTTTTGACCATCACATATTCTATTTAATGTATTATTTTAATTTACTTATTTAACTTTTTTACACTCATATGTTTTTTAAGAGTATATTCATTTCAGAGTTTATAACATCGTACATTTGTAGTCGTTAACTGTTGATTTCAACACAATTTGAAATTTTGTTTCTGTCCCCTCTCCTTCTTGTTTCGACCATTAAAATTAGTGATAAGACGTGCAAGGAGCTGTAAAGATTTAATGTATTAGGCAGTAAAAATTGTTACAAGAAATAATAAATGGTTAAAAATAATAAGAAGCGGCAAGTAGTTATAAATATTTATGCAGAGAAATTGTAAGTAGTGGTTAGCAATGAGCTAATAATTAAGAGTAGTAAGCCTAAGTTTGATAAAAAAATTTCTCTCAAAGAAATGATGCTAATCATGAGTTGACTGCAGCTCAAGATGATAATAATATAATAAGTCTCCTTAATATTAATGGGAAAAAAAAACCAAGCACTAATGTCAATTCATGTTTAGCTCCGACCCATGGGCGGATCATGGGCGGGTCAGGGTCAGCTGGCCCATGACCTAGCCCAGCCCATCTATTTTTCTCTGGCCAGCTCGACCCTTTATAATGATGGGCCGGCCCTAACCCGGCCCGTCCTGTTGCCCAGCCCTAATTGTGATCATAAGTCTACCTGTCCTCTCATATCTTGTCATATTTTTTAACATAAGGATATAAGAGATATCAAAAAGACGGGAATTATTACAAAGCAGGAAACAAGCTGCTCTCAAAAAAGTCCAAGAATATAAAAAGAATTTTAAAAAGTTAGCAAATTGCTGCTTATACAGTGAATGCAGTTCAGATCCTTGAACTTCCTCAGCGGATTTGTACAGTCCTTATTTGTCAAAGGGAATTGCTACCTTGTGGTAGTACTCCAGCATTAAAACTCTTAATACCTGATGAATGCCAAAAGCCTAAGAATGAACTAAACAGGCATAATAAAACTTGCAATTCAACATACGGATCAGTGCAGGAAACTAGGACTCTGTTCATTCTCCTGACAAAAAGAGCCCCAAACTTTAGCCAATACCTAGCTGCTGCTTTAAGACCTTCAAACTCCTAGGATTTCCACACATCACAACCTAATACCCAAAATCTGTACACAAATATTAGGCTTAAGCGTTACTGTGTTAATCTTAAAATCTTGTCATTCACCCCATGATGAACAAAAGACCTCTCTTTTTCTTAAAATCCCAACAAATAACCATTTCATAAGAATAAATAAAAGCACAAAGCCAGGTTAAAGCAGGTCGACAATGCAAACCAAATTCAAGTTATTGATCAGCAGAAGGTAGTGGAGCCTAAAAATATAAAGAAAAGGATACATTTTCTCCATACTAATTCTCATTCTCAAGACTAAAGAACATGTCATTGCCAAGATCCTAGTGCAACTGAAGACTTTCACCTTAACAGTAAACTTAGATAGGCAGAAAGTATGTCTGTGTTCAGGAAAATTAAAATCCTAGGAAAAAGGTGTTTTCTACAGAAAAAGAATCATAATTCCAACTCAAGTATCAACATCACAAATAGTGTTTAAAAGGCTGATAAATGGACAAAAGAGAAAACTAACAAGGGAAAACCTTAATGCAAAATTCCCCCGGCAAGTTGCCTCCCAAAAATGACATATGGCCATGTGAATGGACAAAAGAGGAGAAAGAGGTTATTCAGTACCTAAGATATGAATTTCTGGGGGCAAGCATGAATAGAGATATCCCCAATATCGGTATACTATCCATTCGGCATAAGCTACCAACAATCCTAACAACCTTGCAAGAAAAAGTTCCAAGCTCCAAAAATGCATTCATTCTCACTGAGCAAGACACATCAAAAGACAACCTTCATAGCCTTAGGCATATACACCAAACCCCAATTCACAGTGTGGTGTCTCTTACAATTCCAACAGACCACATAGAGTCTCACATCACCTCCTCTAGCCTATTAGCTATGCTGAAAAAAGAAAAGCTTACATAAAGAGGGATAACTAGATAAAAAAAGCCAAGTCGTCTCTTAAAGAGACGAGAAATCATAGCATCCCAAAAGGTAATAAATACCATTCACAAGCCTAAAGGTACAGAAGTTTCCAACTTCAAATACCAATCCTCCTTTATAGAGTGACTAAGAAAATAGACCCTATATCCCTCCATATGCGAGTATGACCCTATAGAAAGATTACATATTTTCACGCCCAACAAACCAAGGAGGCACAGGTAAAAAAACTGGTGAATCCACTGTCATCGAACCTCATTTTATCCATGTCAAAGTTAAACATTACTCCGCTCAGCAAACAACCTGCCTACACTTCACAAGACCTTAGAAGGTGGAATAGAAGCCAAATTATTAGTGTATCTGTCTCCCTCCTCCATAGATAGCAACCAGTAAAATTTCAGATTTTCTTGTAGAACAGCCTGTTGATGGCAGACTACTTCTCCGCAACTAATATTCACCTCCTTCAACAAATTTCACTAATTCTCTTTTCTTCTTCTTTTTTCTTCTTTTTTTTTTTTGTGGCGGGGGGTGTTTGATACCTTGTTACTTGGGGTCATTTAAGATTGGAAAACTGACTAAGAAACATAAACGTTATACTTCCCCAAACAGTAAAAAAAATAAATAAAGAAATAGAAGTGACAAAAAACTTATAAGCCATGATAAAATCATGAACTTAATTAATAGGAGATCCAGAAAACAACAATTAGAATGTCCAATAGGAGTACTGCTTCCTAAAGACATCGAAAAATCAAAACCTGGAAACCATACCAGAGCCACTACTTGTTCTTCCTCTGGTAGATCCTCCACAAACACAGGACCTTTCTCTGGAGCCTTCACTATCTCATCCGCAGTTCCCATCATCATTAGTCGCTGACCCTAGAAACAGATGCTAAAAACTAAGTAATTCCAAAAACACAAAAGTATATTAGTGATAAGAAAAGATCACCCACCTCTTTTACTCCTACTGTTGACCAATCAGCATCATCCTAATTCACATAAGACAACATAATTAGTGGTCAGATAAATCCAAGAACCCAGACTAGTCATAGATGGAGATGCATCAGATTATCACATCATTTATCAAAACCCCGCACTTCTTCAACACAGGATCAACTTTAAATATCATGTTTGGACATTGAAAGATCTCAGTGTCCTATCAGTCGATTGTCTACCATTGGACATTTGATTACCTTCAATAAGCCACCCTTCACCATTATTTTCTGCCTTTCTGGAGGAACTCCAGTTAGATCGAACAATTGGCATTTGAATACATAAGGGGGCTGACTCGTGTCAATTTCCACAGCAGGAAACACCTCCTTTCCCCACTTTACACTCACTGCAAAACGGAAATTAGAAGAATGAGATACTCAAGTAAACCTGCTAGAGAAACTGCAAATCAAGTCATTGAAACCGACCCATAATCCAATGGACAAAGATATCTCTAAATGACTCCCAGGGATACATTCTGAGCTGACAAGGTCAAGCCTTTTGCCATCGCACTCACAAACTTACCTTTCCTACAGTCTACAGGATATTCAGCATGATGCATTACATCGCCACCATAAAAATTAAACAATGTAAGTATTATCCAACCCAACAAAGATTCTAGAGCCAAGAATCCAAGATGAACAAAAAACAGCCCAACCCTCTCATTAGAACTTCCTTACTAAATAAGTATTACATCAAGCAGCTATCACAATGATCCACTTCCAAGAAGCATGGACATGGATACGAGACACAAATACAACACGAAACCAACACTTTCACATGTGAATTTAAAAAAAAAAAGAATTACGACATATAATGAACATCTATTGATTAAAAAATAATTTATGTGCATAATTGAGGGTTTAAAATTTGTTTTACGTATTTGGCTTTGGAACGGGTAGTGTTGGGTTGGGAATAATAATAAACTGCTCAGAATGGGTGTACTACACAACCGACAATCGCATAATATTATTTCTTTTTCCATATGTATATCAAACATACGTTTGAGAGTGTCCAATAGTGTGAATGTCTGATACGTGTCGGACACGGATATGTGAGGTCATAGAGAGTTTCCGTGCTTCTTAGATCCACTTTTGGTCTGCTACAATTCTTGCCTAAATGCAGCACATTAGCACACACATTCTTCCCAACATTTTTTTATAAGCTTCCCTTAACATTTTATATATACACTAACATAATTCAGTCTATGGAAATGATTTCTTTTAGAGAACCCACCTCTGTGCACTTTTTAATTTATATAGGTCAATACTTGGATCATGTCACACAATTTAAAATTTAATAAGCCATACAAATTTGCTTGACCTGGAGAGGTTATTCCGTGAATACAAGCTGAGACAAAGAATCACTTGAAATACTTTCTTTCCAACTCAAGTGAGTACAAAGCCTCTAAAAAGGCATACACAGTTAGGGACACAAATGAGTAGCCTAAGCTCTACCATGATAGATTATAACACAACGCAATGTTAAGATCTATGGTATTTATTTTGTGCGTCCATACATTGTTCCTCCTTGATGATTGACGAATTCACGATAGGCATAATCTCTTCCCAAGATTTTGCAAATGTTTATACTCTTCCAAATTCGGTTTACTGAAGATCTGGTCACATTCCCTTTTTCATCCTTTCTAGAGTTAAGAGAAGAAATAGACAAGATGGAATTTATTTGGCAAACAAATAAAACATGAAACTTTGTTGCTTAAGGTGTACTATGCAATTACAAATTGTACATACAAGATGTAGAAAGCTTTGAATATGTTACTCTGCAATGAAATTTTATGTTGAAGTCCAAAACTTTGAAAGGTGACCAAATAAGGTGTTCAACTAGTTTGATTTAATTTTCCAATTTCTGCAAGACCTTCAGATAAGGCAGGTTAATTACTTGAATAAACTGAATCGAGTTGTCTAACTTCTGCCTTTTGATCTCAAGAGGGAGATCTATATCGGTTTCAAATCCCAATTGTCACTCTTTTCCTGGTTAGGATAACTTATTTTTAAAACAAGAAGCCCTAAAGTGAAAGTCTTCACTTAGACTATAGTGTTCAACAGATTCCTATTCTTAAGCAAGCATCCAATGTTTTCCACAAAAATATTCACTAAATGAAGCTCCAAATTAAAGTACTGTTATTCACAATACCCATTTATTCAATCCCTTGTACAAAAGTGGCCATTGCATTGATATAACAACAACCCCTCCCTCCAACACCCAAAAACATCAGTCAATAATTTTCAAAAATGTCCTACCTTTTCTCTTTCAAAGCCACATCAAACCTCGCAATTTCTTCCGATTGATACAGTAATTTAGGGTGGCTGAGAACAGTCTTATGCATATGACTTTAGGAGCTATGTTGAAAATAAAAAAACGTTTGACAATAAGGCCACACTGTAAATGGTTTCACCCAACAGTATATCATTCATAACAGTGCTACCCTTTAATCCACCAAGGGCCATGGCTCTGACTAATCATATTACATGCCCTAAAACCATCAAGCATACAACAGATAACGAGTACTGATTTATACTTCTATCTCACAAATTAACGAATCAACATCAGCAGAAAATTATACATGCCGCCAACTAAATCATTAGTTTTGAACCATTACAAGAAATCTCACAAAGCCCCAATTACAAACCTATAGACAATTAACCACCGAACTAGCTACACAAGTATAGTTCGATTGCTGGAAAATGCACCAAACCATCAAGGCGATAAACCCTAAAGACCAACTAGATTGAAATCGAACAAGGGTGAGGGATGTTATAGCTAATACGGAACAGAAATTGGAAAGACATATGAATCCGGAGGAGAGAGAATCTGAAAGTACAGACCTGTCGGCATGATTTGAAAGAGCTTGTTCCCTTGAAAGATCGAGAAATGTAGAGGTCTCAGATATTTGAGGGCTTTGAAGCGAGCTTTGCTTGCTTTAGGGGCAATTGCAAATTTCAAAACGTTTTATAAGGCACCCTCGATGTTGTATATGTAGCAAAAAGCTTGGGGAAAGCCCCTTCCCCGATGGAGGGCTCGTTCGTATTTAAAAAAAAAAATTATTCATTTCTATTTTAAGTTATTATTATTATTATTATTATTATTATTATTATTATAATTGTTATTAATATTATTATTATTATTATTAGATGCATTTTATTTTATTTTTTTGATAAAAGGTAAGTCTGTCGCCATTAAGTGAATTAAATATTTACGAGTGTTACTTTAGACATATCCAAAGGAAAACAACTCGGGGATTTATAGGTTATTCGCCCAATTTTTGAATGCATGTTTTCTGACCCCTAATGTGGTATTGAGCTCCCATCCGATCGGCTTTACAATTCCTTCCACTGTGCTACGCCTTCCTTGAAAACTTCTTAAATTCCTTTCATGCCGGATGTGATAAACTATAGATATCGAGGGTGCTATGACTGCTTTTTTGCATAAGAGACATCCTTCCCTTTTAGCCGGTTGTTCCACTCATCTCCCAATCACCGATTGTATTCCCGAGTCTTAAACCATTCAAGATATCCTCTGCAAAGAGGCATTGCATAAATAGATGGTGTACAAATTTTTCCTAGTCATATAATGTGCATTTTTCCTAGTCTATATTTGTCAACTCCGTAACCTATCTCTAGTTAACAATCTCTTTTTGAGAACAAGTCATAAGCAAAAGGTATGCTTCGAGACGAGTGTTTGTGTCACACTAGCTTCCACCATCTATCTTCTTGTTGTGATGTTTACAAGGTTTCATATGCTCGACTTGACATTGAATTTCCCATTAACCTCTATTTTCCAAGCTCTATCCTGGTATCAAGTTGGGCGATGTTTCCTCGAACTCATAATTTTCTTGAAATACCAAATATGATCTTGCTTGCATTGATGTGATGAGCAGTCTCCTATCTTTTAAATAGATATTATTGATCCATTTTATCCACAATATTTCGGGATGTGCTTTGGAAGATACTACAAATGTCTAGCAACCAATGCCTTATTCCAATCCAAGCTATTTTTGACTCATAAACCTCCATATTTCTTAGGCTCGCATATTTCTTCGCATATAGCTGGTATATACCTTTTTTCCTTCTTCGAGTCCCCCATAGACATGATCTACATATCTTCTCAACCTCCTTTATGGTTGCATTTGGTAGGATAAAAATTGAAATCTAGTAGCAATGCATAGTAAGAAGCATAGAGTTCGAGTAGCTGCAATGTGCCTCCATAACTCGGTTTTCTAGATCCCCAACTTCTTATCTTTGTTGTGATCTTGTTAGCTAAGAGATGGCATCCCTCCGAGTTAAGTTTTCCTGGCTTTAATGGAACCCCTAGGTACTTTATGGGTAAAGTATGCTTCACAAACTCAATCATAACTAATATATCTTGCTCCAAATGTAACACTCAACCCAGTAGGGTCGAGTGTATTACATTCTAGAGTTCCCCAAAATGAACCCCTAAGGCTACTTAGGACTTCAAATAAGGTTTGCTACCTTTTCTCTTATAATGGTGTGAGACAAGGACTATGGTATGATATTATATGAGAAGATTAATGAATGATTTACATGATGAATGATTATATGACAAGTTTAAATAGAAGAATGATAATGAATGTATGATTAAATATGAACAAAAAGAACGAAGGAAGTATGATTTAGTTGAATACACGATCATATGTAATATTATGTGTCTATCTCAGTTGATAAGTCTAGTAAGCTCGTGTATCGTGTGTATCTTGATTATGTATACTCGAATCTCATGTCATTGATGAATGATGATCTTACGTGTGATTGCAAATAAATTAATATGCAAAGTGTAAGAAGGGGTTGGGTTTGGGTTATTCACTGGGCTCAATGGAACTCATGACCTCATCAACATTTTAATAAAATGTAACACCCCACCCCGACCCGAGTCGGCATATTACATTTCTCCCTCACTTATAAAAAAATTCGTCCTAGAAACTTGATTCACCTATGATCTTACACAAATTCTCGGGACATTTCATTGTATCACTATACACATATTCATAGAATCCCACATAGGCACGTACGTTCACAAATCAATACATATATGTTCACAAATCAATACATGCAAGATTCAATTAGTCGTGTATAGGCATATAGGTTAATAAATCAAATACATACTCGTCTTTTAATAAGTCACATAAGCAATCAATCAAGTCCTAGACTCGACACAAGGAAAACCTATAGATCGGGGGACTCTTGCTCCGATACCATAAAATATAACACCCCACCTAGACTGGGGTCTACATATTACACCAAATGTGGTTGCACCCTTGCAAGGAAATTTTGTGATTTCTACAAGTTGGCTTCAAGGTACGAAACTCCAACAAACTCAGTAAGTGCTGCATGTAATTAATGGTAAGTTTGGCCTCCAGAATACTAACAAGTCTTATGTAAAGATTATATGAGTTAAACGCATCCCTTTACATCTAGGGTGAAACTTAAATCCGGTATCCTCTACTTTCTTTAGGATTATCCTTGAGAGGTATTCCATCCCCACCACAAACAAAAGTGGAAAGATGGGGTCTCCTTACCCGAGGCTCCAACCACTTTTGAAAAACTCATGCAGATGATCCATTGTAACTAAGAGAGATGGAAGGAGCGAATATACCCTCATAAATCTAGTTGACCATTTGCCCAGGTAGGCCCACTCCTAACAACATTTGTTTGACAAAGTCCCAGATTATGGTATCGTATGCCTTCCTTAAATTAATTTTCAATATGCATCTAGGGAAAATTGCCTTCCTTCTGTAATGTGTGACTAGATCAAGCCCAACCATGATATTGTGTAGTATAAGCCTATTAGAGATTAATATAGTTTGGTTTTTCCATTACTATCTCAGGTAAAACATGATTTAACCTTGCACATATCATCTTAGACATGATTTTACATAGAACAATACAACATGAAATATGCCTAAAGTATGAAGCATATTCAGGCTGGTCCACTTCAGGCACTAGGGATATTGTTGTGGTATTAATCTATTTTAGCAACTTACCATGCTGGAAAAATCCAAAATACCTTTGGTGATGTCCTCCCCAATCGGGTTCCAAGAGCATTGGAAGAATTTTCTAGTTTACCCATCCGGATCGGGACTTTTGGTGCCATAAATGCCCCACACAACTTTTTTAACATCCTATCCCTATGCATCGTGGCTCTGTACCAGGTGATTCCTCTTTGAGCTAGAAATCTGTTTCCTCTTTTGTAGTATAGACCATTTTACTTTCTATTGTCTATTCTTTGCAACCAGTAAGCCCTCAAAGTAGGTAATTTGCGTGCTTTCAATACTTCTATCATCGGTTATGATAATTTTCTCTTGATTTTCAAATGATTGATTACGCCTCTATATATATGTTGTTTGGTTGTTGCATAAAAATATACAAAATTCATGTCTCCCTCCTGCAGCCATTTGAGTTTACTCCTCTCGTATGTATGCTTCCTTACTTAGTCTTATGCAATTCGGTTAATGTTAGTTTTTCATCCTTATATAGACTCGGTCATCCAATCCATTATAGATCAACTATTGTATACTCGGGAACTTTTGTATAGCACTAGCCAGTCTCATCTCCATTTGAGAAACCCTCTTTATGTAGGGTTAATGCAAATTTTTCCCTTCGGATCTTTTTAACTATATAGAACATTAAAGTCCCTTAAATTGGGCTAAGCCAACACTCGGTTTACTATATATCCATGAATATGTTATGATGGCACCAGATATAAAGAAACTTGAAAGAAGGTATTTTATTATGTGCATGTTGTGCACTAATAAGCAATAGACAATAATCGAGACCCCCTCCCCCGGATAGAACCCTACAATCCATGTCAGGATAGGATTCAATCCATTCCTCATTGGCAAATACTCTGTCCAGTCTAGACAAGATCCTATCTTACGCATTTTTATTGTTTGTCCAAGTGGAAAAACATCCAATATGCTTCATCTTAATGATTTGACATTGTTACACACATTTTGAAACTCGGTTACATCATAGTAGTAAAGCTCTACCCCTCCAATCCTTTCTCCTTCCTCATGATACAATTGAAGTCTCCAATAAGGATCCATGCTCGCATCCCCGCACTAGTTTCCACTAGTATAGGTCCTATAGTACTCTATTCTCAATGTCATTATTTGAGGCACGAGTTGATTGCGAAATAAAAAATATTTTGTGTATCCAAGTGTAATATATCAATTAATTATCTACACATAAAAAAAATGGCCTCCATATAAACCAAATTCTACTCCATTGGTCTTAAGTGGCATTAGTTACCACATTCCAGCCTTTACACATTTTTGCAACAACTTTATCAATCCTGTATAATCCGAATTTGGTTTACGCCAATTTGACTTCCTTATTGTTTAAGAAGAATGCAACTTCTTCTTGCTTTGAGGGGTTATTTGTACCCTCACATTCCAATAAGCTAGATTATCCATGGTTATACCCCATGTCTCTCCTAGGATTGGGTAAAACATTCTCCTCTTGGTATGTATCTCATTTTTCCACTTGTTCCAGTATGTGAAATTCATTACTATGTGTTGGGATAGGAGCAGATAATAATGACATGGTTTATAGTAGTTATTATAGCGAGTGGTGATAGTTGTTACCTCTTGTTCCTCATAATTACCGATCTTTTGATTCTCGCTATGCTTGGTTTGTTTTTGTAATGACCCATTAATTAATTAAATTAAATTATTTTCAATGCCATGCTAATTATAAAATATATTGTTTTAAAAAGTAGTGAGTCGCGTAAAATTATAGACATGTTAGGATATACGAAAATTGAACAATTTATTATGAATTTATAAATGCCTCATAGCATAGATAATTATCTAAATATACTGATTCATAGATATATACAAATATCCGAACATCGCAAATTTTGAATCGAAAAATTTATCAATTTGCTTAATAGTTAAGAAAAAGGAAAAAAAGGAGAAAGAAAATAAAATATGTGATTATAAATTAAGCCATGTGTAAGGTTACAAATTAGCCATGTGGTTAAATGTGTTTAGATAAGTATGAATTAATTATTGATTAGACAAAAAGAAGAAGAAGAAGCAAAATTGGACTTAGCAAGTTGGGCCTATAAATAGAGGCAAGAGGTGGCTAGAATTTGAAGGCCCAAGTAGAAAACAAAAGAAGCATTAGCCCATTTTCTCACTTTCCCAACTCCCTCACTTCCCTTGCTGCCGCTGCTGACCCACGGCCCAACTTCCACCTGCCACCTATCCTCCAAGCAACCCCAAATTCCTTCCACCACTCTTTTCCACCCTTTAAACTAGGTATTTTTCTTTAACTCTTATTCTTAAGTAAATTTAACCATTTTTATTTAAGTAAATAGGAAAATAAATATGAATTGGGAGATTATTTGTAGTGAAATTATAATATACGTATTTATGTAAATTGGGAGATATTAGAAAATTGATAAAGTTTTAAGATTATATGAGAATATGCATAGAGCTTGTGTAAAAATTAAATTGTGGTATTCAAGAATATTATTTTGGATATTAGAAGTTTAGTTAAGCTATAAAAAGACTCATGAGTTTTGGTTTATTGGAAGCTATATTGTATTACCTAGTATTGAAATATAAATGAAAATACAATATTAACAAGTTAGAAGATTTATTGGAGACCTTGACAACGTAAATTGAGATTAAGTAAAAGTCGAGCATTAAATCGAGTCGGATAAATTAAATTATCGAAAAAGTAAACTAAATTTGAGAAAAAGGGGAAAATAGAACCGTATAAGATTGTACAGAATCGGAGGACAAATGAATGGAAGCAAATAAGAAGGAAATTCATAGAAATATCTAACTTTATAAAAGAAATTTATAGTTCATTAGTTCATGAAGTTTTTGACAATTACAAAGTGATGTGTTATTAAAGCATAGAAATTAATATAAGATCGGTTGTAAACACAGAGGCTAAATCAAAGTTTAACGAATAGAAAGGATCCGAAAAGGATCTAAAAGTGAGTATCTAACACATCTAGGTACGTTATTGCTTGCACCTTCCCAAAATGTTTCACTTTATTAATAAGTTTAAAGTTTTAAAGTGATCATTTTGAGAGTAATAGGACCCATTTCACAGCTCATAGTAGATATTTCATAGCAAATTACTGATACATCCGCAGTTCGCGAGTCACAGTTTACGGTTCACAATTCACATGGACCCCTTGATCGATTATAGTCACAAATACGAGTTACAGTTCATATTCACGGTTACATTCACAAGGGCCCTTCTTGATCGATCAAGATAAATGAATTGTTTATACATATATGATGATCTCACGGAATCGCCATGACAATCATATGTTCATATGGGTCCTATGCTAAAGCAAGAATAAGTGCTTAATAAAATTTACCACTATTTTGCACATAAATAGCTTTTGAAATGGACTTTAAATATTTGCGTGCGCTCACCGACTCTTATAATATTTTTATAGTACAAAGGTAACATGTTGGGCCTTTGTCACATTCTTCTTTTTATGTTTTCTTACTTGTTTTTTGGAAGAGAAAAACATGCTAGCGTTCGAGTAGGAAGTGATAGGGGTAAACAAATCAAGAAATGCTTGACTCGGAGCGGTGATTGTACTTTGACTCTTACTCTTAAGTAAAGTATAATTAGCTTTAATGGTTGGCTTTTGGTCAATTAGTCTTTATACTATTTTTGGAGGTTTATCAGCGACGGTGGATACCTTTGTTAAATGGTAAGTTGTCTTTTGGGGAATAATTCATGTTTAATGGTTGGAGTTGTGTAAATATTGGTTATGGTGTTATGAAACTATGAGTTTGGGAGATTGATGTAGATGAAAAAGATTGTTGTGTTATCATATTTTAATGTTTAGCTTTGTCTCTCGATGAGGAACGACAGCAACACCCCTTACATAACTTAATATTTCGCTACGTTATTATGATGTGTTTATCTATAGAGTATAGATTAATAATGGTCAAATTGGCGGGGTTACAGTTTTTAGGGACCAAACCCTCTTGATGCCTTTCCTGCATCTCTCGTTAGTATGTCCAAATATGTTGTATTTGGAACACTTTTCAGGTAGCCACTGAAATTCCACACCTTGTCTAATTAGATTGTCTTACTCTTTCACTAACTCCACTTTTTATGTGATATCTACATTAATTAGCACCCTTGCAAAATTGAGTATCCTCTTTTCTGCAGTGAGATTATTAACCAAGATTGGTCTGCATACAAGGTTAGATACTTTTCTCAATCCATCTATGCCCAAAAATTTAGGTTGTGACATTTTATGCGCATCAATATTAAATTCATCACCCATTGACCAACGTTTGATTATCATAAGCTTCTTATCAAAATATAAATGTGCTGCTAGAGCACTTGATCCTTGTCCAATTGAGGATGAAATCCCACAATATATGTTCCATTCTCTGGCTTCAAGATTTTATCAATAGAATTTTGTCCCATATTCTCTTTAAAAATCCTTCCATGACCATTAATGATGGCTTTGACCCTATGATTCGATAAATCAGTGCTGAATTCTAGTACTCTAACTCGGATTCTATATCACTTTGCTCAAATTCCTGAAAACTCTCATATTCTATCCTATTTGTGGGACAAAATCAAGTCTAAATTCAACATTTGGTATCTTGGATATATCCATATCATCATATCCTCCCCTTCAATGAGAGGTAGAGATATTCTCTAAGTTTTTAAATCTATCAGCCCAAGACAATCGAGTGTAATTAGAGTTACTTGTATTTACTATTCCATTGGTAGCTGAAGTACTTATACCAAGTACATGCTTTTCTCTTCCAGGTGAATTGTGTTGAGTAGGGTTGTAACCGAACGCCAAGCACTCGAGCTCAGCTCGGGCTCGAGTAGGCTAAATAGTTTATTTTTTTAAATACTTGTGTGGAAAATATAAAATTAATTTTAAAATCGCCAAAATTTCATTCAAACCCTTATTTATTGAATCTAATTAAAAATATAAAATTTAATTTCGATTATAACCTTAAATTTAGAAACCTTTTAAGAAAATTAAAAAAAGAAACAAGTCGAGCCCGAGCTCGAGCCGAGCCTGTTCATGAGCCATCCAAGTCGAGCCTGAGCCTAAACTTTAAAAGCTCGTCGAGCTTTGAGTCGAACTAAAATGTAACCTAGCTGAGCCCGAGTCCGGCTCGGGCTCGGCTCGACTCATTTTACAACCCTAGTGTTGAGAAGTCACTAAGGTTGTAATCGGTGTTGGAATCGAGCCTTGGAGACGAGCAGAGGATCTAGAGTTGGGTTGTTTCTTCTTCTTCGCATCAAAGGAAATGATTTTCTCACTCTAGAGTTTCTCTCTCGTCACTCCAAATTAGCTCACCATGTTTATTATTATTATTATTATTATTATTATTATTATTATTATTATTATTATTATTATTGTTGTTGTTGTTATTGTTGTTGTTGTTGTTGTTGTTGTTGTTGTTATTATTATTATTGTTATTATTATTAATATCATCATCATCATTGTTATTATTATTATTATTATTATTATTATTATTATTATTCATTATTCACTAAATTATTCAATATTGTGAAATATAATATCTTTAACAACTCAATTATGTTCGTTTTGCCGTTTATGTATCGTTTATGTTTGTTTCTGTTTGTTTTCGCTCTTTTTTGTTCATTTCTATTTTTATCTCTATCTCTATATGTTTTTTTATGTAACTTCGAATAGGCCCATATACAAAGATATTTGTATTTAGTATTTCGGTTTTATTGGTACTCCTTCGCAATACATATTTTAACTATTTTTTTATTTTAAAATATTTGTCACTTTATAATAACCAATAATATATTAATAATTATTATGCCAATTTTATTTTTATTAATTGCTTTTTCTCTCTCTTTTTTCATTGACTTTTTTATTTTCAATGAAACCTAGAGATTAATCTTGTAATACAAATTTTATCATAAATTTTGTATTTTTTAGCCTTCTCTTACATCCCAAAATACAACAAATATTGTGAAATGACTGAACTATTATGCTATGACAATAACGTCTAGTTCTTAGCAAATTTTGTCCCTCAACTTTGCACTTTACTAAAAATTGGCTTATTATTATTTTTTGAATAAAAAAAATTGGCTTATATTATAATAACACTAAACTTATTTTATATATGTATTAAAATGCTCTTGTAATCACTTCTACCAAAATTTGCGCGCGCGTGCATGCTAGTATACTTAGCCGAGCGGTTAAGTTGCAAATCTTAATTGTTTTCATTTTTTTACTGCTTTATTTCTCCCTTTCTTCTTCCACTTTTTCTTTTTTCTTCCCACATTTTTTAAAATTTCACCTTGTTATTATTTAATTATTTTATTTATTTATTTGACAATTGGATTATAATGTGATATCATAAATAAAAATATATTTTAATTTTTTGGTAAAAGTTAAGAGTCTCTTACCATTGACTGAAACATTTTTACACACTACTTTGGACATACCCAAAGGATAATATTTACATTTTATTCACCCATTCTCGGTACACTCCTTTCCTATTGACTAAGTGAGTTCTAAGTTCTCATCTAATTTGATCCACTATTTGATCGGTTGATATGTGTTTGTTTTGAAAATAGCGGAGATTCCTTTCCCTCAAAATGTGGTGTATGATTGCAGCAATCAGGGGTGAAAGCCAACTTTGCCTGTGATGTTGTATTCCCGATCATCCAACCATTTCAAATTTGCCTCCAGTCAGTCCTCTCGGCTAGCCTTGTCAAGTCGTTTAGTATCCCTTGAGAGAACTCACATTGCAGAAAAAGGTGGTCTATGCTTTCCTCCTTGGAGCAGAACATGCATGTAGTATCAATGATATACATCCACTCTTTCAGTTTGTCCCTGGTTGGAAGTTTTTCTTCAGCCTCATCTACAAAACATATGGTGCGTTTATGTATGATTTGTTTATGCCAGGCAAATCTCCACCATGATTGCTCTCGTCCAAGCTTCTTTATAGCCTTATATGCATCTTTAACACTGAATTTCCCATTTATAGTGACTGTCCATACACTAGTTTGGGGGTTGGTCCATTTATGCACATATTTCCTCAACTTTAAGATCCTCTTCATATGCCAGCTGAATTATGGTTTGATCTTAATATTGTTGATGTCTTGGTTCTTTAGGTATACAACATTAACCCATTTTACCCAAAGATAGTCAGCCCTATCCATTATAAATCATAATTGTTTGGCCACCATAACTGTATTCCAGGCAACACAATCTCTAACCCCTAGCCCTCCATAGTGTTTTGGCATGCACAAGTCCTCCCAAGCTATTGGTATTAACTTCTTCTTTCCTGTCTCTCCGTGCCGTAAGAAGTCTTTGCAGGTCTTCTTTACCATTTTTATGACTTTGCTTGGTAGTATGAATATGGAACACCAATAATTGTATATGTTTATCATCACTGTGTTTATCAATTGCACCTTCCCAGCATAATTGAGCTTCTTCGCCCCCCCATATTTTGACTTTTGAAGTTTTCCTGGTTTCATGGGCACACCAAGATATTTAGGGGCAGCTCTCACTTCACAAAACTATTTCTTCCAATATTGCTTTCTCATTTTGTGCATTAACACCTGCCAAGTATGTTTGTGACTTACAAATGTTTGCCTCCAGTCCAGAGACAGCAGCAAACTCTGTGATGGCCTCCATGATGCAGGTTACAGATTGTGTAGTTGCTTTACAGAATACCAACAGAGATCATCAGCAAATATTAGATGGTTCAATTCTATTCTTTTACAACCTGGATGAAATATGAACTTGCTATCTTTACCCACTTCATTCAGCAGCCTGTTCAAATATTCCATACCAATCATAAAAAGCAGAGGGAAATAGGATCCCCTATCTCAATCCCCTACTTGTAGTAAAGAAGCCATGTAATGCACCATTATAGCTCAAAGAAAAAGAAGCTCTGGATATACAAGTATGGATCCATTGTGCAAACTTATTTGGAAGACCAACCCCAATCATAACTTCTTTTAGGAAAGTCCAATCTATAGTATCATAGGCTTTCCTAATGTCAATATTTTATAATGCAGCTTGTGGACACATTCTTTCTTCTGTAAAATCTCACAAGGCCCAACCCAATCATGATGTTATGCATGATATTCCTATTTGACACAAAGGTTGCTTGATTTTTTTGAATCACCTGAGGCAAGACCATTTTCAGTCTTTTACAAAGTATTTTTGATATGACTTTGTAAAGAGTGTTGTGGCAGGACATTGGTCTGTAATCAGCTGGTGTTTTTGGACAATCTGCTGTCAGGATCAATGTTATAGCAGTGGTATTGATCTGCTTTAATAATTTTCCGTAAGAGAAAAATCCAAAATGGTTGCACCTACCTCATCCCCTGTTATTAGCCATGTGCTTGTAAAGAATTTACTTGTGAAACCATCAGGGCCTGGGCTCTTTGTGCAATCTATGGAGAGCACAACTTCTTTGACCTCATATGTAGTGAAAGGCCTAATTAGGCCATGCCTTTGTTCTTCTGTTATGCTAGACCCCATTTGCAGCCTGTACCATTTGATTATTCTTATTGGCTTTGTTGTTAGCAGCCTTTGGAAGTAGTTGATCAATTCTTCTTCAATTTTCCCAAGGTCATAAATAACCTCACATGCCTGCTTCTCCACAGATAGTATCCTATTTTTATAGGATTTCTATTGCAACAATGAGTAGAAGAAAGCAGTGTTCCTATCACTTTCTTCAACCATCTTATCTTACTCACTTGGATTTTGAGTTCTCTCTCTGCTTGCTTTAAGCTGTTTAGTTGCTCCAATATTTTCTTCTCCTCAGCAAAAAATGCCATTTGTGCATACTCTTTGGAATATTTGTGATTAGTATCCGTTGTAGGTCAGCTCTAGTATGTTCAATTCTGTACTCTAGGCCTTTGAATTTCATTTTGTGAAACATTCTCTGGCCTACTTTGACAACTTTCATTTTACGTGCAATCTAAAACATCTTGGTGCCCTGGCCATCATATGTCCAATGTCTTTCGACAACCTCCTTGAATTTGATATGCATACTTTACATGTTTACAGAACTTAAATAGGGCAGCTCTGTATTCTATGTGATGGTCATTAGTCCACAATGGTCATATACCCTTCCAGGAATAACATTGTAATCCATGTTAGGGTAACTCTCCATCCATTTTTCATTGATAAGAATGCTATCCAAACGGGAGTAGATTCTGTTTGCTTCCTTTTGGTTGTTTGTCCAAGTGAAGAATTGCCTCTGGTGTCTCATTTCCTGCAGCTGACAACTATCAATATAGTTTCTGAAATCCACCATATCTTGATAAGCTAGCTTTGCCCCACCAATCCTCTCATTATCAGCTAAAATACAATTGAAATCCCTAACAATAATATATGGTTCCACTTGAGCATTGATGCTCTCAATTTGGCTCCATAACACTCTCCTTTCAATATCATCATTTGATGCATATATTATTGTCACGTGGAAGTATTGCTGCATTCTAAGGCCTTGACATGTAAATGCATCCATTGACTATTGAGATTGATAACTGAAACTTCATAGCTAGTTGGCTCCCAGATACACCATATTCTACTCTTGGAATCATTAGTGACATTGGTAGTAACCTTCCAGTCCATGTGTAATGCCCCGACCTTAACCCAATATAGCAACAAAGATTAATAAATATTAATGAGCTTGTGCACTTCAATTCACACTTTCATTCCTCATTATCATGTATATTATGTACTTGTGCAAGTAACCATATTATGTGTTGAAGGACTCGGATGATGATAGTGACGCTTGGCAAAGAAATAAATAAATGAATGATCAAATAAATTATGCCTTGTGATAATTTACGGAATAATAATAATAATAATAATAATAATAATAATAATAATAATAATAATAATAATAATAATAATAATAATAATAATAATAATAAGACATTATTGAAGTCATAATAATAATAATTCATACGCCTAAGGTTTGTAATAATTAGTCAAGTCCGGAATTTCTAAATCCGACATTCTTTTAACTTGGGCTTGACTATTAGGTTATTTGCGCTTGTAGAGAGTAGAGGGCCCAATAACCAAGCAAATAAAAATAAAAATAAAATAAAAAAGGAAGTTGGAATTCGGATTGAGGAGAGAGAAATTTTTAGGTTTCAAATTTGGCTATTTAAGCCCCAAAACCTCAAAAACCCGACTTTCATCATTTGTTTCCTTTCCTAAAGAAACCCATCTCCCTCACTCAACCTCCTCTCTGCTGCCAGCCCGGCTGCCTGCCGACCACCGCCACCAGCAGAGTCGGCCGCCGTCACCGGAGCCACTCGCCGCCAGCCACCGCGGGGTTTCTTTGGGCGTCTTCTGCTGCTGCAATCGTTGCTCGTCTGCTGTCACCAGCTCTGTCACCAGCTGCTACTCGTCAGCCCAGCCACCATCACCCCCGTTGCCGCCAACCACCACCAGTCACCGGAGCTTCGATTAACCACCCTTCCACCATAAAAAAACCTCATTTTCTCATGGATTTTGGGTAAAAACCTCAACCTTCAACTAATCAATTCCTTTAATTTTTAGAAATAATTAGTTAGATGTTGCATGCAAGAGATTATTGTGTAAAATCAGATTTTATGATATTGTGGGGGTGAAAGAGACAAAAAGGTCTTGAATTAGGTAGTTGGATGTTCATAGAAAAAAGGAAAAATTGGACTTGTAAGAATTATTTAAATTTCTTGATTATGTTATATTAGGTCATTAGTTAGATAATTGTGGATTGTAAATTTTGGGAAGAAAATTTGGTTTTGTGATGATTCAAAGCTTATTGGAAAATTTTGGAGGAATATGATATTAAGTGAGGATTTAAGAAAGAAATAGGCATGCATGTTGAGTTATGAGTATGTGGATAAAATGTGAATTAAAGAGAATAGGTAAGTTAGATGATTTTATAAAATTACACCAAATAAGTAGTTTTGGAAAGATTAAAGAAAATAAGTCATTTTGGAGGGTTTAAAGAAAATAAGTGATTTGGATGATTGAGATAAATTAAAGGAAATAAATGATGTTGACAATTTAAGAAAATAACCGATTTTAACGATCCAAAGGAAACTAAAGGATTTTAGTGACTTAAAGAAAATAAGTGAATAAGTAATTGTGATATTAGAAAAGAAGCACAATTGATGATGTAAAGAGTTAAAGAAAATTAGCAAATTTGACGATTTAAAGAGTTAAAGAAAATTAACGAATTTGATGATTTGAAGAAATTAAAAGAAATAGGTGAACTTAGGCGTTTTTATAAGAATTGGGTAAGGTATTTAAGTGAAGAATTAAGCAATGTTAGGGAATAAAACAATTAGGTGAGCAAGAGACCTAAATTAAAAGGGACCAATTCAAGCGACGAATGCTTATGGAGAAATGGGTAATTGGACCTTGTGATCATATTGCAAGCTAAGGAGGTAATTGTGTTATTTAAAACTTCAACTTATTGAGATTAAACCATCGATTTAACAAACTATGAAGTGATTTGCTTATATAAGCTCATCTAGCCATAGGAGTTCACAAAAAAATAATAATAAACATGACAATAACAATGATAATAATAACAACCATAATAATAACGATGGTAGATTTAGTTACTAAAAATATTGAATTTATTAATGAAACACTTTATTTTTGTTAAAGGCCAATAACGTCGATCATCCGAGTCAACAACTCAAAAGGAATCAAAGGAAAGAAAATACCAAGTCTTAAGGTACGTTTATTTTTGTACCTTACGAAAACCCATATGTTTATGCATAACAATATCAAATGGTTTGCTTAATGAAATGAACCATTTCAAATATTATTTGTCACCTAATTATGTGGCCCGCCCATATCAATTATACCAGCGTGATAAGGCTTGTGATTATATATATATATATATATATATATATATATATATATAGCCATTATCAACCGGACTTTGCCGATCGGTGCAGGTATGCGTATATTTAGGGAAACCGATGATCGTAAGGAGCCACTCAAATAATAATGAATAATTGTTTTACTATATTCTTCATATCCGATTTATAAATGAATTGAAATGAATGCACTCAAATCGTATATCTTCACTTAATTACTTACGAGTACATGGATAAACGTCTTGAGCTTTGGCTCATTATTTCGAAGTGTTTTTTCTGTTTTGTTTTAGGTAAAGTTACTCTAGAAGGGACCAAGAAATAGGTTGTCTACTGGCTGAAGTATCTTAGGGGCTCACGAGTGGTGGTGACCTGTCGTGTCTTGAGTTATTTTAGTTGTGTCTTTAAGTCATTACCTCCGACGGCATGTATTTAATTTTCTCTCGCTTATGTTGTCCTTTGTCGGATGTTTTACTTTTGAACTTAGACCTTACCAAGTATTGCATGTAATCTAATTGAATGTTGCCTTGTTCCTTGTTTGGAGCGGCGATAACGCCTCTAACCTTTCTTTTCATCTGCACTAATTACTAGTTAATTAGTCCTTATGGTTAACTTGGTGATTATGGGGTTTGGGGACGTTACACTCCGCACATGTGACTTGCCACCATGTCAATGTTTCTTTTTGCAATTTTTGTTTCTAACAAGACAGCCGACTTGACAGACCTTATTCTTTAAGAGAGACATGATCTCCTCTTGTTTTGAGGGGCTATTCATGCCGCTCACATTCCAACAAGCTATATTATTCATTTAACCACCCCCGGGATCCCCATCGGGATGTGTTTTTCTTACCTCAGCCTCACAATAGATCTCTTTCCCATTTTGCTGCATGTTCTGTCCATTGTCCTTCTTATTTGCTTGGTTGAATACCTTAAATATGGATGATGCTCCCACCTCATTGGCTGCTCTCAATTCTATACTAGTTTGGAAATTGCAAGTAGCCTTTTTCCTCAAGTGATGAACATGCTCCCGGAAATAACACATAGGATCTTGTGTTGCTCCAAGTGAAATATAGGCAAGGGAATTGCTCCTTTTTATTGCCTATTGTAAATGGTAGCAACTCATGAGAGTTATTCCATAATAATTTATATTATAAATAAGTCCCACATGAAATATTTTACACACAAACAAGTAAAAAAAGCATCCAAAAATAAAAAAAGAACACAGACCACTTGCACGACTGGGTGACCCGCACGTCTAGCCTCGCCCACTTCCCTCCACGCGCGTGCGAAACACGCACCGCACACGGCCCAGCTTGAAACTATGTCTCACGCGACCGTTTCCTCTCTCTCCCGTTTTCCTTCTCTCTCCTCATTTTTCCCTTTCTCTCCTCCTTTTCCCCTTGGCTGGTTGCTCCAAGGAGTAATTCCATGGAGAAACTCCTCTCTACCTCGAGCCCATCCCCCTTTTTTTATTTTCTCTTTCCTTCACATGGAAAGGAGTTGCTCCCATTGAAGATAGCCTAAGGTTTCTAGTCGAAGGACAAGCAAAAAAAAAAAAAAAAAAAGAGAAAACCTTCTGCCTTCCAACTTCAAATTGAGAAATTAAAATTTTAGAAGTATAAGAGAAAAGGAAGAAGAGGGTATGGGATGAACAATCAACGATTTTTATGCTTTTATATATATATATATATATATATATATATATATAATCGAACCCAGGTGGAGAGGCTTAGGAATAGAGTGCCACTCACCTCTCGGCATTTATATAGTCGTTAGCCCACTCCGAATTTTACATTTTTAGTTAATTACAAATGCTTCAGTTTTATCCTTTAAATTATTGATAATTTTTGGATAAATAAAATACATAAAAACAAAATCAGAATTTTCATGCAACTTGGAGACCTCTATAGTTTGCTCTGATAATAGGTGCGAGAGACAATTCCATGTAGAATTCAATTGATTCGTCCAATTCAAAATCTACGTGAGCCTCCCACCTCGAAGTTCAACTCCCAATTAAAATTCAGAATTCAGAGTTTCGATTAATTCATAGTTTGAAACTAATTCAGAGTTCAACTCCGAACTAATCATCATCAACCCCATTAAATATGCCCCATAAGGAGAGAGGAGAGGGGATGGCGTCTCGGCCCCCATGTCACCACCATCTCCCATGGCCCTCGCTGCAACTCCCGACCTCCCATGGCTACCGACCTTCTACCTACTAAGAAGGCGAGAAACAGAAAAGCCAAAATCAAAACCCCGGTCTGAGAAGAAGAAATCCAAGGCAAAATCAAAGGGAAAGCAAATTGATACATCAAGTAATTTTGAAAAGGAAATGCAAGAAATACTGGAGAAACTGAAGATTGAGAAGGAGAAGAACAATGTCGATAATGTCAGATTACAAAGTAGAAGGAGAAGAACAACCGAGAGCCCCTAAATCGTTCAATTTCACTCCCGGCCACTTTTCAGCCTTCTCCAACTGCACCACTTCGGAATTCGTTCTCATGCACTTCAGAATTCGTTCTTATCCACTTCTTTTGACCACAGTTGCTCCAAAGTAGGAAAGGCCCCTCCCATGTCTATAAAAAATTTGATTTTGGAAGGCTTTAAAATTAAAATTAAAAAAATTAAATTTCGGTCAATTAAAACTTGCCACCCGTTGTTAATGATATAATAAATAGTAAATAATATCCCGTTACCAAGTGTCAAGGAGCGAAATTAATGTCGAGAATTCAAGAATTTCAGCACCTTCATATCAAAAACCGATCTCGAGTGCCCGAACAGAAGATTTCATCAGTTATATTTGATACGTAAATTGTACCCAAATAAAAAAAAATCAATATAAGTTATATTTATTTTTTCAATTTCGTTCCATTTTGACAGACATTCTAACACAAAACTAACAAAAGTTTCACAAGAGCAACATGATAACAATCAAAAATTAAACACCTAAATCAAAATTAAACTCTGAATTGAAATAAAATTGGAAAATTCATAATCGTAACAAATCAGCACCAGTCAAGTTTAGGCATTAAAAGGAGAAAATAATTTTTTTGTCCGCAGCAAGCTTCTAACACGAGACGTCCAATCAAACAATCCATTGGACCCTAAGCCAAGCCCAGCCCAGCTGGAATTGGAAACCTAATCCACAATCCACATCGCAACTTCAGCCGCTCTGCATATCTCCTTTCGCCCTTTATCGATCCGTCTCCGGCGAGCTCCGGCTGCTTCAGCACCGTCATTTGTTCTTTCTCCGGGTCTGGGCGTTGTGTGTGGATCCCCTCTCTTTGCGGCATCGACATCGGTGAGCATCAGCACCGACGACGACGAGTCTCTGGCATCCAAATCTCCATAGTTTCAATTTTGGTGCACCTGCTCTCCAACGCTCTCCTTGCTCTCTCTCTCTAAACCTCATCCTCTGGGCGTCGGAACTTAGTATCGCCATATCACCTTGTCGCCATGTTGTGACCATGCTTCTTGCGCAGAAACGTGACAAGCTATTTTCATGATCATGTATTCGCATTGGTGAAGCTGAAGCAATAGAAACATCTACCTCTTTGGTTTGAAATTTGGACTTGGGGTCATTTCAATTTCGAGGTATAACACCATTTGAACCCTGTGATTTCTTCTTGTTAAAAATGGTTCAGGACTAAAGTAATACCTTACTAGTTTACATTTTGGGTGCTATTGTATTCATTTTGTATGATCAAGTTCCCGTTAAGGGGTCGATTCAAGTATAAAAATGCAATGACATTGATTTCAGTATTTTCTGGATTTATCAACCTAAAAAGATTTGCCGTCGAATTCCAATGAAACTTTGGGGTCAAGTGTTGAAGTAATGGGGTATTTGAGAGTTCATTCCATCCTGCTGGTCTCTCACCAGCAAATGTCTTCTATTGTGTTGTTTTTAGAACATTTATTTATGTGGCTGTGTTGTGGTGATAGTTTGCCGTTGGTGCTATAAATTATTGTGAATTCGGGTTCTACTATGACCTTAACATGCAGTAATAGGCAAACATTGTAATGATGTTCGGGTTTTTATTTTTGTACACCGGTAATTAATCGGGTTAGTTATTGTATTATTTTTTATCGCTTCTTTGACATTTATCGATTATTATAAAACAAAAGTCAACTTGGTAACAATATCAATGCACAAATGATGCAATAATACAACATTAATAAATATGACCAACCACTCTGTTTGATTTTGCTTTCTAATGCAATATAGGTGTCACAAGTTTGATTTTCTGATAGGTTTGTTGGAAATAAGGTGGACAATGGCAAGTTTTTTGAGCAATGGCTATGGGCCTCCTGAAGTTCATATAGACCACATTAAATGCATAGGCCCATTCCCAAGTGAAGTTGCCTAACAAATTGAATTGCACTCACCACCATTCGTGAAAAAATTAGGCCTAACGCCACTGCATATTCTAATGGGTTTCTTCCATATGTACCAATTGGTATAGTCGATAATTTTTATAAGTTATTATAAGAAATGTAAATTTAAATTCAGTTTATATCGATATTTGTATTTTTTATGTATAAAAAATATAATAAATACTCTAATTTGTTTCAACCTTCATACTACTATAAATGCTAATTGCTATTGTAAAGGGCCTTCAACTTTTTATGGGGCTAGCTCGTGTGATATAAAATACAAAAATAAAAGATAATATTGTTAATTAGTTACAGGTTAGATTTTCAAGAACATGTGTTGGATATATTGTTGTATATTTGCATTTGGTCAAATTTGATGTTATGATTTTACGATGCAAAAACCCTCAATCGATCTAACTTCAATATAATCTTAAATTATTAAAATCTTACAATTTTAATTTAGTTATAAAACTATATTGTACAATCGTAATATAATTCTACAATTATACTGCCCCATTCACGCTACTTAATAAATTTCATAAAGTGCTCTACTAATCAACATGTACTACTAATAATTTTCCAGACATTGAGTATGTTGTTGAATTATCCAATTAGGTCTATGTTTGTTTCTTATTTAACAACTTATTTACGTTTGTTTATGTTCATTTTTGTTCGTTTATGTTCGTTTATGCTCGTTTCGTTGATATTTCGTTTATGTGTATTTTATATGTAAGTTCGAACATGTCCTTAGTTTAGTGGTTAAGATTGAGGTCCTATATGTATTGAGTTTCATATTCAATTTTTCCCTTTCACATTGTATTGTATTGTCTTTTAAGACTCATCTAATGTAATCGAATTTAATCGTAATTTAAGATGTACTATAATTATTTTTTTGTGAACTCCCTAATTTTTATTGAAAACATTAGGGTAGGGCCCCTCTCCATATAGTGTTTGTTGGATTTAGGAGGAAGGTAGATAGAGTCATAAACTAACCTACCCCCACAAAAATAAATGCAATTTATATTTAATGGATTTATAGCCCACTTTATTTGAATAAGCATATTAACCCATGATGTGATATTTAGGATGGAAGATTTATGTAGTAGGCGCCCAAACTTGTTACTTATCACTGGAGAAATTTGGAATTTACATCTGTCTAATTGAAACATATAGTTCTGATCGATTTTCAAATATGTACCCAAATTGTGAAATTCATTCATTTTTAGGTGTAAATTCGGTGTAAGGCGAAATTTAAATTCAAATATATATTAACAACTTTTAAAGACTTCACCTTCTAATTAACTGACATCAATTGAAATATGACATAAAAAATAGGATGAGTTATTTGTAGCGGCATTTTGAGATATCAAAAAAAAAAAAACTAAAAACATATAGTTAGTTTAGTTTAGATTTTTACGAACATTAATCTTTTATTCAATTCACCATCTCAATAAAATAAATAAATAGATAGATAATCACTCTAAATTCATGCATGTGAATTATGAACTGAACTTCAATACACCTCCTTAAGGATGTTAGTTCTTTAGTCCTGTAATTGATTCGTTACATTGTTGCCATGTCAAGCGTGGGCAATACGGTAGCCGATCTAGTTGCCCGTTTAGGGGACCAAAATGGGTCGCCGAGTACGATTGTGAGAAACTTTCCACAAGGGGTTATCACCTTGGCGGGAATGGATATTTATAAGTAATAAAAATCGCCCTCATTGACACTCTCACAAAAAAAAAAAAAAAAAAAAACTGAATTGCAATAGCCAACATACGTTTGTCAATTTATTACTTATTATGCCTAGAATATGTATAGCTTTCAAGTGATTAATGAGATGGTTATAACTAGCTTCACAAAAAAAAAAAAAAAAAAACGTTCAAAAGATTCTCATATGAAAATAATTTCGGTAATACATTATCATAATCAAAATCTAAATCGACATTGAGTATAGACTCATTACACTGAAATCGATCATATTAAGCCCCGTAAGAAGTTGTAAATATTGTAAGATAGTTACAAAAGTTAGTTATAAAAAATTATAAGCAACTGTAAGAAGTTGTAATATTGTGATTTAAAAATAAATGGAACGTAGTAATTTAATACTATCCAATTTAACGGATAAAACTTAAATAATTAGTTGTTAACAAAGATTTGAGTTCGACTATTCTTTTCATTGACCCTTAATTTTTCTCGGAACAACAGAGAAAAAGCACATACTCTACATATGAGTCATACAAACAGAAAAATTTGACAGGAATGAAAATTATAAGAGATTCGATATAGATAAGTAAGACAACGGAATTTATGAACAAAACAAAATTCATGATCATGATAATAATGGTACTAATAGTGTATTAACATTAAGTATTCATACATTAACACAATGTCATTCATGTAAACCCATTGATTGCATAAACTTCCAAGTAAAATGATGCAAATGGGTGTAGTCTACCTACTATTAAATCATACATACCATTCCTCCTATAATCTCTAGTTTTCAGAAATTGAACCCCCAAAAACATGAAATTACCATTCAACCCATCCCGAGTTTTTTTTTTTTTTTTTTTTTGTGGAATGGAAAAAAAAAAAAACAGAACAGGAAATTAAAAGTCCTCACTGGAACCCTGAACTTGGAGTAGTGAAAATAGCAAGATCAGGCCACCCCCACCAGCACTACTGCCACCACCAGCCCCCCAACACCCCACCGGCCCGCTCCCACCACCGAGGCCCGGCCCAATTCCCTCCAGCAGGCTCCCTAGCTGCCCGTCGGCGACTAAAAGGGAGGTGAAGCTGCCCGGGGCAACTCCAGGCCCACCGCGTCGGGATCAGGCTTCGGTTCGGCGACCCGGCCCGACGGCGCAGCAATGGAGGAGATGGCGGGGCGTTTTGAGGAGAGGGATTCAGCTGCGGCGGTGGAGGATGCGGAGGAGGCAGCGCGTTTCGTGGACTTGCGGGAGGAGCCGCCGACGGGGATATTGCGGAGGGTGCCGCCTTTGGTCCAGTAGCGGCGGCAGGATTTGCAGAAGTGGCGGGGCTGGGAGAGGTTGTAGTTGTTGTAATAGCAGAACTTGGTGTTCGTTGAGTCGCATCTTGGGCATCTCAGCTGCTCCTGCTCCGGGAACTGCGGTGGCCCCGCCGCCTTCTGCGGTGGTTGCAGCGCCGCCGCAAATGCCGTCGGGTCCTGCATATTAGTTTCTCTCCCCTCCAAAAAAAAAAAAAAAAACAGGGCACCCTCTACTCTGCTCCAAATAAACTGGGTTCAAATTCTTTCCTCCCCTTCTTCTTCCTCTACTTCTTTGACCTGGATTTCTTCTGTTCAGCAGAAGTTGGAAGAAATCCAAGATCCAAAAAGGGCAATCAAAATACAGAACTGAGAGGAAATTCTGAGAAGAGAGACAAGAAAGGTTGTTTTCTTCCCCTTTTCCGGCTATGACTATATGATCATGTGGTTTTCACGAAGAAAACATGGAAGTTCTGAGGAAAGGAGAACAGAGAGAGAAGCTTTGATGGGATGGGAATGGCGAGTTAAGCCGATTTGGGCCGGGCCAGGGCGAGCGTGAGAGAGGGTAGAAATAGGGGGTGGGAAGGAAGTGGTTGATGAATAATGAGTGGGAAAGTGAGGAAGAAAAGCTTGACTTTGCCTTCAGGTTCTGGAAGTTAAGTTTAATTAAGGTTAATTAAGTAGTATTAGGAGTACTAAGTATTCGGTTAAGATAAACCTTTTGGATTAAATCTAATACGAGGATAATTATGGGTTCTTGGGGTCTTTTGAAAGATAAGTCTTCTCATTGGCAATCTTTCGAAAAGAAAGTGGAAAGCATGTGTCAAATGCAATGAGAATATGGTAAAACCATATAGTGTAAACATTAATCATCATCTTATATGGTTGTTGTTAAAAATATTTATTATAATGTAACCCATACATACATATGTTCGGTGATGTTGATTTTGCACCATTCGGTAGTATTACAACTTTTTATAACCTTATAATTTATAATCTTACAATTCCTTACAATAGAATTTTTGTAGGTTGATCATATTATTTTTTATTGTAAGATTAAGTTACGAGAATTGGTGACAATTATAAATAGATTTGAAAAACAAGTAATCAACCGTGAAGAATTACAAGTTTTAAATTAAAATTAAAAACAACATGACTTTACAATTTAAGTTCTTTTATATGAACCTAGGTCTTTTAGGTTTACCAATTGAATGAATCCAAACACACATTAATTAGATGATCTTGCATGAGACCGTCTCATAGAGAAAATATTGCGAGATGAACTTATACATGAGGTGACTTTCTAAAGATTTTGACATAACTAGTGATCTATTTTAGAGTGATTTTTCAATCTAAACATGACTAATAATTTATTTAATAGTGACTTTTATCATAATTTCTCCTAAAATATTTACCTTATAATATATTTTACATAAGATAATCTCCTACAAAAGTTACTGAAAAAGGTTAAGCATCCACAAAAAAAGTCATTTGTGCGTTGATAAAAACAAAAAATGTTACAATCTCCTTACCGTTAATGACGCGCAAAGAGAGATCCCTTTCACCTTCTTTTTCCACCTTGTCCATGGTATTGGTATCAATCATTAACACGGTAATCTTCTTTGACTAAGTGCAATGGTTTTAGTCAAAAACATGTCCACACAAGTCTTTGTCCTTTGAGATTAAGGTCAAATTTAAATTTGTCCTTGTCTCTCTGTCATAGGCCATAGCCCCTCCTTTTTCAAAGCCAACTGAAACTAGCCCATGCCAAAAATATGCCAGTACTAGTAACTTCTTGAATCCCCCATTCTCGATAAGATTGTTTAATTTTAATTAATTAAAATTTTTATATTTAAACTTAACCCTTCAATCGTATTACATTTTAATCAAGTTTAACAAAACAACCCCTTACTAATTGTGTGCGTTTTTTTACATTAAAGAGTCAAGTCAAATTAAATCAACTTAGAATGAAAAAATAAATGAAACTGTTGTGTAAGATCTACAAGAATCGAGTTCGTTTTGCATTGTCGTGTTGGTTTGCACTTTTTGATGGAGCCGTAATGCATAGGTTGCGTCTAAAAAGGCAAAGTGGCAGAGATTTGACAGGAGAGTGGAAGCATCATAGCAGAGGTAGAGAACATTGGCGGTTGGATTAGGGGAGGGGGCTGAATGAATGGGAAGCGTCCAAATGTGTGATTACTTTGTAGACAAAGGGGCGGGGCAGGGGGCCAGTTTCTGATTTTGAGTGTAAAGAGGTTTCGTAGCGTTGAGTCCCAGCAACCTCTGAGCCAATCTCACTTTGGACGTGTGGCAAACATCATCACTGCTGCTCTTGCTCCTGTTCTAGTATACTACATTACTACTAGTGTTCACACCTCCATCTAATAAATGGGTTATTCACTTTACAATTATGAATCGAGTATTAGTTCAGATCATGTCTTATTTAGAAACGATGCTCAGGTTAGGAGTAGGTTTTGTGTAAATAAAGTTCACGTTTGAGTGATCATATTTAAGTCGGGTACAAATTTGATTTAATGTAGAGTGGTGTTTTAAAAAATTAGTTCGCCTTGAGTGCAGTAGGCTTGGTCAATTTTGATTTACATGAGATTTAGTTCCATATTTGGGTTAGTATTTAGTTGGATGCAAATTAAGTTTAGTAGAAATTGAGTCGAGTTGGCTTCCAATTAGTTTTTACTTCCAAGTCTGGCCAATTTGATCGAGTTGTATCTAAAAGTGTTGTTCAATCAAGTTAATCGGACTTGTTTAACTTTCTTTCTTTATTTAACGAAGTGATGTTACGGAAAGTCGGTTTGCTCTCCATTGGATGCATTATCGCTTCTAATTATATATATATATTTTAATTTATATGTTTTTAGCAAGTACGAACAAACTTGTACTACAAAACTATATATGTACCTTAATATAGTTGAACCCTAAGGGTGGATAAAGGACAACTAGCCTATCTAAACTTAAAGCTTTAGGTCCATACTCTATAAAGTTGTATAATCAAGATTTGAACTTTTAAGGGATATATACCTTGCAATATCTAAGAGCATTAACACATCATTTTTTACCATTTGGTACCACTAATTGCTAATCTCATACTGATGTTTGCTTCTGGTAACAATTACGACTAATCTCTTAATAATGTTTGCTTCTATAACAGGTTATTCGCACAACTCTTTACCACTCCGCACCACTCATTACTATTTAACCCTAAATCTTAGCACTCTTTAAAATTTATTGCTAGTTTTAATTAATCATTAAAATTCCAAAGTCTTATGAGGTTGGAAGACCATAATCTCACCTATTAGCATAGAAAGACAGGTAACTATAAATATTGACTATAAGCCTGTAGGTGGGAATGTCATGTTCAAAACTTCAATCATGACCAGTGACCACCTACAAGTTCAACCCCTAGTGGCCCTAAGTGTGTTGGCTAGCTCACCTACTAATAAAGGGGGAAAAAAAGAAAAGAAAACAGAAGAAGAGAAAATGTAACTACACAAATTTTATCTGATTAAGAAAATGACTTTAGAAAACAAATTCACCACCCATGTTAACCAAAGTGGTTAAGTGTCAAAAAACATCTCCAGGAAGAGAACAAAGTGCAGAAAAAGAAATGCTGGTAATCAAGTAGACTGGAAACAGGATACTCAAGTTATGAGTAGGGTTACATGATCCAATGGTAATTCTTGTTCAGCTTCAATCTCTCTCTCTCTGCTTTTCAGACATGGTAGCCTGTGACTGTAAACCCTCTTCCAACAAACTCGCCAAGCCAAGACCAAGCATAGCATTCAACTCCAAAGAGAGCAATAAGCGCATAATCATCCATAGTGAGCACGCCTATGTTCTTCAAAAGTTGTTTCACCCCTCTGAGTTCACCCTGTAATATCTCGTAACGATTGGGAATACTGCCAAAAAAAACACAAAAACAAGAAATTGTCAAACCATAAGAATTGATTGTGATCTATACGGTTAACCATTAGGCTATACAAAATGCATATGCATTCTACTTTCCGCGTAGCTGAAAAGGTTCTTATCAAAATCTACTTTGGGTTATATAGTAGACTGAAGCAAATGTCTCACTAAACTGAAGATGTGTGAAAGCCAATCAGTTCACCCTTCAAATGTAAGGTCCAACGGAAACAATCTCTCCAAAATAGATGTAGGGATGAGCTTGTGTAAATCCTCTCTCCTTTCACCTCACACCTCGTTCACGGTGGGATATTGATTGGTAAAGGCCTATGCACGTCATCGAACTTGACTTCTACACAGTAGCACTGAATATGTGCTAGTATGAAAGAAGGCAAGAGGGGGCGAGGGGGGTGTTAAGTCATAATTCAGATCTTATAGAACATCAGCTAGAATTATGTCCAAATTCAGATCTTATAGAACATCAGCTAGAATCACAAACAGGGTTTTCGGAGGGGAAAAGATTTACAGCTAACTGCTATAATAACCATGACAAACTATACCAGTCCTCTGCACATACACATCAAATACATTGAACATGGAAATATTTTCTAATTTCAACATGTATGAATTCAGGATAGTCATATCTGACAAATTATCAGTTTTGTTTTCAATTGACATAAACCACACTTGGTGAAAGCCAATCACTTTTATTTGTCAGCATAGATCTTTCCATATTAATAGTTCGTAAACAGTTAGTACACTTCACAATCGTTGAATATACAACATGCCATAGCAGAACAGAACCACCACATTCCCCCCCAAAAAAAAAAAAAAAATGCTTTAAATTCACCGACAATTTCATCACCGAATATAGGACCAAATGCGCAAAGGTTTTGTAGTAACCTATCTCTTCATATTACTCGTATACGTTATGCGCAAAGTTCGTCCCACTTCCATATGATAAAGATAGTGTTAAATGTTATTGCTTGTGATCAAAATCCAACATAAGAACATTTATGGAAACTGCACCTTACACAGGAGTTATCTGAAGTTCTTCACCAATGATAATGAAGAATACATGGATGATAGACAAAACAAAAATCCCGCTAAATAGCAAATATCTTGCCAAATTGTGAAATAAACCATAACAAGCATCAAAGACAAGGAGATATAAAACAGCAAGAATTCAAATGATACAATCAAGATAACTAATTACCTAGCTAGACGAGTACAAAACAACTGCTTTTCCAATTTGCGACATGCCTCAATACTGGGTGGATCTTGCACATACTGCTTGTTTTTCTCCATCAAATGCTTGTAATAATCACCACCATTCTTTCTGATGAACTTTGAAGCTTCAGAAGCTTTAGTACGAAGCTGTAGTAGCTTAGATGACGCCATGAAATTCACAGTACCTGTTCTGGTATAAGAAGGAATAAATTTGAAAACTCAGATCACAAGAACACCCAAATGAGAAGCTCTTATGAAATTATCAAGAGAACAATGGCCAAACAATAACTGGTCACAAGTTGCCCGTGCATCATCTTCTACAAAATTCTCCATGGCTAACCAAGCCTGTCACCCTGATGACAGCAATATTCAAATTGTTTTCCTTGATTCTAAATCCTTAATTATCATCCGAGTCATCACCATACCATGTTCTTTTTAGCTTTAGGTAATAGCCTTACGGCTCCTTCCAGCTGCTTATAACTCATTACAACTTTTTATAGTCGCTTACAGTGCCTTATAGTTTTTCAAAACTAACCTCATAGCTTCTTACAGTCTTGCACGTTACAACTCCTTACAACTAAAAAGAGAGGGCCCGAGTTTCAGACCATCTCTGCCAAATGGATTCAGTAAGCTAACTTGCGTGACAAGAATGTGTGTGCCCAGATGTGGCATTTTAGGCCTAAACTAAATTGCCAAAACCCATGTCCAAAGCTTAACTTAAGCTCATTCAAAAAGTTCAAGTAACATGTCATACAATCGGGGCAGTAACTGCAATATCCCACAAGGAAAAGATTGAACTTCTTTACACCCAATCAAACAACAAACACAATGAAAAACCAAAGGTGGAACCCCTAAAGTACTGTAGGGTCCTACTTTTCGAGAAAAAAATCTAAATATAAGCATCTTTACCGATGTAAGTAAAGAGACTGCTTTTGAGAGACCCGCAAATATTTTTCAGAAAACATATCCCATGAATGTTGCGAAGCCAAGCGCCTAATTGATATTAAACTGGGATAACATCCTAAGAACAGATTTCAGATTTGATCCAGGCTTTCTCCACGTTAAACATCATTTACATTTAAGAGTGATCTGATAAAAAATCACCAAAAAATAAAGGGGACCCCTGTAACCAAATTGTACCATTGTGATATCATACGTAGAAAATTTCTTTTATAGTACACAATTTTTGGTGCATTGGGATGAATTCACAAACAACTTCGATTCTCTCATTCCATGAAAAATGAACAAATCAAATGACCTGAGGGTTTTCCAAATTTCTAACCAGAACGAACAGATTAGATTTTCCCATTAACAAATAGTAATTAACATATTGCCTCTTACATAATAAACACAATTCTCACTCAACTTTTGAGAATCCTAAGAAAAACAAAGATGAAAGCCCTTCTTTTATCCTGAAAAATCAAACTGCTTGATTGAGTCGCAATCTCACTGGGAGAGCTCACTCAGTAGTAGTTTTAGAAATGGGAAAAACGAATTCTTGGAGCAGCACTCAACAAATTATCAAACTAGAGCAGGAATGGAACTCAAACGAGAGAGATAGAGAGAGAGAGAGATACCAGATCAATGGGAAGGAGGCCGCCGATGATACAAATTCTGTTAGCGTGGCTGAAGAAGAGCACAGGACTTCGAGGTGTCACTCCTCTATTTACTGTTCACACTCTTCACTTTCTTTTTCCTTTTCTTTTTGGGCAACTAGTAGGTATATTTTTTGGGGGTAGTTCCCCTTTTTTTTACCTTAAAAAATAATTTTAAAGAAGTTAGCAACTTTTTGGGTCAGTTTATCTAAAATTATTTTACCACTTATTTTCTATTTTGATCAAATTTTCATTTATGTAAAAAAATAAATAAAAATTTTCAGTAGTGATAATAATGTTGTTTCTAAGTACTAATTTATGGTTGCCATGTTCAACATTTCAATATTTTACTTTGTCATAGAAAAGGGGTGAAATTTTAACCAATATAGAAATTTAGAATTAAATTATCAAGATCAAATAAATCTACAAAATACACCTTTTAGTTTTCACAAAAATAAAATATGATTATAAAAATCAAGTATAACGATGAAAATTGAATAAAACATGCATCAAATTCATTAGTTAAGATACAAGCCACTTAATCCATCCAGAGTAAAATAATATTCCAAAAATTGTTAAATTTTCTAATACAAATGAGGAATGGAATTAAAAGCTTTGAAGATATTGTACGTTGTTCCTTAACGAATTTCATTAAATTTCGATAATCGAAAAGTCGGTATATATGTCACGGAAGAACAATCAAACATTCTATCACACAAAAAAGATAATATTTTATATATATCACTTGACATCACTGGAACTACATTCAAAACACAAGACCAAAACCTCCTTAAAATGTTTTCCTAGCGTTCACGAATTACATTTATACAAATATTTTGTATACTAAACCCTATACAAAAACCACCTACAATACACTATCAAACCCCTTCCTTTTCTCTGAATCCAGTCTTCTTGCAGTAGTTTGAACAGTTTCCCACTCAGGTCTCATTGAGGGAAATTTATTAACAGCACAAATCACAAAAGAGCAGTCTTAAATACAATCAATTGAAAGAGAATTGCACATATAATTGAGATTGTTACAGAGCCCATCAAATCGATCACTTGGTCCACCAGTGCAGGAAGTCCTTCCTGCGGTTGATTTTCTTTTGGAGCTGGAGAAGACCGTAGAGCAGGGCTTCAGCGGTGGGTGGGCATCCTGGAACATAAATGTCAACCGGGACAATCCTATCACAGCCTCGAACTACAGAGTAGGAGTAGTGGTAATAGCCGCCCCCATTTGCGCAGCTTCCCATTGAGACCACCCACCTTGGCTCCGGCATTTGGTCATACACCCTGCAATCCATGCCCCAGGGTACATTAGCGCAGAAAACTTGAGGCTAAGGCTATTTGATATTTCTCTTAACAAAACTTTCTTTTTTGATGTCTTTTTTGTTTTTTTTTTTTTTGGGGGCGGGGGTTGAAGAGTGGAGAGTAGAGATGTGTGCTAAAAACAAACTACGTGGGCAGTTAGTTAACTATTTGATCACTAGCAACACGAAGAACCTCGTAGGTGTCAGTTGTTACTAAAGACCTAGATTTAAATCTTGCCTACATCGATCATTTTATTTGCACCCCCAAAAAAAAAAGGAAGAACCTTCTAAATTCAACAAGAACCTTCCCATGGCTGCCCCTCTTCACCTGTCTATAAAAGGAGGAGCAACAAGCTAACATAGAAGTATCAATAGGCCATAACCATAACCATGCCAGTTTCTAACATAGAAGTCAAGGAGAAATTGGAAATCTAAATTACATAGGAAGGAAGGACTAATTGCATGGTGAAAGCAGAATATCAAAACCATCCCAAAACAAAATACCAAGGATTAAAAGTGGTGGTGGTGGTTTGGGGGGGAGGCTAATTCGAAGTTGGAAAAAGCTGTGTTTTAAGCTATAAAACAGTGAATCCAAATCCACTGGCTTCCCTCATCGGCCATCCTAATCTTTCTATGAGGCCCTTACACATGATACTCGGCCTCTATTCTTCATGAAGTCAAAGCTCCTTGATCATATGCAAGTAACATATCAATCAAAAGCATGATTGGTTAGATTGCTAGAGTGATTTTTTTTGACAAAAGTGTAAGTCAAATTCTGTATATTCATTTTGAAGTTATGAGCTCCAAGGCCTCAAACAGACTGCTTGCACTAAGGTTAAATCAGTTAGTAGCTAGATAGTAAAAAGAAGCGTAGCCCTGCTTCAACTGCTATTCCAAGCAACTCAAAATTATAACATGTCCTGTTAAAACTCCTTCATCTAAGACTCAAGCTCTATATTACACTCAAATACCATAACATTTCAAGACTAATACCTGATCCCACCCAAAGCTCAAATTTAAGTTTGACCGTGAATGCATGATACCAGGCCGAGTGGCCATGGCCCATGTAGGAAGGCATATTGTATTATACTCCTTTCCTCCTAACCATACTTTGGATAATGTGACCGGAGGGGACGCAAATAAATTGAGCCGATTATCGAGCTTAGGTAGCTCAGCTCGCCTCATCCTGGGGCTCGCTGAGCTTTATCTCAAGTTTGAGTCTTAATCAAAATTATTCATTGAACATGGCGTTTTTAAGACATACAATTTTATGCTTGTACTTATAATGATTTCCGATCTTATTATCTTGATTACAAAATTTATAATATCATTTTAAAAGGAGAATTTCACACTTTTCGTAGACTACAAGATTATAATCCCGATGCAACAACTTGAACACGAAGTCAAAGCAGAGAAATTTTCAAGATTGTTAGCAATCTAGCTACCGAGTAACTAGGAGCCCGACTGGTCTAAATTCATATATGATATATGAAAAGATACCAACTTTATCCATTTTAAATCTGTTCTAGCATTTTAATCATATCATAATCGAGAACAGCTAAAACTTCAGCCTATTAATTCCCAACCAGACAAGTGCAAGTTTTTTCTTAGAAAATATGCAACCCCGAATCAAAATTCACGAACTTCAGGGCGAAAAGAATCAAAAATTACCTCCGGAGAGCAGGGGCCATCTTATTGGTGAGAGTACCAGCGACGATCATACAATCCGATTGACGAGGGCTCGGCCGGAAAATAATTCCAAATCGATCTAAATCGTACCTCGACGCCCCAGTATGCATCATCTCAACGGCGCAGCAAGCTAACCCGAAAGTCATGGGCCAAATGGACCCACGTCGGGCCCAGTTCATCAACGCGTCCACCTTCGATATCACGTACTCCGCCGGCTTCGACAGCTTCGCCAGAATCGCCTTCGTCGGAGGCTGTGCAACGGCGCCGTAGGCCACCGGAGGTTGCGACTGATTCGCAGCTGCTGTCGAGTGGATCAGCGCCGCCGCCGCCGGTCGTTGGGCGGCGAGGACGGCGAGGCGGGTGGTTGATTTGGAGGCAGCAGAAAGGGCCATCAGGGGTTTTGGGTTTGGGGATTTAGATTTTCGTGGGGGAGAGTGGAAATTGGGAATTTGGGGGTAGGAAGAAGGGAAGAGGGCGGTTGAGAATGGCGGGAGAAAAAGTGTTTTTCAGGTAGCTTCTGGGAGTTAGTTGAGGAGGTGGAAGATGGAGACACAAATTAATTGATGATGTGGTGCAACCTAGAGGCTTCCACGTGGCACTGTTTCCTTTCACAGACAAAACATAACGGTTGATCAATCCAAATTAAGATTTTTTTTAAAAATTTGTTTGGCAGGAGGAATTTTATAGTGACCGAAAAAAAAACAAAATAAAAAACAGTAAATTTATAGTGTAAAAAAAGAGAGATTAAATTCTAACGACTAATAACTAATCTAAATTTTACAAATATATAGTTTATTAATTACCATAATTATACCCTTGCTAATCACATGCTAGTCTCATTGGAAATAATTTCATGTATCTTTTTTAATACGAGATTGTCATAAGTTACAATGGCTCGTTGTAAACACTAATTTTACCGCTCTATCGTCTTGTGTGTTATGTGTATCTTCGTGCATTTTGATGTGCATAAATTTATACAAAAGTTATGAGGTCTAAGGGATGGGACACAATGGCCTTGGACTATAATGTACTTCCATTGTTGCGGAACCATAGAAGAAGATTAGAAGGTTTGTGCTTTTAATGGTTTCATTTATTTTCATTGTACAAGCAGAGTAGAAGAAATTTGATTTTGATGTAATAGTATAATTAAATTTAGCATGAAGTTATTGAGAAAAACATAAGCTTAAAACAAATTGAATTAATTTTAACCGTTAACATGAAGTCAACACAAATTAACAATTTTGTGTAAAATATCTGCTACCTTTGAATAAATGTAAATTATTTTTAATATTAATATAAAATTAACCCGATTACTAAATAGTTCAACCTAAATTGTCAGAACTGTTCACCAGCTCTACCCTCGAGGAGGGAATAGGTTAATATAAATGAGATTTGATGCTAAATGTCTTAAAACTAATCCGTAAAAATATAGCAGTTTTTCAATTCTCAACTTTATATATTTCTTCCTTGTTTGAGATGAATGTTTTGATAATCATACGGTTGTGCGGCTCCCATTTGAAAAAGAAAAAACAAACCTCAGGGTTACAATAAATGAATTTCTCTCAACATTGTCATCACAAATAAAAAAGTAACTTATTCCAAAAATGTATGAATTTCATTACAAAATAAAGCTCCACAGCCTAGTCCAAAAAGAACCCATTATAACTATAATGCCGCAGTATACATTCAATATTCTCCATTTGTTCCACAGCTACTGTCCTAGATGATAATTTACAAATATATATTAATGCAGGATAAACATAATAAAAATGTCTTTTTGCATCCTTCAAGGCAGAGCAAAATTAGGAACAAAATAGGATACTGATATTAAAAGGCATATATATCACTATAATATCCGGCTGAATATGCCTATGTAGGGCAGACTTGATTAAGGAATTCCACCTTGAAAGAGACTTCATCAGTAACAGGTGTGAACTGTCTGGCAACAGCTACTACTTCGAAAATCTCAATTATGCACAAAATACCAGCTTCAAATCTCAACAAACCGAGGGTCAAACTGTTGGTGCATTTTACAGTACAAAAATGTGATCCTGTGCGTATAAGGATATGAATGGACACGGAAAGTTTGCAGCTGGATCTAATGAACGAGCACTGGTAACCTTTGCGGTTGAATGCAGTAATATGATGAAACAGGGGAATGTCACAACTGTGGTAAGAGGGAGCTCAGTTGACTGCGGAAAAGATCACCAAGTGCTCCACGAATAGCCATCTGAATAAGAACATTGATCAGCATACTAGAATTAAAAAAATTTAAAAACAAAGATAAGGTAGAGATAGGAAAAGAGAGAAGAAAAGAGTACCACATGTGATAATGATAAATCTAAAAGACGATAACATTGTAGATTACACTTGAGAGATGGTGGGTGAGAGAACAATTACCAGGAAAAACCATAGGAATGTCTCTCAAATCACTCGGATGGATGGGGACTGTTGCTTATCAAACAAAATTAGCTTGATTCGGGGTTTGGCAGGGTCAGCCTTGCACATTTATTGTAGGGTTAATGGGCATTATTGGTGATTGCGGGTGATAGATATGATCTTAAGGTACTAACTGTACACAAGAATGTCGTTGGGTTTCTACAATTGGAAGATCAGGGTGGTTTCCTTCCCTCATGGCATGCTTAGGATTATCAATGGCTCGAGCTCCTATTAATTTCTCAGTTCAAATAATCCTCTGTGTGATTACTTTAACCGAAGGAGCCATCACATTTCAGTACACCAAATACCCATTCAAGTTTTAATATCTGATTCTTCTTCGTCTAGAGCTACCCAATCAAATAAATCAGTCTCATGAAGTCATAAGCCCTAAAACTTAAAATGAGAGTTTCTCACTGCTTGCTTTCTGAGTTTTCTATATCAAAATAAAAAAAAAGGATTGCTGTGGTCAGAGGCTGCCGCCCATTGGGGGGAGGGTGTCTACTTTCAAACTGCTTGTCCATGCAGACAAGTAATTGAACAATCAAGATAGCTCCTGCAGATTACAGCTATATTTTGCAGGTTAAGCATTCTCTTGGCTCTTTACAGGGAACTAAAACGGGATGACGACAATATATGATCCTTTTGACAAGTCTACTTTGCTGTTTCGGTCAGAAAAATCTTTTTCAGTGATACAACTATCCGGATATCCAGAAATTTGGACAATAGAATGTTTTCTAGATAGTTGATTCTTCCTCCCTGCCACTCCTAAATTTTTACCAAGTCAGATAACCCTTCTAAATTGGCTCTGTACTAGTATAAAGGAGATCAAACCATCTCATAAGTTCTATCTGCTTCTTCTTGATGCAAGTTACTACAAGAAATCAGTTGATAGTGTTCTCATGGCGAAGGGGTAATGTGGCATAGTAAAAAGATTGTGAGGAAATCCTGCCAGTTTCGGATATCCAAATAACTATCACGATATCAACAGACTTAAAAAATCGGCCAACAATTGTCTGGCTATTGCAAATTTATAGGCATCATCTTCTTGGGATGCTATGCCAGCAACAAGTGAGGGAAAGAACTGCATTCTAAATTTATAAATTTTAAAATACAATAAACTGAATTGGAAATCAAATAGTGGGGCTGAGACTGAGGAAGTGATAAAAATGTCTTCGCATGATGGACTAGTTTAATCACTTAATCTGATCTTCTTGGAAAATTATAGAGGCGTAATGATTTAGTAGACCTCTGAAACCTTACAAGAGCTTGGAAACTTTTATAAAGAACCCTACAGTTCAAGATGAACCCCGAAATCTGTAGAGATCATTGAAATTTGTAGAGAAGTTCTTCAATTTGTAGATGAGCCCTAAGCTTTTGAAAAACTACACCTTTCAGTAGAGCTTTGGAATGTGTTTTAGTCGATTTTGAAACTCGGTGTGAAACTTACATAAGAGGTATGCTCAGAAATAATAAACAGAGTCAGCATGGCTACAACCGCTATCTTTATTTTTCTACCTTGCTGAATCTATCGAACAATTTGTACAAAATAGAAAGAAGAAATAGAACTTTGTAGAATCATTGATACTTATCATTAGCATCCATGATTGCGAACCATATGGTTCATGGTGATTAGGAGCACTGGATATGAGATAACTGATTCATTTCTGGACTTCCACACAGTAAGGCATCATGGGAATGAATAAGAAGGCCCTGAGCTAATTCAAACGAAAGGGAAGGGCAATTTAAGCCTGCCACATCCTATAACACCCGTCCCCAAGAAACTCAAAAAAGGGGAAAATGATGAAGAATATTGCTCTGTCAACAAATGCCTTTGGCAACAATATTTTGCACACTGATTTTCTGTGCCAATCATTATGGGGTGGAACCAATCACCCAAAGAATGGTAATATGGCAGCCTAACTGCCTAGCTAGAGAAAAATATTCTAATTCTCATAGGAATCACATATCTCTGTGATTCCTTTATAACATGCTGCAAAGGACCTTTTCTTTCCAGAAAATCGGCAACCTGGGAACATTATATTTTTTGCCCTCAGCTAAAGCACCGTTTTTGCAGCCAATATGACTTGAGTCGTGAGGACACTTTCAAAATTATGCACAGTAAGCATTAGAGTTACCTGATAAGAGCGCCCATTAAGGAATATCTAGTGGCAGGATACTGGATTTCCCGAGGAAGACCAAGGTTTGGTTTTCCCTTGGTTGTGTGTGTGTGAAATTTATCCAACAAAAAAAAAAAAGAAAAATCACCTGATCACAGCACAGAAGTTTTGTAAGCAATGGATAGAATTCCCCAATATGTTTTTTGAATATATGGGTGTTCATAGAGGACATGCCATTGATCACCTGCAGGACAACAAAAAGGGAGACATCTCAGTTCGAACAACACAATTGACCATGTAACCATGAAGTTTTCCAGCATTTCAAAGAGAAGCTTCAAAAAGAGAGGCAAAAGGAGGTCAAATTCCCGATACCATTTGAGCTACCTATTATTCTATTTCAGAGTATTCCGCTCAGCTTGTCCCTTCCACTCACTACTTGTCGTATTTCTCTCATCCCTTTGTAGCTGCAAAATCTATCAATGGCATCTGCTCGGCAGATCAAATGTTCAAATTGGTGGCTTCTTGCAAAATTGTTAGTTCTCTCTCTTATGTTATTTGTTGACCACATATTACAAAATTCAACCCTCTCTCCCAAATAAACAAAATTAAAATTAAAACCGTCTTCAGTCTCTCATGTTTAAAGCTAAATCACAAGATTTTTTTCAATTCGGGAAAACGTAATGTCATACTTCCACAATTTGTGAGCTATATAATTTTTCTTGTCTTCTCACTGCCCTCTGCCTCAGATTCAATAGGCATTAACAAATACTTTTTTCATTCTTCATTCGGGAAGGAATTTGGAAGTTTTCTATGATTCCAAGCTATATTATGCAAGTTTTTATTTATTAAACTGACCCAAGCTTGAACCATAAACCTTGGGCAAATTTTCAGCTGATGCTTTTCTTTGCTCAACTCAATCACATCCCTAATGAGATTCAATGCATTGACTGAAACATAAGCAGTTTACTATTTCTCAGAGCAATGAAGCTTCCAATTTAGAAAAACGTATTTCAAGCCAATAAATTCATTAACGAGCAGTTGATTGGACAGCTCAAGCATTGAGCCACATGAACATGCTTATGAAAGAGAATTAGAAGAATAAAAGGTGCACAATACCTTCACAATAATAGGAGAACGCAACTCCAATACGCGATGAATCTCCATATTTGTGGTCCCTTTAGCAGCAGACTGAAAATCAGATGCATCTTTCAGCACATGTCCACAAAAAGATACCAGCTTCTCTTCTGCTACCCTATCAAGCTTCAGCTTTCCATTCGACTCTTGAAAGCCACTAATTTCTGGGTTGTTCTCCTTTTCCGTATCAAGTGCTGAGATTGTTTTCTGCAATATATCCAAGTATACACAAGTTCCCACCAATTCCTGGCGCAGAAGATTTAAAGGAGGCCTGCCAAGCGCTGATTAATCTTACTACAGGTACTAACCGTTCAAGCAAAGATAAAGGAAAAGGCAACAGCTAAACTGACGAATATAGAAACAGCAATTAAAGGCTTATTTTCTCTCTCTCTCACACACACACACACACACACAGATATATGTATATTTATTAATGCGTGAATGCAAATTAATGGTGAATCATAGATGTCAATGCGTGATGCTTTGATATCTAATTAGCACATGCTAGGATTTCAGTCCTTCAAATACTCTCAATCTCAATGTTGAATGCAACTGCTGGTATGTTTGAGAGAGTAACTAATAGTGCACAACTAGTATAGTCCTACATAGCTGATGTCACTGTTAGGGTGGATGATGACATATTCTCCAGAACAAGCAGAGGATTACCTCTTTAAGATAATATTAGACTATCATTTATAGAGTTTCAAACACAGAAGAAGCTGATAGATGGAAACGATATTAAAGCACTGTGCTGGGATAATGCTGGACTAGAGTAGGTCAGAGCTATTAGATTTAATGGAGTTTCAAACTCCGTTCTCCTTCTCTCTCCTCCCTAAACCATCAAATTCGTATATTATGACATCAATATGATAATTTGCCCCATTAAAACAAAATTGAAGTACGCTAATCAAAATCTGGAAAAAACATTCAACAGAAAACTCTGAATTCACTAAGAATAAATCTGAAAATTGAGAACAAATAATACATCTGAAAAGTAGGTCCATTCAACATTTTGTCTCCCACAAATTCACCGAAAATTGGTCCGACTTTATGAAAGAAAGCTGCAAAAATAATCCAACATCAGATTTGAGGATCGCCATCCCATGAATTCACCATCAACGACCACTTGCCATAGGTACCAGAGGGATGGAGGAAGGGAGAGAGAAGACCAGGAACACGAAATCCTCAGGGAACGAGGAAATCAGCTAAACTATAGCTGGAATTACCTAATTGCCCTTAATGAGCTCTGTTTCAATCACTTTTCAACTTTCAATGACAACCATTAGATTTGTCAAATCCACAAATCATATTGAGTTCGCACATGGGGGTTTGGGAATGGAACTTGAATATTGAATTCAAGTGTTTGGTGAGCAACTATGGGATCAACCAAATAAATAAAAAAACAATTTGCACCACCAGACCACCCCCATTTACAACCAAGCTGCCATGGCCATACAATCGAATTGCCACCATCGCCAAGCCTTGAAATCAGTCACCCACCAGATCAACCTACCAACACCCATCGACCACCACATGGCCACCAGACTTGTTGCTGAGAACATTTAAATTTCAAAACCTTAAAATTCAAATTCATCCTCAAACACCAAAATTCCACCTACCCCTCAATTACCCATTTGATTTCATCAAAAACCCCAAAACAATTGGGGGAAATCGTTTATAAATCTCTCTCTCTCTCTCTCTCGGTCCGGTTGTTCAAGAACAATTGCGGGGGAAGGGGGAGGGGGCTTGATCCTCCTTAATGATGGGAAGATTCAAGTTCCACTTATTTGGGGGCAACTTGATACTCCTAGGTTTCAAGATCCTTTCTCTAAATTCCTCACCAAACAACAAGGCTAAGTAAGTTTTTTCCCATGTTTGATTTGTGGAAATTTTCAAAGAAAAAAAAAGGGGCAGAAAATAAGGTGGAAAATTTACTAAAAACAAGTGGCATTATTTTCCTCAAAAAATTGGATGGAAAATATTGGGAAAATGCACAGAACAAGAGCCCAAACCCTCCAACCCATCTGCATGTTCAAACCTTCCCTCCCCCTTCTCTCTCTACACCTGAGCTATAGATCCAGCCCGAATTCTGGCCGCTGGGTCAATTCGGCCCGTTAGACCCAGCGAACCGGCTCGTGGGTCGCCGAAGTTGAGTGAGATGACCTTGTAGACGTTGTGCAATGATTTCCGAATTGATTTAGTGCTAAGAAATCAAGTGTGTTCCGAATTACCTACAAGTTACTTTCAGGAGAGAAAGAGGAGATAGAAGGGAGGGTGGGATTTCTGGTAATGAGGGAGGAGGGAGAGAGAGGATATTGTGTTGAGAGGAGAGAGGGGAGGGGAGGGGGAGGGGGAGGGGAGGGGGAGAGAGGGTGGAAATGACTGTAATGAGGGAAGAGGGAAAGAGAGGAGAGAGAGGGGCTTGTGTTACATTTATATTTAGGGTTTATGAATTGCGATATACCAAAATATCCCTCATAGTTAGCAAATATAGCATAATACCCATCACAGTTATTTTTTTCCTTTCCTTGTATATTTTCTTTAATCCAAACAAGAGAAAAAAATCGATTTCTCCAAACCTTTTTTTTCCATTGAATTTTCTTTCTACCCAAATTTCCACGAATCAAATAGACCTACGGAGTGGGTCTTGAATACTCCCCAACCATGAATTGCTCACCAAACGGGCCATGAATGCAATGTAATTGTCACTGAATACAATGTAATCTTCACTGCACATGTAATAGGATGCTTTCCATCTTTGAGAAAACTAAGCACTAAAATTTTGAAGTTTGTAAGAAAGTTACATGTCAAAATGTTTACCTGTCTGCTGGGATATGGTGCATGCGCAACCGAAGGTTAGTATAAGAATTATATGAAGCAGCAAAATCCAACATTGACACCAAAATCTCCATTATGGAGACCTTTTGTTGTGCTTTCAACTTCGACCAATACTTTTTCTGCAGGACAATCAAAATGAAACCTGAAGTCAAATCTCATATTTGAACTTCCAAATAACTTGCATGTAAGATCAACAAAAGAAAGTCCTAGATTATCCGGAATAACAACATGCACGTGAGGCATACTGGAAAAGATGCAGCATAAAGAGAAACTGTGCCAAACTCGCCATTCACAATTACGATCTCCATGACGATAATAATCAACAGTAACGTTTTATTGTGATGTTTGCTACAGCGTTCAGTTTATTTACAGTAAGAAAATACTTTTTGTCAGATTTGCCTTTAAAGTTGCAAAAAGAGTAATGTTTTTATAATTTCTGATATAGATCCAGATTGCATAATATGAAAGGTGAAGATCATAATTGGCCAGAGAGAATAGCTTCTAATAATGTTACACATGCACCTAATGAGCAAATTTAGAAAGACATTTATGAATAATACTAGAAGTTTGTTTAGCAAATTTCAGGATTCAAAAACTTAGTTTAATAAGATCACGTCCTTATTATTTCATATTTGTTAATTTCTAAAGGTGGAAATGTTTTATAGTTGGCCCAATAGCAGTTGAACTGTTGAATATCAGGAGTTAGTTTCAGGAGTTAGTTAAGATGGTGTAAAGGTAGGAGAAATTGAGGCTCTTAGTTCCTCCCTGAAACAGTTGCCCTATAGAAAATATCTCAGTCAGTGCTATCATTATGCTAACTGTCACAGTCATGAGTTGGCATTTTGGTAATAGTCCCAAATTTATGGAAGCAACATCTCACAACCATTGCATAATCAATCTCATGCTTGTCAAGGCCGTAACGACCAATTTGAAAACATGTCAACATCAAAGTTCGAACTCAATTGATTCCAAGTTTTAACGACATTAGAAGGTAATATTATCAAATATTCCCTTCAACTCTTTCATCGTCTCTTTGTCAAAATGAGAAGTCCCAGTAGGTGGACAGCCTCTGTAATTATACGTCCTGGTATGATTAATAGCCACAGGCCACATCCTATGAAGGACATTGGAGATTGTTACTGCATAACAGCAAGCTTGCAGCAGACACAACAGCCTACATTTGGTTGTACGAAGATATACATGGTAAATGATTCTTTTCATTTCGGAAATAGAGAAGTGGGTTAAGATACTCAAACGTTGGTAAATGCAAAGTCCACAATAGAAGGAGATAGTACAAGTTCAGTATTTCAAATTATTGATTAAACTTTAATTAGAAACATAATCTTCCTAGTTCACAGTAATGGTCCCATCAAATTAATTTCTCTGGTCTTGTTCTGAATAATAATGATGGGATCTCAATCATAAAGGGTTTTCTCTATTAGGTCTTTCTATTCGAAGGTCGCTCCCGATTGATCTCCCTCATTACAACTCCCCTCAAACAATCATCTACCTTAGAAACTCGTTTGGAAGTCTTTGGTGCCTTCAAAAGTTTCCGTTCTGTGTGTGGGAAGCTTGTCATGGGTGTATTCAACTTGTGATAATTTACAAAGGGACAAATTTTGGTGAATAGAAGTCCTATGTGCAAAGTTAATTTGGAATCCACTAATCATTTGCTGTTGCATTGCCCCTATGTTAGAGCTTTGTGGGACTTAGCCTTTAGTTGTTTGGGAGTCTCTTGGGTTATTTCAAGCTCTATTAGGAACCATATTGTGGCTTGGGAAGGCTACTTTGGGAGAAAAGAAAAAGAGAAGAAAGCCTTGATTATCCCACATGCCATTTTTTGGAGCATTTGGTGTGAGAGAAATGGGAGAGTCTTCGAGGGAGTGGAGACTTCTCTTCATCACTTTAAGGATAAGATTATCAAGAGTCTCTACTTTTGGGATAGTGGCACTTTTTGCCAATCTTCTCTTGATATTGTAGATTTTGTGGATAGTCCACATATTGGCTGTATACAGTCTTTTTGTAGGATCTTGCTTTGCATCCATCCATTTGATTTGACATATATTTTTCTCCTTTCCTTATCAAAAAATACAAGAAATGACATTTTACACTTTTTTTTGGGATCAATGTACACGTACTGAGATTTGCTATGCTCAACCAATTAACCTAAAACAGATTAACAAAACCACAGAGGAAAATAGCTAGACGTATCACGCTTTTATCATACTCGGACTGCCCGAAGGTTGTTCTCCTCTAAACGCACAGATAATAATTATTTTTTTGAAGCAGGTAAATTATGTGCCATTAATACTCAACAAACACAGTTGCTATAACACAGAGGACCAAGTGCAGAACCTAATACTTGCCACCTACTGGATTAATTGCTCCAAACTAGAATCATCAAAGACATATCCAAGTCAATTGCTCCAAACTAGAATCATCAAAGACATATCCAAGTCAATTGCTCCAAACTAGAATCATCAAAGACATATCCAAGCCTAAGACAAATCATCAGCTGAATGTGCCTAACAATAACTTCCACGGACCTCTCCTAATGCTGAAATCTTTTCATATCCCTCTCCCTCCAAATTTCATGTACTGCAGCACATTGAACACCTCTGGCCACTAGTGCTTTAACAGATTTGTGTTTGCCTCTGACCTTCCTAGCAAAGCAGCTAAGTTCCTTCTGCAGATACCATCTCCCTCTGGGAATATTATTAAGCCAGTCCATCAATTTAGTGCACTGAGAGTAAGAACACATATTCAGCCCTTTGTATTCTGGTATTCTTTGAACAGAGCTTGAAATGAACTACATCTACAAAGATCCACTTATAAACTTACAATGTTGAAACTTATGTTCAGCTCTTTGGATGCAAGATGTTTCAGTATTGTGAGGTGAGGAACATCAATTCAGAAGTTGTTTACTCACCCTGCCCCTCGTCCCAATTCTTTCCCTTTTTCCAGAGCAGGCACGATACAAGGCAGATTTGCTTCTTTCAAATCTATATGTGGCTGTTATGCTAGTCTGAGCCTATACATGTCTTTGTGTATGTACTGCTAAAATGGTTGTACAAGTATCATTTACGGGGTTGTGTGAATGAAACTTGTAAGTAAATCATAGTTTGAGGAGATGTATGCATATAATAGTTACAATTGATGACATGTAGTATATAGGTTGGTTGTAAGCATATAGAAGCCATGAAAGAGCTCCAGGTTGTCACCGTGGAATCTTACAGGTTTATCATTATCAATTATTGGTTTTGGGATGTACAAGGACAAAATCTGAGGGATGTCAACCTCATAACTCCAAATGTTTGACCCATTGAGTTATATTTAATTTTGTTTGAATGTCCAAGTGTATAAATGTATGACAGGTCACTACAGGTGGTCACAAACTTGTAACTAGGGGAAAAAGTTACCAACACTTACAGGGTTTTAGTCTCTAATTAGAAAGCCAGGTATACATATACATAGAAAAATGATAACGTTCGGGGCTCCTAAAAAGAGTTCTAGCAATGTGGTCCCTTACAGAAGGTGGGGCGTTATATTAAGCCTCAATAGTTTTATTTTCTTTTTGATGGTCCCAATAATTAAAGAAAATATACCACTACTGAAAGCAATTGTAATGGCAAGTGGCAAAAGCACATTGGATATTGTCATGTGAATTAAGATCCTGACTCCCTTAACTCCTCGTTCACATTCGAAACTGAAAATACTTCCAGGCTTAAATTCTAATTTCCAATTCAAGCAATAGAGGAAAATATGAGTTCTCAGCAAGTATTAGAAAGCAGATGCATTTTGCATGAATGTGTGCGAGCAAATAAACCTAATTTGCGTGGGTGAAGCATATGCAGCCAAATTAGCTGAAACTTGATGTAGTTTCCTTTTTCAAAAGATCTTTTTCTTGTGTTCATTCTAAACTAAGCCACGCGCTTTCAAAGTGGCGTTAAACTTATGGCTTTTACAACATATCAATCATATATAGTCCACCCAAGTTCCAAGAATCAAGAGGATCTTTTCCTTTTCCAGCACCAACAAAATTAGGAAGGGGGTATACATATATGCAAACTCCAATGTGTGCCCACCCACCATTCATAAGCATTGATGAAAATTAATCAGACAGTAAATGCTACAACAGAAAACAGCTTCCATACCTGAATACTGTCTATTGCACTCAAGAGCAACAACTGAGTAACGCATTTGCCCCTAACAGTTGCCAGCAGGGGAATACTCTCTTCATCTTTAGAATCCAACTCTACAGCTTCAGGCAGCTAGAGTGGGGAAGTAATAAAATCCAAGCAGAATCATATTAGCATCAATGTAAGATGTTCAACAAATTAGAAGGAAGAAACCATGCAACTGTAGGTACCTAAAAGTAAACAAAACAATAAAGTTAAAGGTGAGCACAACCCCCCCAAGAAAAAGAAAAGAAGAGGAAGGATGAATGGAAGCGCACTTGCTTCCACGGCATAGTTCTTTCTAGGCTTCTATTCAGAAGAGTCATTTTTCAAGCTAGAAGTTTGACTCCAACCAGCCTAAAAGAGGGCGCTGAAATGGCATATTAGCACCCATGTAATAGCAGAAGAGACATAGTAAAGGATGCAATTGATTGACTAGCATGATCATTGAATCAAATTCAAAAGCACCTTTCCTTGAAAATATTTTCAAATTTTCTTCCCAGTTGACCTATTGCCACAAATATTTCTCCACACCTTTGACCTCAAACACGAAAAGAATTAGCAAATAAAGCTCCATACAAGCATCTCAACCAAAAAGGGAACCAACCATCACAACAAGCCTACTAGCCAGAATTTTTGTACTAGGTAAACTTAACAAATATGGCATGTCATATAAAATGCAAGTTAGTCCCTGAAAACAAATTCCATGCTTTAAGAAGACTTTTCAATTGATATAAAGAAATTTATCCAAATTACCTGTGTTCGAGATTGCACAGAAATATCAGGTTCTTCGTCTTTTGGCTTGGACGTAAAACTTCTGAGAAAACGATTTCCCATTATTCTTTGTCCTAAACTTTGATTACGTTGAAGATCCCCGAATCAGTAGGCTTCCCAGAGCTAACAGAAGGTGATGGCAATCCTGCATAGAATACATTCATCCATTGTTTGTAATCAAATTTTAAACAAAAACATCCAAAAGACCATAACTGACATTCAAAGAGCAGTTTTTTAGTCCATGGCAACTTGCCCATGCTTCCATGTACATCAAATTGGAAGCCAACCTTCAGATACCGAATTCTGGAGTGAGTCACCATCCTTGTTATGATCCAGACGAGATATAGTAGCATCTTCGTGGTCATCAACCTTCCTGCTCTTAACAGAATCGTGTCCAAGGGCATTCACAACACTGTCATCTCCATCAGGCTTTGAATCTCCAAGATGCATAGATATGTTTGAACGTTGAAAGCCTAGGTCGTTTAGCAACTCAAGTGGCTGAGTACTGTATGATGCATCTCTGTAGGCCAGAAAAACAATGTCAAGAATGGTTTGGAGAAAATGAAAGAACTAAAGGGCACGCACCTTATGCTTTTCAACAAAGTATCCCAATCATTATCACTAAACTGGTGTCCGCCAACTTCAATGAGATGCACCAGTGCACCGAGTGCTATGGACACCACTGACTGGTCTGTCTTTTTGGCGCAATCCAACAGCAAACTAAGCAATGGTGGTAGCATAAAACATACTTCCTGAAAGTCACCACAAAATCTTTTTTACAACAGTGAAATAGCATAAAGATCATGAGTATTTCTCACTCAACAAGTTGGATAATTATAGGTGACGGATGAAACACAGAAAACGAGGCAACGGTTCCTATGTCAAGGGACAGAAGATGGAGAAAAATTCAAGCATTACCCACATAAGGTTTGCAGCTACAAGAGACCAACTAAGAAATTCTAGCAAAGGGTTATTGTGTCTCTCCTTTGTGACTTCTCTCAAGTTTACTCCCAACTCCTAAGTGCACATGCTGGATCAACGAGCATGGAGTCAACAGTGTTTGATGGGCATGTCACAGTTTCATCAGCAGCTTATCATTTGGTATGCAGAAAGCACAGGTATGCGTCACTAATTTGGGTACTCAAGCAAGGTACATGTGTTTCTCTTTTTTCTTTATGCCCCCACCCCTCGTTCTTCTCTCTCTCTCTCTCTCTCTCTCTCTCTCTCTCTCTTCTCTTCCTTTTGTGGACTGGGGGTGGGTTACGACAGGTGAACAACACAACCCAATTCTATGATGCCAATTCAAAAGAAAATCAGCAGGCTTAATTTTTTGTAATATTTGATGTAGTGTCAAGCAGAAAAAGATGGTGTTCAAACCTAACAAAGATTTGACAACACCAGCTGTGTTACTTGGATTCTTCATTTTGCCTCAAACACCCATGTCAGACACTCAACACTTGGACATGGATATGGACACTCGATAGTCGACCCTCAGATTTAGACCAAGAACAGTACAAGTTCCAAAAAATTGTCGAGTCTGACTTCACACCCATGTCGGACACTCGACCGCTGAGGGTGGATGTGGATCCCTCATAAGGAGGTCTAGAAAGATACAAATGTAAGTAGCCATACCTTGTAAGCAAATAGACCCATTCCAAGAGACCCACAAACTTTTTCCAAAAAAAGATTTTTGTTGATTAAAAAGCCTTAAAGTAAAAATATCAAAGAAGTAAGAGAAGAAACACAATCGTAAGAGTAAGTAGCAAAAAACACAACTAAATTATTACCCCACATCTAGCTGAAGTGCAATGCTAAGTGCTAAGAGCTATCATTAAGTGGCTAGGTGCTGGCTAGAAAACAAAAGCAAGCTTACTTAAGGTCTATAACCCTAATCCATGGCCTCCAGAAACTCCTATCGTAACCCATGTCCTCCGTCAATCTCAATTGGACCAGATCTAATTTGATAGCCTCATTCTGTTTCATCTTTGATCCTACTCAACCACTCCTATCTCCCGAATTGACAATGCTCTCACATTTCCTGACAGGTGGATTAATACTCCTTTGATGTGCCCAAACTATCTAAGTCTTGCTTCTACATTATCATCTCTATTGGCGTCGCCCCTACCTTCTCTCTGATAACTTCATAACTTGTTCTATCCAATTCTTTATGGCCATGCATCCATCAAATCATTCACATTTTTGGCAACCATCACTTCTTAATTGGGCAACACCCTGATCTGTGCAGCAAGGCCAGTCTAACCACCATACCGTAGGATTTCCTTTTAGCACATCTTAAATTTGGCATTGACAGGAAAACAGCCAAAATTTGACTCCAGATGAAGATAGCAATGTAGAGGACATTTCGTAAAGGGCCTTTCTCCCTTGTTGGGATGCCATACTTGTGGAAGAGGCAATTTACACTGCAGAATGGGGTGAAGACAGCAAGACAAGCGAGCTCCAATTGGCTCTACTTTGAAGGGGATAGTATTATGTTAGTCAAGTTTTGAAAGACTTCCATCAGGCTTCATTGATTATTAATAGTACTATTTAAGACAAACTGCAATTTGTAAAACAATATCAGCAAGTCATTATTAGTATCATAAGAAAATCAAGTGGTTGACTAACTGGTGAACACTGTGCAGAAAATTAAGGTTGGTCAAAGTTTCATTCAAGTTGAACAAAAACGTTTCAAGGATGTACAAGGATGACGGCTTTCCGAGATGAATGCCCCTCAATCCCAACCCTAAGAGGCAGACTACAGCACGTCAGAATAGAACATTAAGTAGAACAAGCACGATGCAAATCATCTCTCAAGTCAGAAATACATGGCTAATAAAATTTAAGCTGATGATAAAGCATACACATAATGGTTAGTTGACACCATAGCTCAGCAATTCTCCAAATTGAGACAATCAAACAAATACCATAACATAATATACCTTGTAGAAAGTATTAAAAAGGTTACAGAGTAACTGCAGTGAGTGAATGCAGGTTTCATGTAGCCACTCATCATCTGCAGAAATTGCCGGAGTCTCCTTTCCAGCATGTCGTACGTGATCAAAGATAGGGAAAAGAACTCGACGAAAGATGCTCTCCCAGAATGATGATGAAAACTTGTTACCTCTCTCATTCAACAAATCAAACAGAACTTCCAGAGCACAATTTCTCACCTCAGCTCTTGTATCAGAGGTCAGGTCTGATAAACCAGCCAACATGGGGAACCAGTAATGCTCAGTGACATCAAAATTTTCATCTTTACTTACATTGATAGGATTTAGAGCACCCCCAGGTACAAGACCCTGACATTTGACAAACAAGCAGTCTTCCTGAGCTTTATGCAAGTGCAGATACATATATATTGCCAATACAATGGTTCAAGCATACAACATCAACACATTCAGAAAAGCACATCATTTACTTTATAACCATAGGCAACCATCTATGCATGTCATCTTCTGTATTCACATGATCAAATTAGTCCAAATTAGAAGGGGTGAATGGAGGCCAATGCATAATTCAAAAATACTAGTCCAATCACACACATTTAAAACAGGCACATAGAATTGGTGATTTAGAGCAACTCCAACTCCAACACAAAATACGCTTATGAATCTCAGACTCTACTATGGTTTATGCAAAATTCATGTTCAAGGCAAAATTGGGTTGACATCGGCCCCTGTTTGGGTCTAGTTTCAGTAGTTCAGGTGAAGTATCAGCCAGATAAGGCCATCTTTCCATCTCTGATCAACACAAGAACTTCTCTAGACCTGGCAAATAGCTTGTTTAGGCTAGTTCTCTGTCAGGTCAAGCTTTGTTCAACCACGTTCCAAGCTAATAGAAATTCAGGGCAATCCTAGTTCAATCGGGCTCAGCTTAGCCTCATATTAATAAATATTTTGATTAATCATTCAAATCAAAACTGGGTCAATGTCAACACCGAGTTGAGTTATTTCAGATGTCAGGAGGCTTAGTTACAGAGCATTCAGCTTGGCAAATGAATATAGACAACTGTGCCAGGTACAAAAATCCTTTATAAAAGAGTTTTGTCCAGGAGCAAAGCAATTGATTCAAGGGATTACAACTTAACTATTTGCATTTCATTACACCCTTATAAAAAAATCACCTACTTAGCTCAAACAAATTCATCGATCCAAAGTAAGAGTCTCAAAGTAGGATGACCAAGCTTCAACATCCCAAAATCAACATTTCATATTTACAAGCATATGAACAAGCAAAATGAGTCACCTTATACAGAAGATGAAATCAAAAGTTAAATCACAATCTAAAGGGTAGCAACTAATTCCAGGAAAGGTTTAGTTGGCCGATGAAGACAAACCTCTGCAAGACGATTTTCACATATACGCAGCAGCGCAATAGCCTTGAGACTTATATGATGAGAACTTTTATTGTTGGCAAATCCAATTAGACAACCGATGCAGTCCAAAAAGCATTCCACAATCACTTGATCAAAATGCTCCAAGATCACTGAAAGTGAATTATATGAGATGACATCTATTGCCACTGAACCACAAGAACAAGGAGAATACGTCCACTTTTCAGATGGCTAAATAAGCCAATTCTGGGTACTGTTTTCAACTTGGATTACAATGTATTAAACCAAATGCCTCTCTAAAATGTCCCTTGCTTTCTTTGTGCGGAGAAGTGGGCATGAATGATCATATTCTAGAGTCTAACCCACCCTGAATCTATGCAATACATTATGTCTTGCGCTACCTTTCAATGGAGAGTAGAAATGAATAGTTTTAATCTTATGGTCTAACAGAACCAACCTTCTTGCAAATTAGAGTAAATTTGTTACATCCAATCCCCCCAAAACTAACTGCCTATACACTGCCTTAAAAACAAAAACCAAAAAAAAAAAAAAGAAATGGACATGGATTTAGATTAGAATTTTGCAAGTTCTAGAAGAAGAGAAGAAACTACAGGAATTCTCACCCTGTTCCGCATTTTCGAATGCACCTTCAACAATGGTTTCTGATTCATCATCTGCAGCGGCCATGAAAATCATGAACACACTTCTCCAGCCAGACTTAATATTTGCCACCTTGGACTTTATCATCTACAGCCATAAAGATGGTATGGATAGCTAGTGAGACATGCAGTTATTGAATCATAGCCAATAGACTGATAATAAAATAGAAGGAAGAAAAAAAATAGGAACGAGCTTTTCCCCAAAGAGAAAAATAAAGGGAAAATAAATTCAACCTGAACAACACTGCCAACAATGAGCTTCCTTGTGGATTCACTTCTACTATTCCGCATAAGTGCAACAAATGGTTTCAGAATATCGTTCTGGAATGTAAAATTGGCGAGCTCTGCCCGCTCCAAATACTTCATACCAAGCTGCCTTAGAGAATCAATAGCATACGCAGCCACCTTCTCATCATGATGACTTCCAGCAGATACGAAATGATTCGATAAGACATGCCATATTCTAGCCCACACCTGAAAGTAATTAAATCCCAATCAATTTGTAAAATTGAATTTTTTTATCAGCAATGCATTAAGCAGCCGTTGACATGAACTTCAAAAAGAAGTGAACAAACAGTGTCCCTTAGGAAATACCAAGCGTATGCGTGCCATGTTGTAATAGCTAATTTCAACAAGTTTCTGCAAGCTAAAAACTCGAGCTGGGGTCTGTTTCAGTTCTTCAGCAGAAACTCCACAAAGTGCAGTGAAGAACTCAACTATTGCATCACTGGACAGCTTAACGCTGTTCAAAAATACTTGTTCCGTAGGTTTCCCAGCCAACTCTTTGAGAGATTGAACAACTGCATCTCTGGAGCTTTGATTTGATCCTGTCATGACAGTAGCAGTAATAGAAGGGTTCGAAGTGATAAACTCTAGCCGAGAAACACATTCCAGAACAGCATTCCATGAGTCCATGAGAGAATTGGTATCAGAATCACATAGTTCAAGCAGAGTCCGCAAGGCTTCGACATTTTTACCACGCATTTCCCTCGGAGCATGCAAGAAAGTGAATCTATGGAAAAAGAAAATCCAAATCATAAAAATCAAAACATGGAAAAAAAAATCCTAACTGTCAATTATGATATGAAAATCCTCAAACAAGACTATTCATTTAATCAAAGAAACAAAAAAAAAAAAAAAACCAAATATTGATTCTTCTTTTCTTAATTGATAATAGCACAACAGAATTTATCCATTAAAAAGAGGTTTTAGAAAGCTTAATTCGCCTACGATGTACACTTCAAAGACTGCAAAAGCTACATGCTTAATGATATGATATCTATCACTAAAAGAACAGTCCTTGAGTGTATCAATATCTGTCGATTTTAACATGCGAATAGCCTAGAGTAAAATACTTTTTAACATTTTGGAATAACTACTTCAAGACAATAAGATGAAACAAGTAGAGTACTTCAAGGTCAGGACAGCAAATTTATAAAAACATACAATCCAAAAGAATAATTGCATCTATAATATCTGACATTATAAGTTTTGAGTTTGCATCTATAATAACTGAGACATATAGGCAGAGAAAAAGAGAGGCGTACATCCAAATTACCAAAATAAAATAGCAATAGGCTTCCTCTCTACTTCTAAGAGGAATGACTTGAGATGAAATTACCTGATCAGAGATGTCAAGAAAGCATAACGCATTGTATCCATTCCTAAGACATGAGTAATGTGAATGCCAGCCTTAAATCCCTCCATACAGAATAGCACCCTTGACTTATTGTCCCCTTCCTCCATAATAACAGAAAAAGTCGCAAGCAGTGGCCATCCTACCGCTTCAACCATGGGCCTTATGAGTTCAACTTTATGCAAGGTATAAAACACCCCCTCTTCACTCCTTGGCTTCGAAAACCGCCCTGAGTTTTCTTAATTATAGCATCACTCTCAGACTTGTTCTCGACTGATTTCCTTCTGGGGAAAGCCAAATTAAGGATGCTGACAAGGCGGCCTCTTTCTTCAGCTTCTGCTTTCTGTTTTCCACTTACTTCAATGCCGTTCAGATCATCCTTCGTTTTGATCTCTTCTTTCAGAATAGAATCATAGATCTCCTCTAAGAGTTCCTTAGGAGGCATCTCTTCAGCTTCAGTCATAAAACTCATATGTACAAAATCATCCTTGGACATTTTAGACGACACCATAGGATTATGAGCATCAATATTCAACATCATTACTGCATAGGCAAGTGCATAAGCAGTATCTGCATTCCTAAATAAAGTTGGGTTATCTGCACAATAACTGCAAATACATGGAGTTTTAGAGACAGAATAATCAGGAAGCGTCACATTGAGGAAATTAAAAGTATGACTCATTCCACGTGGTCATGGCCTGAAATACAACACAAAACCAGGCCCCCATCCTCAAAGAGGGGGATAACAAGAAGAATAAGACAGCAGCTTCTAATGCAGATTTCACAATGGCACAGAACTAAATCAATACAAAAGACCCTCCAAACAAGAAAATATGTTATCTTCCAAATATTTCCAATAAACAATATATTCATGCCAAAGTACATGTCATGTTTCCAAAAGTTTGATGTTGGCAAAGGGGATGCATCATTATTCACCACGAAGATATTACTTCTGAAAAAGGATATATACTTTAGCATAAACCACAGTATAACAATGAAACATTGGGATAGCATATCAGTTATTTTCATAACAATAACATACTTCTTTCTCTCTTTTCTCACTCATAAAAGGCAGATAGGCCTGTAAAGATTAAATGCCAACCTAATATGCTAGCAGATATTCATTTGACAGCAGCCTAAGGCAGAACAAAAGATGTTCACTTAAGTGGAACAAGAACTTCATAAGATAGTGTTCTAAAGATCACATGCTAGTTAGCTGAAAGGGATAGATCAATTAAGGGAAAGAATCATAGCTACAGCTAAAGTATCATTGTTCATACTTGAAAGCTATTAAATGCAAGAAAAATTTATGATAAATTCCAGCTCTAAATTATAATCCAAGTACCCACCGCTCAGCAAATTTTTCCATAATGCGGTCAATTTTTGAGCTTCCCTTGGAAGTCCAAACCCAGACAGGAATTCGCGTATTGCAGCATCAAACTTCATTCCAGAAAAATTCATGGAATCAACATAAGCATGCATGATGGACCGTTGAAACTCTTCATGTTGACCTAAGAAATCACCAATCATACCCTGCAAAATTCAACCACATTGAAACCCAACGATTTTCTGACATAGATGCACATGCTTAAAAAACAATAGTGATCTTACCTTGTCCAAATTGGATGTGTTTTTCAAAAATTCAGCAACAGAAGTTGGTGAATTTTGCACTAGTTTATTTGCTATCAGAGACTCGATCCCCTTGCTCGGATGCCTATTGAACTGTACCAGGACACAGAAAGGACATAAATTATGGACATCTACATAATTCACAACAATGACAAGCTACAATAATCACAGTCAAACTTTGGGGAACAGATGAATCATATTCTCTGTTTTATTCCATTGACAGGACCAACTCCTAATAAGTTTGTTTCGAAGATAGATATTAACACTACCACCCACAATGGATCCTGCCCAAGCAATACACAACAACGACGACAACAACTCTCAGTGCGGTCCCGCTTGCGCGGGTTCTGAAGATATCCACATGTAGGCAGTCTTTACCCCTGCAAGCATCTCTGTCAGCAGTGAGACACAAAAAACTTCTCGATTATAGAAATTGTAAAGCAATTGGTTTCAACTAAATCTAAACATTTCTACTATCCACCATTCATGTATGTAACCTTGACGAAGATCTTCTATTTTCATAAGCAATAAAAAAATTAAATTAATGAGAACCAATGTGGTTACATCCAATGCAAATACAAAAGGGGCAAGTACAAACATCATCATGCCCTCAAGTTCTCATGCATAATTCAATGTACAAAACCCAAAAGAGCCACCTTTGTTCCACCATTAAGCACTTCGCTCCAAGTATACAACAAGCTCAAGAAATCGAACTTGAAATCCTGAAGGGATATAGCTTTGTCCTTAAAAATCCATTTGTTCTCTTTCCATGTACATCACCAAACAGCCAAAGGAACCAACTTCCAAATTCCAAGAATCCAACTCTCAACACTACCAAAACATCTTTAACATTAGAAGGCTGAACCCAGCTAACCCCCATCAAAGAAAGACATAAATGCCAAAGAGAGGATACCCATTGACAATGAACAAACAGGTGGTCAACCAATTCCTCCTCTTCAAGGAACATCGAACAAGATCATGTATTTTACTAGCGCACTGCAAGAGTAAAAAGATAGCATTGCACACCAATAGAAAAGAACACATAAGATTGCTGTCGCTGTGTAGCATAAAGAACAAAAATGGAAAGTAGGCTATGCAATAGACCATTCATTGCATTTCTTTTTTTCTTAATGCCATGTAGCATAATTCAAAAAATGTAGATCGTAGAAATTGTAAAGCAATTGGTTTCAACTAAATGTGCTTATAAAAATACAATTATACACGTAACACATTCATATAAAATCATCAGCAATAATTACGTTAATTCATAATATAAGCACATTTCACATTCACATGAGTCATATCCAATTTTAGTTACTGTTCCCTATATTCAAACCCTATTGTGCTGTCCTGTTGTTAGATGAGCTTTTGCCTTTACCTCTGCTATAGCAGCATCCATGATGAATTTATGAGCCTTTGCCTTCTCAAAATCACTAGAAACATCCACTCTGGTTTCTGTGTCAACGGAGTCTTTTGTTGAAAGCTCATTAACAAGGAAATTATTGCCTGTACTCTGCTTTTGTGGTTCTCTATGCGATTTTTCCCAATCAACCAATGACTTCAAGACATTTACAAGGCACTGCAGTGAATGAAATCGTCAAACAGTAAGGTTTCCAAGAAATTACAAAGGATTGTGAAAAGTATGTACACGGCAGCAAGATATGTTAAAAACAAAAGGTTCCCAAACGGAAAAATAGAGGGTAAAGCAAGCCCGAATCTCAGCTAAAAAACAAACCGACAGTGACCATTATTGGTCTACTCAGTTTCCAAAGCTATGCATACAAAAGCAGCAAGCTTCACTGGCCATAAGATTCTTTCCTTGCAGCTACCATTCATTTCAAGGAACCAAATTAAATTTCAAGATTCCAGAAAAGTAAAATTAACAAAATATTAATTTAATTCATTCTTCTTCACACATTTGTATTCATTTCCATGTCCATTTCCCTATTTTCAAAAGTTTTAAGAGTCCGAAAGTCCAAAATTTTCTAACCAAGCAAGTCAACATCTACAACACCTGTTCCTAACACTTAAAACTCGTGCCAAAGATAGTAGCTACTGAATGAAGCAACATGATTTCATATCATAGAATAAAAGAATAAGGCTTGAGAAAGGAAGTAACATATGTTTTTCTTAACCTTTAATAAAGCATCCAATTTTCGTAATATGTAACATTACAACCTAATTTCCAAGAACTATCTACTTCCAACATTTTAGGTTTATAGAAGAATAACTTTGCAACAATTTCATGAAGTTGGGGGTTCACTTCAACCTAATTTCTCCTGATTTCACACATTTCCTCTCCAGATTCAATATCCATCTTTTTCTAGATTTAGCCATTTATCCAGAGCCCCAGTTTCACCAGTCCATTTTCCAGATGCTAAATTTTTCCTTCCTTTTCTTTAAGTTCTTTAGAAGAACAGTCGCTTCAAATGGTAAATACAGTTTGCACCAAAATCAAAGGAAAGAATCCATGAGTATTAAAAGCATTTCACATTCCATATTTACCATTTGTTGATATGAAATTCATGCCAACTTTGACTATGTTTTTGAATAGCTACCTACATAAGCATCAGCTTTCCAAATTACTAAATCAGAAACGGAATTGAACTTAGAAGATAATAATTTTAATTGGGCTTGGATTTGGAAAGGATAAAAATCTAAGTGTCTCCAAATGCTTTTCCTCTGTTTACTAATAGTAACTATACCTATTGATGTAACACTCATAGCATATTAATTACATGTGGAAAGTCAATTATACCTATTGATGTTGCATGAAGTTGATATCTCAAGATCAAAAATACCTTACTGCACTATTAACCACTTCAATTATTCGATCCAAGACCAGCCCGAACCGAAGACCGGCCTGGACCAGTCTGGACCGATGGAGTTCAATCTGGTCCTCAGTCCAAGAATTTAGCTTATTCGGTCTTCGGTCCGGAAGAGGATTGGTTTAAATTGGGGTTTTTTGGTTAGTTTTGAAGTTCTCTGCCTGCCTCTGCCCTCACACCTCACGCCCTCATCTCTCGCTCAGTCTCTTGCTCTCAGTACCTCTTTCTGCCTATCTTGCCTCTCGATACTCTCAGGCCCTCTCTCGCCTCTCCTCAGCCTTACGATCCTCTGTGTTGTCGCCTGCTGCTCCGTCGTTCTCTCCAGCTCCCAGACATGATCTTGCTTAATATGCTTCCTTTCTCGCTCCGTCGCTCGCCCTGACACTCTCGCTCGCTCGCCCTCTCTCCAGAGCACCCAGAGAGTCTCCCTCCACCAGTGCGGCGTCCTCTCTCTTGCTTGGACTGGACTCGGTAAACTCTCCTCTCTCTCCCCTGTTATGTTGATTCTACTGAAATCAGGCTTCCTTGCCATACGATTACAATTCGATTCTCATATGTTTTGATTCTACCCTCATAGGATAAGCATCATATCTTGATTTAGGATTGTCATATGTGCTTGAATTTTAATCGCTGTATGATGGGAGTCCAATCTTGTTTCAGTTTATTGATGAACCTGTTTAACTGAATTTCAAGAAACAATTGTGAATGGTGATACCATCTCTGTAATGACTTGTGATTGAGTGCAAAAAAAACATTTCATTTGTAAATTGCAAAACAACTGAGGCACCAGAAAAAAAAAAAAAAAAACACAACAAAGCAAAACAAAAACGCCAGGACACTTTCAGTCCAGTCCAGGTCCAGTCTGGTTTCAGCTGGTCCGGTCCAGTCTTGGACCGACCTTATTCGGTTCGGTCCTCGGTCCTTACTTTTCCCTCTTTCAGTCTTTGGTCCATGCCGGTCCGATCCGGTCCAGGACCGATGAACAGCACTAAATGCAGTCAGAGAGACGGAGAGGCCCTAAGTGGTCTACAAAGGGCAAATGCAACAGACGGAAGATAAAAGGCATCACAGATTCATTCACTTATCTGTATAAATTAATAAAAGATCAACGAAAAGTATGAACAGAATCTGCCAGTCTTGATATCAAGTTATAATAAATTAAGTTGTTTAAAAGTTAGATTGGCAACATCAATTCACCTGAAGTGATGAACCCTTGACTGAATCATGTTGTGAGGCAGCAACAGAATTTGGATCTGAAGATTGAGTCCCTTGAGCTATTTTTGACAAAATTTTAACCTTTCATAAGCATTGGAAAACAAAGTTGGAACATGGTCACAATGTGTTCAACTGGCCAATGAAGAAAATAAACATAAAATTAACAAACTGAAAAGAAGGAAATGTCTAATACCATTCGTTCAAAGAGATTTGGACCACTAAGGTCACTGTCATAATTAACATATATGTCAACAAGCATCTGCGGATCCCTGCAAACCTTCTCAAGCATCCTACAAACCTCGCCCTTTGTGAGAAGAATAAAGAAATACGAGCAGCCCAGCCAAAACAGAGGTAAAAGCCACATAGAACGCAAAACCAACATCTTTACCTCAGTACACTTAATCTCTGGTTATCTACATTGTCCAAATACCTTAACACAATCAACGGAAACAGGACGGCAATCTCACCCTATCAGACAGCAAAAGATTAAGGTAGAGGGCAGGCGTTAAAAATCCATCATTTTAATTTGAAGTGATAAAGTTACTGAACCAGTACCTTAAGATTCTCCCTGAATCGTAACAGCAGTACTGCAAATATTCCAGCTGCATGCTAACACAACAAACAAAATAAAAATTTTAACAGCAATACCTAACACTCGACAGACTTACAAAGAGTCAAAAAAGGTATGTGGATGAACCTGAAATATTACAGGCGATGAAGAAACAGATGCCCGTAACAAAGCATATGAAAGATATGCTTTCACTGAATCAATAAAATGCAAGTTCTTTGCGTATGCAGAGCTGGCACCTTCCAGTAAACCCTATTTAACAAAAAGAAAAGGCAAAAAAAAATACTATGTTTGATCCCATTATGTACATTTGTATAAACTCACTGACTCACAGACAGATATACAAAGTAAAGCTGCTCCTAAAGTAGAAGTTCAGATAACAACTGCAAAGTCCCAACTCTCAGAACAACCCAGCCAAGTCCAAGATGTTCTAAAGTCAACAAAGTCCATACTGATATGTTTGAATTGAAATGGAGGAAAATAATGACGAAATGACAGGAAAAAGGGAGTATCAGTGGCATTTGCAGAAGACTTGATGCTTGATAGCTCCTCAAGTCTGAATAGTATAAATTATGTTAGCTCCTCAAGTCTGAACATTTTATTATCTCAGCTCCTAAAATCCAAGTCCTGTAAATTGCATTACTTTAATCTTGACAGTTAGTTTATGCAATGTATACCTCTCAATTGTACTGTCTTTTTACTGGTAACCTACTTTCATCTCATAGTCCAGACTACCCTCCTTTTCTCGTACTTACTCTTAGGACTCCAAAGCTCTATTAGGACCAGGTTTATACGTAATAGTTGGCAGACCTATTAAACCAGTAACACGAGCATTGCCTCCTTGACCCAACCTAACTAACATCGTCTTATATAGGTGTATTCTTCATCATTTGATAATAATGGAACTCATTTGATTGATTTTGCTCGCTAATATTAAGGAATGCACACCCCCCCAAAAAAAAAAATCACACTTGGTGGTTATTGGTTTGGTTGGGAAAGATCGCACTCCATCATCCAAGTAAACATTTATTTATCTTTTAATATTTTGTTTATCATGCTCAACGTATTATCTTTTTGCATCTTCATTTTCCCAGGTAACTAATAAGCTAAGATTTTTCTTTTTAGATTACTACTTTCCAACATATTTCCTACCAACAACATGACAAAACTCTAGGCATGCAAGATCTAGGAAGCATTAGATATACACTGTCTTTCCCTTATATTTCCAAAGAGGTATTATCCACAGACCCTTTATCAATAACATTGAGTTGAAAGCTACTTAACAAACAAGTAGCGATAAAAAGAGGCACATGCTAGTGAGACAATTGAAATAAAAGGGACAATATTTGAGTATCGAGAGACTGAGACAGACAGGGAGGCAGGCAGACAGACAGAACAAAAAAGCAGATTTAATAGCTTAATAGTACATCAAGGAACCAGCCCCAATGTCCTCTAGATTACAAGAATCAATCTCAACTTTTATTATATGAAAGTAGCTAATTATGCTGGGGAAAGCAGCCTTTTATATGAAGGTAGCTGATTATGCTGGGGAAAGATTGAAGAGTGAATTTCTTGGTTCTCAGAAAGGTGTACAATGATATGAAACAGACGTCCTCAAGCAATTGTGAATTGCACTATGACAATGATTTAGTCCATAAAGACAAGGTCCTACCTTTTGAAGGGTTGAGGATTCTTGGTCTCCAACTGAAGCTAGAGATACGGAATGCATTTGCAGAAGATAAGATCAAGCCAACGGTCACAGCAAAATTTAAAAGGAAAACAGCAGAGCAGGTTATTAGATGGTGGAGACACAGGTGCTTGTCCAGTTGTTATTCAAAAAGATATAGAAGATCCATCTTTTTCTCATTCCCTATTTTTCTTTTTCCTATTGTTACATAAATCCTGACTTCAAGACTCTCCTTCATTGAGAGCAAAAATGCATCAAGAACTCAGAACCAAGCAAAATATAACTTTAACCAGGATTATGAAACAGGGAAACATGTGGAATGTCAAAATTACACAATACAAAGTGACCCCATTTTATTTTTTTAATCAACAGAAAATAAAGTATCCAGAATAAAATCCTTAAGGATTCAGTCAATAAAAGACCAAGTTACCCTTAGTTATCATGCAGTAGCACTTCATCTTCAAACACACAATCATCAATAATCCACTAACCTCAAATAACAGCCAGGACTTCGAAATGCTGAGAAAGTCACAATTTGAACTGGACTAAATACTATTGAGAAGATATCACAACAAGCTTATCTAAGAACCAAGTAATAACAGATGTGGCACATAAAGTATAGAGTTGAAAATTGAGAATAACCTGCAAAAGCTCTAGTGAAAGAATACGTGTTTTTGTTGCATTGTCATCGCCGCCCTCCATAGCCATCTGCAAAAATTATGGACTCACAAAGAAGCGTTAGAATATGCAAAATGTATAACTAAAAGAATATGTATGTAAACACAAACCTTACAAAGTGTCCGGAACACTAGAAGAGCATCACGATGCCTAATAACCATGCTCTGAAGGTCAACATCACTTCCACATTAAAAAGGGAATGCATTAAAAACATGAAAATTTCACAGTAAAAGCAAGTTCAACAAGAAAACAATCTCAGAACTGAACATACTGCTTTATATTATTTGCATTTTCAAGATCTATAGCCTTGTCCATAATGGCGTCCAAACCCTGAAAAATTGTTGAGACTGATATTAAAAGCCAAAATCCTGACAGAAATCAAGACGCAGCAGACAAGATATTCTCTGAAGGCAGTTAGAGATATAGAAAGATATGAACTAAGGAGTGGGAAACAACTGCAGTATACTGCGAAATGTTTTTCCAGCAGGCACCTTTATATCAGCAGCGCCAGCAAGATTATACAGTTCCTCTACAGATGCAATAAATGGGGTTTCGGAAACTGAATCTCCTTCAGCCGTCACTTTCTCATTTTGGCCATTCGCTGAGCCAGTTTCAACCCTAGTTTTCAAGCCACTAGTGGATGCATCTTCTGTATCCGCAATGGAACCAGTTGAGCTGAGATCCTGGAGCTCCTCCGAGACGTGGCTGACAATCTACAGAATGTCATAATAACAAAAATATTGATCCCCGAAATTAACAAACAAATAGTAATACAAAATGGATGAATATGAATCTAGTACCGGATCAGATTCCATCCTGCGTAATATGATACTGATCATCTGAGTCAGCATTGCCTTTGATGTTGCTTGATTCATTGGGCTCTTGCTGGCATTACAGAAATTCATGGTACAAATAGCAAAAAGTCAATAACATTTTAGGTATTTCAAAGCTCAAATATTGAGGCTACTCCCAAGTTGGCAGGCTGATAAGTTCTGAAATCTGTACTAGTTATGATGAATAACAAGTACATTGGGGGCAGTGACCTCTTCACTCAAGCCTTGGTGGAACTGTCAAGATTATATTACACTCAACTACAATGAGAACTTATGGTGGCAGTATCTACGACAAGAGGGCCCCAGACCTCCTCCCCTCCCCCCCAATGGCAGGTCCCGGACGTAGCATGAGAGTCACATAAATATGCTAAAAAGGATTGTTGCTGCTAAGAAACACCCCCTTGGCGGCTGCCAGGGAGGAATGCTTCTTGGGTCGCTTGTGCCCAGAATGCAGATCGTTACTAATTGCACAAATTTAGTCTAACTTAGGCGCCAACACTTGAAACTAAATGCAGATCGTGAGGATGCAGAGTGTTCCCAGTAACTGTTTATCAAGAAACCTTTTGCAAGAAAGGATTGACATTCCCCTAACGAGGTGTAAGAGGATTGACATTCTAGAGTGTGTCCAAGAGAGAGAGGCAGACTGAAAAAGAATTTAAACAAGGTTATCAAACTAGATTTGACCTATCTACCACTCCATGGCCTGGGATCGACGTTAGGTTTAAAATTAGCGTTGCAGACCTTAGGTATTATGTTGTTTACTTTGAGGCACTATCATGACTTGGATTGTACCCAATATGTGAGATTGGAATGCTACTACCTCAATGTAGTCTGACGTTTATGCTCTATCATTATTATTAGCCATGTATGTTTTGTCACATAGTATTGTTATCTTCTTCCTTCCTAACTCCTTTAATTATTTCACAAAAGGTTTCGATCACAAGAAAAAACCATATTTATCAGCAAATTTTTCTCTTAAGAAGCTGAGAATGAACACTTTGCTTGCAAGGATAAGGTTGCATACATCTAGATCTCTCTACACCTTCCCCAAGTGGGATCCGCACATTAGGTGGTTGCAGTAGTGTGGGCGTTTAAAATAGAAAAGAAAAAAGGATAAACAAAAAAAAAGAACTTGGGGCCTCATTGTACCTGTTAAGAGCTATGTTATAACATGCTCTTATGACTCCCAGTAAAGGTTCTCCATGGACTGCAATCAAAGAAAAAATTAGCAAACCATTCCTGACATTGGTAGATGAGCCGATGAGCACATGGAACCATGAATAAAAGACAGGACAAGCTTATTTTTCAAGTACAAGAACAACGGACGTCTACAAAGCAATGCAGCCACAAAATGAATGATAAACGGGTCATAATAATCAATCCAACTTCATCAAACATCTCTCGCAATTTCTTGATTGATGATGGTAGTCTATTCCACTAAATGTTTGGGCAAATATCACATATATAATCAGCAAAACACAGGTGTACCACTAGACAACAATTTATGGAGAAAAAGGTTACTATGACTGTAGAGCCACTAGATTATGAACAGCTTTTCTAATGGTTCCTTCCAGGATCTCCTGCAGGTTGTGGCACAAGGATAGTATTTCAGCCCTCCAGACTGGCATCTCACTAACTCGGAAGAGACAATAGCTTCCAGGGGATACAATTGAAAGGTGATAATTGTCCACATCTAATTCAAATCTTAAAAAGGAACTTGTGCAAATTGAACACGACGTTTCAGGAAGGCTCAAGAGGAAGAATGAGGGTAGCCACTTCACATTACCTTGAGCTTGGCAAATAAAGTTGAAATCATACAAGGCCCATAGTGAATCTCTGAGAAACCAACTAGGCTGAAATTTATGAACCGTTAACTTTTTTGCAAGCATTAATTTTACAAAAGCCCCAACCTTCTTGCATTGATTTTCTATCCTCAGATGAGCCCATACTAACAAATATCAAAATACGGTTTTAATTGTGGTTACGATTTCAGCCAGTATTGCATAATTCCTCTAATGCAGCAACAAGAGCATATCATGGTTGTCCCTGGGTGAAAAATACCCAGTTAACTTCAAAGCCATTTCAATGCAGCTGTTTCGACGCAGATGGCCTTGTTTTAAATTTGCACATACTAATAATTTAGGACCTTTTCTCCTCAAAATTATGTCACAAGCTGATGTGCCTTCTCATTTTAATTGATACCCCTAAATTATCCCTTTTCTTTCTTCTCACCCTCTCCAAAACACATACACACACATACACGCACAATATCATAAAACCTGCACCGTGCAACCGCCCCCATTGACGAGTCTCTAGCAGGTAGTCCCTAACCCCGGTAGCTATTCCTCCGCACTTTTCTTCTCCCCTCCTTGCCCCTTTATCAACTCTCCAAAGAAGGGGGTTAGGAAGGGGGATCTGCTGCAAATCATTGGCGTCCTATGATAAGGAAGTTTATCACTTAAAAGAGGTTGCGAAGGAGAGAAAAAGAGGTAAGGGAGGAATTTAAGGGAGACATGGAGCTTTGATAAGAGCACAAGCAGGCTCGTTGACAGCCAGCAAGTTCTCTGTACTGATGCCAGACAGCTGGGCCAGCTTTGGCAAAATGGTCCAATGGAGGTGGTTGATGAGTGTTTACTAGATATCTGCCCTTGGATTTTGAGATTACATCCCTCTACTTAGAGAAAAAAAGAAAGAAAAAAAGGCAACCAAACAAATCAAAAAAGTTAAAAAATCAAAATAAGTGTTTCATTTAAGCATAACTATCTTCCTTTCGAACTTATCTAAGTTTTTGTTGAAGTTGTTACTTGGTAATCACTAAATGCCATAACCCAAAAGATCCAGGTTTGGAAACTAATAGATCAAAACTCAAGGTACTAAAGTTAATAGTTCACGATTTACTGATAAGTCCATGGTAGGTAGTTTTACTGTTTTAGCCATGTCGCCCACAATTAAATCTCATTTCTTAAGATTTTCCTCTATATTTCTTTCCTTTTTTTTTTTTTTGGGGGGGCTTACTTCCTTCTAGACCTATATGCCTCTTGTTTTACTTAGGCTCGATATAGCAGAGGGTTTACTCTCCTCTAAGGGAAAGAAATTATTTCACAAACCTGGACTTGTGAAGGTACAAGAGCTTTTAATGATATGGACCTACCTACTGTCTAGACTCTAACGGTAACTATGGTTCCCTCGGCAGTCACATTCAGTCCAAAAACATCTCCTTAGTACATAGTGTTAATGATACTGTCCCCTTGAAACTCATTCTTTATGACCTAGAGTCATCATAAGCATTTACAGTCTTCAAATTTGTAAGATACCCAAATTGGAGGGTGCATTGCTTAGGACACTCTCTGCCTGCCCAAGAAAAAGGCGGAATGGGTGTTAAAGACATTTATGAAACACGGTTGAAATATTGCTAAAAGGCAGATACCTTAGGATTAGATGGTTTCACCATTAATATTGTTGGGGACAACCATCTAGGATCATGAGTCATCAGCTAATTGCAGTTGATATTGGAGGAAACTTGTGAAAGTGACTAGTGAGAGATGTATTTCGAAATGCTGTTGAGCTGGAAAGCAAAAGATGGAGAGGTGCTACCACAAGAGAGTAATCTTCCACTAGTGCCTATAATTGCATCAGAAATAGAGGCAAAAATCATATCTGATATACACAGGTTTGGCACAAAAAGAGAATTCCAAAATATGTATGTACCATGTGGCTCACTTTACACAAGAAGCTATTTACAAAGATAGCTGAACTCTGAAAAGAATGGGAAAGACTGTTCATCTGAGTATTTGCGTGACAAAGTTCAGGAGAGGTGTGAACATTTGTTCTCTTGTGAATTTACACAAGAAGCTATTTACAAAGATATTTACATGACAAAGTTCAGGCGAGCTGTGAACATTTGTTTTCTGGTGAATTTACTGCCACAGTCCTCCAGCAAGCATGGCATAATCAGAAGCTGAATTCCTGGGACACAACTTGGGAAGGATATTGCAAGAAAAGGCAGCATTTCCTTGATAGCAAGCCTTTGAAGGAGAAACTGCAGGTTATATTCACTGTAGTTGTCTACTTGTACAAGAAGCAGAGAAGTTGCAGTATTTTTCAACAACAAAAGCATGATACCTTCTAGGTTATTTAGAAGAGTTAGAATGACACTTAGCAGATTTAAGGGGTCAAAGTAACATTAAATATTGGGCAATTTTCATATTTATGGCCCCTCAGGGTACACCCTGAGTAAATCTGTACAGCATGTTTTTGGGGGTAAAAAATGCAGAAAAGGCTTACCATTTAGCCCAAAAGGAAAAATAAGGAGCCCAAGGAAAACTGTTTCTAGATAGATCTCCTGATGTCTTTTAATATTTTATCTGTCAGAGTTACATGAACGCCCCCTTTCTCTTCTTGTGGAATTTCAAGATTATAGAATTTTTACTATTATCTGTTCTCACTCATCAATGTAGGGAGTTAAAGGGACTCATCTCATTAGTCTCTTAATGAGCACCTTGGTCCTCATGCAATTTTCACATCTAATAATCGAACAGTGATTTACTCTCATTTCTTAATTATCGCCGCCTTCCTCTTGTTTGCTCTAGGAATCGATCTCTCTGCAGGGAAGGATAAGGTTGTTTCATCTGAACCTCAGTGCTGCTAAAGCAGGACCCATACTGCATGTTGTGGTCCCTCTTACATCATCAACAAAAGTTTCTAAGATGTTGCTTCCTATGAAGACATCATCTGTAAACAATTCTATGTTGACTTTTGCTTCCTAACCTTTTCATCTCTACAGCTTCAGGTAGTTGTCCTATGTTAGACTAATTTAAAGCCTTCACCTTAACTATGGTTTTTAAAAGAATCAACAATTCAACATGAACGATTTTCTTCGAAGAGGCTTCCTAAGAACTAATTCCCAAATCTTAGTGCTTTGTGTTTTGATGCTCAATCATAATGAGAAACCGCCCTTTTCTTAATACCCAAAGGGAATTCTTGGTACTAAACAAGCAACTATAATGAATAGAAATAGCCACCAAGAGGGTTACGTGCAATTAGTCTCCTAAATTTAAACAAAAACTCCCTTTGTCCCATGGAATGAGTCTTCTTCCCTTCTACGACATTCTAATAATTCCTTCTCTCAATCATTAGTATCAGAGACCTTCTCTTTCTCCAAATATGAATGAAAAACAATGCATTGAATGATTTCTAATTAAAAATATTTATTTCCAAGGTAAGACTAATTATTTAGATTTTAGCATGGAGGAAACTCAAAAAATAATATTTTAAAGACATCTGGGTGGCGTCAGCCATGCACAAAAGGATAATCTTTAAAAAAAAATAACACACGCAAACACAACACATACCTAGACATGCATACGCAGCGAAGGATAAAAAGGTTTTTGATATGCTTGACTTTTGCAATAATGTTTTTTGTTTAGCAATTCATTTAGTTTATTAATGTTGAATGCGCTCCCCCTCCAAAAAAAACATCATGATATATAATTACATGCCTAAGACCAAAGTGTCAAATCCAGTAAGATTTCAGGGTGTGACGTTGTGAACTACCTAAGATACTGTTACAAAAATATGCATAGTTTAGTCTGCCTCCTATTGTTCCTCTTGCGTTTATGCGAAGTGGACATGGGCTATAAATGAAAATAAAAATTATCTCTCAACCATGCCCCTCTGCTCTCATAATTCCTTCGTTTTCCTTGACTACCCACCCACAGTTCTTCCTCCCCTTTCTTTATAATTTTCTTCTTGATCCACAAAATCACCCACTTCCTTTTACTACTCTCTATCATGATAATGCAAGAAGCAAGGTTTTGCAACATCCACTGGACTGATTCTAAATGAACATTGTCAACTCTAACACCCATATAAAGGACAAAAATAAATAAATAAATTAGAATCTTTACACGTAAGCATATAGGCTGATTATTTGTCTCTATCTTCAATTTTACATAATGCATTCTTCTTTCTAGCACAATCACATCCAGTTACTATGATGAAGTTACAGTAATAAAATCAGAACATAATCAAAATTATCCATCAAAAACACTATCTCATACCTCTGAATTTTGCTGATGCTACTGCTGTAAGAAGCACTTTTAATACTGATAAGATAGAACTGCAAATACAAACTTCAAAGTTTAGAAATCATTAACAATTTATCCAAACGAATTCACATGTTTATTATGATCATTTGCTAATAAACATTAACACATGCCTGTCAGACGAAGAGTTATCAACACAACTGCAAACCATGCTCAAAATGTCTGCAAATAAAGCTGCATTTTCTCCGCCATCTAAACCAGGATCACCCTCCAAGTGATCATAGGCAATTAGTTTCTGCCTCAAAATGAATGCAGTAAGCAATAATGTCAGTAAGCTTAAAGTCAATTCAAAAAAATTTCCAGCAATTATCAAGGAACTACAACCAAGATCTGCACGCCCAAATTCCAAGCATAACATAAAGTTTAGAAGAAGAGCTAATGCAATCAGATTGACACAAATTTTTCAGAAATTGATCTAGGAGAGAAACATACATGAAGACAATCCAATGCTGGTTCAATAACTTTAACATTCTTTGTTTCAAATGCAAGTCGAAGTGGGTTCAAAACAAGCTCTGCTTGTGCTCCTTCTAATGTTTGTCCAGCATTTGACAAGGCCGTTGCGATAGAGACACTGATCTGCACTGTTTTCACAGGCTTTTCAGCCCCAACAGATGACTGTCCATGAGACTCATCAGACACAACTTCCTTGTGGGCATCCTCATCAGAATTAAGTTCACTGCACAAATGAAAAAGGATTTACATCACAATTTGTTAGAGATGAGATTGTAATTGAGAAAGATGTCACAAAAACATAGAAAGTACCAAAAGAAAAAAAAAGACAGTGGTATCGTAACTAAGAAATAGGTACTCTCTCTCTCTCTCTCACACACACACACACACACTCGAGGCAGAGAAAAGAAAAGGAAAGGGATGTCAATGAAAGAAGAAGGATCCAAAAGTACAAGATAATTGTTCGAATTGTCAGCACTCACTTGATAAAGATGCAGACATCATCACTAAGAAGAGGAAGCAAAGACATCAAAATGACATCAAAAAATTGGGCAGCTTATTGGCATCAACTTGATCCGGTTTTCTTGGCAGGTCGTTGAAATGAGAACTTGCAGTTCCCAGGGGGATAGGACATATAAAAGTTTTTATGTTTAGCTTAATGAGGCAACTATAAGAGTTCAATATTCCCCGATCATCCTTTACCTCTATGTGCTGGAAGACTAGTAGGCATGGCTTACCGGGCTTCCTTAATTGCAAGCTTAGCCACTCTAGCAAGCTTTACCATTACTTATTTTATCATAAAGATTTAATGTCCATCATAGAGGACAATGATTATTATTACCCCCTTAAACAGAGGAGACAAAATGGAGGCAGGCAGAAGCAGATGAACACTATTACAGACCAAAGACTCGGAAGAGAAGGCCAATAGAGTACGCAATTACAGATCCGCACTGGTTTCACAGCCTTTGCATCCCCAACAAAATGGAGAGTTGTCAACTTGGAATCACTTTTAAAAGGCACAGGTTTCAGAGCTAGTTTAAATAAGTCCCAACTTTACATTGACATTGTTGATGAGATTTTTATGGATAATATACTGGCAGCAACTAGTTTTCATAAAGGGATTTACCAATCAAGCATTTGGGTGTTTTTGTGTCTCCTACAAAATGGAGTAGGACACTTTTTTTATCCCCCAAAAATGATAGGATACATACTATTAAATCTGGTGGTAGGTGGTTGCTGGGGCATGGCATGAAATTTGACCACTGGAGAGTTGTTTGTCCAACTGTGTCAGTTCCCAACCAGAAGATCATTCTATGGCTACCGCCACATGGAAGAATTTTTACCAAGGAAAGATCTTATCCACATGGATTCTAATATTTCTGATGCGACTTGTGTTTCCTTTGGAAGTGCAACAGAATGTACAACTCATTTATGTTTCAGCTGCACATGTAGTGCTGACACTGGGCAGGTTGTTTCTCGCTGGGTTGGGGTACCAGTTTTAAAATTGTTTGACTGGATGTCTAAGATGGAACATTTTGAAGAAGATTAGTCAGCAGACATGCAAATACAGGGGTAAGCAGGAAGTAGGAAGTGAAGCTCATAGCATGGAATGCCAAAGGCTTCACTGCATTTCAGAAATGGATGAATGTAGAGGCAATTGGCAGAATTATCGTAAAATTGGGAAAAGGAAAATTACCATTAAAGATCACATAGACAAGTAAAGTAAAATGGTTAACACAATAGTGATGCATTGTGGAGGCAAGCAGCTGCATCAATTCAAGGCAAAAACCCCAGCATAATTAAGCCTAGCAAATCCAATCTTGGGCCAGCAGGTACAAGGAATGAAATTAAGAATGAGACAGAGTAAAAATTGAAAAATACTGGGCACGCTCGATGACCATTGTGGACAATGGTTATCAATGGTTTCTAAGAAGAAAACTAGCAGCTGGATGAGCTGTTACCTGAAGATCAAAATTTAGAAAAGCACATGTGGATCAAATTTATGGCAGGAAGGTTTCAACTTTCAAGTATAATCAACAAGACAGCCAGATTATTGCTCCCTGAATTTGCATTTATCTGAGTAATCCTGAAGTAGCACCAATAGCCTGTCTGTCGTTTAGTTTGTCAAATGCAGGCCCTATGTATTGCTGTTCAAAACAGCAATGTCTTCCATATGACCACAAAAGAATATTGCACTGCGCCCTTCTATTTGCTCAAACAAAGTTTGTAACATCTGATACATTCACTCATGTGAAGTCACTTGCCATTCCATGAAGCAAAACTTCCGGAGGGAAATGTCCATCAAGCAATGCAAATAGGGCCCTCAGTTTTTCCTATGCCTATTAAATGATTGGAATTTCTACATTCAAAGTGCTACCCACAAAGCATCACGGATTCCCTTCTGATATACAGCCACTAATCCTACCTGATCACATTCGCAATGCATTAATGCAAATAGCATTCCTCAATCAATGTCTCCAAGGCTCTTTTACCGGAAATAATCCCAAAAAATTATGATTCAAAAGTCACCAAAATACAGTCAAATAACAACACAAGAAGCCCATAACAGATCTGACCTTTTTAGTGCTGTTTCTGCCGCAGCTGTTTGAGCCTTCTCCACCAAATGGGTCTGCTGCTTCCCTCTTTAATGCTATCTAAGAACACATTGGACCAGTAATCATGAGAGAGAGAGAAACAAAATCCAACAAAAGGGCGAAGTGGGTAGACAACAAACCTAAATATGATTGAATTGCAGCTTGAAGGGCCGTATGCTTCTTGCCGGAGCACTCCTTGAGCATGGCATCGAATGCCCGAGTGACGAACCCACCTGCCGCGCCCGCCATTTTCAAAATTCCCTGATCTAAAGCAAACACTTTTCTTCTTATTCCTATGTGCCCCGATAACGAAAATGAGATTAAGTTGGCGAATGTTGCGATCAATTGACAGATTGAATTTCTGATCCGCTAAATGGCGTCGTAGATTTGAAACCGGAGCTGGAGGTCGTCGGACGAAGAGCCGTTGGACACTGTGATCACGTGCACCGCCGGTAAGAGGGAGAGAGAGAGAGAGAGAGTCAATACCCCGAGATTCAAAGAGAGGAACAGGGGAGTTAATGGCGGAATTGAGCGCTTTGTCTAAACTTTGCTTGGAAATGCAACGAAGAACGAACTATTAGTGACTTTGTTATCAATTGCCCAGTTGCAGTTAGCTTCTAACTCGATCACCCAAAAAAAAATTTGTTTTAAGTAAAAAATTCTTTTTCCCCCTTTTTTGGAAACCATGAATGATTATGTTTTTTTTTTTTTTACACGGTAAGCAATCCAATTAAAAGGTAACCCTTCTCTCAAGAGTTTTACCCAAGTTATCCTCCATTAAAATGAAAAGAAATGAAGAAAAAGGAATCGAAGTCCAAGACACAAAATTAGAAATACAAAGTCCATATTTGGGCACCCAATCAACTCGCCTTGTTCCCCTCTCTAAATGTACGTCGGATAATCACTTGGTTGCAACTCCTAAGAAAACAACTTGTATCATGTATGAGTGTATGGATTTCGCAAGGTATCTCGCATCTCACCCTTAATACCCTTGATGACAACTTGATTATCTCATTCCAAAACAATTGAGCGAAATATGCCTATACTCGCTACTCTAACTCCATTGCGCATAGCGAAGTTTCAGCTACCAAAACAGATGTTGGTCCCAAATTATACGTCCCAACTTGAATAATTCTCTCATCCCAATTCCTAATTACGAATCCTCTCTCAATCGAAGAAGAAGATTTGGATCCATCAAAGTTAATTTTGACGAATCCCCTGGTGGTTTATGGTAGTCGACAAACTATGTTGAAGAAGAAGGTAATGCACACTGGGTATTTGAGTATGGATTATAAAGATAGTCCAGTCTAACCCTGTCTCTCCATTTTGCCCACAAAGTTTTGGCTTTCGAGATTGCGAGTCGAGCACTCGTAGTTTCTATTATTAAAGACCATATCATTCCGACTTTTACATATGCTTCATAATAAATGGATCATTCGAATCATTTGATTATGTTTTTTCAAATTTCTAACATTGCTAAAAATTTTATTTACGAGACACTATCTATGCATTACTCAAATTTACGTCTAGCCATTTATGCTTGAAATATTTTATTCCGTGTATCTTTCACAAAGGGACACTGTGAGAAAAGATGGTTAATCGATTCATTATCGTTCTTACATACTTGGACATAAAGAGTCAATAAGTATAACTCTTTTAAGAAGGTTGTCCCGTGTAGCTAAAGCATGATGTCCAATTTGTCATATAAAGATTTTCAATTTGGGCATGACATCCATATTCCATATCCAGGCATATTCCCATGATGAAGAAATTGGGGAATATTGTGTGCATTCCACGTAGCCGATTTAACAGTGAACTCACCACTACTCGACGAGTCCCCAACAGAAATTGTCCGCCAATTCATGAGCCGGAATAGGTATAGCCTTAATTAATTGGCATACTTCATTGGGTAGGAAAGAATTAAGCCAAACCATATCCCACTCCTTCGTTGGAGTGATACATTGACTAACAGTTGCATCCAAGGATGGTAAATTCGTATTATTACTTGTCATAATAATCAATAAGCTTTAAATTACCACACCAATGTCGTGCCAGAATTTTACTTTTTTTCCATGACCTATTTTTCATCTTAAACCCTTTTTGAAAATATCCATTTCTTTCAATAAACATTTCCAGTGCCCAAGAGTTAGAAGGTTTAATTTTTCCGGAGAAAAATAAATTTTTAATGGATACTTGGATCTCATAATCTTAACCCAAAAATTCTTATCATCATATAGGTATTTCCATATAAGTTTGCCTAAAAAACTTTATTAATCATGTTTCTGCTTTCCTTAAGTCTAGTCCTCCTAGTTTTTGGGCATACATATCTTATCCTAAGACACCATTTACAGTCCTTTAATATCCTATGTTTTTTCCGGAAAAATCACGATTAATTTTATCAAGTGAATTCATTGTGTTTTTCGGGAGCTTAAAACTTTGCATTGTATGTGCCGGTAAAGCTTCCAGATTAGACTAGATAAGAACCGCCCTCCCTACCTTTGAAAGAGCATTAGCTTTCCAGCTTTGAAGTTTCATATCTACTTTAAGCAAAATATCTAAGAAAGTGTGAGAGTTTGCCCTTCCTTTGAACAACGAACACCCCGGATATTTTTCCAATGAGTTTGTGCGCGGTATATTAAATACCTAAGCAACTATATTTCTATCGCCGAGTCGTAGCATTTTTAGAAAATACTAGAGCTGACTTTTGAAAATTAATAAGTTGTCCTGATTGATTGCAAAATTCATCCAAGATAGTATGAATCTTAAGACACATTTCATAGTTAGTCTTACAAAAAGAAGAGTATCATCGGCGAATAGTAAACAAGGTAATTTCGCGATTAAGGGCAAATCTTGATCCCTATACTCGATTTTGATTGCATAGCAACAAGGTGTAGCCTATATGCAACCACATCCATACAAATAATAAATAAATACGGTGAAAGAGGGTCACCTTGCCTTAGACCTCTAGTTGGTCGGAAAAAACCACAAGATTCGTCATTAATGACAATAGAATATGTTATCGACGTAATACATTCACGTATCCAATTGATCCAGGTGTGATGAAAACTCATATCCTTTAGACATGTAAAAATAAAATCTCATTTTATTATGTCGTAAACTTTTTCCATGTCTAATTTAAGGCCTATATAAGCTTGTTTACCTTTAATATTTCCAAACTTATTAATGACTTAATGTGCCAAAAGAATATTATCGTAAATATCTCTATCCGGCACAAAGGCACTTTGATCGAGGACTAATTACTCTTTGCAGTACTTGGTGTAATCTATTAACAAGGACTTTGGAGATGATCTTATACAATGTGTTAAATAGACTAATTGGTTTGAAATGAGCTTTAGTAGTAGGACTTTTAATTTTCGGGATTAAAGCGATAAAGGTATGATTAACTTCTTTCAATAACTTACCATAATTAAAAAATTTTGTGATACACTTAATAATGTCATTTCCCATGATATTCCAATGTTGTTGGAAAAAACTCGCACCAAACCCATCCGAGCACTGGGGCTTTGGCTGGGTTCATTTGGAAAACAACAGCTTTAATCTCATTTGGGATTACCGGCAATATAAGCAGATTATTTTCATCATTATAAATAACTTTTGCATCGCAATACTTAGTGTTGTCGTGGTGGATCCGACCTGAGACCTATAGCGTTGAGTAAAGTTAGTAATAAACTTTTGTTGTAAATTTGCCTTATCATCTATCCATACCCCCGAGTCATTTTAATTTTAAAATTAGTCGACTTTTGTTTCCTATATGCACAACACCTATGAAAAAATTTAGAATTTCTATCTCCCTTAGTAAGCCATTCTTTTCTATAGAATTTTCCCCGATATTTCGATTAAACAATAATAATCTTTCTCTTTATTTGATCAACCGAGCATGCCAATTAATGAGTCTACCATTACACGGGTCTAACAATAACTTATCTTCAATATTTTGTAACTATAAAGAGTTTCTTTCAACCTTCTATGAATAATTGCTACAAGCTTTACTAGTCCATTGTTTAAGTTTTGTTTTGATATACTTTAGTTTGCCGACAACTTTAAACATTTGGGTTCCGCAAGTTTGTATGTTCCACTATTGTTTAATTATTTTAATAACTTCATCATAACTAGACCATTGATCCTGAAATCTAAATTCCGACGTTTTTGATTAGTTACTTCCGGATTGGTATCCAACAGGATGTAACTATGGTCCGAACAAGAAAAAAGACCATGATATGTTGAAGAACTTGGGTATACCTCCCTCCAATCCAAACAACCATTTGGTCTACCTAGCATTTCATAAATAAGTTGACCCCTTAAGAATTTTTTTCCATGTAAAAATTCTTCTCGCAACAAGAATACTCTCTGCTTCAATATGAGAAAGAAAATCTCTCATTCTCTTAACATTGATGTATGATAATTTTTTCCTCCAATTTTTTCATTTAAACATTCCAATTCATTAAAATCTCCAATAATACACCAAGGTAAATTAATAAGACAATTAAGATCCTGTAATTTATTCCAAAAAGTCATTTTATCGATTGCACAGGCTGGTCCATAAATATCGAAATGATATATTCTTTTTGTAAATTGTTATCAAAAATATGCAAATGAATGGCTCTTTTATCCTTAATAAGAACATTAACATTAATGTTATTGTTATTCCATAACACCCACATTCCACCACAATGATTATGTGGTAAAACATAATCATAATGATCATACCCCAATTTAGAAATAATTTTTTTCTATTTACCAAATTAGTCATTGTTTCTAGGGATGGCAACGGGTGGGTCGGGGCCGGGGACACCCCCACCCCGTCCCTGCTGCGGGGATGGTTTTGCCCCTCATCCCCGCCCCCGCCGGGTACCCAATCTCCATCGGGGCCCGCTTCCCCGTCTCCACCGAAGAGAGAGAGCACGGCGAGAAGGAGGAGAGAGAGCACTGCGAGAGGGAGGAGAGAGAGACCTCGGCGACGGCGAGAGGGAGACGGAACAGCGAGAGGGAAAGACGGCGAGAGGCCTAGGGAGGAGAGAGAAAAAGCATATGAGGAGAGAGAGATGAACGGCGAGAGGAGAGAGAGGACCGAGGAGAGAGAGATGAGGGAGGCTGTGGCGGACTTAGGTTTTATAGTTAGGGTTTTGGGGGAAGGGAAATTACAAAAATAACCCTAAGTTTAATTTAAAATTTTTTTAAAAACGGGAACAGGGCGGGGAACAGGGCCGGGATTTTCCCCGTCCCCATTCGGGGGATTTTCCCCGTCCCCGCCCGTTCCCCGTTCGGGCGGGATTTTCCCCGATACTGGTCGGGGCCTGGCGGGCGGGGAATCCCGCCCGTTGCCATCCCTAATTGTTTCACTCAAAAACATAATATTCGGCCTAAATTTCTGTTTGAAAATTAAAATCTCCGGTTTAAGTTGCTTTTTTAGCCCCTTAGACATTCCAATAAACAATTTTCATAAAATGCATGGAAGAACACCCCAATCAACCTTAAAATTGAGGTGTATGTCAATGATCCCTAAAATGAATCAATAACAAAGTATAACCAAACGTATTCTTGAGTATACAAATACCATCCAAACAACCCGCAATTCATATGTCCATTGAATCTTGTCCCTCAAAGTTTGAATGTAATATAACAAACCGGATACAAGTTTTTCCTATTTGCTTAGCAAGGTTCTTCTCCTACCGGGGTAGTCAAGGGAATAAGCCTTGGGATTTTCACTTAAACCCGAAAATCCTCTCGCCCAAAAGAAACAAACAAAATTATACAATCCTAGAGTAAAAAAAAAACCAAAAAATATGTCAATAATCGGAGGAGGAAATGTCCATTAAAACCTCGTCCCTCAAAGTTTGAAAACAATATTACAAAGTAGGTACACATTTTTCCAGACTTGCATAGCAAGGTTCTTCCCCTATCGGGGTTGTCCGGATAACAAGCCTTGGGATTTTTACTGTAACCTAAAAATTCTCTCACCCATAAGAAGTAAACCAAACTACACAAACCCAAAGTAAAATAAGACCAAAGAAAGTAATCGAGAAAAAGAGGAAGGAAACTGAAATCCAGGTGAACTAACATCAAAACTAGACTCACAAAAACACAGATACCACGAAAAAATAAGCATGAACATAAAAAACATACGGTGCCAAAGCCAAGAAAAATAAACCCATCTAAAGAAAACCAACAAAACAAAACACCAAGCTTTGCATAAAGATAATTCATTAATGAGACAAACCAATTCAAGCCAAACTTCCCGAACCAAATGGTCGGAAAAGTGAAAAGAGCTACAAGAAATCTCGGGACAAAAAGATCCATCATCATCGACCACTTTTTTACTAGGTGGCAAATATCTAAGTGGCTTCCAACCCGGTACGGGGCAGCCCAAACAGTAGAAATTGCCACCATAGTAAAAAGTGTACTTGTCTCAAACCGAAACAAAGTCTAATGCTTAACCGAGCACCGTGTGAAAGTTATACAAACAGATCAATAGACGGAAGACAAGCAAACACAATCTCAAAACCAGCAAGAATGTGAGTAAGACAGTGAAAACCAAAATTCCATATAACGAGCTATCCAAATAAACATAACCCCCATAAAGGTTATACCAATAATGCAAACCCGAGAGGAAAGAAAATGGCAGGTTGATGCTTGGTATCCCGAAAAAAGGTAAAACAATTGATACGAGAGAAAAAGAGCCATATAGATATTCGAGTGTCGAGTGATCCGAACAAATGAGAATGCAACGAGATAAAAGTACAAGGAAAAGATCCCGACAACAAGCAAATGAAGGAAAAACCATAACCAAAACTTAACCCGACTTACCCCCAACCAACCTTCCAATGAAATTACCAAAAATAAGAAGTAAAATGATTTTTGCTCATGTCCAAGGAGTTTCTTCAACAAGAGAACTAAGTAATAAGATAAGATAAGATACGAGAAGGAAATACCGAGTAACTAATAGTATATATGAGCTTAAAATAGCCACATAAGAACACAAAAGCTTTATAGAGCCCAATACCATTACAAGTCCGAAAGTCCAAGTACAACAGTCACCAAATATAAAACCAACTGGTAATCCCTACCTCCCAAACCGAGACAAACCTTTTTAACGACCTGAAACGGTACATAACCACACCTAGAGCAAAACGGGAAAGACTAAGTAGGGTACAAGAAGTGGATAAGTTCCACTTAACAAAACCAACCAACCATACAAAAAGTAATCATTAGCATGACCTAGATACATCTACACTTTGGATGAGGGGGAAGAAAAATCTTCCCCATCTTCAACAAGCTTGCGTTTCTTAGATGAGTCGGAGGAAACATCTACACCAACGAAGTTTCCATCTCTAGGAAATCTTCAACCTAAATTTCGCCTTCTCCCTCCTCCAAAAGTCCATATCCATGCTAGAATCACTAGTAGAGAGAGGAGAAATAGGTTCAGCCAACAAAAGGTCAATGTTCGAAATTAAAGAGTAGTCGAAGGAAGAGCATCGAGTAGTTGTGAAGTTGGAAGTATGCCCTTATCTATCTCTTTAGCAATAAGACGAATATGATCATCAAGAGGAAAGCATTGCTTATTAGTAGGAGTAGTGGAAGAAATAGGTGCTTTGTTTTCAACTTGCAGTGGCAAAGAACCCTCAACATCATCATGAGAATGATTAGAACTTGAGGGAAACGAAGTGATGAAAGAGATCAAATGATGACCCGAAACTTTAGGAACCTCTTTAACGAGTTTAGAAATTTCCCCTTCTTTTTAGGAGAGACCCTAATCCATTTTTGAGCAAGTGGAACAAGCAGCAAAAACAAACCGAGTAGAAGAAGCAATATCTTTTCCTAAAACAGAAAAACCCTTACTACCAAACTTTTCCACAAGCACTTCAATTTTAGACTCCACTTGGGGCATTTAGGCTAGTATCAAATAAATGAGACTCACATCCACAAATAGCACGGACTTCATATAAACCCTCATAGGTAAGAGGGAGGATGATAAAGACGGAGACGAGTCATCTATAGAGATAGAACCCCTAAGAGGTCGAGAAATATCGAGGTTGACACAAACCCCGGCAAATTTACCTCTTTGCCTTAATAACGTATACTAATCAAATCTAACCACCTCTCTCACTGGTTTAAGGAATCCAAAACTCCCAAGGAAGTCTTGGAATACGAATCCACCGATCAACTCGCTTAATAGTGGTAGCATAAGGATCAAAAACGGAATCCACTCACGAGAGAACCAGATTAAGACCCCGAACAAACCAAGGTCTATTAGTCCGGACAAAGTTTTCGTCATCGACATTAGAAAATTGGAATAAAGACCACCCATTCCCTAAATCAACATAATCAATAGACCCCTTAACCGTCTTCCAGTCCGACTTAGTTTTTCCCTTGATAATAGAAGCCGGCGAGACTCGCCCCAAGGTTTCCCAAAAGACAAAGGTCCCTAAGTTGTTCTAGGTTATTACTAAAAGATGGAACAAGACAAAAAACTTCCTTGCGGTTAAGGTTGGGAAGCCGAAGAGGAGGATCATGACCTATTGAATTATGGTGATCATCTACGATCTCTGGAGGCAAGCACCGAGTTGCGGCTTAGTTCCGGAAGGTTGAACATCATATAGACTCTCCATACCGAACTTAACCTTGATGGAGAAAGAAGGCAAGGGGGTTCAAAAGAGTTGCTTGGATGAAGATGTGTGCTTCCAACCAACACTCTTGTATCCGTAGGTTGGGGAGCGAGAATCAACGAGGAGAATTTTTGTCCGAATGGAGTGATCAACCATTGGGAGAATGAGGAATGGTATCAAACATTAGCTACTTAAGCTTAGTGAAGAGATGAAGCAGGAAAGTTGGAGCAAGTAGGTATGCAAACCCACTATATTTATAGGAAAACCGAGGCATAAAATCAAGCAAGAAAAAAATCACAGCGGATCACAAGCACGCGCGATAGCATGATAACGAAGAGAGAGAAAAATCGAAGAACTCGAACACTACATATCCAGAATCTTATGCAAATTAGCAGATACCGTAAACAAACTCTATCGATCATAGCCAAAAGAGGGATTGAGAAGGCCCCGCCGCTTGCAAAACCTAACCCATAATATAAAAAAGCTGAACCATTCCATACCACAACACCGAGAGCAGGTAACACAAGTAACTAGAACGAAACTACTAAGGTATGGCCACAAACAAACATTGCCAACCACTAACTCGCCACGTAACCGAGAAGAGAGGCTAGTAAGCGAAATCCATGGAAAAAATTCAACAACCACGGACAAGCTGCAGAAATGATAAGCCATTAGACAAAGAAAACGTAGTCTAGCTCACAATAAATATATATCAAACAATTACTTGAAAAATAGGCAAAAATCCTTCGATTAAGAGATCCATCAGTGAGCAATTGTAAAATAAAGAAATCCATAGAGCCAAAATAGTTGACTCGCAACGGATCCGGCTCGAAGACCCAAAGTCCCAGCTCGGTATGGCCTTCAGCGTAGATATCCGAAAGCCGATCATAAGAGACATCGGAAATGAGTACCAATCTTACATCAGCACCGCCATTTCGGGATCCTTCAAACATGAAACCAACCCACCACCAGAAACATACACCATAGAAATAGGTAGATCCGGAAATTATTAGTGAAGAGGAAGAATAAGGTAGACACTACTAAAAAATTGCAATATAGCGATGGAAACAATGACGAAAAACGTCATTTAGTGATGGAATTTCACAATTAGTGATGGAAAAATTCCGTCGCTGATTTTCGCGTCGCTAAAAATCGGTGACCGAATTCTACGATTCCGTCGCTATTTCATCGCCAATTTTTTTAAAAAATTAACAATTTTGTGTATTTTTTTAATATAGAACGAAATACAAATCCAAATAATCCAGCAAGCATAACAACATCAAATTCAACTTCAATTCAAACACAAAAATCATATACAAATACAAAAATCATAAATAATCCAACTTTAATTCACCAACATCCATAAAAACTAAATGAAAAAAAAGAGTATTACATTATTTACAAACACAAGTTATGTTCTTCATCTTTCTTTTCCTCTTCTTCTTCCTCTTTTTCATTATCTTCACCTTTTACCTCATTTTCATTCCAACCATGCCTATCAAAATAAGTTATATCAAATCCTCTAAAATCTGAAATTTTATAATAAACAAAGTAAATTATAAATACAACCAACAATGAGGGAGGATGGAGAAAGTATAGGTACAAGAGGTTAGTTGGTGATGTGAACGGCGGCAGCGGCGACGAATGACGGTGGTAGACGATTACGAAAGGAGGAAAGGTTTTCAGCCCCTTCCTCTCTCACACTCTAACTTCTCTCTAATTCTCAATTTATCTCTCATTATGGTTTGCCGAGCCTCATTGAAGTCGGGATTTTATTTCCAACATAACGACGGATCGGCTACGAGACGCAATCCGTCGCTACTTTAAAAATTTAGTTAGAGACGGAATCGATCCGTCGCTAATTAAAAATTTGAAAATTCCAAAATTGGAGTAGATTTAATAGCCCACCAACATAAAATTTTTCAAATTTTGAGTTAGCGACTAGACAATCTGTCGCTAACTAAAAATTTGAAAAATAAAAATAGGCGGAAAATTTAAATTTTAAAAATTTTGGATTAGCGACGGAAAATGCCGTCGCTAATTTAAATTTGAAAAATTTTATATTTTTTCAAATTAAAATAGGCGAAAAATTTAAAAATTTAAAAATTTTGAATTAGCGATGGAAATAGCGACGGACTAATGCCATAGCTAATTAAAAAAATAAAAATTAGATTTAGCGACGGATCGATTCGATCGGTAAATTAAAAAAATTAAAAAATTAGACTTAGCGACGAAATCGGCGACGGATGGATTTCGTCACTAATTAAAAAAATTATTCCGGAAATCCTCGCTAATTTTTCAATTTCCGTCGTTAAGTCCGTCACTAATAAGTACAATAGCGACGGAATTTTTTTCCGTCGCTTATTCCTTCGCTAGTTAAGTTTTATCCGACAAATGTTAGTTCCCTCGCTAGTTAGCGACAGGACTCGTATTCCGTCGCTAGTTTCCATCGCTATATAACGTTTTTGTAGTAGTGAGAATAGAGAAGGGGCTCACAAGTTTTACGAAGACAAACAAGGCAAAATCGCCTTGAATATCTCTCGGTTTGGTTGATTGACGAGTGAAGGAGATGAGAGGATAAATGACATAGATCTAGAGGTTTCTTTCGTTTGGAAGCCATAATTAGAATTGCACTTTCTCTCTCTAGAGCTTCTCCCTCTCTCTCTAGAGACTTCCGTGTTTCTAAATTCACCATGAATGATTATATTGCTAACCCATGTTCTTAACTTTTATTTTGGGAATAAAATTAGTTCACTATAATTTAATAAAATTAAGTTTATTAAATAAAATTAATTTTGATTTAGTTCAGTAAAAATAAGTTCAAAATGTAATAGAAATAAGTTTAACTTAGCAAAAATGTGTGTAATTTAGTTTAGATAAGTTCAACAAAAATAAGTTAAGAAAAACTGACACAATGTAGTCCTATATTTTACCTAGAGAACATTAGTCGAATAAGCATGATATTGTACTAAATTCTTTTTAAGCATCGTGTGTAAAAGAAAGTTTTAGTACTACACATAAAATTTGGGATCTTCATTCAGTTATAGAAAAAAATAAAAGTAAAATTATAAATTATTACTCTTTTCTAAGTAGGAGTATTGTATTTGATCCCACGAATGATCCAGACAATTTAGCCAATTTAGCTCGAACTAAGGTCATTGAGCGTACATGCCTAAAGGTAGTTGGTTGAAGAAATGACTAGGTATACATATAGGGGGAGTTATAGCTGGGTGTTTCTAGTGTATAATATTATGAAAATCGTCGAAGGTCATCTCTCAATTTGTTCTTCCCCTTCACCTACTTTGTACGTCCTATAGAGCTAACTTTGTCTCTTTAAGACTATTAATGATCGAAAGGGGGATAGGGAGGCGGCATGAGAGCTAGGAAAATACCGAAAATTTGTACATCACATACCCACACATTAGATCTTAATCATACTTTTTCCTTTTTTAACCAATCACCTAGTAGGTACATTTCTTGTACAAATACTTATAATAAACTTTTAGAAGTTTTCAAACACAGAATGCAAATAGTGATTTCCCAGCAGTAAAATATCCATGGCCAACATAGACACATCCACTGCCAACTGATGCTCCTCCATAGATTGAAGATCCAGTTTCATATGACCACAAAATTATACCAGTCTTGGCATCCATTGCATAGAATGTACCTTGAGGATCAAAAGAACCCGCGAACAAGACCCCATTTGCCACTGTTACGGGGCCAAAGGCGGAGGAATTGCTAGGATTCTCCGTGGACCAAAGGATTCTTCCATCTCGAGCCTCCATGGCCACCCATGCTCCGGCAGTTGTGGTCTTGTTAGAAGGCTTAAGGGTGAAGTTCTTGTTGGCTGTGTTGGCCATGTTGGTGTATACTCTCTTTTTATCAGTAGCTGCTCCCCAAATTGCACCACCCTTTGGACCCCCTGGCCCAGCCTCACTTAAAATCAAAAACCAACTATATATAATTACATATTCACAATACGACAAAAATTATAAAGTAACATACCATGGACCAAACTATGTCACCAGTGTTGCGATCCAAAGCCCAAGCAAACCCGCTCTTTTGAACAGCAACAACAAGGTCTCTCTGAACTCCATTCATATAAGTACTTTAACAACATCGGTGCCTCCCCAAAATCAGCATCAGGGTTCGGTCCAGGAGGACAATTCGGGGTTGAAAGATTCATGCATTTAACAAACCACACATCGTATCCTCCTAGTTGATGGTACCACTTGATATTGCCTGTGTCCAAGTCCAAAGCCAAAATTGAGTCCGAGTGGTTATCAGGCTCCACACACTCATCAGGGTGGGTTGGGTTGGTCTGGTTATTTTCTTTCTCCTGGCATATCTCCACCCGCTTTGGGACAGAGTAAAGATTCCCAGTGGCTATGTAGACGAGGTTTCTAACTTTGTCGATGGCTGGGCTGCTCCCCCATATTGCAGCCCCTGCATAGCCCCCGAGGTCGCCTAGGTTGTCCGGCAACATGTACGTTTGCCACAGGATTTTTCCTGTTTTAACATCTAATTTAGCAAAGCTGCCCCGGAAGGTACAACATTTGTCCATGCTAGTGAGCTCTTCGAGTGAGGATACTCCTATGTAAAATCCCCTGTGATTTTGTGCAAGAAAGATACGTCAGTCTAACTCTTCATTCTAGTCAAGTATATATATCACAAATTTGAAATTAATTTTTTGTATGAACATATATATATATATATATATATATATATATATATATATATAATTCAACTGTGTCAACCTCCTACTACTATAATTTTTCCTTTTTTTATAGAGCATAAATATATATTTTAGGACACTTGAATCAATAGTTATGGGCTCAATTGACCCTACTGCAGTGCATTGGATCCTCCATTAACAAGTGCGCGGTTATGTGGTGCTCCAAATCTATCATCGATCCTTACTACCTGTAAACTTTTAATGCGAAAATAACATGGTCTAACTATATTTAAGAAATAAATTTAACTTGATGACTTGCTACTGACACCCATTGATATTATGACATAATTACTGACACCCATTGATAACTCTATATATTTAGTGATAAGAAAATATTTTCTAAGAAATAAGTCACTAGGCTACGAGCCTTCATATGACATAATTATGCAATTGTTGCCAATGTGCTTGTAGCATAGTTGGCATCGTGATGCTTTTAGTGTGTTGTTTGACCCTTTAGCTCCTGAATATGAGTGCTGGAGAGAGTATTTTCTTAGTTGTGTGCTCGAGAGGCTTGTTGGATGTCAACAGGCTTTGGGTCTGGTCCCCCATGTCCATTACAAGCCTCTATTAGGCTGTCATGTACAGGACTTAGCTAAAAGTGGACTACTTATCAAAACAACAATAATAATATAATTGTTCTTATATGATGACAATATCATTAGTTGTTTGATTAAATATCTTCTCAAACAAAATTGTTATGACGTTAAAGATAGTACGTATGAATTAACTCAAAAAGTGATTTAAACTAAGAATAAAATATGACGAGAGTTACGTTACGTAATCTGAACTTGACATGAATTGAGTGATTCACTTCCATATAATATACTGATTATATATGTATGTACCATTTCAGATAATATCTCTCGAGCATTTTAAGATCAGTATTTACAACTTACCTGTTGTAGTAAGTCCCGGACATGGTGATGAGGGCATAAGGATGTCTATCAAGCCAAGTCATCCACACAAGCTTCCCATTATCTCTCCTTAACCCAAGAACAACAGCAGGGCCATAAATCCCAACAATCAACAAGTGACCAGCTATAGTCGGAGTAGTCCTTGACACCACCAAGGTGCCATGAAAAAGGACTCCGGTCGCGTTGAACCCCGTCATTTCGTGCAAGTTCTGCTTCCATATGAGCGATCCATTCGACTGATCAATGGCGTAAATGTTACCATCGAAGCCAGCAAAGTAGAGGGTCCCCTCAAAAATGGCTGGTGTTGCTGTGATGTAACTTTCAGCCTCAAATCTCCACTTCAAGTGTAGGTTTGGGGCCGTTTTGGGGCTTATTCGGTTCTCTTTCGAGGCGTATCTCCGGTTGCTTAGGTCTCCCCGTGGTTTAGCCATTTGTCTTGGTGTCTTGGCTGCTGAAAAATTCAAGCCATGAATGGTTTAGCCAGCCCTTACGAGGGTTATCAACAGTTACCGCTTATATCCAAGGTACTAATTAAGGTACAAATTACCACATAAGAGTATGTATGCCTAATGCCTAATTCGTTCATGTGCATAGGCGTACCCTCAAGTTTTCCTAAGTGAGGATCGGAGTTGACTTGCGAGAGTAGCGCATGATATATCTAATTTAGATGTAACTATAAACTTGTGTAAACTATTCATTTCACTTTTTTAAAATTCAATGTGAGACTAACTCAGTATACACGAATCTCTTCCAATAATCAACATAGGTAAGATCGACATGAACCCAAATTAATCTTCAAATTTTCATAGTCTATACCACAATAAGGCAAGATCGATACGAAAAAGAACTTACTCAATAAGGTTTGGCAAAAGCCCAAATCAAAGTAGTTAACAATAATGTGAGCCAAAAAGGGCTGTGAAGTCTGGTTACAATGCCATGATTTCCAGTGGCCACTCAATGTATTTTCGTGTCTCTATCAAACCATGATCTGCTCTGCTCAGCTTCAATCTCAAACCTCTCTCTCCACTTGCTATTTACAATGTGATCATCTGCTTCCTTAATTGATTGTTTATTATGGTCTTCAATTTATTTTTTAAATTAATAATTAACAATGCATTGAAACCTGCTCATTACTCATAATTTTAATTTAAAACTTTAGCATCGGATTGAGTGTGTGGATATGATTAATTAATCTGCTTTAGTTTATTACAAATTGTCATGTTATGCCAACTTGTCACAAGGGGTTGTATATTTATCACTTCCAAATTAAGGGTCAAGTACACTGAAGTGTAATTTTTTGACGGTTATTTATTTATGTATGGTAAAGTTTTTAAGAGTTATTGGATATGATTGAACTTTATTTAGAATAAGATTTACTTTTGAATTGCATCAAGAGTGAAGACGGTGAAGATAATGGTCTTACATCAAAATGCAAAAAATTAAGTATTATATTGGTTTGAATTAGTATGTTATATGATAAAAAAAATTACCAAATTATAAACATTTATAATTAATTGTAAATTATGAAGTTATGGTATTTGTCCGAGATTACACTGAAACACAAAAAAGTGTCTTGTATTAGACTAATTAAATTAATATGGTAAATGATATAAAATAAAATCACCAAATTATGTACTATTGTTATAACTGTCCATCGGTTGTGAAGTTTGGATATTATCGGCTATACTAATAGATATGACTAACACGTTAAAGAACTCAATCATATCATCAACGATAATATGTAATTTTATAACTGTAAAAAACGATAAAAGTGATTTTACTCAATCCCTTCCACTACTATATTCCCATCATTTTTTGAAAAATATATTTGTAGTGTATAGTATAATAATTCTTAGCTTCAATAATACAAACAAGCTCTAATTAGCTTAATACATTATTTTGTGTATGTTTTTAATGCAAAACCATTATCATTCTCGGATAAAGTACTCGAGTAAAAATCATATTTGACTTTATTAAATTAAAAAACAAAAACTATGGTATCCTATTTCCTTAATTTATAAAAGGAGGTTTTACTAGTGCTAAAACTAATTCCTTCATGCGAGTTTACTTTGGTTAAGAATACTCTATCAACTTTAGCGCTTTAAAAACATTCTGTTACATCTGTAAACCATCTCACCCAACAAGAAATTACACTGGCTTATATAAATTGTATTATAAAACAATAATTGTGGGATGATTTTTTTGCTATTATGATAAATAATTTCGGTCAAAGCTATTATTTATGTCATGTTTATTGAGTATATTTATTCAACGTTTTATTATTTATTTTATAGAAGGGTAAAAATTACATCATATGGCATTAAAATAAATTATGATTAATCATTCGCTTTTTTTCATCAAAAATTGAGGTCTTGAGCATTTGGCCAGCAAAACTCTATATGCCATTATTTTATTTTTTTTCACAAAAATTTCCTTTACAAGAAACAATCAACTACTACTTAATTGAATGATTAATCCATAATGACACTATTCATCTCCATCGTCAACCTAGTGATTTTATAACAATATAGCATCGAGAAGGAAAAGAAAGTTGGCAAATGCAGGACACTATTTTCAAAAGAAATTAATAGTTGTGTCTTTCATTATCTTGATGTTTAATTTTTGTTATTATATATATAATCAAATGTGTTTATTTTATGTATATTGAGTAATCATATAATTATAATATGTTCAAATTCTATATTAATCGAGTAGGACCATATGAGATACTTGTACAAATAACATCTAACAATAAACACATATATTTAAAGGAGTTTGGTGCTAACAAAGTAAAGTGATATATCTCAATTTTAAAATATGGTGGGAGAAAATGATGAGTTGGCAACCTATTTTATAGGTTCACATGATTAAGAATTTTTTTACCATTACGTAAATTAAAATTTACATTTTTCCTCCTAATAATTACCTTTAGATTATAAAGTCTCCATATGTATTCTGAGGCTAATGTCTATAAATTTATAAAAAATATAAATTTAATATTTATAAAATATATCAACTACTTCAATAATAGCACATACCTCTGCGAAGTATGGGATTCACACTAATATATACTTAAAGTTAGTGTTTTGTTGGGAGATCAACAAATGTCACATTATCATTGGGTTAGGAGATCGATAAATGGCACACTATTATTGGTTGTTTCCTTCTATTTTTAAATTTTAAAATTCTCTTCATCATTTTAGAATATTAGACAATTGCCTATTGAATATAAGTCAATGAGCAATTAATTAGAATTAATTTTAAAATTTAACAGTTATAATTTTTTATTTAAAAAAACATGACCACTAACCTAACCTAATGAAATTCAATATTTAACATAAATTGAAACATCTATAATATTTTAGTGTGATCCATTAACTAAGAAAATTCAAAATTCAATATAAATTGATAATATTACAAGTTTTTTTTAAAAAAATAAAAATAAAAGCTGACCACTGGTCTCTAACTAAAGATATTCAAGATTCTCCATAAATTGATAATGATTCCTTCCATAAAAATTGTAAAATTATCTTCCATTTTAGGATATTGGTTGTTTTCTTCTATTTTAATAAGCAATTTAACATTCAATTGTAAATGTCATTGGCAAAACACAAACTGAAATTAAAAACATTGAAAATTAAGGCAAATTGAAATGAGCATTTAATTGGAAAAACATTAAAAATTAATGTAAAATGAAATGAGAAATTAATTGGAATTAATATTGAAAATTAACAGTCATAATTTTTAAATTCAATAATAACCACTAACCTAATATAGTGAAATTCAATATTCAACATAAATTGAAATTCTACATAAATTATGCATAAATTGAAACTAATATAAGTTGAAACTTGCAAATCATCACTACACTAATATCAGTTGCAACTTGCAAATCATTTAAAAATTCTGCATAAATTGAAATTCAATATTCAAGATTTTATACGTTGGACATCCGTTCCCTTTTCAATTTTATACGTTGCACAACTAATTAATATTAATATTGCAATTTAACATTTATAATTTTTTTAGTAAAATGCTAACCACTGGACCTTAAGAGTTAATATTATTATTATGTTGGAGTTAATTGATGTTTCCTTCCAATTTTTATTTCAATTAACTAATGCAATTTTTTAACATAAACATAAATGTAATTGGGCACCAACAATTTTAATAATGCTACCTTTAATAATAATAATAATAACATTCTTACATTAAAAATTAAATAATATTAACAATAAGGCATTCACCATATTCAACCCTATATATAAAGCTAAGTCGTTCAAATTAAAGTACACCTACCTTTTAACTTTTCTAGATTATTACAATTGAGAATTCTTTTTATTCAACATCATCATTTTCATTGTAAGTCACAAATGTGTCTTCAATTTCCATTACTTTTAATACATACATGTTTATCAATATTTTTTAAAATTTTTGGTGTTTAGGCAAGAAATTTTAAAATCCATTAAAACTACGCACTGTTGAAAGATCTAACACAGGAGAAGGAAGATTGGAAAATCAAGACACGAGTCTCACGTTTGTGGAATGTCAAAAGAAACGGAAAGAAAGAAGATATCATAAGCACCGAGATGGTCTTAATTGATGAAAATGTTTTCAATTATTCCTAAGTTTTCTTTTAGCCAAATTGATCAACTTTTTTTATTATATAGTTTTATTTGTCCCCTAATAATAATAATATTTTTCATTACGTATTTTTTCATTGTAGTCCGATTACATCAATGCAGTAATAAAAGGAAATATTTCTCATAGATTTCGGGATAGATTAGTGGAGGGTCATGTTTACTTCTTTAAAAACTTTAAGGTCAAAAAAATAAAGATGAATATTATGTGGTTAGTGACAACAAAATTATACTTTATTTCCACCCGACTACTATTGTGAGATGCCTATAAGAAGATTTACCAACATTCCAAGGCATAAGTTTGATTTTGTTGATTTTGAGAATCTTCATCTTCGTATGAAAAATGACTCCATATTAACGAGTAATATTGTGAACTTTATAAAGACTCATATCCATAAATTCCTTTTTTTTTTCTCGACTATGTTATCTAACAATCATGGTTCATTATTAGATATGATTGGGCGCTTGGTTAATGAAGAACCAATGGAAAGTAAGAATGCTTATGGCAAACACTAATACAGGAACCACTTTTAACGATGGTTAAAACGACATTTAACGATGGTTAACCACCGTCGTATATGTGGCCGTCGTTGTATGTAACATTTTTAACTACGGTTGAAGAACCGTAGTTAAAGATCACCTATGATGACGGTTTTCAAAGAGAACTGTCGTCATAGGTGTTGCCTGTAAATGCCAAATGTATTTAGGCTTATGACGACGGTTCTAATGTAAGAACCGTCGTAATGGGTCCGTATTTTTGTTTAATAGTTTTTTTTGTTTTTTCCGTACTCCTATATAAAATACACTATAAAATACATCACAACTTACACAACAACAAACCAACAACCTCAATTTTCCAACATAAATACAAGAATTTCCAATAATACAAGAATTTTCAACTTACTACAACCACAACAAAGTTCCATTTGAACAAGTTCGCAACACACTTCCATATTTCACATTTAAAGTTCAATAAGCGGGAAGTGAGATTAGCTTGCTGGAGGGTATGCTCGTTATTTTGCTTCTCGGAGTTCATGCAAGGGTAGAGGTTGTTCCACAACATAAAACCGAGGAAAACATTACAATTATTCACAAGGAACATTACCTAAATGATGTCCCTTATCGAATGATGATCTTCTACCCTTCCAATTGGACAACTTATAGTTCTTATTTTGATCCTCATCGAACAAAATTATCTGTTCACATGAATACTACAAGTAAAAAATAATGACAAGCACGCTACAATTTCTAAAACAATCAACAATATTGGATATCATCCGAAATAAAATTAATGTTCTTACCGAGTTGATATAATTATATGGTTTATGTCTTTTTTCCCCTCCTTTAGACTTATCTTCAATATATATGCCCTCTTGATGGTCAACTGTTAAATACAATTCTTCAAAATTGGGATCCTCATTTTCAACAGGCATTCCCAAGGAGAAGGGTAAGGTCTCCTCAACAAACTCACACACATTTTCACTATCTCCACCATCCACATGCCTCTTCCCTTGAAGAACAATAGATCACTTATCATTGGCCGGGTCCTCAACGTAAAACACTTGTCTTGCTTAGGATGTCATAATGAATTGATCCCCTTTAGGCCTTTCATTTGTCGGATCAACCATCGTGAATCCCATCTCATTAACTCGGACACCATTGTTATTTTCAGCCCATTTGCACCGGAAAACGGGCTCACGTAAGTCAACATAGTCTAGCTTCCATATATCCTTAATGATGCCATAATATGACATTTTAGCTACAATGGGATTTTGGTCCTTTGAGTTAGACACATGAAATGCATGAGCCTCCAATGTGACCCCACTATTTTCCGAGGTGCTCCTATTGTCCCGACTCTTTGTGTAGAAAGAGTATCCATTGATGTCATACCCACGGTAAGATATGACTTCCAACTGCGGCCCTCTAGCCAAGCTGACTAATGTTTGCGAGATGTGTTCTTGTGATTCTTCCAATTCGTTAGTGATCACCCTATCTCTAAACCAGTTGACAAATGTGTGATTATGATAGGTCAGTACCCACGTCTCATTTTTTCCTGCGATCTGTCTCCTTATGAGGGATTTGTGCTCATCAATGAATGGATGCACTTTATCGTTGTTTTGTAGAATAGAAAGATGTACTTGATCCCTCATATCCCGACCGATTGTTAGAACCGTAGGCCCCAATTTCCCCGCCCACCGATTTTCCCCATAAATCGATGTTTGGGAATACCAACTTCTTCCATTTGGAGGTGGTATTTATTACAAAATTCGACACACTCCTCAGCTGTGTATGCCTCAACAAAGCACGCTTCCGGTCGGTACCGATTTCTAACATATCCTTTGAGAATTTTCATGAAACGTCCAAAAGGGTACATCCATCGGTAAAAAATCGAGCCACGTAATCGCATTTCTCTCACCAAATAGACAATGAGGTGCACCATAATATCAAAAAAAAAAAGGTGGGAAGTACATCTCCGAGTTGGCACAACATAACGATCACGCCGCATCGAAGATCATCCAATTTCTCCAAATTAACGACTTTGTTGCATATTGCATTGAAGAAGAAGCAAAGTCTTGTGATCGCTTGTGTGACATGTTTCGGCATAATGGCTCGGATAGCAACCGACAATATTTGTTACATCGAAGCATGATAATCATGAGGTTTAAGACCGATTAGTCTATAATCGGACATCAAAACGAGTCTATTAATGCTTGAAGAATATCTCTGTGGCACTTTGAGTTTCTTCAAGGTCTCACACAAACGTTGTTTTTCCCTTTTACTCAATGTGTAAAACGCCGGAGGCAAATATATTTTCTTCTCCTTTGGTTGTGGTGCTAATTCCTCCCCGTATTCGCATTTCACACATATCGGGTCGTGTTTTTTCTTCATCCTTGATCTTCCCGGTATGTTTAGAAGAGTGTCAATGAGACTTTCACGGATGTTTTTCTCTATATGCATTACATCAAGACTATGTCTCACATACAACTCTTTCCAATATGGAAGATGAAAAAATATTGATCTCTTTTTCCACACACCGTTTTCTAATTAACGTAGATATGGCTTGCCGAACTCCACATCAAAATCCTTCACTTGCTCATATACTTGATGTCCTGTTAATGGAGTTGGAGAAGAATCCATCTTGGTTTTACCATTGAAAGCCTTTTTTTTCTTAGGATATTGATGGGAAAAGGGAAGAAACTTTTGGTGTATAAACCTGTCTTTTCCCGTGCTTGAGTTGATAGAAACAAGTACCCTTTGCACAAATGGGGCATGCATTGTGTCCTTTGACGTTGTATCCGGACAAGTTTTCATATGCGGGAAGTCATTGATTGTGGTGAAGATCATAGCTCGCAATGTAAATTTCTCTTAACGGTGTGCATCGTAAACTCTCCAATACGTGTGGTTGATCAACTAAATCACGTTATACTCCACGAACTATATCTTCGAGTCGATCTTCTAATTCCATACTACTCGTTTGGCTTCATTTTCATCATACCCTTCATCTTCCTCTCGTACATGTATATTCACGGACTCCTCCTCCCCATGCCATACTTACACCTTATAAGTTGCGTCAAACCCATGCCGATATATGTGACATTTTAAAACTTTAGGGGGAATCTTAAGGAGTTGAAACACCTTAAACACTGACTGAATATGGACTGTTCTCCGAATTTGGCAGACATGTTTGACGACAATCTCTAGAAAGTTGTTAACACCATCATAATATTCTACACTCCTCCTATCGCTATAAACTCACGCTCGATCCATACCTTACCCATAAATACGAGAAGCAATTCACCACATATAGCTCGAGAAATATATACTTACGCACAAATAATATGACATAAGCTTAAGATCCTTCTACGAGGATAGATGCTCTTAAACCTATTCAAGAATAATATGACCCTAGACAAGTGTAGCAAAATCTTATCATACATTTGACAAAATTCCAGCAAGCATTTCCCTTAATTTTTCAAGTACAACATATGAAAACGGATTGACTTATGTGCATATCCTTACTTAATTGTATGGTAACAAAATTAAAGATACACACATTAAACCCATCGTCATCATTTTTAATTGATACATTTTAGTCCTTTTTTGGTTTGTCCGAATTAGGTTCAATCCAAACTTAAAATTTTACCATCACTTTTTATAAGATTTAGAATTTATTGTCATCCTTAAACCAGGCTATAAAATAGCAATAACTATAAATAAAATAAAATAAAATATATAAATTGGATTAAAGTAGATTATAGATTTCTCGATGAGAACTGTGATGGAGGGTCTTTGAGCCCAAAATTGAGTGAAGAATCGGGTACTGGATATCGATCACCGGAAAACTAAATCTATCTTCCGCCAATTGATTAAAATTTTCTTCATTGACACGGTTTTTGCACGGTATTCTCCTTCGTCTCTGATTTAGAAACCCTCCCCTTCCCCCTTCTGTTTCTTTTCTCTTCTTCTGGGCTCTGCGTGGAACTCTTACTTAATGGATTCATATGCGGTTGATCAAAGGAACTAATCTATCTTCCGCCAATTGTGATTATTTTTTATTTAATTTCATGCTTAATTTAATTGGGATTTATTTGTTAGGTCGTTTACTCTTTTACAAAATTGTGTGGGTTAGGATTTTGAGTTTAATGTTTGCTGCGGAAGTTATGTTGACAGTGATTAGAAGCCCATTTGCCTAAGTTGTGGATGGAGGACATAGGTCTCTACTTTGTTGCTTAGCTTATTCCAATTTAAGCTTTTTAGGATTGCCCAGGATGGGAAAGTTGACTATGGGGGATCTGAGTGTTCCTACCCATTTTTCAATCTGATGCTCCATCTCTATGACCTTTTTGTGGATGGATATGGGTTGTTGTTGTTGTTGATGATGGGCTTTTGTTGTTGCCAGGATAGGTATTAATGGCAGAGGTGAAAAGAAAGTTCTTCATAGCCTCAATGTTTATGTGCATACTCCCCATAGCAATTTTGTATGGGTTTCAGCATGATTGGTTCCCAGGTAAGGCTTTCTATCCTTAACGACCTTTAATTGATATGAACAATTGTCTGATCATGGGAATAGGTGAATACCCAGCTTCGACTTCCTTTATTTTATTTTTTTTGAGGGGGTTGTGGATGTGCTTTTAGAATGGACATAAACTTTTGGTGGTTCTCTAGTGTTTGAATGGGCGTACATAATTTAATTATAGCCATTCTGGAAGGGATTCAGTTGTTACTTCTCTAATTTGATGGTTCTGACGTTCTATTAACTGTGTGGTGAGCCACTGATGAGCATGTTTACTAAATCATTCATCTTTCACATGCTCAGCTCTTTACAAAACATGTATGAATTGAAGGTTCATGGTCCACTTGCCTTGTATGCCTAGTGTCTGAGTTCTATGTTGATGAGATTTTAGCTTCTTGTTGCATCTGCTAGCCTGATTCTTGTCCACCGGCCTTTTTATGGTTAGCTGTGTGGGATAAAAGGCCAAGATGTATCGATTGTAGATGTGCATCACACTGGCCCAATAAGTTTTTGAGAAATAAAGATAACGGATTACAGTCTACAGAGACTAACGTCACCAACGTTTAGTTGGCCAGTACATATTTGGTAATTGGTTTCTTCAACCACTTTCCACTATAACTACTTTCTCCGTGATTTTTTAACGTAGAACATAGTATCGACTGTGGAACGGGTAAGATGTCTGGACCAAGCTGATGAAACATATTATGTTTGGGTTCCAAGACATTAGACACACAAATTATACAGCTGAGGGTATTAGATGATGTGGATAATCATAAGATCCATTCCTTAGTCTGGATGGCAATTAGAACCAGGACCTAGTAGGGTGCTTAGCATTTATCTTGGTTTATTTTCCTCCTTGTGACAAGAAAAAGGAGAGGGTTTCTTTAGCAACTTGAATTTTCCTCAAACATGTTCTCCACTTGGTGAGTTGGATCATACTTTTGTTGTCAACTCAGAAGACCAGGAAAAAAAAAAACAAGAGAGGGCGGAGTTCAAAGTCCTCTGTTTCAGATATTTATAGCCAACTGCTAGGCAATACTGAGTAATGTGAGTCAGTGGTCTCTCTTTCCAGTTGGTCCTAGTGGCACCAAAATTTAAATGAATTTAACAACTAGCAATTGAAGTTATCTATAGTTTTCATTTTCTGATTTATCTTCAGCGCCTGGGAAGATGAGCAGTGTCCTACTAAAGAGCTTTTTTAGTCAGCAAATGCATACCCTTCTCGCTTACAAGAAGTGCTTATCCTCTCCATGGGGAAGTACAAGGCCCAATTTGTTCAAGCCTTTTTTCTTTCCTTCCTTTTTTTAAGGTTCTCTTTCTGGGTTTTTTTTTTTTTTTTTTTGGGGGGAATGAGTTGAATTCCAACTATGAAGCAATATCGGGAGCAAGCATCAATTAATAATTCTTCTCTAATACAATGCAAGGTTATCCTTGTGGATTAAATTTGGTGAACAGTTGTCCCTAGGGATGTAATTCTGCCTTCACTCATCAAACTGCCTTGGCAATCTTAGCTCTTGGGTCAGGAAACCAATTTAATTTAGTGGACTTGCTTCATTTCTCAGCTTCTTAGTACGTGGAAAATGTCATGTCTTCCACAAGGATTTTTATGCCCTCATGTCTTCACAAATCAAGGTCCATCTGCATGCTTTCACACCTACTTCCTTAGCACCCTCATGACAATTTGCCAAGATCCCATCACGCTGGCACTTCTTTCATGACTGCTGCCAACTATTTCCAGCCACACCCCGAGAGATGAAAGATGCAACTGGCCATGAAATAAAGTCCTAGTGTCTGATATTTCAGTTGAGCTTCAATTAGTCAACTTCCTTTTGATTAAAAGCAAATGGAAGTAGTCAACCCCTTTTGATTAAAAGCAAATGGAAATGCTTGGTCAAATCTAACCAATAGCATTAGGTTAGATGAAAGATGCAACTGGCAATGCTCACATCATTGTGTGGGAGTGTGGGGTTACGGCAGCTTTGATGTTTGTGTTTTCTAGATTGTAAGTGAAGCTTTATTCAAATTCCCTGCATCAGATATGGTGGCATCACTTCCTATGGTTCCCTACGGGTTAGCATCTAATGAAAGCTCAATGATTTAGCATTACCTTCTGTGGTAGGTCCCTATTAATTTGTTTATTATCTTTTTCCCCGGGGGGACAGTGTAGCGTTGCTTTGACTGTGATACCCAAACGTCTCTGCTTACTCTGCATGCATCTATTTCAAACCCCTTGTTCTCATTTATATAGACTCAAGACCGGTGATTGCTTTCCCTTGTCATTACATTCGAGAACTCTAGTTGCCTTGGCTCTCAAGTGATTTCGATGGGAGTTGCTTAGCTATAGTTTTTCCAGCTTGATGTGGCATATGAGTTGTTATTATGTTAAATCTCGGATCAGGTTAGAATGAATTAGGTTGAATCAGGTTCAAATCAGGTTACTTTGGGTTCAGATGTACTCCATTTGTTCTAGTATGTGCAAATATTTTTGTTTCTTCTTAACACTGCTATGCTTATTTGTGTTATACAGGTTTCTCACACATGTCACCTTATTCCCAGAATCTTTTGAGTGGGCTTCTAGCTGTTATATCAGTTAACATAATGTTGGCATTTTACATAATCATGGCAATGAGAGAGCCTTCCGATAAGCATGAACCAGACCATGTGTTTGTTGCCAAAGCTAAGGCAAGCATAAAACATACTCTGCCCGGGGCGTTGGCAAACAGGACTAGGGTATCTCTGTACAACTGGGTCAGAGTGTGTGCTTCTGAGCAAGGCAGGAACTGAGACCAGGACTCCACGCGAAAACTTAGGCATTCTAGGGAAGATTTTGACAAGAGACAACGATTAGAAAGGGGAAAAATGACATGAAAGTTGTGACTATTTTGGTCATCTTGAGTTTCTATTTTTGCTTAAATGCCTTCTTCACTCCTTGGGTTTTGCTTCAATGGAAATACTTTTCTATCAGAATAACTATGCTGATTTCATCTGTATGATTAAGGTCTGTTGTGCTCTTCATTGGTACAATGTAACTTTGTTATCTAATCTAAATTTGAGAATGGACTGACTTGCAATAGGTAAAGTCGGGGAGGCACTTAAATATTGTAGCAGCATTATGTCTAATGCAACGAGGTTCAGTGTAGATCACCTTTCACCTTTCACCTTTTTCCTCCATTTTTCTTTAGAAAGCATACAAGAGTTTCGTCAGACACTTCGGTTTTTAGGAATCACCGCTTTTTGGGGATACTGAATCGGTCCAATTGTTTCAAATTCCCAAAAAGTGGAAACTGGTTTCATCAGTTCTGAATTTTTGAGTGCGTATCTAGAACTGCTCACCCTTAGCTCCAAGTACTTAGTTAAACAAGAGAAGTAGCTCGAAATACTTTTTTGAAAATTTTTTATTGAAGCTCCAAATACTTCGTTAAACAAGAGAAGTGTGTTGCAGAAGGGAAGCAAAAAATGATGAGTAGCACATAGGTAATAGTTTGCAACAGCCCTCCACTTTAGTGTCGTTCGGGTACATACAATATAAGGTTGATACTCTGTAGTTAATGAACAAAGATATTTCAATCTGTGTGGATGATATGGCTATCGCAGAGACAATTGATCGTGAAATATTGAAGCTAAACTCAGCCACATTTTTAGGGCTGGAAGTAACAAGAACTTCGCAAGGCCTCTTTTATTTCAGAAGACAAATACACTTGAATGGTATATACACCCGAGAACCCGACTGATCTATCTTACAATACTCAAGCCTAATATTAGTTAAGTGGTGCAATTGCTTAGCCAATTAATGCAACAGCTAACAACAGTAGGAATGAACACGGTGTCAAATGTTGTGAGGTGGCTTTTGCAGCTACTCAAGGACTTGGCTTAAAGAAACTCACCCCAATTTATCGAAGTTGTGACAATCAGTTCTGCAAATCTAGGGTTTCATGACGGATCCAAATATACGATTTGATTATTGCTTTGTTCCTAACAACAGTTGGCTAACATCTTTACAAAGATTGTGCCATCAAAACCAAAACTCTTGTCCAACCCAACTTGAGGGGAGTTTGGATGAAAGCTTTGAAGGCAGTTAGTTGGTTGCTAAGAGGACTTCTTTTTGCGGTCGTGTCGATTAGTATGTAACTGAGCATATCTTCAAGTAATCCTTTTACTGTTATTAACTATCTATATGCTCTCCTAAATGTGGCTTGTTTACCGAATTTTATTCACTCTTTCCTTACTCCTGCTCCAATATATTCTTGTGAATGCTTACTTCTCTCATCTTCTATCAGAGATAAATGAACAATGTCAAAAACAGTACAAAGTAAGTGAGTGGGGCTGGGAAAGGGAGGGGGGGAATTTTCTTCCTAATTACCTCTGATCTTCAATGAAAGCTAAACCCAACAATCCACACAAGAATCAGGAGTTACTTCCACTACATACCCAGAAGTTACTTCCATACCCTCAACCTTCCATTAATGTGAGTGTAAGTTACATTCAAATTGTACTTACAAGAACTGTAAACACATAAATATCTTCCTATCAGTAAAACATGCATACATCTGACACGAGCTTGATCATTCTCTGTCAGAACCTTTTAACAATTCAACAGGGTGGTGAGCTCGATCAAACAGCTTGAGATATGCATCTAGATGCTGAAAATAGCTGGTTACGCCATGTTTTCTTCATTTCATAAGAGTTCTAACAGCTTGAACTTTGAAGCAATGCTCCCACAGAAGAATCTGCAGAATGATGAGAGCCATCTCAATTTCTGAAGGAGAACATATCAAAGAAGGCTCTCAACTTCACTCTGTTATGTTGAAACATAGCTTCGCCTCATCCCATGGGCCATTAATTTCAAACTTGTATTTTTGAATTCTAATGAGCCAATAAGGACATATGAATGTAATGAAAACTAGCAATCCTAACAGCACCCCGAAGAGGAACCCTTGAAGTTTGTAAACTAGTGCTAATGTGAGACCCACCAGTCCAAGTGAACAACAAAGATGGAGTCGGAATGAGTATCTTTTAATACAGTACATGACAAGGGGAGCAAAGAGGAAAACTTGCAGGGAAAACAACATGATGGCAAAGACATACTGCCTGGATGGGAGGCGGGAAGCAATCAGTACTGATGCGATGATGGAAATGTTCATAGAGATGTTGCTACTCAGAGAAGGATTCTTTGGAGACCCAGGTGCCTTCATTGTGCAGCCCGTGTAGTCATGTAAAAATAGATGGAGTACAATAAGCAGAGCTGTCAGAGCCCAGATGGAATCTGAGCTGATGGATCTGGTTAGAGTATGATAAATTGGAGACAAGGCATATAAGCCAATTATGAAATATGAAATGTTGAGGATATATTGGAACAAGAGCTCAAGGGAAATCATCTCTGCAGTTAAGAGGAGAACTAGGAAGCCAGAACCAAGGAGGATTACATCAAGAAGCAAGAGGGAATTATAACTAATAGTTGAGGCAAGAGTGTAGGTCCAAACCAAGACCACCAAGGAAACTATGCAGAGATACTGACAGATGGAGACTGAATCCAGCATGACCTTAAACAAGTCTCTCTTAACAACATTAGCATTGGTGACCATATCTTCGAGGAAGGACTCATCAGCATGATTATCATCAAAACCTGGTTGCATACCTCCATAAGCTACTTTTCTCCATTTATGATGAGATGGAGACGAGATCTCATCCATTCTCAAATCCAAAAATCTGACTCAACTCCCAAGAGTAGAAGATACTTTTCAGCCCACAATCGGAAGCACCAAATCTGTGTCTAGCCCGGAAGCAATGATCAAAACCTCAAATCAGCACTCATACCTCGTCTGTTTTGCCAACAATGCCTCCAATTCTCAACACCGATGACAATCTGTTTAAACAGGAAAGGCAAGGAGATGAAGAAACAAATCTCCACAGAGATACCAGACCTCAATTATAGAGACATATTGTCAGCAATCTAGAGCTTATATAGGAATTATAAATGGGCATACATAAAATTCAACAGAACCCAAAAATTATATAGGATTATAAATGGTGTTGTGTTAACAATATTGAAGTTTGATAAACACTTCCAAATAACTCACAAGCGATAATATTCAACAAACCTAAAGGCTACTATCAATCAGTGATTAAAATCCAGGAAAAATCACATTTTTTCCCCTCCCATCCTTGTTGATCAGTCATACTAGACAGCGTAGCTAAAGAATGCAATTGGATTAATTAAAATGATCTATATTCAAAGTTGTGACAACGAAATTGTGATGCACCTCAAATCAGAAAAACAACATTTAGAACAAGAAATTAGAAGAAATACTACAATCACACAAGTAGTTTCAGAGAATCAAATTAGTTCATTCAAATTTCAAATTCACTGAGAAAGCATCAAAGTTCTTAACTCTTGTGGCTTTTGAAGTGATCTTTAACAGTATAACTTCAAGGGTAAGAAATTTCAAGGAAAGAAAGACTGTGGAAAATGATATTTTTTCACTCATTTCATTCGGATTAAGGAAAAATACATGGAAAAAAAAATCCCTTGTAGTGCTGTGGCGTCCACACCAGTCACGGCTGTTTCAGGGCCTCCGCAGCCGCCCCGGATTCCACGTCGTTCCGGCGCCTTGTTCTGGCGAGCCTTCTTCAAATAGGACCCTTCCTCTTCCTCCCCCTCCGAGACTGCTTCCAGGTTCTCGTTGAAATTGGATCCTTGGATAGTGGATATGGTGTCGAGGGAGGATTGGGAATCGTCGCCGGAGTTCCGGCAGGGTATTGACCGGATGCTGAACGCCGAAGGAGATCCGGCGGGATTAGACTTTATAGCAGCGAGGGGGAGCAAAAGAAAAGGAGAGAGTGTGGGAGGTGGGGGAGATTCGTGACGTGAGATAAAACAACAAACTTTCCACGTGTTTATATTGAAGGAAAATAATTACCCAAAATCACTTCATTTTTCATCAGTTTTCCACTCAATTTTTTTCCCATTTATTTTCCTTAAACAAAGCATAGAAATTTTTTTAAAATTTATTTTCTTTCCATGATATCTTCCTAGGTCTATGAACCCTAAAAGATTCACCTAAATATGAGAATTTTTCTTTGGAAAGATTATCAAGAAACAGTAATCACTACAACCTCATAAAGTTCAAAATCTCTCACCTCCAAACCAACCTAATTTGTACTCCATAATTTCTTGGTCAAATTAACCCTAGTTTCACTTGAAAAGTCAATAAATTTACAAAAATCCTATCAATAAATGCCTTAAGATGACATCTTACCTAATTATCGCTACTGCATTGTTCAAAATTAGAAGAGTTACAAAGTCGTTGGGGTGCATGAAATGTAATAGCAGTTGATTCTCGCTTCTCCCTTTTTTTTCACTGTCCTTGAAGTGTAGGGGAATAAAAAGTGGCGGAACTAGGACTTTCTTATCTGGGTGTCCCTTTACGAATGAGACAAAGCATATAAATTTTTTATAAAAAAATTTCATTTATTATTGGCCAACAAATAAATTTGAAACAACATTTTATATACAAAAATTAACAAACATAAACCACATAACAACAAATCAAACGATGAATACATTTATTTATATTATTTCAACCCCTCGGATAACATCAACTATCAACTAATATCAAGTTACTAACTAATTTTGAGTAATTCATAACTTATGAATCATAAATTCATAATCACCACCAACCACCAACATTACAATAATTCACTTAAATCACAAATTACGAATTTATGTTTTACAAAATCAATTAAACAACAATAAAATAGTTGCCATAGCATTCTAAATTCTAAAATGAACAAGTAAAACATTTTAAAAGAATTTAGAAAGAAACTCTAACCTTAATGAATGAAAAGAAGGGTAGGCAAGTGTGGGGCATGGTGGGGTCAGGCGGCAAAAACAGGTAACGGGCGGGCGGCGGCAGAAAGGGAAGCGAAGCCAATGATTCGCCGTGGCGATCTCTCGGTGACCGAGCGACTAAGAGAAAGAGAGAGTTAGAGCGAGCGATTAGATTAGAAGATAGGGGGCAACTCGAGCATCCGGGCGTCAAGCCTTTGACTCGGTGGCGGGTCGGGCGGCGCCGATGGGCGGAGTCGATGGTAGGGACAGAGAGAGAGGGACCGAGAGGGGAGGGGAGAGCGTCATAGATGTGGGAGAAGCCATGGGGACGGACGAGAGAGTTTGAGAAGCGAGTGATTGAGAACGTGTTCGACCTGCCAGCGAGATGGTGAGGTGAGGGCCCAAAATTGACAATCAGAAAATTGTTTTTGCAGCTCTTCACTTAGGCTATTTTTTTTTATTTTTATGCAAGTCCCATATACAAATAATAGCATACCCCTAAAGCATTATAACTATTTTTTTTTATGTAGAAAAGGGGCAACACTCTGAAAAAAACTGATATTAATTATTAATAAAGGTAGGTCAAGAGGCACCTACATTGTCTCCAAATAACAAGTTACTAATACTATCAAGAGGAGATTGAAGGAAATGAAGCCCCACCTCTTTGTTAACTCGTAGATTAGTTGCCCAAAAGATCTTTACACTGTTTCACAATAGGAGTGAACTGGTTGATCTTGTTTGGTTATCCCACAACAAGCCCACTATAATAAGGAAATCTAGTTTAATCTACACCCTCTTAAAGTACAAATTACGAACTACTCTTAGACCTCTTCAATTTCTGAGTGTCCCAGGACACTCACACAGCAGACAGATCTGCCCCTTAATAAAATGTTGAAGAAAGAAATAGAGAGAAGTCGAGTGTTTTACTGTACACATACACGTACTAATACATGAGTGCGAGTGAGTCATTTGATTCTTCTAACTGTTGTAAAGCATTTTAGATGGGGTCTTCTTCGAGGAACTTTTCTTCTTGCTCTTGTCGTTCGTCGAACTTCTTTTATTGTAGCTGTAGCGGTATAGTTCTTTGAAAATGACTTCTTTTAAAATAAAAACGTGTATTAATCTATCATATATTTGAAATAATTATCTAACTAAATTTAAATTAGTTTTTTTTTTTGTATGAGACCAAATTAAATAGTCAAAACACTAAATTCAATTTTTTATTTGGAAACTTTTGGTTTGAAAACTATTTAAACTATTAATCACCAAACATTTTTTTGTTTTTGTCATGGATTTCTTTTTTTTTTTTTTTTTTTGTGGAAAGGACTGTGTTCAATCAAATCATGTAATGATATAAATGCACTAGAGTAAAGAAAACCCAAACAGAAAGTCATGGTTTGGCATTATATATACATATACTGCATTCAAATGATAAAAAGAAAAAAAAAACACAACCATTTAAACTTAAATGCAGAAAATGTACACACGATATTCAAAACATCTGTCCCTGCTTTTCAGAAATAATTACTAAATGCAAATATTACAACAGTATGGGGAACAAAAGTATCCTCTGAAAAAGGTAAGATCTTAATAATCCTAGCAGGAGAAAAAGGAGTAAATAAGAGAGGGAGGAAAAAAGAAGCAAAATCTACTAATCATAGTAGTTCAAAGAAATAAATAAATCAATGCACTAGATGTTTTAAACAGCTCCTTTCCCACTGAAATTTGAGGTCAAAAAAGAAAGAAAAAAAAAGGGCTACATTCATCTTAATTCTAGTGGCAATATGGAACATTCCTTCAGATTTTGGGTTGTAGGAGAGCTACACAAATTTTCCCAAGAGTTCATGCCAAGTACTAAACAGAGCTGCATCTATCTTCCGAGCAGACGCCAGGGCTAAAAACTTGATAAACAAAAAGGAATTTCTGTGGGCAATTGACATGAAAAATCAAAGGTGCACCTGAAGAAAGTAGAAAGTTTTCTTGTCCAATGACTCCTGTGTCTGCAGCTACAGATTGAAGGGCACTTTTAAGTCAACACAGATACAAGTTTTGCTGTCGGAGCTGTGTGGGGAAAATTGGCCTTCTGCTCTTCCAGATATCAATCCCGAAAAAGGTTACCAAATAACAATTGAATCTCTTTGAGTCATCTTTTATGCATAATACATGTACAAGCTGTTCGCTGCGGCACAAGCAATCGAGTTTTCTGACGGGTGCCAAGCCAGGTGAAGCAATTTTGTTGTGAAGTCGAAAGAATTTCCGTTAGTGTCAACACCGGGGCTCTCTGCTCCTGTTTATATACATTCCCAATTCAGAGGGAAGAAAAAGAATTTTGGCAGTGAAGAACTCATTTCTAAAAGCTTTGTGTGAGTCATGGAAATGAGCTCATTCAAGACTCAAGACAGAGCCAGGTAGGCTCAGGTTTCATTTGCACATTACACTGTAAGGTGGTTTAGCTCAAGGGCTTCTGGAACCTGACACTCTAGGGTAGAAGCTCAGCTCAACTAAGTTTATTACCTCTCACAATTCTTGACAAGCCCAACCTATTTCCACCAGTTCTAGCTATAAAATAAGAAGATATCAAAGTTTCATATAATGGGAAGAAAAGGGTCAAAATGAATTGAGGTTCTGAGGTGAGATATATAAACTTGCATATTTACATGAGCGTTTCTTCAAAGGAATCAAGCCAATTCATGAGTGTTTCTTCTTTTTCTATATTTACATAGCCTCATATAAGGCTCGTGTGCCGACAGAGCCCAGTGACATAAAGACTGTTCATCTTGGACCTTATGCTCGATGATGTCCTACATTTCGAGCTAGCTCATGAGCTCTTATGAGCCAGCTTGGCTCATTTTCATCCCTGTGAATGACATTGAAATTGTTTTTTATCTTCCCAAGAAACCTCAGACTGATAACTTTTCCAACAGATGAGGCTGACTCAGTCTACATCTTTCTTAAGTTTCTAAAAATTTCAAACTGGAAAACTTCAAGCAGAAGAAACAAAAAGGCATAAGCTTGCAGTATGAACAGGGACTAATAGAAAGAAGAAGTAACCTCGTCTGACAACGCGTGTTATGCTGCTCAAAGACCCTCTGGAGGGTCTTGACGGAGTTTGCACTTGTCTCCTGCAGTTGCCAGAAATCGGATGATTGACTAGACTTTCATTGAATAAAGGATAATCTACCTATAAGACATCATGCCATATTTCAACAATACCTCATTGGGTTTTTACTGGCCTCCAAAGTAGTAACCTCTGTACTTCCAGGAGCACAACCAAACACGCGGAATAGATTGCTGAGGACACAAATTCCACAGCAAATCAGGGAGTAGGCATATAATAATGATAATGGAACAAAATTGAATCAATTGTATGCACAAACCTGTACGAGCCAGTTCCGACTCGCTTCCCATCGCCGCTCAGACAACACTCGAATTTATCAAAGATTGAATCATTTTCATACAAATCACACAGCTGAAAGATAGAACCATTAAGTAACGCAGAAAAAACAAACCATCATTGAGTAAACCATTATTAAATAAAAGGTGAAGTGAGAAACAGGCATAGCATCCAAAGGGTATCCATTTCACCTTAGGCCTTAAATGCTCGTGGACCTGAAAGGTTGCGACAGGACCTGAATCCATATTGATATCCCATAACTGAAATCGGACAATGAAAATGCAGTTTGTCAGCAATCAGCAGATTATGACTGGCCAAGCAACAGATGATATACACCTATATACCTGAATCTCTTATAGTTGGTTGCACCAAATAAAAACTAACTGATATTTGTGATTGCATATTAAGTCGACGACCATGTTCAGGGCAGCTTCAAAAACCCATATTGGAAAATTCTTCCAGTACAGGACCATAGTGTAATTAAATAAAGCAAATCATCTTCTGCTTTTTTGTTGCCGACTAGCAGTTAGTCAATTAGATGTGAATCTAGATACAACACAGAAAGCCTCTCTACAATTCAATTGCAAGATTTAAGGTTGAGTACAAGTGTACAACTTATAAGCCTCCCCCCAAAGAAAAAAAACACAACCAAAGAAAAGGAAAAATAAATCCACTTTGAAAGGGGAGCAGCATTATCACTTTGAAATCAAAGCAAGTTAGCACTTCAAATTTAAAAGTTGACCAACTACAGAATCTAATTACAAACACTTCGAAACAACAGCAACACTAGCACTACCACAGCAACTAGAAATTTGAAGACATCATACATACATATGCAGCAGCGATGTTGCCAAGAAGCCTCAGCTAGGTAGCATAGAAAATGCTTCCCAGCACGGAGATCCCAACTTCAGATGTTGGGAACATATTTCCTCCCTGGTGACTAAATAGGGGTACTTCACAGATTAGCTTTGAAAACCCATTCCTACCCCACCCTCACACCTCACAAGTTCTCTATGAGGCCCTTAAAAATGACGAAAAGAAAAGCAGCAGCCATGTAGTTGAACTTTTCCTCTTAAGTGGAAATTATCCTTGTCCAAGAAAAGGCAAGGTGATCAGAACACGACTAGACCAGCAGTTCACTTCAGAACAGGTCCACTATCTGGTCCGGAGTAGGTGATCAGCCCGACTGTGCTGCAGTGAACTGGTCAAGAACCAGTCATAACCCACCATCACGGAACCAGGCAAGACAACAGTCAAACTACCCTAATATCTATGCCATAAAATATCCCTCAGGCAAAAATCAAAGACTAGGCAAAAATCAAATACTGGGCCCGCATACAAGTCTCAATTAGTTGACATCATTCCACCAAATCAGCCACCACATATGATGCCGCTGCTAATTTATTAAATTTATTTATTCTCTTTCCTTCCTGTGCATTCCTACCTACTTTATTATGTTCATTTCGGCAAAAATCAAATACAAGCTATGTTCGGTTACTAGTATTACATAACATTTGGTTTACATTTCTCTTGGCATAACTCAGCTGTTTGTTCATTTTCTTTCCTCCCGCTTATATCTTTGTTAAACATTTGCATTGTTTTATTAAATTTGCTCCAATGTATAACCTTCCATTTTGCTGATAATAAATAACAATATAACACAATTTTTTTTCAATTGAGAAAAGTAATGGTATTGATCTTGAAATGTAAAGACGACTAATTAATAAATTTACTGTCATACACTCATACATATAGGATATTCCAGTAAATTCTACACCATCACAATACACGATACTGAGGCATATCAATATATCATTACAATGGCAAAAATCTATATTTAACACATTACAATTTCAGATCTCATGAGTATACAGTTAATAGTCTTGTCTTAACCGGGGAATAACAGCAGTAGTGCTTGAGCTATATCTTTTCTTCAGTTGTCAGCTTGCTGTCTCTTTTCATATGCAACTTTTTATTACAACTTATTTCAAACCCTATTTCTGGATGGTGGCAGTAGTGATGGGTTTTTTTTCCTCATAATATTAGGCCATGCCACGTAGAAGAAATCAATACCACTTATTAACAGTAACAAACGTATTTCACGTGCCAAAAAAGAAACACAAAGTTCAGTTTCAGAAGACCTGTTTAAAACCTTATTTGACATGACCAAACAGTACCCACAAAACTGTGGTTCACCCCTCCTTCGCTACAACTACAATGGCCACAATCGATCATAGAGGAGCCTTTGTCCAACATCAAGTGCAGTATTTTAAAATTGGCCAAATATATTTAACAATTTATCACTCTCTTGGACGCAAGTACACTTTCCTCCTGCTCTCTCCTTTAAGACGGTCTACAGATGCAGGACTAAGATGAACAACAAATACTAATGCAGCGACTGAAAGAGCAAGAATCCATGAAGCACAAGCAAAGAGCACTACTGTTTAGGAAATTGTAGATCATGATAGGTTGCAATAGGATTCCCTTACCCTTGTATCATAATGAAACGAGCATCCTTTACAAGGAAAAACTTGGATTGACACCCTCGTGTTTTAGATACTTGATAACCGACTCCATGTAACACAGGAAAAAGTCGTCATTCCCAAATAAAATTCCGGTAGCCCTTGAAACAGAAGATTATAAACAACCAACGGAGTGTTTTGGCTTGCCAAACACTAAGCAAAACTGCTTGCGACTATTTGGGTTATCTTATAGCTAACAATAAAAAACTTACCACAAGAGATAAAGTCAGTGAAGTTTCAATGGAACTTCTAGGATGTTTCCTTAATGCCTTATAAACAACAAAAGACAACACCACAAAGCTTGCCCTGTTTCATCACATTGACCACTTCAACTATGATTGAGTTCTAATATCTATTAGGCTTGCATATGCCCTAGGTATGAAGGACTTCCCCTCCCCCATGTGTATAATAATATTCTTTTCGCCTTCATGCATCCATTGACGAAAGAAAAATTTAGACTCATCTACTCGTACGTATTCAACAAGTTCCATCACCACCAGAAGAGTATACAAGCTTAATTGATCCTAGAAGGACGACATATATAAATGTTAGCCATGGGCAAGAGCAGAGTTGATCCAGCATTTTCTACTTATTTGCATACAGAACCAAAAAACGCTTAGTACAAAAATATCTATTTCACGTAAAAAGACACGTCACACTCTCAATGGCATAAAATATTTAATGATTCAATTTTCAAGTAGAAGTTCGAGGTTCTATAATTACGACCAGGGATTCAAAATGCGGTATCAGTCGCAGTATAGCAAAATCGCCCTAATGCGGCAATCGTGTTGCATATTGTGGCTATTGCAGGGTGGAAATGCAGTTCACTCAACTCCAAAATCTTTCCGAGATTGCCGCTTCATCACGGAACGGCCACATTTTGAATCCATGATTACGACCTTGTACCTCTCCCCCATAAATTTCCATCAATACAGAAAGTACAAGGTATGCATCTTTCATTTTCTATTAGCAATGAGGGGAAAGATTGGCAGGTTCATAAGCAACAACAAGGACAGAGATCAAGGCATTTTAGACCTCCTTAACCAGAATGGTCCCTTCAGCACGGATAATTCCATACTGCATACACAATGAAGCATTCAAACATCACATGCAAACCTCCTCCACCATGCAAATTGTCTAATAGAATAAAAAGAAATGAACCGCAAGCAGAGTGTAACCAACTGTCACAAACAGAAGCAGAAACACAGAAAGGCAAACATAAGCAATAAAAGAGGAGATTTTAAACCTTAAGAGTCATGTAGTCACGACTAAGTACGTGTCTTCCATCTCTTGCAAATTTAATATCTGAAATGGAGGCAATAATTTCTGTGAAAAAGGATCTTGAACCAGGTGCTTCCTGCTCCTCAAACCTGCATGTTTGATAACATATATTCAACCAGAATACAATATACTACCTGTAACTCAGGCTTCAGATAGATGCACTTCAACCACTTAAATACTCCATCCCCATCCCCAGTCCCACCGCTAACCCCTCCACGCATGCGCGCGCGCGCACACACACACACAGAGAGAAAGCTGCAATGGCGTACAACTTACAATTTTGCAATGGTGAACAACTTACAATTTCGCATGACCATCACATAATGCAGATTGCCGCAAATCGATGAGGCGAATTGATCCCTTGGAACTACTGTATGCCAACATGTTACAATGGTTTGGATGAAATTCAGCAGATGTGATAACCTCTGCCAAAAAAGAAATAAAGCTATGCTGAGGCCCCCTAAAAGTCAAAACCAAGGCGAGTTCAAGAGTATAAATACAAAATTAAACAAGAGGGAGGAGACATGGACATAATCATCATGATATCCAGATCTTCCACAAAAGGGTTTATCGCACTTTTTCTTGACGACACCTCACCATCATTCTTGTCACATCCCATTATAACAGAGGATAAAAGGTTAGTATGCATCAGAATATTGTCAATGCAAGAGATGCCCACATATGCTTTCACTTGCCTTAAATGCAATCACTGAACATGTCCATAACTCCTACCAATCATGGGTAAGGAAAGCAAACACACACATTTAGAGACCATTTAGAGATTGTTTGTGCACAAGATAGTACACCAATAGTCCATATAAAAAAAATAAGGGAAGAACAAGCGTTCGGTAGAACAAATCCCAAACAGTTTGCCAGTTGTGAAACAATGTTGAAAGAGACAACTAAAAAAGCTATGCATACCAGTTAGATCTTCCATATTTTGTGGCTTTACATCAACAATATTGAAGCTCTGATTGCTGATCTCCAAGTTCCAAAGGTTTATTCGCAGATCATCAGCAGATATAAAAGTCTCTCCATCACTGCAACAAAAATATCAATGACAATGATCAATGAAATGCCACAAGAACTACAAGATTACAAACACAGATACTAAAAGCAAGCATAAAAATTAACAAGTTTCTGTTAAACTATTTACAAGTTCCTGTAACACATCCAATAAGGTCCACAAATAATTCCACTGGAATTTGAAAGTCCAAGCTGTCACATCTGCATTCCAATGAACTGAAACCTTTTCTTGTCAAAACCACAGAATACCTTGCCTCTTAGGGAAAAAGGGGGTAAAATCATTATTTGCGAGAAATAGCTTTGCTAAACGAGAAAAGAAAAATTTTAAGAACTTATTAAATTTTTTAGAGAAGGGGGAAACCTCAAGAATTATTAGGATACTTAAAAAAATTTATGCAAAAATAACAAACAATTTACTAAAATTAGAAAATGATGAAAAGAGAACAAACTGAAAACAAATTTCGAAAGTTTTAAAGTTGTAAAATATTTAGAAAAAAGAAAAAGGGAGCTTCTTAACCATAAAACTAAAATTAATTTCTTAAAAGCTTAGAAATTCGCAACCTAACCTTCAGCCTACCCCACATCCCAAATCCCTAAGCCGGAATCACCAAATCATTGAATGCATCATTGGATGAGGTCACTAACTGAGCACCAATGACCAAGCGTGGGCTGATCATCCCCCAGCAGTAGTGAGCACCCATATGCCCAAGAAACACTCCTCGGTCTACTTCTCTCTCCTCCTTACACCCTTTTCTAACACTGGGGGACGGAAAGGAGGTTTCCAGTTTTTGTGGTCCAAGCATAATGTCCCAAAAGGGTGGACTAGGAAGAGACAAATGGGGAGAGGAGAAGAGAGTGAGGGCTTTAACGGCACAGAACCTCCAGGATTGCTATTAGCAGACTAGCTAGGACAGAAAACCCATATCAACTGTTACCTAACAATGATAAGCTTGCTGGTTTGCTTGGGCAGCCACTTTAGGGAAGATTCCAACTTTTAAGTTGGCTAGTAGGTGCGCGATGTGTCTAGCGGAGGAAGAATTTGCTGACCACCTTTTTGTTCATTGTCAGTGGGTCGCCACTTTATGGCACTTGTCTTTTTCTTTAATGGGGGTTAGTTGGGTGTAGCCTTCAATGGTAAGAGATGTTTTGGTGGCGTAGAGAAGAAGGTTGAAGAAGAGTTGGGTTCTAGGTGTTTGGAAGTTGATGCCGTTAGCTATTTGGTGGAGCACACGGAAGGAGAGGAATTGAGGGCAAGGCGAGGTCCTTCGATGATTTCAAGCTTAAATTTTTAGAACTTCATACAATTGGAGTCAGTTTCTTGATCATGGTACAAAGTTTACATTTTGAGAATTTGTTGATATGATTATTTGTCCAGAGCTTTAGGGCGTGATTATTGTGTTTGCCCCCTTTTGTACATGGGTGACACCTCCTTGGTGTCTTTTAATACATATTTTAATACAGGTTGGCAATGGCACCTGGTGGGGTTGGGATCAGTAGTGGACTGGTGTGGGGTTAGAATTAATTCCAGTACTCAGATCTAAAGAGCGTTTTAGTAATTTTACAGCTCTGGTGAAGTTTTCTGACTTTCTGGCTAGGGCTTACAAATCTGCGGCATTGTATGTAATGTGTGCTTTTAAAAGCTAACGACCTGTATAGAGTTCCACGAAACTGTAGCCACCTCCATATACTCCTTGTTTGGAGAAAAACACCACCACCCACTACTACCAGCATGGATCCTGTCTATAAAGGTTTGTTTTTAAGGGGGTGTTGGGGCTGCCTAAATGTAAGTTACCTAACCACTGCAAGCAATGATTTAGGCAAAAACAAACACATAATTTACAACCCCCCAACCAAAAAAAAAAAGAAAATCAAAAACTTAAAAAGCAAAACAGCCAAAGACCTAATAGTGATCAGTAATCACAGATTGATTCCTTCATGCTGCATCAAGAGGAAGCAGGACCAGAATTACAAAGGAGAATCACTAGTAACCTGTATGTTGCAACAAATGACTAGGGCGCAAGAATTTGGTGAATTTGTATCTAGTTGTATTCTGAAGGTAACAGCATAAATTATGCCAATACTCTTGCACTGAAGTCAAATTAAACGATCTACATTTAAACATGCATAACCCACCAGAACCAAGCAAACGCTAGAAAGAGAGAGTGGGAGAAAGAATTGGATTGGGCAACTCTCCTGTTCATGTACTTCTCACTCTGAATGACAGCAACAAAGACATATGCCACATTGAGATGTCAACAGAAATTCATAAGAAACATGTTACAGCTAAGTTCATGAAGAGACACCTTTTGTCCACAACAAGCTCAAAAACAAACTCATTGAAACCAATAGAAACACCAAATGGTTCCATATGGAAATGCCAGAGAAAGAGAGAATACTACAGAAACTGCTGCATATGAGAAGAATATTCACCTGTTATTCGAAATTGAATTAATGTGATAGTCATGAGCATGAGCATATACTCTTCGACATCGAGCAACAAGACTAGTCTCATGGCTAGTGACCTGCAAAAGTTCAAAGCATTCAACGTTACCATCAACTGGGAAAACTTTGTGAAAGAAAAAGACAAGCACACAAGCAGAATTGCACAATTTGTGCTACCAAGGAAATCTAAATTTTATGCCAATGCTAAATTAGCCTATAAAAATTTGTAGGTGAAGCTTTGCAGTGAGAAATCACCATCACAACATCTATTAACCCCGACAATGAGAAAAAAGTACATGCAACCATTTTTTCTGTCATGTATTGGCTAAAAATCTCAGCCAAAATGTTCACAGGCTTAAGCAGAGATAACTCCGTTGAAGCCATACCACTAAACTCCATAACTTGAAGCTATACTACCCGAACCCCAAAACTTCCCATATTCCTCAGTCCTGGCTCCTGACATAAATTTTAGAGAAAATTTTGTGGTGGTTAGCTACATCGTGCCCTAAATCAACATGCATTCAGCACATCTCTGATGACATATTGTATACAATTGCAAATCTTCTGTCAGAGAGAAATACAAGTCTCAAAAGTTACAAACAAACAAGAAAACTCGGTTGGCGGAGGGGTATCTGCTCAATTAAGAGTGAGAATCAGGTTGACAGAACAGCAGCTATTTAAATAATAAACAGTACACTAAACATGTTACAACTACCACTGGTAAATGCAGCGAAGGGATTCCCCCTGGTGGAAATGACAAGTCATTGTTCAATGAATTGGACTTGTCTGGATATGCTCCGTTCGCAAGATAAGACTTAGAACCACTGGACACACTTGAGCTTGGAACAGAGCCATTTCCTGCAGCTTTGGAAGGATCCACATTCATTTCAGAGATCTTCTTGACTTTCTTTTCTTGGACCTGTAAAATTTTTCAACCAAGAGGCAAACATATCAAGAAGGGAAGACACATAAAAGGAACAAAAATGCCTGAACAAATAGATAAGCTTGCTAAGAATTCAATGAAAAGAGGAAAACCAAGTCAACCAAATGAGAATCTCAATTAAACACACAGAATGAAGATATATCGACTACCCTATGTTTCGGCAAATTTACAACTGCCAGTCATTGAACCAAAAGGTTATGTTGTAAGTGTAGGCTTACCATGCATGTCAGCCAATGCTCTCATAGCATTTCTCCCGAATAAGAAGCTTCATGATTTACATTGGGGGGGTTTATCATATCATGACAATGGCGAGCAAATTTCCCACTGAGCACAAATGATGACCAGCATGGTGTACAGACAAGAGATGTATCAACAATCAATCTACATATGCATCCTTGTCACAGGATGGACCAGGAGCAATGGAACATAGTGAGCAGAAATTTCACTTGCAATCCTCCCACAATTTCACCCTTGCAAAGTAAAGCTATAGGAAACTTAAAAACAACTAAGCACTAATTTCAATCTGAAGAAAAGAACGACAGAAAGGTTCTGCATTTTCTAGTTCATTAACAAAGCTTTTGTTCAAGTGACCAACAACCAACATATCTGTTAAAAAAACATCTTTACACGTTGATGACACTTCCTAATCAGCACACGACAATTGCAGAACCCTCTAAATGGCTCGTGTTAGCTTAACTACTGCCAAGCTTCCCAAGAAATACAGCAAGGAAATCCAGAAAAAGTCTCCAATCATGCAAGGCATATCAACGTCAAAGCACTCCAAAGAGATAGACAGCAAACACATATGCACTCACACACTACAAATGAAAAGGAAAAGAAAAGTGAAAAAATAAAGCAATTCTTTTAACCACACATACTAAAAGAGCAAGTAACTGTAACACAGGTTCAAGCTGAAACAAAGAATGTTAGGCTATCTTAGTAGCACAACTCGTGTAAGAAAGTGGTCACAGGAATTCTACCTTCCAGAACTTTATCGTCTTATCATTGGTTGATAAAAGAAATAATGCACTGTTAGCAGTTTGGCACCATCTGATTTTGTTGATTTTCTCCTCTATTTCCAAACTCTTGAGGTAGTCAAACTGACCAAAAAGAATCAAACTTGTCACCAACCGGACTCATATGTATAAATAGAAAAGCACTGACGCAAATAGTATTTTGATATTACTTCCGGCTCATGGCTCTGGAACTCAGTTTTGTAACGGAACTCAGGATGCCTGCTTATTTGGTAGTCCATCCTCTCTAGATCCCTTCTACTCAAACCATGCTGCAAAGTGACATATAAAACTTATGAGCATAAATCCGCGAATACGGTTAATAAAATGCAAAGAAGCAGGACTTAAAAGGCCTACATCCTTTGTGTCTGTCCTCTCAAATAAGACCACACGGCCCCCACGGTCACCAGTGGCTAGATGGTCTCCAGTTTTATCAAACTCAATAGCTGAAATGATATCAACTGCACCGAGGAATGCAAAATGATTAACATATAGCTAAATATTCAAAGAAACTTATATCTCAAGCTCTTTCGCCATTAAGAATACTTCAGCATAAAGAAAGACAGCTCCGTCAATACACATGCAAAAACAGGAATGAATGGCTAATAAGAATGAGATAGAAATATAGGTAGCACCGTAGCAATCGCTGTGACACATTCCATTAACTTAGGTAAAGACCAGAATGGTCCGTTGCAATTTCACCAACCAGCAATGGTTACGAGAACTTCCCTGCAATGGAAGAAATGTACGAACAGCCAAAAAGAAAATAAGGGGGTCGTAACTACACTCATTGCATAACAGTGAAACTGTGTAAGAGATGGAGGACAGCATCATCTAGAATATCTCTGATATAATCCAAGCCAGCATGAATATCCTTTCATTTGTGATACACAGTTCACTTTGGTTCTTCCAACTCCAATGAATAATTCATCATCATCAAATTCATGCTGCACAAACTTTTAGTTCCTCTTTTTCTTCATTCTTTCTTTCCGCTCCTTAACAACATCATAGTATACAAAACAGCAAAAGTAGTGCATACCAGCATAACATTGCATCAGTTTCTGGCTTCAAACACTACATTCCAAACACGTGATTCTACTTATAATGTTTTATATAGTTCCTAGTCGCAACACAGGTAGGAACAGCGAAATACATGTATCCCTACCAAATAATTAAGCATTAAATACCTACAATTCAGAAAAATCTTTTCAAACCTAAGAGAATACCTGGCTACCGGCCACGATAAGTTGAGTAATTGGTCTTACCCTTCCATAGCTTGGTCTGGGCATGGGACACTTTGAAAAGGGCTTGACCTTAAACACTTCAAGTTAGTCCAGAACCACACTAGATCCCTAAAGATAACTGTGTCCCATATTTGGACACACAACCATATCAAACACTTTTACCAACTCAAGGCAGTACACCTCCCTACTTATTACCTAGCAATGTGAAACCTGAAACCAAGTGTCAAAGTGGAACTGCTCCAACAATTTCAATTTAATTTCCAAGGTGACCAAATTATTGTGCCAAGAAATACATAGACAGAATAAAAGCATATTCACTAATTAAACATTACACAGGACTCCAACCTGAGGGTTACCCTAGGGATCAGAAAAGAACAGTCATAACACTTCAATTGTGGAAAATATTTTGATTACATATTGCAAATGGTCAAAGAGCAGAAAACAGACTTCACCTAATACAATCCTAGGCTGGTGAACAGCCCCAACCAACTCTATCATCCTTAAAAGTACATCACACACTCCCCTCTACTAGCGCAGCTCAAAAGCATAAAACCACCATTAAAAAAGATCTCACCTTTGGATGAATCTTAATACATATTTTGCTCCACGCAATAATGCCTAGCCAATATACATAATAAGACTTAGCACGTGAGAAGGGCAGCTAAAAATATAGACTTTTTTCATTTCACTACACTAAGCTACAATCAATCAATTAATAAGCATTCCTGACTACAGAAAGCTCCTAAATCTAATAGCAGGAATAACAAACATGCAGTGAAACACAAAAGGTATAGAAATTCACACCCCGCCAATCAGCTCCAATAATACTTGACCCAAAAATCACACACTCTTAAAGCAACATTTCAGCATACTCCCAATCTCTAATTCTACATTCAAACAATTTGCAACCTATGAAAACCAGACAATATCAGATCGAAAGCGAGAAGAATCGAAACCCTAAATTGAAAAGAATCAACAGGAGCAAGAAAAGGCGAAAACAAGTATGGATCTCACCTTCCTGAACTTCCTCACCGGCTGCCCTTTCACCAAATACCTGCGAGAATTTCCACTCCAGCGGCGGTGGTGGTGGTCCGACGGCGGAAACATCTCCTCCGCCGCCTCCTCCGCCTCCATCGCCACCGTTCATTGCTCGATTCTCTCTCTGTCTCTCTCTCTCCCTCTCTCTTTATATCCTTCCTATGACTGACTAACAACAGGAACCGAATCGAGATTGAACAAGGGTCAAAATCAAAACCAGAATCAAAATCAAAGCTCCTTCATTTGAGATAAAAAAAGACGATCGATTGATTGAGGCTTTCCTGAAATTCTCTGAAGATCAAAAGGCAAAGGCGTAGGAGACTTTGATTTCTATCAGAAAAAAATGTCAGCTTTTGATCCCAACTTACATTCGAACATCAATCAGATTTTGATTTCTCTGTCTCTCTCTCTCTCTCTCTCTCTCTCAGAGGATAGAAATGGGATTTTTGGGATCAAAATGGAGAAATTAAGCAGAACAGAAACCTCTATTTTTTATTTTATATATCAGGAAAATTAAAAATAAAAATAATTTAGAGGAAGAACAAAATAAAGAAATACTTTTGAGTTTTGCTTTTTCTCCTTTTTTTTCTCTCCTGTGTCTTATTCTCCCAACCTTATATTCTTCTCCCTCTGTTTTTTTTGTTTTTTGCTTTTTTTTTTCATTTTGAGTGAGTAATTCCCACATACTTTTTCTATTCTCAGTGGGATTCTTTTCGGTCACTCTTTTTCCTTGTCATTTTCACTTGCTTATCAGTGGCTCGCAACTTGTTTGTTAGAGCCTCCAAAAGTCACCACAGTAAGCTGTACTCTATACTTATAACACTAGTGCTCGTACCATAACAAAGATAAGGATATATCAGACTTTTTTTCATTTTTATCTAATATGATTCGATAGTTTTAATTATACATAAAATAATGTCGTTTATTTAAGATAGTATTTCATCATATTTGTAAAATGTTGTTAATATACTTTAATGTCGTTATCTTCTTATATTTCATAAATTATGAACGTAGAATGTTAAAAATTATTGTTTTAAAATATTCAAATTCGTTAGATTTTTCTCTTAAATTAATAGTAGAAGCTTAATTGTTTTTTATCAATTTTTGTAAACATAATGAAGCAAAGGGAGTGTTAAAGTTACAACACAATTTATACTCTTAGAATAAGTGTGTGATAATTTCATGATCACAATTATTTTAGTATTACCATTCTACCACTTTGGCTTGTTTAGGAACGGCAATGAAACCTATATCCATTTAACACTTGATCTTATTAATGGGTGACGAAATTGAATTTTAAATGAGTATGGGATGAATTTTGAAAAAATGGATACAAATTTAGGTATTGACTTTGTACATTCTACACACGTGTATGTGCTCTTGTGAAGTGTTTGGAGACGAATCCCACCTCCAAAGGTCTAAAACAAGTGTGAACAAATCGTTCACCTCTCTCCTATCTAACATATAAGCAAGTAGGCATACAGTATATATATCACATTTTGAAATATAACTCTATCGTGGCCACTTTAGCGTCCAAATAGTTGTCCCCTCGAGTGAGTACGTCTTGACCCATCGATAAATAGTTGATTGCTTGACTATAACCTTTTTGTTAAATAACAATGAACAAAGTGATGTTATGTTGTTTCAATTATCTTATCTTCCAAGAAAACAAATCGAATCTTAAATGAAGTCTTATAGATTTTTTTTCTCATGCATACATTGTTGGTGACCATATCGTTAAAGGAAAAAAAAAGTTATTGAATCTAAGTACTGTTAAACTTTACAAAATATTTACTTTTGTAACTTAATTAATTTTTATGTAAATCTATCATTAGTCATAAAGAAACATTCAAATATGTCATTTGGCCCACTAAATATCAGTTGTAGCCGATTTTTGTCCTTGGAGCCCATAACAACAAAAAAGGGAAAATGTTAGAAACTAGATGTGGTCGGTAAGTTGTAAGCCCTAATGACACATTTGGGTGTTTTCATATTACTAATAACATGTTTAACCAAAAATTTAGCTCTGTGATAAAAGTGAATATTTTACAAAGTTTAAGGAAATATTGATACGATAACTCAAAAGAAAAACTTGTATATTAAATGTTAAAGTTATATCTACATCAACTACATAGATTTAACAAGTCATAGTTTCATTGTTTGTCATGAGTGATAAACTAAAAATACTTTACCAAAAGGTTATAAAAATGACCTCTATGATAAACTTTGGCATAAGGGTTGAATATCTAATCAATAGGAAAAGGTTAAAAAATGTAATTGTAGTTAGATTGATGGAATTTGAGTAAATACTTACTCAAATGTCTACTTAATTTGACGATGTTAGTTGATAAATTAATCTAAACTTAAATATATAAATAATATTATTTAAAAAAATTATACGATTATTGAAACAATGATCGATAACTGTTTGTAGCCTATTAGAGATTGGGACATTACTTTTAAAGTATTCAATGTCCAACACACATTAGTATGGTTTCCATTCTCCCAGGGCATGTTATGCGTACTATTCAATATTTGGCCTAGCTAGAGGAGATTGACAAGGGATTTGCTAGGGGTTTCGGAGGCCTATAACAAGGGTTTAAACAAGTTCATCTCGTGGGAACGAAGAAAATTAGCATCAAGAGGGCTCGAGCTTGGTGGGTACGAAGAATAACCGAAGCTACAGCAGCTTGCAAGGGAATTAACTTTGCAAAGAGGCTTGGGTTCTACAATGTGGTACTTGAATCATAATCCAAAGGGTGAGTAATCCTTTATGGTTTTTTTCCCTCTCTGATCCTTTTTATGTATTATGATTTGGAGTAGTTTTGTTTATGGATCCATGTCAAGAGAGATGATAATAATGTGGCGTAAAATGTTGTTAGGTTATTACTAAAAGTGTTGAGTAAGTCTACCTCCGAATGTACCTTAACTTAAGTTTTGAGCAATGTAATCATGGAATAAAAATCAATACATGAAAATCAATTTCGTGGTGTGAATGGCTTTTTAGGGATATTGCATACCAAAGACGAACTCGTCAAAAGAGACATTATGTCAACCGACAAACAAAGTTGTACTCTGTGTAATCAAGGTAACGAAACAATCTATCACATACTTCTCATTTACAGGGTCTATTAGAGAGTATGGACTACGGTGTATCTATTGTGATACCAAATCACAATAATGTTGTTCTTCGAATGATGATTATCTTTTTTTAATTCAAAGCAAGTTTGGATATTCTTTTTTTTTTTTTTTGCGAACTCTTTCGTTCGTACATAACATGAGAAATTGAATTCTATTTGATGAAGGAATCTGAAACTTTCACAATCTAATATGGGGCATCCAATTTAAGGCAGTTGGATTAAGATTTAGGACAATGATTTCTCTTATAATCCACATAAAGTTGTTATATGTATTAACTTTATTGACAAGTTAGCTTGATGTACATTATATTGTTTTAACTGTATCATTTTTGTAACTGCTTCAACATAGAGCTTTTATAACATATGATAAAAAACGATTAGTATCACGACCTACCTCAATTAAAAAGGGTAATTAGTATAAATAATCCCAACTATATACCAAACTAGGGTTATATATACCCTTTGCTCTGCAAGGGTATTAATTAATTTTATTTTTATAATTATTTATTTTTAATTTTATTATTTGTAATTAATTTATACCAATAAAAACTATTAATAAGTTAAAAGAACACAAGTTGACATACATATCTTTAAATAGTTAATATAAAAATATTTCTTTTAATTTTTTTATAATTTGCTTTATTGTATGAGAATAGGGATAGCTATTGCTATTAGGAGTAAATTAGTTATGGTGCGTTAGCGATATTGTAAATAAGTATTACTATTAATAATTACACAATAAATTGAATATAAAAACATTTAATTCATTAAAGACATGTAACTTATATATCCATTGAAGGTATAGAAATTCAAGAGTTTAAGACAGGAAATATTAAGAATAATTTTAAAAGTAATAATTTATGTTAGTCATGCTAATAATATTTATATTAGTCATGTTTGAGTATAATATTGAAGTATAAGTATTAATGTAATGTAATTTATTATTATCAAATTTCGTCACTAGATTAGTATATCACAATTGAAATAGTTTAATATTTTTGGATTATGTAGGTGTTAGATAAATTTCAGACCAAAACAAATTTGAAAAAATTATATTATACATCTAATTTTATTATTAAATTATATTATTTTTAAAGTTATTCTTTTGAATTTTTTTAATTGTGTAGTCGGTTACATAACTTATATATGGAAATGAATTTGGAAAATTACATTTTATACTCTACTTTAATTGTTTTAAATTAGTACATTATTATAAAATTATTGTAATTTTTATCATCAAATTTCATTACTAAGTTAGTTAAATTTCATGTATTTTTTTATCTTTGAAGTATAATATCAATGTATTTTTTTATCATTAAATTTCATGTCTAAATTAGTATATCATAATTAAAAACTTATAATATTTTTTTATTATGTGGTCGGTTACATAAATTATATATTAAAATAATTTTTAAAATATTAGATTGTATACTCTACTTTAATTATAAAAATAGTATAATATTAATATAATTTTTATCGTAAAATTTCATTGCTAAATTAGTATATCATTATTGAAAAAGTATAATATTAATCTTATTTTTACTAAATTAGTAAAGCTGTTTAAAAATAATCTAATTTTGTAATTAATTGTATCATCAAATAAGCATCATACGTGTCGCTTTACATCGTTTAGACCCAACTTTTAATATTATATATATATGATGTTTAAAGTTTATAAAATGTACTCACTGTTTATTGAATAAAAATCTGAAAATATTTTATTAAGTTTTTTTCCGCAAAGTGAAACAGTAATGTCATTGTTAATAATATGTTTTGGGACATTTAACTGTTAGAAAATTTTTGAGGGCCACCATGGGTCGCATGGGATTTGGTCAACCGTGGATTGAATTGGTGATGCGGTGTTTGTCATCGACCTCTTTCAAATTCTTAGTTAACGGCCAACAACAAGGTTCGGTTTGCCCACGTAGAGGTCTCATACAAGGTGATCTTATCTCCCCTATCTGTTTCTCGATCCGTGCCGAGGTATTTTCCACGCTAATCTCTAAGGCGGCTGGTGACAATAGGATTCATGGGGTAGGAATCTGCAGAGGAGCTCCGATGATAACCCATTTGTTTTTGCTAATGACGAGTATCTTGTTTGTCGAGCTAATATACGGGAATGCTAAGTTGTAGCTAAACTTATCAGCCCAATATGAACGAGCGTCAGGTCGGAGAGTCAATTTTGACAAATCCGATGTAGTTTTCAGCAAAAACGTCAACAGGGCAACTAAGGAGCATATCCTAGATTTACTAAGAATGAAGGAGGTGGAACGACATGAGAAGTACTTGGGGATTCCGACTGTGATCGGAAATCTAAAAAGTGGTCTTTGCGAGCCTCAAGGAGAGGATATGGAAGAAATTGCGGGGTTGGAAAGAGAGACTGTTATGCAAGGCGAGGAAAGAGGTACTATTGAAAGCCGTTGCGTAGGCCATACCATCTTATATGATGAGCATCTTCAAATTACCGGATGGACTATTGGAGGAGATCCAATCTCGATGGCTCGATTTTGGTGGGGAAATTTGCCGGAAGGAGGAGCAATGCATTGGAAAGCCCGGGATAACCTTTGTTTGCCGAAAACTATGGGTGGACTCGAATTTAGAGATTTGAAGGCCTTCAACACGGCACTCCTCGCAAAACAGATGTGGAGACTTCTACAGGATGAATCTACACTATTCCACAAAATCCTAAAAGCCAAGTACTACCCTAAGTCTACAGTTCTTGAGGCACGAAGAGGTTGGACTCCTAGTTTCACCTGGCCTTCCCTTTGGGGAGCGAAATCATTGCTCATTGAAGGACTATGTTGGAGAGTTGGTAACGGAAGGAATATCTCGAGTGTGGGAAGATGCCTGGATGCCCCCAATGCTAACTCACAAAGGCCTAAACCTCTGTGTAACCGGGCAACGGACTTCTAGTGGGCGACCTGCTCGAGGAAAGCTCGTGACATGGAACGTCAACCCGATTCAAAACACCTTTGTGAGCGAGGACGCTGATTATATTTTGAGCTTGCCCCTAAGCCATCGCCTTCCCCCGATTTGAGGTATTGGTGGCCCTGCAAGGATGGTTTGTTCACGGTAAAATCAGCATACTGGTCGGGAAAGTTGGGTCTTGTTTCGGAGTGGTTCTCGCGAGCGAATGTCCATGATTGGATGTGGTGGCGCAAATTATGGGGTTTGGATACATTGCCTAAGCTGAAACACTTCATTTGGAGAGGGTCGTGGGAAATTCTTGGGGTGAATGCGAGCTCAAACGGAGACATATACGGACGAGATGACATATGCGGTGGGTGCAACGTCAAGTCGAAACGATTTTCCACGCGCTTTTCGATTGTGAAAGACACCGTTCGGCATGGCTGAGTATGGGATTTCTAATACGGAAAGAAGTGCCGATGACTACCATGAAAGAGTGTTTACAATGGCTTTTGGACAAAGTTGAGGTTGAAAGCTCCATTGCTATCATGGCGACCGAATGAGCGATGTGGATGACACGAAATGATATCATTTTCAACGGGGGGACCCAAATAGGGAGGTAGCCGCACACAACTTTGTCAAATGGATGAAGGAAGCAGAGGAGTACACAGGTAAGGTGAACAATGTTGAGGAGTCGAAGGAGACCATCTCCTTAAACACTTGGCAACCGCCACCGGAAAATATGGTTAAAATTAACTCCGATGCGTTTGTAGCTGTTGACTCTCCAGTAGGTTTGGGGTTCGTTGTGCATGATGAATGGGGAAAAGTCTTACTTATCGGAATCTGCAGGATAGAAGGCGGATTGTCGGTAGAAGAGGCCAAGGCTCAAGCGTTGTCTGTTTGGCCTCCAAATGACGTTAGCGACAGAGCTACGGATCGATAGTTGTGGAGAGTGACTCTCTGGGACTCATAGCTAAGCTTCATTCCGGGAAGAAAGGTTTGGCTCAAAGGGACTTAATTTTAGATGATATTCGAGATTTAGCTAGTTCTTGTCTTTCCCTTTTAGCTTGTCATGTCAAAAGAGGGAAATATGGTAGCTCATTTGATTGCGAGACTCCTCCCTACCCAAGGGATGGAGCAACTTTCGACAAAAAATAAAAACTTCAAGCAAAAATTTTAAGTTAATTTCATCAAAAAAATTTTAAAGTTAATTTTCGTTAAAAAAAGAAATAAATAGTATTGTTTGTTGAAGAAGTCAGGGCACTGGGGAGCACGCGCTAGGAGGTGGGGTATCGAAGTCCAGACGAAGCAAAATAAAACTTGTACAAAAAAAGCAAAAATTGCCTCACTGCTTCCCCCATCATCTTTGTTCAACAAATCCATTACAGTTATAGTCCCAGCAATCAAATTCCATAGTCTCCTCATCAAAGCTTCGTTAATCATCTTAGAGAGAGAGAGAGAGAGAGAAATCTGATTAACAGGCAGGGGATATATATATAGAGAGAGAGAGATAGAGAGAGGAGAAATCTGATTAACAGGCAGGAGAGAGAAAGCGAGGAGCGGGGTAGAAACTGTTACCAATTATAGCTGAAGCGTTTGATTGATTATCGCAATTGAATTTAAGATTTTGGCTTCGAAGTGAGAGGAGAGTGAAATACCCAGTTGGGCAAAAGGGCCTTGAGGCTGCCGAGACCCGGAAACTCACTTGTTGGATTTTCAAAGTCCCGAGATTTTCCCTCAGTTTCTTCAGGTATTTGCCATTTATTCTCAATTTTAGCTTCTGGGCATTTGGAATGTGAGTCCGGGGCTCTATTATTTTGAAGGATTGGAATTTCGACAATTATCAACCGGAAATTCATGAATTTGACGTCAATTACAGGTTGAGTGGTTATAATTCATGGATAGATGTTACTTTTGCTGAAATTCATGGTAATGCTAGCTGGTGTTTATTTTAGTTTAATTTTGATCTTTGAGCTTGGGTTTTTTCATCAGTTATCAGCATTGAATTGAAGATCAGTTTGGTTGAGATGCTTTGGAGTTTCAACATTATGGGTGGTTTTTCTTAGGGTTTCTAATACATTCAGAAGTCGGCCTATAAGAGGTGTGTGTATTGACAATTTGGTTGGAAGTTCTTTTTGATAATGCATTTGATTTAAAAATTGGCTCATGGAGTTAAAAGTTAGAAAGCCGCAGTTGTTGAGCTGATTGGACTTTGTATTGTTGCACATTGTGCAGAGTAAAGATTCTGGAAGGTGGATAAGATTGACATGCTGAATGTTGCTTCCAGTAAGTGGGTTAGGGATGAATTCCGCAATGGATGACATGAATCTGATTCAGCAAAGGCATCACTTGGTAGTCAGGGAACTTGGAGAAGAAATTGACTTGGAAATTGGACCTGGGGATGATGATCCATCATTTTCTAATGCCACTCTTATAAGTGCTCGGCCACGTGAGCCTTCAACCGAGGAGCATGACGAGACAAAGCAAATGCAGATGGTGCCACCTCTTCAAAGTGAAGATCAGGATATGTCAAAAAGTCAGCCATCAAAGAAGAAGAAAAAGGTTGTGAAGCGGTGGAGGGAAGAATGGGCTGATACATACAAATGGGCATATGTTGATGTGAAGGATGGAACCGCGAGGATCTTTTGCTCAGTTTGCAGAGAGTATGGGAGGAAGCATAGAAGGAACCCATATGGTAATGAAGGTAGTAGAAACATGCAAATGAGTGCCTTGGAAGAACATAACAATAGCTTATTACACAAAGAGGCTGTTCGGCTGCAAATGGCTTCCAAGGATAAGATTATCGTGGAAAAACCCATATATGTAAAAGGTTAGCTCTCTTTTTCTTAGAACATTTGTTTGATGTCAGTATGGTAAAACTGAAAATTCATATTCCAGAAGTTCCTCCTTTGTTCTTCTGAAGGGACAAAACCAAATTGTTGAGTGGAATATTAATTACAGTGTAATTCTTAGTTATAAGAGTCTGATCAGTGAATGGCTTCAATGGATGAGCGTGATAGTTCATGTAGATTTCTAGATTTTTTATACCCAATTCTTGCATGGTTGTTGACCATACAATGATTGAGAGATATGTACCATATTCAGAGAATGAAAACATAATTCTCTATTCGCTTTACTTTAAATAATTAAGCCTTGAGCGAGTAAATTTGAGCATTGCATGTGGTTTAGTTCATAGATTCAGCAGTGCCATTGCTGATATTGCAAGCTGGAACCTTTCTTTTAAGGTTCATGTTTCTGGAAGTCTATGACTTTGTATATGATGCAGGAAAGATAATCACCTGTGGCTTTGTGTATGATGCACAAAAGTTATCTCATTAGTAAGTTCAAAATTGAGTCCTCAAATGAAATTGCCCTTTCGGAAAAATTCACTGTTGCCACGAAACATTTTTTTATCCAAAGGTACCATTAATTATTCAGTTATGTTCACAAGTGCCACTGGGGCCATTGTCAATGGGTTGTAGCCAATTTTTATGATTCTCTCTTTTCAACCCTAAATAATAGGAGAACCCCTGTTTATGTTTCCTCCACTGAAACCCCCTCTCAAACTCTTTTTCCTTTTGTCCACAACCATTGCCTCTATTCCCACCGCCACCATTGCAGCCTACCACAAGAGGGCAAATTGACGGTCATTAATCCAACCCCCTTCCTACTTCAAAGCCACCCCTCCTCTTTGTTCTCCCCAACCTCTTGGCACCTGATCTCTTCTCCCTCTTCCCATTCATTTCCTCTCTCTTACCCACCACTACTTCCACTACCCTGAGGTTAAATCGCATCCATTACATAATCAACAACTATCTAAGGCCTTAGCAAAAATCACTAAAGCTACCAAAACAATCCTCTGCTAAAATGCAATCAGTTCAATGGCTCTCTCCCTTGCCTTAATGCTCATATGGAAACCCATAATCAACATGGCTATGATGAGGATGAACAAATGACTACAAGAACATCACTTCTTTGTCTTCCTTGAGTAAGACAATGGAAGCAAAAATTCAGGATGAGGATGACCGAATTATGTAAGAGATGGTAATTTAAAATCAATTTTGGGCTTTAAATTGAATTTGTGGCTCAATTTCACAAACTAGGTTATGATTTTTTTTGTTGAGAGCACGGTTCAATTGTGGAGATGGTAGGATCGAATCAAATTCATGTAACACAATCAAGACATGAATCTGAATTTCAAAACAATTGAACTCAAAATTCTCAATGAATTTGATAGCGGGAAAGAGTTTGCAAATGGTGGGAAGGGAATGCAATGGGGTTTAAATGTTGGATCCACAATTGAGGGGAGGGGAATTTTCTTTTCTTTTTCCTTTTCTTTAAATAGCTAGCATTCCATTATTTACAGTAAAAAAAAAGAGAAAATAAAAAACCGGCTACAATTAGTTGACCAGTGGCAGTTTTGAACTTAATTGAATAATTAATGGTACATTTGAACAAAAGAAAGAGTTCAGTGGCAAAAGCAAATTTTTCAAAAAGTTTAGGGGCACTTTCATTTGAGGACTTCGTTCAGAATAGTTTTTCCCTCAAAACTTTTGGGTAAGAGTTCTTGCTCAAAAATACTACTAAACTTTGTCAAATATTAAAAAATACTACTTTACTTTTTTCAGTTAAAAATGCCACATAACTTGCTTAAACAATAAAACACACCACTTAACTTTTCAAAAACATTAAAAAATGCCACCATCTTAATGAAATTTTCGAATATTTTGTAAAGTTTAGTGGCATTTTTTACCGAAAGAAGTTAAAGTGGCATTTTTGGGTAAATGGTAATTAAGAAAATGAAAAGAAAGGGGAAGGACGAACATTTTCAACAAAGAAAGAACAAACTATGACCAATCAGCTGACATCCTAGGAGAGGTATCAAAGAGCAGAACAATCTTCAACCTTTGAGGGAAAGCCTAAATACACAGCGACAAATAACTCCTTTTATTGATATAGGACACAATTTCTACATGAAACTCTCGGTTTTTCATAGTTTAACACTATTAATTATAATGTACAATGGCCTATTTGTGAGCAAAAGTTCTGCTATCTAGCTAGCTTAGAAGATAAATAGATAAGATAAAAAGTTATCTTTGAAATCACGAGTTCTTGGATCGAAGTGTCCTTATTCTTTTCGAAATATTCACTTTTGCCACTGAACTAATTTTTTTGTTCAAACCTACTATTAATTATCTGAAAACATTCAAATATGCCCTTGGGTCACTAGTTACCGACTGTAGTTGGTTTCTGCCCCAGGGGCTTACAACAAAAAAAAAAAAAGAAAAAGAAAAAGGTTAGAAACTGGCTAGAATCGATAAGTTGTCGGCCCCAAGGGCAAATTTGAATGTTTTTGGATGACTAATGGCAGATTTGAACAAAAAATTAGTTTAGTGGCAATAGCGAATATTTTGCAAAGTTCAAGCGCATTTTGATCCAAGAACTCTCTAAATCTTATCCCAATGTCTTCACTACCTTCCTAAAATGGAGTCCTAACCTAAATAGAACAAAATGAAAACTCTGAAGATCAGCAGATAAAAAGACTTTTAATAAAATTGGATATTTTACAACTTTAGAGTCCAAACCTAAATAAAATAACATGCAGTCAAATAATAACAATTTCTTGAGAAAACTTTTATGATTTAAAAAACTGCTAACAAAAATACTGCAAATTTGATAGCCTTTTCTTGTTTGCATCATCTTACTCCTGCATACAATTGATATTTTCTGGGTATCTTAGCTGGAAGGCTGTATTTAATTCTACTATGAAGCTTGGCTGTGATATCTTCTAAAACTGTGAAAAGGCTCATAAAATTCTTGAATACCTACCTGTGAAAAGCTAGCTATGAACTGATGATAATATTCTTTACTGACCAGTGAGCTTTGACTCTCATGTTAAAGTGTTAATCCATGTAGTCCACCAGTTTAAATCTGTAGGGAAATTTCTCTTGGGCAGTGAAGATGAGGTATGCACTTTATGCATAAGAAGGTACAATTAGGATAAGCTGTAGCTATACCTAGTGTGATCATACCTTTTGAGGATGACTAGCCAAGAGACCAATGAGGAATAAATAATCCCGTGATATATTAATTGTTTCATGGGAATGCTATCTTTTATGAATTTGGGCAGTGCTTCAATCAACCCGAGCTATCAGCTTTTGGTAGAAGAAAACTATGAAACAGTTTGTTTTCAGTATAAATTTCTATGTTGGTGTTTAAATCAATTTCAACTGCAGCTTATTTTCAGTCTGTTCAGTTAACCCATTACCAAACATCATATATAGTAGAATATTCTAGAACTCAGGGCCCTTTTAAGCATAATTCATTGATTTGTTTAATATTAAGAAAACCCTACTCTGTATTGCTTCCGAAGAGACTCCACTCTCCAAGTTGATAAGTTCTTCTAGCTTTGGTTGAAAGTATTAGGCAATCACGATTCACTTGCCATCACCTTTTGAGTTTAGGGTTTTGTGGAAATTGCCTTTCTGTGATTCAATTGTGGGGTAAGTCTATGCATATCTGGCCGTGTTCCGGATGGGACTTGTAATAGCTTGGTTGGCGCTTTAGAGTGAACTTGGGAACAAGTTTGAGTATCATATAAGCTGTAAGCTGTGAACAAAGATTCTACCATGAAAGCCTAGACAGCCCACACTTTAATTAAGGGATATTCTATAAAAAAGAAAAAAATAAAAAGAAAAAGAAAGAGATGGGTACATATATTGCTCAGTGACCTATGAAGTGTAAATCAAGGCAAACATTTGAATGTTTGATGTTGTGTATGAATCTAGATGGAATTTTCAACTTTTTTCTTTAGTGAAAAATATGAAATATGAACTTTGAATTTTTCACTGGAGTTTCAGGTGAACTTATGCAACTTTTCGTTCATAATTTTTTCCCTTGTTGAAGTGTCTTCCACGAAGTCTATATGGCTGTTTTGTTTTTCTTTTTTTCTTTCTTTTCATATATATCTTTCCTTTCTTTTGTATTTTTCTTTTTGTGGTGAGGTGTGTGAGGAGTTGGGGACCCCCGCCCCAAGCCAAATTTTTTTTTTTAAAAAGGAGACACCTTAAGTTTCGGTGCCTTGTGGAACTAGCTAACATAAGCCAGTGCTCAATATTTTCTGAAAACCACATATAGGAGGATCTCAGGAAGAAGCAATTAACCTCCTGATGTTCCATAAATATAATGCCGCAGGCATTGGTTAGAGACTGACACGTGTACTGTCAATAAATATATTTCTGTCTATAAAGAAGTTTAATATCAGCAATCAATGACTCTAGTAGATCCTCTTGAAAGGTTTAGAAGAACATATATGCATATGAACCCCATTATTTTTTGCCGACTACCTTTAGGTTTTGTGTGCCATTTTGTGTTCACCTGGGTTTCTCATATGCTGCGTGCTTTTTCTTTATCACTTAATCCGATGCAAAAGATAAATATGCAAGTTTTCATCTCCCAGTTTGTTTGCAGTTCTGGACATTGACATTATCATGACATAGACAAATTCTCGGATGGGGTTTGTGGGCAACATTTTTCATCTATATCAGCTTGATCAAATAAATCAAAATTTCATTTGCTTATTTAATTTTTCCTTTTCTTTTTTGTATGATGTTTTCTACAACATTAGCTCTGATGTCAAAAACAGCCGGATCAATTGTTGAGGTCGCATTGAAAAGAGATCCTCATGAAGTTGAGTTTATTCAATCAGTGCAAGAAGCAGCAAACTCTTTGGAAAGAGTTATTGCAAAGAATTCTCAGTGAGTCGCTTGAAGTCTTGAACTATTCTTGTTCTTTTTATTGTACATTCGTGGTGCTAAGTTTCGTGATCCTTGAATTAGTGATTTAACTTTTCTGCTGATCTGCATTTCAGTTATGTAAATATTATGGAACGTTTGCTTGAACCTGAACGTACGATTATCTTCCGAGTTCCATGGGTTGATGACCGGGGTGAGACCCATGTTAATCGAGGCTTTCGGGTGCAGTTTAATCAGGCTTTAGGTCCATGTAGGGGCGGTATCCGTTTCCATCCATCGATGAATCTAAGCATTGCAAAGTTCCTTGCCTTTGAGCAGGTATGTTTTATCTTGTTGAGTTAATTCTTTCTGTCCCTAGCAATCCTTTTCAAAATTTGAAAACTATGAAAATAAAATAGAAATTTAACCTTTACCCTTTGCAGTTTATTTTTAATTCATTTTCCAAGAATAACACCTGTTTTTTAGGAACAAATGAAATTTCGAAAAATGCTCGTTGATGGTTCATCTTTGTAGTAATGTTCCTGATAGTGATTCCATGCTCTTGTGGGTTCACATCTAATGTCGCGTGTCCTACCTTGGACGGTTGGTGACAACGCTAACATTCTATTTGACTCTTATGTGATCAGATGTTCATAGAATAATTAATTAGTTTTAGAACTTAAAAAAGTATGACATATTTGCATTTACTTGTACTGAACTTACTTGAGAAAGATATTAACTGCATCCATTTAATTTTCTCATCTCATGCGGTGAACTGGTGATGCAAGATAACTGTGTTTTCTACCATTTAGTGCAGACTTTGAAGAATGCCTTATCTCCATACAAGCTGGGAGGAGCAGCTGGTGGAAGTGATTTTGATCCGAAAGGGAAAAGCGATAATGAGGTTTTGTTCTTTCTTTCCTGACGAAATACTGATCATATAACTACTTTTAACATTCCATCTCCTTTTTAAGAACTTTGCCATTGTTAAATTTCTTGTGACTTGTGTTTGCAGGTCATGCGATTTTGCCAAAGCTTTATGAATGAATTGTACCGGTATTTGGGACCTGATCAGGTAATTTGGAAACCTTGCTATTCTCTGTTAGTTTGATTGTCAGAATATGGTTATTTCTATTCACATGAAGTGTTTTCTGGTCTACTTCATATATTTTAGGATCTACCTTCTGAGGAAATGGGTGTTGGTGCCCGAGAGATGGGTTATCTTTTTGGGCAGTACAGGCGCCTTGCGGGTCACTTTCAGGTGAATGAGCAGTTGATTGGTTCAATCATGGGTTCTCATATGGCTCACTGAGTTGAATTTTGATCTGTACCTCAGATTTTTTGGCTCTCATATGTCAGTTGAACAAATATTTTCTTATGTTCTTAAGTAGCATTTTTTTCTTGGTTTTTTGGTTTGTCCTCCCCCCTTTTTTTCGTGGTTCTTCATTTATGGCAGTCTCTTTGTTCCAAGTGCCTTTTGAGAAAAGCTTTTTAACCTATTAATGCTGGAAATGTAATTCATTCCTCTGTTTCAGATGATTAATTTCTAAATTTTTAGATCGTTTAGTAATGTCTAAACTACCAAGATGAATTATATTTCTAGATCTCACGTAAGAAACAAAGTTATGGACTTTTATAACTTCGGAATTGGAGAATGAAATGGAATGTAGTTTGTAATAAAAGTGGGCAATTGAATTGTACATGAGTCCCCCTCCCCCATGGGAACGTGTGACAATGGAAAAAATGAGACTTTTTACTTGATTAAAAAGAAATTTGATTCAAAATGTTCTTAAATAGAGCTGGAACAGGATTAAATCCAGTCCAATCAATTAACACCTATGATTTTGAGGTGTTTTCCCATTTGCGTATGTGAGATATCCTCAAACATGTGTTCAATCTCTAGCTGCAAAAAACCGAGATTTGTATTACATTTTTGATCTATAACAATTGGTCATGGATTATAGTAAAAAGGCTATTAGTATGTGGTTTTTAGATAGGATATTTCTGATGTGTTTTCCTCCCTCCCTTCACTATGTTTTTGATGTGCTAAATTGTCTAAGAGTTTGTTGTGGCAGGGAAAGTTATGTCCACATGCTTAATCTTCCTTTCTTTTACAGGGAAGTTTTACGGGACCAAGAATATTCTGGTCTGGATCTAGTCTACGGACAGAAGCTACTGGCTATGGGCTGGTAATGTCATCAATTATTGAAATTGCCTGCTTATTTTTGTTGAGGAGTTCTTTCATGTATTAGTTGTGTATTTCCTGTTCCCATCATGTTTACTGAGCCCGCTTATCTCCTTCGTTTCTTTTTTAGTTTTAGGTTGACCTGAGTTTGAATTATTCTTTGAATGGATTTTGGATGTTCTAAATCTGCAGGTTTTCTTTGCCCACCTGATTCTGGGGGATTCTAACAGAGAATTGAAAGGACTAAGGTGCTTCATTGAACTTTGATGTTTATTAATGAGATTATAGTTACGATACTTATAATTGCCCACCTTATTCTGGGGGATTCTAACAGAGCACTGAAAGGACTAAGGTGCTTCATCGAACTTTAATGTTTATTAATGAGATTATAGTTACCATACTTATAATTGTCTGAGATTGCGTCCATATATCAATCTCTTGTAGGGGTTCCTAGCCCTTTTGTTCTTCATAGGAAAATCTACTCTATTGCATGCAAAAGAATCCTTTGTAGAAAAAGACATTTGGTGTCGCACATTACAGACAGGTTAAAGGGGCGCAAATAGTTTTGATAGTTCTATTTGTACAACCTAGCTGCGCCATTACTTTCCCTGTAAAACTTCGTGATATTGCAGGGAAAAAATGTACGTCATGATCATTAGGGTGCACAATTTGTGGAGCTCTCTGAAAGCATGCAAGTTTAAAGCACACTGAAAGGGGTTGTGGTTGTTTATGAAGCCATTTGTCATTAAAAAGTAGTTTTGAGCTGCTACCTTGGTACATTGGGGGCCAGGTCATTAAATTAAGCTGTCTTTATTAGGATATGTGCCTCATTCCTGAGCTTTATAATGTTCTATATATTGCCAGTAATTGATTAAGCAAATACATTGCTCCTCTGCTTCCTTTCTTGAGACACTATCTGGGAACATCTAGCCTTCTCTCTTCAAAAGCTTAATCCTTCCTAATATTGAGTCTAAACCCAATAAGATAAGCCTTATCATGTGCATTTTCATGATGCTCTCTTTCTGACTTGCAAGGTGTGTGGTCAGCGGCTCTGGAAAAATTGCCTTCCATGTAATAGAGAAGCTTCTTGCTTATGGTGCCATTCCTATCACGGTATCAGGTAAATCGTAGACATCGGCTGTATATCTTAAACTATTTGATGCATGTCTTTAACTTGTGTTTTACAATCTATGTTCTTTATTCCTTAGAGGTATATGGATTAGTTCTTTACTGGCGAAGATTTGAGTGAGTCCCTGTGCTTTTGATTTGGCTGGTAATTCTCACTTGAGTTGCTATTGTACTTACATTTATTACAATTGTTCACATTGAGAGGCTGTGTCACCTTCCAATTTAAGTATTAGATTTACTGACATTGAGATATCTGAGGGCTTATGTTCCATGGAAATGGCCAGACTTTAGTATTTTGCTATTTCCAAAGCTTCAGAAAGGGAAAAGCAAAAACAAGGATTAAAACATTCCTGGATCTTTTCCATGACTGATACAGTGCCTCAAACCAAAGAAATGTTCCCTATGCAGCTTGCAAGTTGGTGTGAAATGCAAGTGCTCAGTTCATCCCTCTGCAGATCTACTACCCCCTCAGTCAGATGCAGTTTCTCACTGTAGTTTCCTCTTACTTTGACCCTGACCGCGTATAGGCTGTCTCCAGAAAAACTCATCAGCGTGTTTTACCTTTCCTCCACTTACTCAATGAACCTTGGATTCCATGAATGCTGTGTTCTCTCTAACTGTATTGAATTCCAATTAACTTTTATATTCCGGTGTCTTTCGTTTCAGTGATATATCTCAAGCCCTTTTGCTTTTAATCTTGTTAACTGGTTCTCTCACTTTCTTTTCCATCCACCTCAGCTGTTATGATTGGTAGGGTGGCTCCCCTCCCCCAAAAAGGAGGATGGTGGAGGCTGTGGCTTGTGACCTAAGGGCATGAGAAATCTCTCCTTTGTAGGTTTTCCGTTTTTCTTAGTTGTACCTTTTCTATTGATCTTTTAATGTCTTATTTTTATTTAGAAATTTGTTAAAATGTATTCCAACAATTTTTCCCAAGCTGTTTTGTTTCCTATCTCTTCAACATTGTCATTTCCTTATCTGTTCTCAATGCCGTTTCCATTGCTGTTGTGTGCAACATAGCTGAATGTTTCTGTTGCCTTTTTCTTCTTTCCTTTCGTTTTTCTGATTAATCATATTGCAGATTTTTTGGACCTGAAATTTGTCCATATTTCATCTTGTTCCAGCACCAAGCTTTTGATCTGCATGCAATAGCAAGTTCATGTATATGGATTAGAAAATTGATGTTGTCTGCAACTGGTGTTTATGCCTTAAATATCTATATATGTGGGATGTGTAGTAGTAAATCATACAAATGGGCTAGTCATTGCTCACTTGTGGCTGTAGTTAGTTCATTGCTAACCTGTTCCAGTTTATTTTAGGTAGTAAATTTTGGACTAGGTATTCCATGGTAATCATATGAATGTCTTACTGATTTGGATTAAGCCTGATTGTTTGGATAGTATACTTTGTTTTGCAACCATTTCTATTGTTGACCTTGTGCCCAAAATTCCAGATTCAAAGGGTTACTTGGTTGATGAGGATGGTTTTGACTACATGAAGATACAGTTCCTGAGAGATATTAAAGCTCAACAAAGAAGTTTGAGGTGGTGCTTCATGTTTCTTATTGTGTTATTCTACCACACCATTATATATGATAATTATCTATATTTCTGAATTGCCTTTTGTGGTAAGCAGGGATTATTCAAAAACCTACGCTCGATCAAAGTATTATGATGAAGCAAAACCTTGGAATGAGAGATGTGATGTTGCATTTCCTTGTGCTACCCAAAACGAAATAGATCAATCTGATGCCCTTAATTTGGTAAATTCTGGTTGTCGTCTGCTGGTGGAAGGTATGCTGTGCCTTTTATTGTAGTCTTTGCATCATTTTACCTAGATAAAGGCTGCTGTTATTGTTTTTACCTGATTCTGTTTCAGGTTCCATCATGCCATGTACTCCTGAAGCTGTTGATGTTCTGAGAAAAGCTAATGTTGTTATAGCTCCAGCAATGGCTGCTGGTGCCGGAGGGGTAAAGATTGTTTCTTTATGTTGCCTGTAATGACCTTAGTGTCAATGAAAGATTTTATTTAGGAAGACTTCCTTGATTAATGTTAGATGCATTATGTATCACCATCAGCCTGTATTATTTGAATGCACACACAAAAAGAGAGCGGCTCTTTGCTTTAGCAAACTGCTAGACGAGTCCCATCTTCTTTGGGCTCCTTAAATGTCGGAATGAGTGACACCCTAGTGAACATTATGAACATTGTCTTTGTTTTATATCTTAATTTTATTGTTATAGCCACTACTTTTATGCTGGAGTAAAATAATCTTTGATGCAGATTGCTGCTGGAGAACTTGAACTAAACCACGAGTTCAATCTTATGCAATGGTCCCCGAGGACTTCGAATCTAAATTACAGGTCAGCTATTAACAATATATCTTTTTAAAACCTTACACAGTGCCCCTGTTTGGTATCAATTAATACTAATATTCCAAGTTTGACATTCATGAGTTGACAAATGTGCTACAAAAATCTTGTGAAGAAATATTGGCATTTTGACTATATTTAATTCTTGATTTCTGGGGATTTCATTACTCTCTTGATCTCTTCTTTTTATTAAGTTGATTTAAGCTGGTAATCTGTGAAGTCCGAGAGATTGTAAAATGTCTCCTGATAAATTGAATAGTCCCTCTGCAAGGTCTGTGCGGATAATTTTTGGTTCCTGTTTCAACGCCTTACGAAATGACACATTGTTTTTCCTTTTGGGAATAGAAAAAGGACGTTTGGGTGAGGGTGGGGGTCTTAAGTATTTTCCTTATGTGTGTCATGGGAGCTTCACTTGAGAACAATATCCTATAATATTGGTCGCAGGAAAACCAGCTAATCGACTTCTGTGTAGAACTGAAAAGGATATGATTTGCGCTGCCAATCTAGAGAAAGTACTGTTTGTGAGGAAATAAATAAGTTATATTTATAAGAGACCAAGGGATGGCACTCAATAACAAAGGAGACAATATTATCCTCTGGTTGGGTGTAATGATTACTAACATTCTGAAAGGTAGTGCTCTAATGGAGTATCACCTGATTTAATTCTCCCTAATTCAAGCTCTTGTTTGTATTCCATCTGATTTTTGCTATTCTGTGTGACATTTGGTAATGTGGGTTGTCCAAACACATTATGCTTAATACAGAGGAATAAGGTAAGCAAGTGCTATAGCTTAAAGTGAAATATAAGCTAGAGGTGGGTTGCAATCTCCTAATACAAACCAAGGGATGCTACAGCATATGGAACAGGTTGGATGGGTTATGAAGTACTTATCAATAGCAGTTGGTTGCTATTGCTCAATATTGGCCCAAGTATGGTTTCAGATTAAGCAGATCTTTTCTCATATGTACTAGTGTGGCCTTAAATTCTGGGATGAGCGAGCTCTGCAATTGAGTTGGGGGAGGTGCATGCAAATTTCAGCTGTCTGGACTATTTGCAGCTTTTTGGTGAGGGCAAAGGTCATCTTCTATTTTGATGGGCTTGCCTGCTATATTGAATGACGGATTTTTTTTTAAAACTTTGAGCTCCTCCTGTTATTGACATGATTCTATTTTGACCTTCCAGAAAGTATAACTGCTGTCTCCCATATGGTCATCAAAGAACAATCACATGTTCATTATTTTCAGCAGGACACCATCATATTATGTAGCTTTTGGGTGCTAGAACTTTTTCTTCATGCATAATCGAGAATCTGACTGACCGGTGCAAACATTTTCCAAGATTCTACTGTCATTATCTATTGTAACGGTAACAGAGGAGCATTTTTGTAATCATTGTTGCTTTTTTTTGGTTGGTTCATTGTGATCCTGATTGGTCTCTGTTAGATTTGGGAAAATGAGCATATGGATTTAGTAACTTGCTTTCTATAGTTTTATAGCCACTGACACATGCAATGCAAGTGTGAAGTGTTATGCAATGAAGCACAAATCAGGGAAAAAAGTTTTACGTATCCTGTTATATTTTGTTGCTTTTTAGCTGAGTGATTGAGATTACCTTTTGAGACGCTGAATCCTTTTCTTGTCATGTTGCTCCTCTTGTCAGGATGCTATGAAACAGACATATCAGAGAGCTCTAAAAGCAGCAACGGACTTCGGTTATCAAAAAGAAAGTCCTGAGTAAGTGGGAACCTCAGTGTCATTACTCATTAGTCTGTTTTTCAGCTTGTCTAGTATATTGCCCTTGAAAGTAAGACAGTCTGGGACTGGCAGGACGCCATATTGCCCTAAAAAATAATAGTCTTTCAGTTTGCTCCGGGAAGAGGCGAGAAGCGAAAAGAAAAAAGTGGTGGAAAATGGATTCGTCTTGACTTTTGCACGGTACTAAATTTGATGGCTAGTAACTTGGAGATAGCTCTAATTCTTGGACGTGGTACATACGCGTCAAGAGGAATCCAATAATCATGATTTATGTCCGTGGCCATCTATTTGTCAGGGATAAGGCTGTGCTATCATCTAGATTTCTGGATGTCTGACCTTGGTTGAATCTATCTAGGCCGTTCTTGCTGCTATTGTTGTCTCTTGTGACTCGCAAAGATTTTGGAAACAGTGTAGAAAGAAAGTATGATGAACATGGGTAGAACGTTCATCGAAGTGGTTTAGCTGAGAAGAAATAATTAACATTAGTTTGTTACATCTGTTCTAGTTTGGTCTTATGTAGCCTTGATTCTGTTCATCTACGAGAGGTGGAATCTAAACTTATTCAACCTTTCTTTCCTGGTTGATAGTGTATTGATGTATGGAGCTGCCATTGCCGCATTTCTTACCATTGCTCAAGGTATGACTGACCAGGGATGTGTGTGAAAGGAGACACATTGCTCCCACAACAACTGTTTAATCTTGCTCATCTGTCTCTATGCATCCATTTACTGCTCGGGGGTCCGAAGGTCATTCCTCGAGGAACGTGCAAAATGGAATAAAAGTGAAGGATCAACTGATGCCTGCTGAGGACACCGGGATGCAACTGTCTCAAACATTGTAAAATACATGTATGGTATATCGGTATTGTTCATTGTAGTTAGAAACAACCCTTGATAGAGCTTAGTGTTTTGAACATTGGTAAGAGGGTTAGGGGTTAATCGATCATTTGCTAAATTATTGGCCCATCTAATGTGTAAATGTTGTAATGTGATATCAGTCTCTATAGTGCTTGAGAATGTAAGTATTTGAGCTGGGTTCAGCTCTTGAATGGAAGAAACATCAAATATTCTTTTTCCAGTATCTCAACTTTTTTGGTTTTTGTTTTTATTTATTTAAAGTTGTTGCCCTTGACTTGGCTTCTTAATTTGTAGGACTATTGTTTTATTTGCCAATTACTTTTTTTATTTTTTAATTTTTTTAACAAACAGCTTACAAAGCCTTGGTCATTTTTGGATTCACCCCTATTTTTGGGTGTTTTTTGTGTTTTCCGGCAACATGAATCGGAGAAGGCGGTCAGAAAATGAATACAGTGCAATAATTGAAAAGGTCCATTGGGGAGGTCAAAAGCAGGTATCTGTCATGAGCTGTACAGAGCTTGATTTTCTTTGAGCAATTCTTAATTCCCTACTTGGTTTTCTTAATCATAAACAGGAGTATTAATTGGTCTAAATCTTTGGTGTACATAACAAGATTTTCCCTTAGTATAAAAAATGGTCGTCAATGTTAGTATCCTGGTCAAGGATATGATCATCATTCAATCACATGCTTTTCTTTACTGTTACTGCGTCTATCCTACTCCTTTTCGCTGCTTCTCAAATGCCCCCCGGGGATTTCCACTTTGGGAGAATTAATTAGCTGGCTAAGCATCTAAGGTTAATAACCCTGGAGGAGGCTTAGGCTTGGGCTTGACTCGAGAGGCATTCGAGCTGAACTTTGGTCAAATTGAGCTTAGATTGATCTTTGATCGAGTTGAGCCCAAAGTCTCACTGAGATTACGTTTACGTGGTTCATTTATATAGCATAATTAACTTGACATAAATGAGACAACCTAAATCGATAACCCCAAACCCGAATCATATCGAACCCGACTCGACACTTAAAAGACTAACTCGAGATGGACCCGAATCCGAACCAAATTGAACAATACCGCCAAAAGTTATATTTATGTTTTTTGCAGGAAAAGTTTGTGGAAACAAATATTAATTGACTCAAATTCAATTTGACCTAAAATCAAAACTTCAACTGAAATTCAATTGTATTTTAGTGATCGAACACAATCCAACCTAAACTAACCCAACCAAAAATCAATTCGAATGACCTCCTAATCCCATAAGTAATTGTAATAGATCAAACGTTAAAACACAATATCTAGGTGAAATGTATTTTTTGTTTCTTTTTTTAAATCATATGTACACCATGAAGTCTTGTGAATAGTTGGTTATGATGGATATTATTTTGATTGTTAATCAAAGTCAGAGTTATTATTGATGTATAGAAAATGTAACTAGTTTAACACATGTTTTGTTCTTCTCTTCATTTACAAGGCTTAGACATGTTTAATCCATGCCTTTTTTTCCCCCTTCATTTCATAGTTAAGTTATTTGCTTCACATCACATGGCCCATTCAAAGCAGGATCACTGGGTAGTGATTTGATTTGCTCAGCCTTTGTTCTTGTCATTTAAGCCATGTTCAAGTAAAGTCACATGTAGACATAGTTAGACCCTGTTCGGCAAAATGAGATTTGTTTGAATAGCGGATAATCTGTTTGTGTAGATGATAGTTGTTTAAGTAACTAATAGTTGTTAGATTTTAGCTGTTCAATTGAGCAGTTGAATAAATGTGTTCGGTAAATTTAGCGGTTGAGTTGGTTGATTATTGTAAATTGACGTAAAAGGATATAAATACTTTGACAAATATAAATTAATAAAAGAATTTTTTTGTAAAAAAATATGAAACGCTACTTTCAAATGTGAAAAGCTAATATTCTTAGTTTTTAGAAACACTACTTGAAACGCTAAAAGTTACTACAAACTCTAGTTAAAACACTACCTTACCGAACGCTAATATTTGGTTGATTAGTGTTTTGACTTGGACAAATTTTCATCATCAAAATTAAGATCAAACAAACTTTAAAAGAGTTAATTTTATTCTATATCCATGTTTGATGAATTTAACGAAAGAATCATAAAAAATGGATAAAGAACTGATTATAAACTTATGTCAAAATTTTAAAAAGACTTTAACAATTGAACAAACTGATATTTATGTGAATTAAAATTATACTAAACTTAAAAGTTATACCATCGTAAGTTGTAAATTCAACTAAACTCTTTGTCAGCTTACTAAGCTCTATTAATGGAGTCATAAATAATAGATTTTTGTTTCATCATTAGTGAGCTCATAGAAGATGAAAAATAAACCATACAATAATAAGCTCAACAGATGACTACATGAGTCCATCGAATTAAATATTTTTAACCAGTACAAATAATCAAAAGAATCCACCGTCGAATTACGATACCGCCAAATTTAACAACACCTTAGAAAAAAACTCATCAAATATAACACGTCGAGAAAATTAGAGACCTACATCGACCCTATGGATTACCAGCAATTAACACATCATAAATAACAAACTTACTAATTAGTATTATTAGTTAATCAGATTTGCAGACAAAGTGATGCCCACATCCTCTTTTGAGCTGGTGAGATTAGCTTGAGACTTAATCATCTGTTTAGTTATTAGTATTTTACTTATAACTTTGTTAATGAATAAATTAAATTAATTAATTAATTAATGATTGTTGTATACTTTTCCAGCCATGAATTTGCTCTGCTACTCTTCTCCCTTTCTTCATGCTCTACACTCATCACATCCTTTACCTTTTCTCCCTCCATCCCTTCATTCTCATTAATTATTCATTTAATTTAACTTATTTTTTTTGTGTTTTAAAAAGACTATTTTTAAGATAATCTTATTCAACTAATTAAAATTAGCAGTTAGTTTTTTTAATTATTATTATTAATATTCTTTGAACAGCCATTTCCCACCACCTCCTCTGCAACTGCCCACGATCTCCATTTCTCTGCCCACATTGTCTCTCTCCTCTACTCGTTAAACTTCGACTTCAGTTTCTTTGTGCTCCATTTTCTTCCTTCAGAATTGAGGGGCTCTAACTATGGTGCGTTTCGTTTCTCCATTTTTGATCTTGACTCTGATTTTTTCGTCAATTTTCTTGCTGAATTTAGGTGCTGATCACCTTATTGTCGGTCTTACAATGAATGAATCATAAATTTCATTCTGTTGGCATAGTAAAGGCATTGCATTTCATCTGAGTTGATTGATCGTGTTGGAAAATTTTCCTCTGATTGCAAAGAATATAGCTTGAATTTAAATTCCTTATTTTGTTTTTCATGATTAAAATTGGTTAGTTGAAATCACCTGGATTAACGTGAAGAAAAATTGGACTTACCCTTTTCATTTCAGCCTTTTTTTCTCTCCTTCTCCCTCTTAGAAGTTTCTTCATGACTAATGGAATCTATGTAATAAGCTGACACCTTAACTCTAAGCTGGAAACCCATAAATAACGGGGTTGAATGTTATGAATTCATTGATTAAGAGTATGGGAGCTTTTGTGGGTGTGGCTCATTTCATCTGATAAATTTTCGCAAAGTTTTTACCAGATACCTGAGTTTGAATCCCGTCTACATAGTGCTCTGCATCTCATTTACACGAAAAAAAGGAGTATTGGAACTTTTCTTCTTTTTCTTATGGTTGTTGTTCTGCAGGTTGTGACTTTCACTGGTTTTGGGTAGAATGGGAGGTTTACTACACCTTTTTTATTTTTATCATGGGCACAAGGGGAGGAAGCATAAGAAAAAAGGCCGTGGTATGTATTCTTTGTTTTTTCATAGTTAATATTATACCTTTGATGCTAGTAAAATCACTAAAGCTCTGATCTCTTGAAATGCTTATCAGTCATAATTGTTTGAAACTGCTTGTACATGATTATTATGCAGCATGCCTGAAGCCTCCCCGCAACAGTTTGGACTCACTAGCTGAAACTTCACACAGACCTCATGCTGCTGCAAACCCTGAACAGGTAGCTTTTGCAATATTTTTTCCCCGAAAATTTTTATTCCAATGATTTTGGAAGCTACACATATATATACCAATGAACGTTTCTGATGATGGCGTTGATTTATTGTTGTGAAATGTTACATCCAGCGTCAAAGTTGGATCATTTTAAGTGATGATTCTGTGGTAACGTCTGGACAGATTATTTATTTGTTTTTATTGTGTCCATTGTCATTAATGTCACACTTCTTTCAGAGTCTAAATTCTAGACCCTTAACACAAATGGCTTTTTAGTTTTTGTGATTCTTGGGATCACTGTTCTAGGGGTTTCCACCGAAGTATGTTTCTACCTCACATGAACTTTCATTTCAACCCGAGCATGTGAATTAGGTAAGCTCTGACATATAAACATTTGATCCTTCATGCTGGACTAAATTCACACCCAATTTTCAAAAACTGGCCAAGTCTAAGGCCAAGAGCCCTCCAGGTACTTGGCACTATGCAGAGTTGCAGACTTTGGATGACTAAAGGGAGAAATTCCTTCTTTGCAGTAGTTGACAATAGAATGTCAATCATGAGTACTTTTTCTTAAGATCAAACGGTAGATTCACTTATATTAGCAGTAGCTTTGTTCCGCACCACAGTCGGTGCATCTCATATAAACTTTGTTTACCAACTTACAGCAGGAATCGGCGAAGGGGAGCTGTGATCCAAATGGTCTTGAGGAAATATCGAAGCAATCAATTAACAGCCAGAATGCACCAAGCATTGTTGCCAGGCTAATGGGGATGGACCTGTTGCCCATGGATGCAATACCCAAAGCTTCACCTCTTAAGGACACAAATGAGAGGATGGAAATCAATGATAAAAACATTCAACTAGTAGAAAAGGCTTCAGTTATTTGTACCCCCAAAAGGTCAAAGGCATCAAGCAAAAAGGATCAGCGTTCATACAAAAATTCATATTTCCATTACTGGGGCAGTGCTGCAAATTCGAGGAAGTCAGAGCAGCCTCCAGTACACCCTCAAGAGAAAGAGCTGCAGAAGTTTAAGAAAGAGTTTGAAGCATGGCAAGCAGCACGGTTTCTTGAATGTGCAAGAGTTGTTGAACTTGGCAACATTCCTGAGCAGTGGCTTGCTCAGTTGGACCTTACCAAGGAAAAGATGGCTATATATGAAACTTCAAGGAAGGCACTCATTGAGAAATCAATGGGTTGTAAGAATGACCTTTTTAAATCACATTGGTCTTTGCATGGAGGAGAATTTCAGAAAAAGGAAATATTCCCAGTGAAGCACAAGCAATCACATTCTTTTAGCGGTGGAAGCTTAAATGGGGATTTTGAGCAGCTATCTGAGAAGGATTCCGATATGAACTCAGAGATATCTTCTGTCCCGGCAAGAATAGTAATTTTGAAGCCTGGTCCTGATACCTTTACCACAAATGACGAATCCTGGGTTAGCTCTTGTTCCATGGAAGATAGGGATCACATTGAAGATATGCTCGAGGAAGTTAAACAAAGGTTGAAATATGAAATGCAAGGAAAAACATTTAGAAAGGGTTCCATGGTCAGAGTAGGTGGGATTGAGACTCCTTTTAAGGAAAAACTGGCACCTATCAAACCAACCTATCAACCTTCTGCTAAACAGGTTAAGGAAAATTCCACCATGGACCTGGAAAGGAAGTTGGCTAGATCAGAATCAGTAAGATCATGTCAAGGTGAAATCCAGTTCAATGAGCTAGACCTTTCATCGCCAAAATTTATGACCAGAGCTACAACTCCTACAAGGAAGCTCTTCTCTGAAAGGCTGGAAAATTTCTTAAATGTAGAAGATCAGCAAAATGTTCAAGATGTTTCCAGCGATTTTTCCAGGATGCTCCCTTTTGATGATGCAAGGGAAAGATTAGAGAAGGCCCGGGATATTTTGAATGCCGAAACTGGAAGGAAATACTGGCAAGATGTGAACTATGAAGTAGATGTACAAGCTAGATCCTCTAGACATGAATTTGATGATGACAGAATTATACAAGACCAGCTATCTCCTAGAAACCTGATTCGATCTTTGTCAGCTCCATTGTCAGAAACTTCATTTGGGAAGCTTCTTCTGGAGGATAGATTAATTTCGACTGTGGCTCACGTTAAGAGAAAGCAGGAGGCGCTTGAATGTCTCTCTCCCGATGTCAAAGGCCAAATGAAAGAAAGATCTAATTTCGAAGAGAAGGTTTCCAATATCAAACATAGTTCATCTCTCAGGAAGCAGCTGTTCAACAGAAAGTTCCAGTCCGTTGATCTATCACAAACCAATGAATTTGATTTGAAAGATATCATGAGTGGGCCAACAATTCTTAAAAGCTTCAATGAGAGCAATGTAAGTGAATATTTTACCTGAACTTTCTAGCTAATTTCTGGAATGTTAGAAGTTTTGGGGCTTTAGACAAAAGCTTAAAGCACCATATTTATTGTTATGTCAGAAAGACAGATGTTTATTTTTATATGCTGTGTGATCTCAGGAAAACTTAACTGAGGTACCACCTAGCCCTGTATCCATATGCAGCAGTGCTCACGAAGAGTTCTGGAAGCCAAGAGATAACCCCAGCCCGATATCGAACTCAGATGTCACTTCTGTAGGAGATCAAAGTGTGGGAAATGTCTTCAGAGAGATCAGCTCCAATCTTACAGGTAAGAGAGCCCTGTAGGAAACTCCATTTAAATTTGATCTGGAGAGTGATCAGTTCATCTTCTTAAGCTCCTGGCAAGTAATACGAGCTTTTCTTCTTGTTGTGTTCCATGTTTCTGATCGTGTCGATAACTGTTGTCACACACTGACACAGGGCACAGGGGAACTGTAAGGTTCTCAGCTTCTGCTACTGTCTTCTACAATAATATTGTAACATAAAATGTAGTTATCTTTTATTTTTTGACTGAAAAAATGTAGTTGTCTAGATATACGGCAAAGCAGAATAGTTAATCCTGAGACAGACTGGGCTAAGCCGGAATGCCGGATCAAATACATTTCCTCATCTATCTTCTGCAAGGGGTTTTCTGTTCCTTGAGAGCTATGTATGTATGTTATGTTATAGGAATTTCATTTCTGTCCAACTACTGCTGTAAACACCAAATACTCCACCATGGATGTTCCGTCCTTTGAAGTAAATTGACAGTAAATCTTCGTGAAATAAATCTGACACATAGACCCATCCGTGTTGAACACTTGTGTGTATCCAAATTCTGGTTGATTTCTCCTCAGTTTGTTCCTCTACTTTCTTGGGTAGTTTGTGGACATTCCTTCAGCAAACGCATACCTTTCCTGTCCGAGATTTGCCACATTTTTACTTTTCTTTCCTTATCATGTTATATTCTTGCTTGACAGAGTTGCGAAGGCAACTAAACAAGTTAGAGTATGAAGGATCAGAGATCACAACCCTAACCGATGATCATTCAGAGCCAGAGGTGGTTGACTTAGAGCCGGAGGTGGTAGACCCTGAAGATGATGCAGAAACTTATATCAAGGACCTGCTCGTTAATTCTGGTTTATATGACGGATCATGGGACAAATCATTCTCGAGACGGGATCCATATGTGAAGCCATTGAGCAGCTGGGTCTTCGAGAAAGTCGAAGAATCCTACAGAAAACCTACCAATGACACTGATGAAGAAGCCAAGAGCTATGCTGACACAAATTTGGAGCATAAATTGTTATTTGATCTATTGAATGAGGCACTTTCTGTCGTACTCGGACCAACCAGGACCTTGTCCAAGTTCAGAAGAAAGGTTACTGATGTTACCATTTTGCCCTGCCCTCAGGGAAGAAAGCTATTGGAGCAGGTGTTGGAGATGATCCGCGAGTATGTATACCCCGCAATGGACATGGATTCATATTCACTCGATGATTTGGTAGCTCACGATCTGAATGTCACACCATGGTCTAACCTAATAGATGAAGAGATCAGGGATATGGGAAAAGAGTTGGAATGTCAGATTACAGGAGAACTCATAGATGAACTTGTGATGGATATGCTGCATGTTTGACAGTGTACAGATGCTGCTGTTTTTACCCAAACAAAAACAATGACAACAAAATCCAGTGTGAATCCGACCTTAGAATTTGCTTTCAGGAGACGATTCACAATTGTGTATATGTGACTGATGAAATCATCCTCCAAAGTTCTGATCCTGTCTTTTTGGTATATTCATAGATATCTGATGCTGATTTGATTTTAGGTTTCTATGATTTAGTTTAGGGGCTTAACCAATTCTTGTAATTTTTTTCCCCAAGTAAAGCTAAATATTTTTTCTATTTTTGAAAAGTTGATATATTGTGGAAACAGAAATTGTTGAATGTTGAGATAAATATACATCTAAATAGTACTAAATAGTACTGGCTGCTATTTCTTGCCCCTTGAATTTCCTCTACTCGGCACATAACTTTTTTACAAGTAATTGACTAGATGCTCAGGGTATTATCCCAAAATCTCCAATTTGAGAAATGTTATTACACTTTGGCATTGGCATTGGCATTTTAAAGAACCCGAGTAATACACACAAGTCCATCTGAAATCTTATCTCAAATTTAATTAAGAATATATAAAACAAACTTCGTTTTCATATATCCAAAGGAAGACTATGAATACATGCAGTTTGATCAATGTTTTTTTTTTTTTATATAGAATTGATTTAGATAATATCGAATTTATCAACCCCGATCCTAGCTTTTAGGAATGAACTCTAGGAAAAACACCTACTCAAAGGAGAAATAAAAACATGCAAATATGGGTGATTATTAGGACATTTAAATTGCATGGCTTCATGGAGTGTCATAGACAAATTCCAAGTTTTGAGTAATTAGATTCGATTAGTCAAGGACACAATTTATCGAATAAATTTAAGTTTAAATTTTATAATTTCAAAATATTTTTACAAGCTACTGTCTATTTTTTATTGTGTAATAACAGTGTTTCATGTCCAGTTTAAATTTAGAATTTAACAGAAATAATTTATCATTAACATAAATATGTAAATAAGGTGATAATTTATTTTTTTCCGGTTTTTTTTTAAAGACGCGGCTTACCATCGTACTACAACTACTCTATAACATAGGGCCCCTAACTTCTACCCTAAACCCTCTCTCCAAAAAATCAATGCCAAATACTATTTCTTAAGACAAGGGATGCCCCAAAATAGGAGGGGGTAACCCAAAAATTCCACTAAGAAATGATGTAAGAGTCTATTTGGGTTGGTGAAAGTTAGCCCCACACTTCCTTTTTAGGTAACTTTGATGTTGTAATTTAACCATTTTGTCAAAAAAAAACCCCCAACTAAGAAGACAAACATGATTTTTCTGCTCCTTTGGTTTCATGCAAAAGGAAAAATAATTAATTGCAAGTCTTTTTCTTCAATTTTCCGTGATTTCAAAGATTTACCTCCTATATAAACTAATTAGTCTGTCTCATATCATTCGGAATTTGAATATCAAATCCCTCAAGTATTATCACACAATAACTTAAAAATAATGTTTAGATAATATATGCGTGAATATGTGTTCGATTCCAACTATTAATATGAGAAAAATTACATTTGGGTCCATTATAATTTGGTATATTAATTTATAAAATTTACAATTTTAGATAAATAATGATGGAACATATGGGGTTTGATTCAATGTTATAAGGGACCAATTCCGACGACCGACGACAATCTTTATTTTTTAATAAAAAACTGATGTTGCACCTTTAAATTTAGCTCCCACGTCGGTTTTTTTTTACCGGAAATTAACCGAAAAATAAAATTTATCCTTGGAATTGATCCCCATAATATTTAACCAAATTTCATATGTTTCATAATTATTTATTTAAAATTATGGAATCCATAAATTAATATACTTAACTACAATAGACCCAAATGTATTTTTTCATCATTATGAACATCGTATAAAATATAAATAATCTATTAACAATCCTATAAATATTTATCAGGCCTCGGGATATTACGTTGACCTATATGATAAGGTGGCCGGCTCCAACCCTCCAATCGATCTAAACTTCTTTTGTCTAAAACAAAACGACATGAACATTCCATACAACAACACAACATATAATTAAGCCCTTAATAATCAATTCAAGTAAATCCAGCTTGGTGTTTTGGCTGATTTATTAGAAAATTGCCGCCAAATTTACGACGGCGGAAGCACATGCTTGGTCGGTAGGAGGTACCCCAAAAACACTCTTTAAATTTTATAAATGGAATCAATTTCATCGGTTAATTAATTTTTTGAGCGTAATTAATTAATATTAGCTATCAAACAGTGTTTCTGGGATCAATTAGCGAGTAATAATATTAAAAGGAAGTATATATATATTTACGACGCGTGTTAAAAATATTTAAATAATTCAATCCTTTTTAATTGAATCCTTGTCGTTGTTAGTGGTGGATCATATAATGTAACTAATGCTCCTAACATCAATTTAAATGCTAAAAAATTCATTTAATCTTTTTTGAGTCTATAATTTCTTTTGAATTAATTTAGGTTTATAGACCTAAGGCGAAGATACTAACTATGATATATTTTTTAAAATTTTAAAATTCATCCTCTATTTCCGTGATTTTATTTTCAAAAATAATTAGATTTTTTCTCTATATTTTGTCATATTACTAAGTATATAAATCTGAGTAAATGGTATAAGTATCGACATAATCCCCTTTCTTTAACTCAAAAAAAAAAAAAATCCGTCGTAGTCAAAAAGAAAAAAAAGGAAAGAAAAGAAAAGAAACTTGGTCAGCATTTTTAACTTACTCTTTTCGGTGATTTTGACTTGAGGTTTTATATCTACCATAATTTTGTTGACATAAAAACCTAAATATCATTCAATAAAAAAAGGATAAAAATCCAAATGGATATGATATGAGTATGCATTTCACACAATGGCACTAAAATCTCCCATAAATATGATTATACGACATCCCAACCCCTGCCCCCCAAAAAAAAATTCTTTTTTTTCTTGATAGTGTTGGTGATTTTATTCATGCACTAAGTTAAGGAGCTGTAGTAGATTAAAGTAAACCTTAAAGGACTAATAATTACATAAAAAAGAAGAAAAAAATCAGTTCGAAAAGATTAGTTCATAATTAGTTACTTTACCATTTTACATATTATAGTAAATTTAGAAAAATAAAAATCAAACCCAATATCCAAAAGAATTCTTAGACAAAAAAGGAAACACATGTATATATTCTTTCTGCAAGTATTTAGTTTTCAATATGTGATTAAATTGTCTGGTTTTTTAAATTATATGTTATCTAGGGGCATGACTATCAATCTTCTTATGTCCTTAATTTTACGCATATAAGTTATTTATTTTCCTAATTATATGTATTATAGTTAATTTTCAATATTATGCCGCCTAAACTATTGAGGCTCTATTATTTTCACTAGTAAAGAGACATAAGATATTGTAAGGTTAATTATAAAATATTGTAAGGAGTTGTAAAAAACTATAAGATTGCAGAATTCATTTTATAAATTATGATCCCAATATGTATACCATAGACCGTGGTCCATTCATGCTATTTCTTTTTTTTTTTTCCCTCTTCTTTTTCTATAAAAAAATTTAGTTCTTAAAAATTTCCTTTTTTGGAAGTTCAAATCAAACAATAAAAAATATATAACTATTTGAATAGAGAATGTGTTAATTCTAATCTTATAAAATTTTCGTTGGTAATATAAGAAAATGTTTTGTCAATTATTCAATAGATTTAGAAAATATAACTATAAATTAATAAATAGAAATCTATGCACCAAATATTGTGAATAAAAAAATAAAATTTCAATGCTACTAGTGAATGTTCATCACAGAACAAATTTGGAAAAATAACTATATCCTCAAAGTTGGGAACCAAGCACCAAGTAAAAATAGCAAAAATATCCAAAATGTTCATCACTATATTTAGTAAATATTCATTGGTATATTAACATTTATTATTGTTTATTCCCAAATCTGACAGATGTTTCACCAATAACACAACTAAATACTCATCAATTATATCAAAAATAACAATGATTTATTTCCAAAAATGTAACAATAACATCAGAGAAGAGCAAATCAAATACTAAATATTTCAATACTATAGATTTTCAAAATATTTATACTATAAGTAAAGAAGTTCATTGCCATTATAGACAGTGATAAACGTGTAATTTATATACTTATATAAACTCGGATCTTTTAGAAATTTTTTCGTTATAATCCTATTTAATACGAACTCTGACTTGGCCCCTAATTAAAGCTCCCTAAAATATGACACACAAGCTCGGTGTCTTAAAGTGTAGGATAGGAGCAGTAGTTATAGGAGGTTCGAATAACAGTATAAACTGTAGGTGAAAATCTCTCGAGAAACGGACAAAAGCTGCTACCTCTCCCCTGACCTCGAAGCCCGTGCTAACCTGCGCACCTAAAGTGCACGATTACTCCTTACTCCTCCAATACATCCCCTTCATCCCCTCCTTTTCTCCGTAATCCACTCCCCTTTTCTCTCCTACCATTTATGTATATATATATAAACCCTGTATTACTAAGACCAAATAAAGTCCAAATCTTTCTCCTTCCTTAAAATTTCTGCCCACCTTCTTTTCCTCTTTGTCCTTTTGCCCCCAACCCATCTCAAGAGAGAGAGAGAGATAGTGTGTGTACTGTTGAAGAGCAAGGGAAAGAGAGAATGATGGAGTCACAGCTGCAAACCCATGAGAGAGGAAGTGGAAGTGGAAATGGGAATGGGAATGGGGGAATTGGGGGTGTTAGTGTAAGTGGGGATGGGATTATCAATGGGGTTTTGTATGTCAAAGTTATGACTGATGAACAGCTTGAAATTCTTCGTACCCAAATCGCTGTTTACGCAGTTATTTGTGAGCAGCTTGTTGAAATGCACAAAGCCATCACTGCCCAACAAGATCTTGCTGGTCTCTCTCTCTCTCTCTCTCGGCCTTTTTATGTTGTAGCATTAATTGAGGGTTTAAAGTATTTTATGGCTTTTTAGTTTAATTTTGTGCTTTCTTCTTGAATTTCCCTTTTCATCACTTCTCAATTTTGGATTTGTTGCTTGATTTCTATGGTGAATTATGCATCTTTGCTAGGATTTTGGGTCTTTTTGGTTGAATCTCAACTCCAAGTGAGATCCTTTTTCAAATTTCCCTTTGGACATAACTTGTTGGTGGGTTCTTCTTGCTTCCTGGAATTTCTGCCCGTTTTCTCTTTGCCAAATTCTGAAATCTGAGCTCTTCGTATTTGTTGATAAGTTCCTGGTTGAGGTCTTGAGCTTAATTTTGGATTTTTGGCTGTGATTTTCCCTGCTAATCAAGCCAGGCATTTGGGGCTGCTTGTGTCTTTGCCTTTGTTTTCCAAAATTTTATCATCCCCCAAGCTCCAAATTGTATTTGTAACTTATGAATTAACTTGTCATTGGAACTTAGCACCCCGCCAAAAAAAAATTTTCTTGTCTTTGAAACTTTCATTTTTCAAAATTTGGGGAACTGTGTACTAACTGCTTTAACACTTTGTTGAAGCATTTTGGTTGCCTTGGTTGTTCTTTTCTGGTTATGTCATAAATGGAAAATCTAAGGATCAATTAGTTGTCATCCTTTCTTCTTTAACTTTTTCTGGTTATGTCATAAGTAGAGAATCTTAGGATCTATTAGTTGTCATCTTTTCTTCATGTTTTTCTTATAGTCCTCCTTTATAATCATCATCTTCCATTTAGCTCATGTGTTGAACCCCACAATCAACACAGAATCTCCTAAGTAAAATTCTAAAACTCTCTTGTCAAGTTTGAATTAGTGAATATGGTTTGATCTGACCTTAAGGGGATAAGGTTGCTTGCATCTTGGCCATCCAAGGTGATATTAGTGTCAAAAGATGCACTGAGTGTTGAATCAGTTGTTTATTAGTAAAATTCATTCCATTGTTACCCTGAAGTGCAAGGAGTTCTTCTGCTACTGCTCCCAGGATCTTTGTTAAAGCAATGGCCAAACAAATTAATCCGGGTCGGTTGTCATACAACAAGATTGATGGAGATGGTGGACTAGCTTGAACTTACTAATGTACTAATGCACTAGGGGTTCTGTTAGTTATTTATTAAGTGTCTCTGAGTTATAATAATCATCTTTTTTCTTCATGATTGATTCAGGGGTACGACTGGGAAATTTGTACTGTGATCCTCTGGTAACTGCTGTTGGGCATAAAATCACTGCCAGGCAACGATGGACCCCAACGGCGGTGCAGCTTCAGATTCTAGAGCGCATCTTTGACCAAGGCACTGGAACTCCGAGCAAACAGAAGATCAAGGAAATAACTGCTGAGTTGTCCCAACATGGACAGATATCAGAAACAAATGTCTATAACTGGTTCCAGAATAGGCGTGCTAGATCTAAAAGAAAGCAGCTAAACAATGCACAGAACAATGCTGAATCAGAAGTTGAGACAGACGCCGAGTCACCCAAAGATAAGAAGATCACAAGGCCTGAGAATTTTCAACCTCAGCATAGTTCAGCTGCAAGGGCTGAGGATCTTTGCTTCCAAAGCCAAGAGATAAGTTCTAGTGTCCAGTCAATTGATCCACAACCTGGAAAAATGGAGCCTGTGTTTTCATCAGATGGAAGTACGAAATCTTCTCAGAGTCTTAGCCAACTGGCTTTCTATGAGAGCATACTGCAGAACCCAAGTATGTGCTCACATAAGTATCATTCTCAATAAGTTTCTTGTTTTGCTTGTACCTGTCTTTTCTTTTATAGAGAAAACATATATTTTGGCATTTTGGTTCACTGTCACTGATGGAAACTTGAGATTAAAAACAGATCAGGAATTAGTAATCATGTATTAGCCATGAATAAGGGATTACTGATCACTCACTGACTGATTCAGATGTCTCACTCAACCGCCGTTGCTTCTTCTTTGATGTGAAATAAGGCCAACAAATACATTTTCAATTGTGAGTCTTTTTGAAACATCATTTCTTGAAAGACTACCAAAATCTCAGCATGCTCCTCCCTTTTCAAAAAAGTAAAAAGAAATAAAAAATGGAATCCGAGAGCTTTGTACGTAATGATGTGGTATGGTATTCTCAACACCCTCAGCTCAATTATAAATATGATTGTTGCATGAATTGTTTTAATGTATTAACTCCTTCACATTACTTGCACCATTCTGACTGCTCTTACTGATATTTCTGACTTTACTTGACATTCAAACCAAGAGTAGATTACTGTTTCTTACCTTACCAACGCTGGTCAAAAAACACCCAAACAGAGGCATGGTAAGGGTGTCAAAGAGTTAAGAACAAAATTTAGTCTACTCTCTTTCAAACCAAAAATTGGAGGGTGAGAAAAATGAGAGTAATACTGTATTATACTCCTTACTCTAAGTCGTCAGCTTGACAGGGTGAATGAGAGGACGTAGTCTCATGGGTCTTGTCTTTGTACTCCTTACACCTTTTCCTAATAGGGCCTCAGGGTTCTAGACTTCTAGTTTGGCATAATCTGTTTTCTGTTTCCAATAGCTATCTGAAGGCATTTAACAGGACATGCTTGTAAACGATACTTCAGAAGATACACAATCAACTCTTGTATCAGTCAAGCAAACAAATCAAATATTTGGAGTTTGGACATTGTTCAGTATCACTTTTAGTATGTCTGACAGAAAAGTTATCAATCTCGAACTGCTTACTGTTTCTTCTTCATGTCCTTCTGTTTTTTCTTTTTTTGGCATAAGTGTCTAGATCGCTAGTAACTAGTTATATTGGCACACAAACTGCTTGAGAACTGTGGATCACATTCTAATACATACAATGGTTTCTCTTAAATTTTCTCCAGCTGCTCATGGAAACGGTTTTACTGTAGATCCAAGAATTGATCAATTGATCAGGAAGATGGAAATGCCTGGCAACTATACTGGCTACCAGCCAGCAGAGGATTACAGCATGTCGGGCTGATTTTCTGTGTAATCTGATCATTATGTTATGTTTTCCTTTTTGGTTTTCCCTCCATGTCCGAATCATGTCTTCAGTGAAAAGCCAAGCCGGATCTCATACCGAGATTTCTGTGCTAGGTAGCACTTAAACACTTCCCCAAGAAAAGAAAAAAAGGACAAAGGAACCGGGACTTGTGGAAATGGAACTATGCTTGATAGCCAAGTACTTGTTCTGAAGCTGGGTGTGGTACAGCTGAAGTTGCTTGAGTTAGAGCATGTATTGCTTGAAGATGGGTGATGTAATTTTCCGTTTGATGTTGTTTTTGTGGATGTTAACTGTACTGGAACTGTGATTTACCAAAAACTAGTATTCCTCATGGCTGGCCAGAGCATGGTGTGCTCTGTCTGTCTAATGCTATAAGCTGCTATCCCCTTTCCCAGAAAAATGGGATTTAAAGAATGTACATTATTGTTACTGGTTCTGGCAATGTAACTAGGGTCTATCCTTAATTTTAAATCCATGGTATTCTCTTTTATCTAACCCCCCTTCTTTTTCTTCCCTCTCTTGTGATTTTAAAAGAACTATAGTTGAAGCCTTGAAGTTGAAGGTATTTCCAGCTTCATGTGAAGTGTAAGCCCCATAGAAAATTAAAGGCTTCCCGCAGGTCAGTAATGCTAGGTGCCCTTCCTATAATAATGATAATTCATTGAATATCAGTCTACTATAGATGTACACAACACCTAACTTTTTCCCTGTAAAGGGGGTGTGTGTTATGGATCTAATCGCCGCTTAATCCACAAAAGGTCAAATGTTGAATGGAGTTGGGTCAAGGTAATGCCGACATGTGAATTCAGTACTAAGCAACTTGCTTTTCCATTTGCAACGTTTTTCCAAGTATTGCTTGTTTCATTGCAATTTGTAACTTTGAAAAGAATTTGCAAAACATATTTCTATTTGCCATGATTTTAAGAGAATGGTATAGCTGAAAGGACAGGAAAATTTTTAAGTCAATTATCAAATACAAATTATGTAATGGCCAAACCTCTCTTGCGCCAGGATAATTGCTTTGAAACGACTCTCTATTCTAATAGTGTTTTATAGTAAATGTATTTAACCATGTTATTCTTAAGGTTGAGCTCCCTATAAAAGGTAGTGCGCCTTGGGGATATACATAGTCAAATCAAATTTGCTTAAACGTTTTCTTCTAATCACATTTAGAAATTTTCTTTTGTCTCCGATATCATGTGAGATAAGTCTCGTGAACCTTTTTCAAATAACGAGTCGAGTGAAGAAAAAGTAAGTTGGAAAGACACATAACGATTTGTGGAACCAATCGATGATCTTCAAAGTTATTCCTAGTAACTACATGCAATTAGGACGAGGTCATAATGTTACAAACGATACTAGAACCAACCCACGACAGCGAGCTATGGCAGTGAATGAGAGAGGTTGGCCACCCCGACAATATTCACAATGAGAACGCAAGTTATGAGGACACATAAGTTGATCAATGTGCTATAATGAGGACATTGTGCTCTTTAAGTGGGGACTAAATGTAATGTCCTAAGTAATGTTAAAAGTGAGGTTTAAAGAATCTTATACGACCACTTATATCATAAAAAATGTACATTCTTTTTCAAGTTGCTCGCTTCTTAAAAATTCTACGGTAATCGTATTTGTCATAGATCACCTTGCAGGAACTAGTCACTAATCCTTCAAGTCATTCCTATTATGTATAGTCCTATTTTTACGAACGACCAAACTTAATCCATCCCTCGAGTAGGACCCAATTTGACATACCTATTTTGATGATAACCATGATAGTTTTGACATAAATAACCGTCCTTATTCTAGATAAGATTATCTCATATTAAAAAACACATGATAAGAAAAATATTAATGTATATTTATAAATAATAAACCGTATACGATATAAAAGAACTAAATTTTGTTCGTAAGGTATGAGATTATCTTATGTAAGAATTGTGACATAACGTAATGTAATAGTATTAAGTTAGTAAGGAATAAGGAGCAAAATAATTTTTATTATGTGGGCTTGGCTTTATGGCCATAAGATCTTCAATTTGACGTCCTCCCCCATTTCCTATACAATACAATACAACTGGATTTGCCCTCCTCCTTTCTTCTTCCTCCTCCCCTCTCTTTCTCTCTCCTTACCTCTCCTCTGCCAAACCCTAATTTTGAAGTCGCCGTGTTGCGTCTCAGATTCCCTGAAGATCAGGTAAATTCCCAACTGCCCCTGATCACAATTCCTTAACTGGGTTTTGAGCCCTCGATCACCTGGAACAAACCCACACTTCACATTTATGGCGTCGCCAACTTTGATGCCTTCATTTCGCATAATTCTCTCTATCAAGCTGTTAACTTTGATGATGAGCGTTCTTTATGATTCATTTTGTTTGCTTTCGATTGATTTTGTGTGAGATTATTGCATTGAACGACAATAAACCTCTTGACATGAGTTAAGACTCAGTTCTATACCCTTTTGTTGAATGGATTTTGAATGGATTTATTGTTTAATTGATTATAATTCTGTTTTTGCGTAGCTCAGATAAGGTTTAGATCCTGAGAAATGTGTTCTTATTGTTTTGCTTATTGAATTTTGGGTTTCCCTATTTGTTTGGATGTATTCAGATGAAAATGGAGGGTTTGGTGTTGAATTGATTATTCAGAGGGTGCAACCTTTTGCTGTTATTGTAGCGTAAATGTAGTTCTGAATTCTGATTGGTGTTACTACAATGTTCAAAATCTGTGCTCCGGGTCTTTAGATATTTGCTGGAAAGGGAAGGGTTGTGGTTGTCATGGATGCAAATGAGGATACAACTCACTTAGATGCTGATGCCCTTTTGCCTCCTCGGAAACGTTTACTTGCGGGGTTGAAGAAGCAGAGTTGTTCAGAGAGCACATCCCAGTGTTCACAAGAGAATAATCCAAGTCCTAGCCAGAGCCCTAGCCCAGTGAGTCCGAATCCATTGAGTGAATTTGATGTACGCCTTAATAATCTCTTGAGATCTTATAAGAATGGATCTAACATGTCACCGGAGGAGATAGCGGAGGCTGCTGGATCAGCAGCTTCGGCTGCAGCTAAGGCAGCTGAAGCTGCTAGAGCTGCTGCTGAGGAGAAGGCCGCCATTGCTGCAAAGGCAGTGGCTGCTGCTAAGAGTGCTCTAGATTTGGTTGCATCATTATCTGAGGACTCGAGCAGCAGGGATAAGCACATGAGGAAGAACAAGCTGAAGAAGCATGTCCCTGTACAGCTCTTGTATAAGAAGTACCAACCAGTTGAGAACTGCGGGACGGATGAAGAGTTAGCCCGAAGACTTCATAGGGCTATAAATAGTTCCCCAAGAATTTCAAAGCATTCTCCAGGTTCTGACTCTAAGAATCACAAGCACAAGAAGCTGAAAATCGCTTCACCAAATGAGAAGAGTGGCGTTGCTATTGGTAATGGTATGAAGGATGGCGATAACAACGGCATTGAGAATGGCAAATTGCCTTTGGCATGCAATGGGGATGCTATGGACGGAGGGATAGACTGTGAAGGGTCTAACGAGGAGACTTACACTGATAAAATGGATGATAAAGCATCGAAGTCTAGTAAGCTTGATGAGGTAGAGGTCGATAGTGGTGAAGCACAATCAAGTCATTCAAAGGACAAAACTATGGAACAATCAGAAGACACGTGCATCAATGGTAGGAAACGGGGTAGAATCAAGCAGAAGAAGCTGCCACTAAGCATATGTAGCTTTAAGGATCAAGCAAACCCTAAAGAAGAAGCAAATCTGACAAACTCATTGTTAACCAGGGCTAGGACTGATAAATCAACTGCACGTCATGTATCTTTGCTCTCTGTTGAAACTTCTGCCGATAATGTGACACCTATTGAGGTTGCACCAACCTGGAAATGCCAGGATTTCAAGGTTTCTCAATGCATAAATCAAGACAAAGTCGTGCACTCTTGATGCTTGATTGATATGATGTCAGCAACAATTCAACCATCATGATGGAGCTTCCATGTCGAGGTAGGACTTCATCGTGCTCTTCTTGTAGAAAAAGGTCGTATTTAATTGCTTGCTGTTGCATTGTATGAACTTGTCGACAACAATGTATATTTTTGCTGTTGAATTTTTCATATCTACGTGTGATATAGGATAGATTGTCCAATAAAGTGTAGCTGCTGCACTGGATACGTGGCTTTCACTTGTAGATGTAGATCTAGATGTACAAGATAGTACTATGTATGTTCTTCTAAGAATTGATTCAATGAATGATTAAATTTGTTTCTCCTCATGCTGCACTTTGTGTTGAGATGTCCTGTCATGGTGTTATGATTGCCAGAGGAACTATCGCTGAACAAATTGCATCAAAAAATTTGTAATATGTGGGATTTCAGGAAACTTGACACACAAGAATGCAATTACATGTTGCAACAATAGCTTTGTCGTTTATTTCATCCATAATGGAAGATGTATGAGTTTGGGAAGCTTTATTAATTATTAGTGTATGGAAGAAAAACCTTTAACTTGAGGAAAAAGTTGATAGGATTTACATATGTAAGTTTGAGGCAATTTCAATGGGGCATCTTGGTACCATGATTGCTAATTCCTCCTAAAACATTTGTTAAATGTCTTCATTTATTTGTTTATTTATCTATTAGGATTTTCCTCAAATGAGTTTCTCCATGGATCGCTTGGAAATAGTCTCTGTTTATCAGGAACGAGATCATGCCTACACTTTCCCCATCCCTTCATGCTCTCTTTCATGGGGTTGTCATAATGTGTCGTTTTTGTTTTGTTTTGATACTACATTTGAATGGGAGGGCGCCGAGCTAAGTCATGGGGGAGAAAAACAGGTGGAATATCGCACTTGGTTTCCATGTTTCCATTGCCATTCTTCACTCGATGTGGTTGTGTCTAAACCCTTATCTTCTGTAGGTTATTTTTTGTTTGTTAGGGTGCAGAAATTGGGGAGTTCTTTTGTGCGTGTGTTTGAGCTTTCTTATTACTTTTCTGTGCAAAAGTAAAGCTTGTATAGTTTTATCCATATAAATACAACATGAATTGAGCAATAGAAAGGTGTTTCTGAAGAGGAAATCTCTGAGCTTTTTGAACAACTATTATTTCTTTTATGATGATAAAAATGAGGATTTTTCTTTGACAAGGCTAAGATATTACTTATTTAGGGAATATCTTTGGACATGAAATGAGGGCTGCTTAGATTTCATAGATTTGTCCTCTACCTCCCCCTCTCAATATATATATATATATATATATATATATATATATATATATATATATATATATATAGGTTCTCACAAATCGAAATCCTTTATCTCTTGGATATTTTTTGGTTTCTTACATTTAATTGTCAATTAAAAAGATGGGTGATTTTAATTTTGGCTTAACTAACTACTGAGTCACGATTAATAGTATAGATTAACCACATTTAAATTTATAATTCAAAGTGAAAATACTCCTTTGGTTGAGTTGAATTTGGACAACTATAGTCTAGAGCTCGAGTTACCAGTCACCTGAAAGGCTGAAAGGCAATGGAAGAATGTACAGTGCAAATATTCAAGCCTAACTTGTCACAAGGGTTTTGATTACCACAAAGGATTATGCATTATATTGTGCTCTATCAATATTGATAAATGTTGCTAAGGACATTTAGGAAACGGCCAAAGGTGGCCAAAATTAGAATTATTTAATGTAAAATAACATGAAAGTTAAATTTAAATGTATAATTCATGTTTGATATTCAAATAGAAACAATTTCATCGTAATAATTCTAACATTTACATATCAGTATTTAAAATATTTTCTAACATTTCGAAATTGACATGTTAGATTTGAGGAACACCAACCAGAAAATCTAAACTATCAGAAAAGAAACATTTAACTTAACCATAATTTTATAATTCCGATAACACCCTCATAATCTAGTACGAGTTTTATTTTTTGCAAGATATGATCAATTTTATAGTAGACAGCCTTACACCCATAGATAGAGTTTCAAGAGATCCAATCAAACAATTTTAATTTTAAAAATGCCTTTAATTAGCTCAAGTTCATTGTATTCTGCTCGTAAGGAGTCCATATTGTTCACATGTAATGAAATATGTGTTTGCAACAAAGAAAATAAAATAACAGATTACTGCAAATCTTAGATCTGGATCATAAATTGAGCCCTTGGATGATTTAAAGGTTAACACTATGATTTTATATATATATATATATATATATATATATATATATATATATATATATATATATATATATATATATATATATATTAACACCGTAGTAAATTAGGAACAAAATAACAGATTATAAGAAAAGAGATATTACTATATATACATACAAAAGTATAAATTTTATCAACACAAATTTACACAATTAGTAAAACACAGACACAATATTAAGGAAAGATATATATTTAATTTTTATTATCAAAAGAAAGATATAATTATATGTAATTTTTAAAAGGTAAGTAAAATTTTAAAATAGTACATCTGACTATAATGTTATAATAACATCATATTCACAAAACTTTATCTGCACTATAATAAGAAAACATTAATGTGTTGGGTTTTGCAATTTTCTTTTCTTTTCTTTTTTTAGGGATCAAATTTTATATTTTTTTCTGGGCGTGTATCATAAAAAGTTATATAGTAGTGAGTTGGTGACTGAATTATGCCAAGTTTGCAAATTGCGTTGACCGTGAATTTATATTCCCCTCCCCCGTTTCCCCTCCAAAAGTAGTTAATAACTACCTACCCCCTATTTTTCCCTTGTGGTGATGGCGGGAGAGGGGTAACCCCTCCCCCTTCTCTTTCCCCTTAAAAGGTAAGAAAAAGTCAGGTTATTTTGGAGAATTTCTAGCAAAATTATTAGAAGATCACATTGTAGATCTGTGCATAATTTTTTTTTATTAATTTGAAAAGTTGTCGCTTTAAAGGTCACCGTTAATAATTAAAAAGCCAATTAATTTTCTACAATAAAATACAGATTCGTAAATAAAAAACTATCTATAAATTTTATGACAAGATAAACATATTTACAGTAATTTTTATATTTTACGGAATAAGACTTACAATGTATATGTTAATTGCCACTAGAACTAACGAAAATTTGGTTCATTTTTTATGTTATTGGATTGGAACAAACCATAAAAAAGGTGAAATGATTAGATTCAGATTCGGCATAAATCCAACTTGTGAATACAAAATACAGCCTATTTTGCTTTGTCCAAATTCTCACATACTAATGCATAAATGGTCCATGTCCAGTGAACTCTGTCCTAAAATGGCCATTTTTTGAACAATTCTGATTTTTTCCACCCAGATCCTCAAATGCAAGTACAAATAAGAAGAGTAACTACTCTTATACAACAACAGAAGCAAGTGGATTTCATTTTCCATATTTGCATAAGCCAAAAATATACATCTTTTGAAAACTGTAAACTGATACCAAAATTCTCACTCTGTAGATCACTTCCTCACCCAGAGAAGAAGGAAAAAAAAACAAAAAACATCATATTACATCATAGAAAATGAAAATTTTGTAACCCTCATTTACCAAAATAGACACAAAGGGGAGAATTTTGTACTATTATTAGAGCTATGGCAAACCAAAGATCAGAAAATTAGGTATTCTTTTCTTCACTGTGCAGAGCAGGAAGAGGTAGGTGAATCTTCTTGCAACAGAGACCTGTAAAATATATGGTCCTCTCTTCATTGGTTCACCTTTGGGTTGGGTTTGTTTATCCCAACAGGATTATTATTAGGAGTCAGATTTTGGTTAAGCCAAGGGTGTTTCAGGCACTGCTGGGCAGTGGGCCGCTTCTCGGGGGCAAAATCGAGAATCGGGTGCAGGAAATCGGCAAACTCCCGGGCCTCTTTCTCGGGAAACTCGAACTTCTCGACAAGTAATCGATCAAGTGACCAGAATTTCAGTCTTTTGATCCTCTTTAGGTCCCCATACCGGTCGAAGTAATCTTTGGATTTTGCTCCTCCATTGGCTATCTGCACAAGGAAGCATTAAAACTTAAAACGTTCCCAACTTAGGAATAGTACTTGAACAACAAAAAAGGGTTCAATTTTGTACTCACCTTTTTGGGCATCTTTCCAAGGAGCTCCATCATTAGGGCTAGGTGATCCTGAAATAGAGGTACAAACAAAATCAGCCAAAACGTTATAGGTAGAAATTTTCCATTCATGTTGTATTTCACCATAGAGCGACAGCATCTATAATGACCTGGTATCATATGGATCCCTAGCAGTGGGTTTTGGAAAGTGAAGACATACTCAACCTTACCGTTAACATGAGAATTGTCAAAGTGGGTATTGCTAAAAGGCTCACGAAAAATATTTTGGTAAAAGAATAGCAGTAGAGCATAGGAAAACATCACTCCATGCGGTCATCCTAAACACAACAACCATCAAGTAATAGATCTTGAGGACGCAAATGTACACCGCAATTAGATTTTGCCCACGGCACAGACAGATTAGCCATTTTATGCAGAACTTTCATTTAACCAAGTATGTCATGAGAAAATGTCAGCATGATATTACCCAAGTAACATTTCTCAACAATCGTCTTAAATGTAGTGGTGCAAACAAGCACTTCTTAATCTCCCTAAACCTTCATTTCCATGGGATCCACATTTGGATGGCTTTGTTGTATTCATTTTACAGGTTTACATATATGTCATTCCCACAGCCATTTTCTATTTGACATGTAAAAGAGTTTGTGAATTAAAAAAATGTGTACCTCATCCTCACTAAAGCAATCTCCACCTTTAGGGGCAAACAACATCTCACCAGTAGCAAGCTCAAATGCCGTGCAAGCAAATGACCACATATCGGCAGATATATTGTAGCCCGAATGGATAATAACTTCAGGGGCTCTATATTGCCTTGTTTGTATCTCTTCTGTGAACGGTTTATCCACCCAACAAGCGTTGCCAAAGTCCACCACTTTGCACCTCATATCAATTCCCTCCAAAGATCTCTTAGGTTTTGTATTCTGTCCAAAAATCTCTCCTCCCATAGAACCCCTTCTCTCAGATATCCGTGCCACTGCCCTCTTTGCCCTCTTCTTCAGCTTTTTCTCAATTATAGTCATTGTAGCTCCACCATTAAGGCTTCCTCCTTCAGGCCTCTCGAGAATAGGGCTTTGGCCAGACTTAACTGGATTTCTAGAAGGATCAATGGGAGAAATGAGAAGAATATTTTCAGGTTTTAGGTCTGTGTGGATTATTTTAAGTTCTCGATGCAAATAATCCAAACCTATCAAAACACATTTGCAAATTTCCCTAACTTTATTCAAATCCAGACGACTGTGACGGTTGTATCTGATTAGACGAAGTAAGCTGTCTCCAAGAAACTCAAGGACCATGCACAAATGCTGCCCATTTGGGCCTGAATGCTTGAAGTGATCAATCAATCGAGCTACACACTTGGAATGTGTTGGGTCACCATTGGCTATTGCTGAAAGGACTTCAATTTCATGCAGAGCAGCCTGAGCAAACTGTGGAGCACTTTTCTGAATCTTCAAAGCCACATACTCCTAAAGGAAATACAACCATCACGGAATGAAAATACTTGATGCAAGAAATAACTACAGCGCAATGTGAAGCAGTACAAGAAAATAGATAGTAAAACATCGGTAAAATTACAAACAAACATCTGCTGGTGATCATGACAAACAGGGATTAGAGAAATAATAATTAAAAAGTACAGCTCAAGAAGTGATCCTCAGACCAACTGTGACAAGGTAGTCATTACAAACTATAATGCACCCAGTCTGGATCCACGAACAAAATGATGATAGTAAACATATAATCTTTAAACAGTTTCAAGGAGCATAGGACATCTTTTTTATAATCTTCACTATTGACATCCTGCAAGGACAAGGGGGAAACTTGCCCCGGGGGTTGGGACTTGTGCGCACGAGCTATGCGGAAAGAGCTCAGTCTATACTGCCTAATCAACCAAAAAAATCTTATGAACTTTGACAAAAGAGTGAGAGTTCTTAAATGGAACGAACACAATGGGAATCATTTAGAGAGAAAAAGGTATTCGTGGTTCAGCAAAAAGGTCTTTCCAAGCTTATATAGTGGATATATTTAGTTGACCATAGACAAGCATTAAATGGCAAAGCATGTTAAGATTGCTGCTAATTCACGAAGCCGGGCAAAGGCACTTTAACTATAGTAAGAGGTGAACAGAGGCACAAAATCTTACCTTACCGCTACAGATACAAAAGATAAGATGAAACCAAACAAGTCAAGTGGTAGGCAAGGCAAGCATCAATTCTTATTGTTTCGCCTTTATGCCAGTTCCTTCTTTCAAGTTTACATCTACTTGTCATGTCCATCATGCATACAGCAATGGCTATTCCTATAAAGGATGACTCAACATTTCATCAACAATTAACTCATAATGATGTTCATTTCTTTAAAATTATGAAAACCAATAATGATATTGGGTGTACCCCCACTAAGGAAAAGCTCAAAGAAAAGCCATGGACTTAAAGCACTCATTGGCCCTTTCTTTCTTTGATGGAATGAGGATTTGAATGTAAAAGCACTCTCATTCATCCCCTCCCCCCACACACACAAACAAAAAAAGAAAAAGGTAAAAAGAAATCTAATTTTAACATTAACTACACCCTCCCAACCAATGGTTGCACCACAATTACAAGTGATTACCAAGATGATTAGGTAAATGACAACATGCAGATCAACCACTACCATTTTCAGGTAAAGCACCCAATGATTGTAATCTAAGCAAGACAAAGACAGCCCATTTCGTTAATTCTTCATTACAACAAACTCCCAAGTTCCTTTCCCTCCTTATCTTATAAACATCAATAAGCAATCCCAATCAATACCATACCATAACCAAATATGTATTCTAAAATCAAACAAATTAAAACATATACTATATCATAAAAGAGAGGGGGAATGGTAGAATTTCAACAGAAATGGGTGATCAGAAAGAGAAAGGGAGAGAGCCATACAGAGTTACGAGTGTCATAAGCAAGCCAAACAGTGGAAAACTGACCCCAACCCAGCTTTCTTTGAGCGATGTAACGCCCACCATTAAAGGAATCACCTACTCTCACCGCATGGTACCCTCCTTTCCTGTATGAATCGATTTCCTCTTCCTCTTCCTCTGACCCAGATGATGATGAACAGGACATTTTTCTTCCCCCTTCTTTTTTCACCCTAAATGATCAGAAAAATTATTTGGCGCTTTCCCTCTTTGATATTTTTGGAAGAAAACAAAAAAATTGCAAAGAAATAGAGCTGATTGAAAGTGGGTTTGCTTCAAAATGGTTACTTTGCCAATGGAATGAAATGGGTATTGGGCATATTGATATGATTTAGAGGGGAGAGAAAGAGGGGGCAAAGAGAAGAGGGAGGGAGGGAATAGAGGTGTTTGTGCTGTGGCCTTCCACTTTTCTCTCTTTTTCTCTCCTTTTTTTCCTTGTTTCATTCCAATTTGGAACTTGAAAATCAAATCAAGTCCATAGCCCCATTTTTTAATGGCAAACTGGGGAGTGGGGTTGTGTAGTGATTTGGTTTGGAGGGATGGAAAGGACCCTCTTTTTACCACTTCACCCTCCTTCAAATCTTCTTCTTCAAGAGTCCCTCCATTATTTGGTTGGTTTTGAGCAATTCCGCTTCTCTAACATTGTCACAACAACATCTGTATAACTTTGCTCATGGTCATACACTCATATAGTTGATCGTTCTGTTTGACCTTTGAAAAAATTACCTGATTTAGGTAATAGAAGACTCGACCTTATATATTTTTTTAATTAATTATAATCATGGTAATTAAATTATTTTTAAAAAGATAGTTAAATTAAAAAAATGATCTAGTATTTTTGTTATTTTTTAAAAAAAATATTTAATTTAATTGACGAAATTAGTTAATACAGTATTGGAGAGTTTGGGTTCAAAATTAATGTTCATGTACTAATATTTTTAGGTAGAACTATCATTCAATTAAATTGATTAGGGGTTTTATATGCTATATTAAAATAGTGAAAGTATGGCAAGTATTAACCAGCATTTATCTTTTTACATCTATCACTTTTTTAATAGTTTGAGATTAGTAGATGTCACTACCTAGTTAATGTGATTTTTGTCACTCTCAAATGTAAGAGATAAGATTTACCTTTAAACCCTCTCTAATCATACTTGGCTCGCTACCAAAAACAAAACTCGAAGACCCAATCTAGAAATTTAATTCATGAGGGGGACTTAACTAGAGATCTCCTAGCATGGACAAAATATGAGAGAAAATGAAATTATTTAATGTGAATATGAAACACTCGTATACTATCATTATTATTTATTATTAAGGGTAGTTTAAATAATTTGACACTTTAACTTTCAGAAAAAGTGTGGTAATTTAATATCTATTCTTTTATAATAGAATCTCGGATTTAAGTTTTATAGATGGAGAAAAAAAAAAAATCGACTTGATTCCGATGAATCCAAGAAAAAGAGACCAGAGTGTGTGTGCGTCTCTCTCTGTCTTCCATTTTCAGGTGATGAACGTGGCTGTGATGCTGAAACTACATTTTTAGGTGAAAAGACAACAAATGGTCCCTCTATAGCTGAGTTGGGCTGAGGCTGTGATGTTGTAAAAGGCTGAAACTACATTTTTAGGTGAGCTTAGACTCTCTGTTGGGCTTTGATGATGTGGCCTATGTTCGGTATGAGTTGACTTCTTTTTACTTGGCCCATCAAAGGGAAACAGGCTGTGCCTACATTGCCTTGGTTTGGATTGCATTTTTAACTCTATACCAAATTTAAGTTGATTGGTAGATTAGCTCGTAAAGTCGGTAAAGTCTTAGGATATTCACTTTAAGAAAATATGAGTTTAAAGCTTGCGTATGTTAACCTTTATACTTTTTATACACATAAAAAGAGTGTTATGTCTAAGGCAACTATCTAAAGGTGGTAGGTATTAGTGATGCATAAAAGGAAATATCGATGTCGTATCAAAAATATAAGAAGAAAAAAACAGAGTTCAAATAATGAATGATAGATTTTAAATGTTGTATTAAATATCATAAATTTGACAAATATCAACTTATTTTTAGACATTTCCTTTAGATAAATTTAAAAATATTTTTATACATAAACTTTAAAAGAAAGACTACTAATGGTGTGCTCATAGGAGTAACATATAACAACAAAAAACATTCAAGCAAGACTTTGGCATAAAGGACTTGTTCTCTTCAACTTATTTTTTAAGAATAAGTTACGTCCATCCAACAAAAATACATTTTATTCAGTTTAATTCAACAAACTTTTTAAATTCAATAAAAATAAGTTCAATTTAATTCTTAAAAAGTTAATTTAAATAATTTTAGCAAAAATAAATTAAAAAGAATATCTAATCCACGGGTTACAAGATTGGGCTATTTTTAGATCTTAATTTGATGGTAATTAAGAATCTCAAATAAGATGCATTTGATGATATGTGATGTTATTTGATCTAATTACACCTGAAAACTATGAGGTTTGAAGTTTTCAATATACTAGGGTTATACCCCTTGCAATATAAGGGAATTAATTAAATTTTTAATAATTTAAGTATTTTTTAATTTAATTATTTTTAATTAATTTATAACAATAAAAAATAATTAAGACTAATTTATTTATTTTTTCTTTTGAACATTTCATTGATTTGATAATCGATGCTTAATTTTTTAATGGGTTATCCTTAATTTTTTTATATCCACCTTTTACACAGTTGAAAGAGTTACCTTTGGATTAATTTTTTTATAAAAAAATTTGGATTATAGTGTCTTAAAGTGGAATTTGGGAGATATGCAATCACTGATTTTTAAATTTCAGGCGTAATAAAATCACATTCTTTGCAATTTATGAATAAGTTTGTTCATTGAAAGTTGAAACACCCCATGATTATGAATTTGAAATGAAATATAAAAATATATCAGCAAAGTTAAAATGCATCTAGAAGAAAAATTATGAAAAAGAAGAGAAGCAAATCAAAATCTTTTTTTTTTTCTAAAAATATTTTTATTAAGGAAGAAAATTAAAATCTGGCTGGAAAGGAAAAGAGAAAAATAAAATCATTCATGAAGCGTGATCCTTCTTGATCAAGTCAATTTCTATCTTTTTGGGACAAATCGAGATACAGCAAGATGATCAACACATGATCTAAATTTATTTCTCATTCAGAAAACTGATCAAACAAATGATCATATTGATCTCAACAATATACAGTGCAAAAAGAAACAATTCTTTTTTTTTTTTTTTGGTTTGGGGGGGCGGGGTTTTACAAAAGGGATGTTAAAGAAAACATTCAACAATCCCTACAGACTGAGATACATCTTGATATATTTTTTTCACAATGTGATCAAACATGAACACATTACCATACAAAACCAAAGATTTTTTTTTGATGAAATTGTACAAAACCCTAAGATTATACCACACATATTGCACTATTTGAGGTTGGGGAAAGAAAAATAGGCAAGAGAAAAACACTGAGCAATCCCTATAATATACTCAAGCTTTGGTAGCAAAGATCTCCTGCAGGGAAGTCCAAGTTCCAGAGACAGCAAGAATAATACCTATGACAATAATTGCCCCATCAAGACCCAACCTTGCCCAACCCACCTCATCCTTGAACACAATCAAATGGAACAAAGCAGGGAAGACAAACCCTAATGCAATGCACACACTGCTCCCAACAAGGGACAAGAAATCAGCAAAGTTGGGCACCAACATGGCCACCAGTGCAACCCCCAAAACCATCAACCATCTCACCCATAAGTTGTAGCTCCCTCGGTGAATCGCCGTTCGAGCACCTCGAAAACCGGGTTCATCATCAATGGCATAGTGAAGAAGAGGTTTATGCAAAGACCCAGTTGAACCAAAGTGCTCACCAAGCCACTCCCAAAGTTGGTGGTAATGATGTCTTTTGTTTCATCACCATATGCAAAGTAACCCAGTGCCCCAAATGTGGCATAAAGCAAGGAAATGATCCCCATTGACAAACCCAATGTCTTCCCAAAGTTCTTCTTGTCCTTTGCCTCTGATTCCAGAGGCAAAATCATCCCAATCCCTTCAAAGGCATAAGTGCAAACACCTACACAATAAAAGAAGACACTCCAACCCCCAAATGCTTGAACAGATGGCTTGTTTTGGGCATAAACAATAGCATCTTTACCCAACACCACCCCCATAGCCGCAAGCTGCACAGCATCAGCAAAGATACTCAAAGGGGCCAAATGGGTCAATGTTGGGATTGAATTCAACCCTAATTGGAAAGGCAAACAACCCCACAAGTACCATTTCTTAGGGCTCATTCCCAGGAAAGTCTCAGACTCAGAAGAGCTATTGATCAAATGAGCCAAAGTATTGGATATAAAGATCAAATAGCTAACACAAAACCCAGCTTGTGACAAAATGATCATCAAATCAACAGAGAACCGCCCAAATGAGCCACAAACTGAGAAACCCACATCACCAAAAGAATTGATCTTTGAGTACCCATTAAGGGATTCGAGCTTCCTACGAGTATAAACCAACAACAACATGCAATAGTAAGTGAGAAATGCAATACAGAAGAGGGTAAGAATCCCAAAAACCCAACCTGATCTCATGAAACTATAGGGAAGGCCCAGAACCCCAGATCCTATAATTGCAATGAATATATTTGCCAAGGTCTTGAATTGAGAGGATTTTTTAGCATTTCTCAGAAGAGGGGTGTCTTCTCTAGCGATTGGGATGGAGTGGGTGCTAGACCCCGCTTCATCTCTCTTCTTCGCAAATACCATTTTTCTCTCTCCTCAAAATCTTCGAAAGCCCAGCTTCTTTTTACCAGATTCTGAAGGTGCCCAGCTGAAAAGAACCAAGTTTTGGTAGATGGGATATCTCAATGATCCCGAGCAGAGGTTTCCCGAGTCAATCGGTGATTTTAGAGAGAGAGAGAGATCACGGAAGGTCGGAGAGATTAGCAAGTAATGGCTCTCAGTCTATCGGCTATCATTTCGTGGCGGCTTCAGGGAAGAACAGTCAGCATTCAACCATCCACGTTTTTAATTAGAACAAAAGGGACAGATTTTTATGCATCATGTGATTTTGATTCATTTTTACCAAAACAAGAAAAAACGAAAAAAAAAGGAGTTGGGCAGTGGGCATGAATCTTCCGAGTGATTTTGATGCATCTAGCATCTGTTTTTCCCTTGAAAATAAAGTCGTCCAATTTTCTTCCAAAAAAAAAAAAAAGTCGTCGAAAATCGCCCCTTTTCCCTTGTTTATGATCACAAAGTCCACGACTTCACATATAAGGAAAAGGATTGTCATGCAATTCTTCTCTTGGTTAAAAGTAACAATACATGTGAAGTGAATTGTCATAGTATATGGAATTGAATTTTAAAGGAGAAGTTGAGAAATGGTAAAATTGAATGAAAAATAGTATAATAGAGTGAAATATAATGAAACAGAGTCAAAATAAGTAAATCGGAATAGATTAGAGGGGAGATATAGATTTCCCAATCAAAATAACAGATCTTCAATATATGAATTTAAACTTTAAAAAGAGTTTATGTTGGCTAGTTATACACACCATACAATGGCATATTACTTTTAATAAACCAACAAATACAGAATTATATAAGCTTGAATGAATATTTTTTTCCTTTTTGATTTTGAGTTTGTCAATTGTTCTTTATATTAGAATCTTCGAAAAGAAAGTTTAAAGATTAAGAATAAAAATCCGAAAATTTAACCCCTGAAAAAAAAATATGTCATTATAATAACACAATTAGTAACGTAATTTTTTGTATTGTGGTTCGCGAATAATACTTTTAAGATAGTATTGGTTATGATGGTTAAACTAGCCTTCTTTTATGGCATAAAATGTTGTCTAATTGAATTACGTGAAGTCCAAAAGACGATGGTCGTAGATCTCAGTATGATTTATTGGATGTATGGAAATTAGATCGAATGAGAAATGACATGATTAGAGGAAGCTCACGTGCAATGAGGTGTGGTAGGATTGACATGTCATAGCTTAAAAAAGGTAAAAGGCAAACTAAACAAAATTGGGATGGGTGATTAGACACATTTTGACCTTTATATTTTCTAACTATTAGATATTTGTTTGCTAGTCTCACTTTTAATTCCCCTCTCCTTACCCCTTATTTATTATAATTATTTTATATTACATTATTATTATTATCTATTTTTATTTAATTTATTATCATTATTATTGTTGTTTTTTAAAGATTCCATTTTTGGTTTGTCTTTTAAAAGTTTGCAAACCAATAAAATGTTTTAATAATTTTATGCGAGTCTCTTTAGAATCATTCTCTTTATTTGTAAAAATATTTGTAGAAAAAAATTGCTTACATCTAAATTTTCTCAATCTACATAAAAGTGAAATTTGTTCATACTAGGAGGTGTTATTATTGTATAATGTTTTTATTTAGTTTGAATATTATAAGATAAAAGTGTTCGGGTTTAGTTATACATATATATATTACAAGTCAACATGTTTTTGAAGAATTGTGAAGTTTTTTTTTTGCTAATACAATATGAAAATAATATTATTTTTTTTATTCGATGTGGAAGAACAAGATGAAAATATTATAATTTAGGTTTTGTATTTTTGTAAAAAAAAATGAAATTGAAAGGATTGTAAAAATGATCATCCATAAAAAAAAAAAAAAATTGCTAAATGCGAAATTGCTAATTCAGTGCACTTGTAAAATAAACATCATTATCAGAATATGCATTGAACAGGAAAAACAACTTGCAAGTTGTGATTGGCTGGCCGTAGCAGAATAACACCTCCTCCTCTTTAATCCATTTTGATCACACCACCAAAAAAATCCCTCAATCGATTCTATCTTTGTCAATAAATATTCATATGTTTTTTTTTTCCACCTCACACTTAGGCTTTGTTTTCCACCACTTATCCCAACTGATTGCTTTGATTAAGGTGTGTCAGGATGGATATTACAATATAATTGAAATAGGAGAATCAGATTTGAAACTACGGCCTAAAATAGTGGCGGGAAATAATGAATTTATATTTATTAAAATGATCGGTTTTGTAGGACACTGTTGAAGTTAAAGTTATTTGAAAGTAGAAGGTTATTAATAAAAGTGGTATTCTCGTTCAATTTGATGGTTTTCGCATATTCACACAATTTTATTGCATTGAGTGTAGTGTACACGTATTCGGTTAGACTAGTTGTTTAGTGGTTAATTGTTTTATTTGCTTTTGGTTGTCAAATAGTAACGTTTAGTTGTTAGTTATTCAAGTTAGTTATCAATAAAGTTAACTCTTTAGATAGCAGATCGATGAAAATTAACATAAAAGGACATGAAGGGGGAAGGTTTTTGTCACATAAAATTAATAAATCTGGAGTAATGCGGTGACTTAGTCAAACCATGGTAGAATTGAGAACATAGGTCTTTTGTTCTAATGATAACATAACTCCTTAGACCTCATATGTGACTATCATACAACTGTGATAATATATATACATAATTTGCAAACATGGGCCAATTGGACAAATTAGGGTTCATTTTGTTTTTCAATTTGATGGCAGTCTAATAATATAAAACAGGAAGGAGGGTATATTGATGATATTCACACCCCGCGATTCAAAATGGTCAAGCAACTTCACCGTGCCCACTGTAAAATCTTTTGAACAAGCTTTGTCTTTCGACAAAACCAGCTCATCTATGAAAATTATACAAGACTTTGAGGAGTAAAATATGTCAGGAAAAATGCCATTTTATGGATCAATTTTTGGCATAAGAATAAACAATGCATGGCACACAGCCATGGGCAGGTAGAGTCAAATCTCAAGTAGATCAAGTTTTAGATACTATCCCCTCATACGGTTTTTCTATGAGTAGAAAATTATGGGATCTATTGAAATCAATTTCTCCACAATTTTACAATTCAGCATAATTCAAGAATAAGATTGTTATATCCAAACCAACCACTCAAAAAAAAAAAAAGGACCCAAAACGCACTACCTAGTAGCAGTATTTTTGAGGTATGAATTTATTGTAGAGAAATGCTCAAATACATCAATAAAGACTCGATGGATCAAGCCATTTGTACTGGGGCAGACCGTTTTGTTAGGTTGTTCTTGTTCTTTGTGAATCACAATTCACTCTTTTATTTTGCGAATGTAAAGTTCCTTTGAATGAATGTATGTCACAACCTTGCATTCATATCTGTAATCCTTGCTGAGTTGAATGAATACCACAAGTTGGAAAACAGACAATGGATATTGTTTTTATGTCGAGAAACAAAGGGAAGAGAAACTACCCAGATGTGGCCTTGATGTTGATTCTCACATTGAATCGAAGATTACTGACATTAAAAGGCACATCGACTACATTTTGGATGTTGAGGACAATGGAAAAGGGTTCCGGTGGGGATCATGGGCGAACGATGGTTGTGGGTGATGGTGGGTGATAAGGATGCCTCCCTAGGTTGGCTGGGCCAGGGTGTCTTGTAAAACCTTAGCCTTTGTTTATGGATCTGTTCTCTTCGTCACAATGTCCTGTTCTGTTTGTTTGAAACCTGGAAAAATAAGATCTGAAATCTGAAGTTTGGATGAATGTGAAGAATCATTCATCAACAATAATGAAAAGATTTGGATAATCTCAATTCTCAATAAATGAAGTTGAAGGGAACAAACCCTACATCTATATGTATGTTTAGCACCCATCGTCCTAGTTCTTGCATTATTCATCTGAGGCTGGTAATGGAAAAACTAAGAAACCCAGGGAATTTGATACGTCAGAGATGTAGTGTCTGTAATTGGTCAAAACTAAGTCCTTGGCTATGATCAATATGAAGTTTCGAGCCATGATGTTGAAATTAGGGAGAATAGGAAAAAGATAAAGTGCATTGATAAGCCTTCCAGGGCCTCTCCCCATGGATGCGGTTAAAAGTTGAGGTACCCTTCAGGATGCCAGAGCCCGATGACTACAAAGTTACATCTTCACATATTGAGATTGAATCTCCTCAGCAGTCCATACTTGAGTTTTGACCCTCTGAGAACTGGCTAAAAGAATGTTTAGTTAGGGACAAGGTAGAATAGAGGCGCCATAGATTACTCATGATGGTTACAGCATTCGGTTTGTTCATTCTGTGAGGAAGTTTCCCAGCTTCCGGAATTCTTATCATACAGAATGAACAAAACATGTAGGGCAGGAGACACTATAAATAAACAGCCCTTAAGACAAATCAGCATGGTATTTAGTGACAAATACACAAGAAAAAAAAAAAATCAAGGATAATTCTCTCTCCCTTGGTGATCCTCTTGCAGGCTACATATATCTAGTAACTAGGCCCAAAGACAATCACAACTTACACATCCATGGAGGGAAGAGAGATGTAGATTTCCCAGGCCCCTCACTCCAGCATTAGCGGCAGCCAAGATTAATACTCAGCTACTTCATTGGTTACGATGTTAAAATCTCATCATTGTCCTCGAGATCAAACCGTTTTCAAATTTCAACGGGTGCATATCACGATTACATTAAAGCCTTAAATATTCTAACTCACAATATATACCATTTGAACCAAAAAAACAACCCATAAGATCTCTTCCGAAATGCATGTAGAATCAACACACAAAAATCCATGTTTCAGGTGTTTAATGTGTAACAGCTGCTCCACAGGCTGATAATAATTCAGAGCAATAAATAGTCTTGCAGCAATCACAAATCCAAAAATGCAAAGATTTCACAATCACCAAGCATACTACAGAATAGTTTCTCGTACTGGGGCATCAAAATTTCAGGGCCATCAACAACTAATTTTATGCGAATAACAACAAAGAATGCACTACTGAATAAGTGATGACTACTGCAATTACTAACAGGTGCATTAAGTTCCTAATTTCTAAGACTCCAATCTCCAGTATCAAGTAAACATTGCGGCAACGTATATTATGTATGATCAGGTAATTGCAAAAGACATAAGGCAATACTTGCATAGCCAAGACGCCTCATCCAACTTCACTATGATACAATCACCAATACTGATTCATAATATCATTGCACACCGATAAAGCTCCACAGGAGCCACTAACAGTCCAAAGTCAGTCAGTAGTCTCATAAGTTAAGAGATTTAATAGGGTTCAAACACATTGGATGAGAAGGGAGATTAAGACTCTGGTGTGAGTTTCACCAACCAATGAACAGCCTAGGGGAGGAAGTGTTTGAAATGGAACTGTTCATAGCGACTACTTCTTAAAAGCCTTAAACTTCAATTTTGTTGACATAGTTCTCATTTCAATTCAACTTTTAGCCAACCAAGGAAACACCATAGAGTTTGTAACAAAATTTTTGGCATCCTCATGAGTTTCTGCTTTTCAATTTTTTTCCCCACCTAAAACAATTTAGAATCAACCTTTCCTGATTTCCAATTTCTAGTTGCCAGAAGTCACAACAATTTATAGAAACCCAACCAAAGTTCAAGCACCCATATCAAATTTTTAACCTTTCAAAACCAATAACATGAAGCCAGCTATGACAAAGAAAGATCAAGACTTCAACTTAAATGGGGAAGTTTCTTTACACAAGTAGCCTAAATAGTTTCAGGTCTTAACCATCCTGACTCTAAGGATGACAAGTAGAAGTATAGCAATGTGTAAATCAGCTTGGCTATATTGTCATACTATTCTAAACTTTCAACCTACTGGATCACGCTTCAAGCAATGAATACCAATATTACCATGACATTCTAAACATCCAGTCCTCTTAATCACACTTAAATAAGGAATTCATCTAACTGATCTTCATACTGAAATATTCGTGTCTCCAACAGACAATAAGGTTGCTAGATCTTTGCCTCAATTTTTACTCTCAGTCTCATCATGAATCATCATGACACCAGCAGGGTTCTGAATCACCCGATTGCAGGGTGAAAAAAGGAACCCCTTTTGTTCATCCAGCAATCTCCAATTGGAGCCACTGGTTCTCACTTCTATCAAGCATGAATTACGCCAGCCTAAAAGCTCGAGTCATACTCAAAACAGGATTAGAACTCATAAGCCAGAATCAGCAAAAACCAAAACTAGTTATTGGGTATTGACTATTGAATGAGCTGCACAAAAATAAGAGGTCACAATCACAGATCAGATGTTTATTGGAACACATTTATTAATCTCATTGGCTATTTCTTATAAATGCCATATTTTCTCATAACTCAAAATATCAACACTATTTATGTCAAGATGTATGATTTTCTAGTTCAACCCATCAATTCAATGCTTAAAAAGAATCAGCCTGATATGAGCATAGGGCTTAGAGAAGGCTTGATTCAGCTACTGTATTTTGTGATTTGTGAGAAATACAACTAAAATTCCACTTCCTCACAAAAACAACCAACCCCAAAGGAAAGACAACCCCCCCAAAAATAAAAAAATCCCAATTCATATTAATCAACAGCAATGAAAACCCAATATCCATATTCCTAATCGGACTTCTATGCCTTAGTTCGCAGAGGTCACATGGGGCTGCCTTGTAGTAAGGAGAAAGAGCAAAGGACCCCAAACGTTGTGCTAGTGCATACACATAGCACCCATCAAAAGGGACAGCAGCTAGAACGCCACCTTAGCAACTATCATACAAATTCATCACCTTCACCATCATATTGGAAATTCCTCTCAATGTACTAAAGTATCATCCATATTCTTCAATTGCTCAAAATTGTAATATAGCTATTACGCTAAAAAAAAACATATGATATACGCATATAGGAGATCATAAATGCAGCATTGAAATAGAACTGAGCTCAATTCAGCTTCTTGTTTTTTATGATTCGTGACAGAACAAGAGAGCAACCACAACACAGCACCCAGAAACACATTCCCTTCTAGCTCAACTAAGACAAACAAAACCCAAACCCTACCCCTAACCGTAACCCTAATCAAGCTCTTTGACGACCTTAATTCCCATTGAATTAGCAGTGCCAATAATCGACTTACAAATACTCTCAAGCGGGACATGCTTTGAGCTCGGATCATCCTTCTTGATCTTCGCGATCTCATAGACATGCTTCAGCGTGATTGACGACGCAACGGCGTGCCCTGGGCGAGAGCTTCCGCTTTCGACGCCGGCGGCATGCTTGAGGTACCACGACACCGGCGGAGACTTCACGACGAACTCGAAGGTGTTGTCCTTGTAAGCAGTGATTGTGACCGCCATTGGAGTATCTGGCTTGAACTTCTGGGTCCGAGCATTGAAGTCTTTGCAGAAGGCCATTAGGTTCAGACGGTACTGACCTAAAACGGGCCCCACCGGCGGCGCCGGTCGAGCACCGCCGGCCGGGACGGTGAGGCGAAGAGTGGCGGCGATTGGCTTCCGAGCGAGGTCCTTCGCCGCCATGGCTGATTGATGGCGAGGAGAGAGAAAATGGGGAGGGGAGGGGGAGAGAAGACTGAGGAGGGGGAGATGGAAGGTGGAAAGAGGGGTGAGAAAACGGGTTGAGGGGTTTAGGGGACTCGGGTTGACGGACCATTGGGCAGGTCGGGTTTAGAGAATTGGACGGACCTATACTTGACCCAACTCGGCCAATAACCAATTTTAGGTGCAAAATTGCGGGTTGGGCTTTGGCCATTCGCTTTGGGTGTGGACGATAGCTAATATAGGCTGTGTTTGGTAAAAGTCTATTTGAAGAGCTTTTTTTTTTTTTCTCATTATTTTTTGAAAGGTAGCTTTCTAAAGAGTTTTTTTGCCCAAAAAAAGTTTTCTAGGGTAAGATTAACTATTTTATTAGATCAAACATTTAATTAGGTGATTGATAAGATAGCCTTCTGAATTTGCCTTTTGGTCCAAAAATTATTAAAAAGCTTTTTCTACTAGCTTTTTAAGACTTGCCTTTTGGTCTCACTTATTTTTAAAACAACTAATTCATAGAGTATTTTGTACTCTTCTTATGGTTTGTTTGTTTTAACTGTTAAAAATTATCTGTTAAAAAAAGTTGTTATAGTTAGTATTTAGCTTTCATGAGTTGTTAGTTGTAATAAACATAAAATAAATAAGTTTTAAGACTTTCATGTCTCACCGAACTATGCTAAATAGGAATTCAATGAGATGGCATATATTAAAAAGATATATTAATAAAGGTGTAATTTTCATGTTATATGCAACTAGGTCATGATAGTCCGTCTGAACTTTAAATGTTTTTTGTGGGTCTAACAAGAACTGCAAAAAATGTCGTTATCGTCCAAAAATCTGATAACTACTTTTAGAAACTTTACTATTTGAAATAATTAAAATCCATCAAGCTTTTAAGATTATAAATGTGGAGAAATTAGTCTATGATAGTTCAAGTATTTTGAAATAGGATTTTGGATAAAAAATAATACAAACTTTTTGGGCATTGGACTGAAAATAATATAGACATTTTTTTAAATGTTAGTAGTATGAACTTTATCATAATTAATGTTAATAGAACACCACTGAGTTACGAGGGTTCTGACTTGGTGACGCTGATGTAGCAAGGTTGGCGTACACGTGGACAATAAAGTAATTTTTGTACTTTGATTTTTTTATTTTAATTGACACATAAAAAACTTTGACTTTTAAAATATAATTGAGACACATAGGACTTGTTTTTTATTTTTAGAAAAATGTTAAAGTTGATGGAAATTATCTTGTGAAAACTAAGAAAAACTTATTTTAAAAAAAAAATTTATTTAAAATATATTTTTGAAATAAGTACTTTTTTTTCTAAAAAAATAAATACTATTTTTTTGCTTAATTTAGTTTAATTTATTAATAGTATTTTCTTATTATAATTTTTTTATAAACTAGAATTAGGTTAAGAAAATATATTTTATAATTTAACATATTATTTTCAATTTTTTATTATTTTATGTAAATTTTTAAAATTATTTTATAGTTTTAATAATATTTTATATATTTTATGTATTATATACTCCCTCTATCCCATTATCTCCTTTCTAAATATATATAAAAAACTCTTTAAAAAACCTATTTTTTCAACCGATACATGATGGACTTAGTAGAAATTATGAAAGATAATTGGTTAAAAATGCATTTAATAAGTTTTTTGGAAGCTAATTTGAGATAACAAAAAAGAGTATTAGGAAAAAGAATATGAGATGAGGGGCACAATTTTTTTATAAAATGTTTTTATATTTCATAAATTTTTTACTTTATATAAGTTTTTAAATTTTTTTAATTAAATTTTATAATATTAAAAAGTACAATTTAGTTTACCCATATAAAAGAAGATTAATAAAACTAGTTATGGGTCATTAAAAAAGATAGTCAAAGTATAAAAAAAAAAATAATCAATTTTGTTATCCACGTCAACTACATGCCTTGTCACGTCGGCGATCCACCGTGTCACAACTCCTACAATTTAATATTAAACTATTGACATATAAGGTTAAAGTTCATACTCGCTCGTATGCAAGAAAACAAAAATTCTTTTTCAAATACCAATAAAATTTATATTATTTCCGTCAAATTTAAAAATATTAAACCATATAAAATGTTTCAAGCACATGCAGTTGATTTCGAAATGTAATACCTTAAAGTGGTTTAGCATGTTATGGTATCCCAAAGCAAAGTAGATTGAAAATTTTGAATCCTTGATATGCTTAGTTATCTTTATTTTCGATCAAACCCCACCCCCACAAAAAAATAAAAAAATATTACAGCATGTGGGAAAAAGTGGAAAGCAAATGGTTGGGGAAAGAGGTACAGATATATAAAGTACGTACAGTATAGTATGGTGAAAGCCAGAGAATGGTGTCTTCTCTTTTCCCTCTCCTGGACGGAGAAGGAGAAGCACACAAAGAGGGAAAGGAAAAGAGGGTACCTTCCTTGCATCAGAAATATGTTCCCAAAATGCATGAAGATCGCATAAAGGGTAAAGGTATTCATTTAACCATTTTCTTTTCTTTTATTGAACTAGATTATGCAGAACTGTGTGATCTTTCTGCGTAGTCGTGCTTTCTCCCTCCTTCCCCATCCCTTTCCTTCCCTCTTGCTTTTCCCCAGATGGGGTTAATTAATTGCTTTTCTGTATGCCAATGTTGGATTCCACAACTTTGGGTTTTTGAATTGTCAATCTCCTTGGGTTGATATCAGAAATTTTGATTTTGGAAACCTCGGCTTCAAATGTATAGTTTATGAACCGAAATTTAGTTTGACTCTGGTTCATGAAGGGTCAAAATTGTGCGTATATGATATTTCTCATTTATTTGCACATTTTGTTTTCCTCTCCCTTTCCACAATCAATTTACTTTGTTGGGGCTTGGTTATCAGTTATCACTTATCAAGGTTTGAGTCAATACTTATACTATGAATCCGGTGATACAATACAATTTGATACAATACAATTTAGGATAGAGAATCTTTTTTTTTTTTTTTTTGAAAAGACGGATGTTAGGAAATAAACCTAACTTAATTGCATTGGACACAAATTAAATAGGTGTGAAATATTAAGAAATTAAAATGAAAGAACAATAATTAAACCGATAAACAGAAAGACAACAAATTCACGTGAAAAACCCAATTGGAAAAAACCATGGACGACAAAGAGCAAATAATCCACTGATATGTCGAGTGACTATAAGGTACGATCTTCGGAGCGATAATTTCACGTGAGATCAAAGAAAAGAGAAAAACTCTCAAAAATTCCGTCAATCTATGTATGTGGAATAGGGAGAAGGAATTAGTTTGTGTACAACTTGATAATTAGGTTGAAACCACAAACTAATATATAGTAATCCCTAATACAACTCTCATATGCGGCTAATAGCTCATTAGGTAAAAAATACCCTAAATAAAATAAACCCAGGAGCCGCGGCACAGGAGAGACTGAATAACGCTGAAGACTGGCATGATTGTGTCAAGCCTGGTACGGTCATGCCATGTGGCACAGCCTTAGCTGTGTCTTGTCTCTGGTCATGGTTCCTTTCTGCTGTTCCAGTTTTCGACCCCCGAGGTACGAGCCTTGGTGTGAGAAGTCTACGGGCGTGAGTCAAGCTATGCCTTGGGTCATTGATGGGATTTTGAGCCACACCCAACTGTGAACAATGAAAATAGGGGGTTGGTTTTAAAAAATTAAAACAAAAATACTATTTATGTTAATTTGGGATTATAAAATCGGGTCCATAATATAATTTGTACATTTGAGGATCCAACTAGACAACTTGAAGATATAGCTTTTTTTCAGCCTTTTTGGATGTAATTATATGATTTTTTTTTTTTTATTGGGTTCCTAGAAAGAAGGCAAATCTAGTTTCTGACTGCTCTTGCAATTTGCAATATATAAATATCCTTCTTTGTATTATTTATTCCTTGTCTGCTTCAAACTTTAAAGCTTTTGTCATGTTGGATATTCCTCTCCCATGTGTGTTTCTGCTAATTATCTAAAAAACAAATTATTGTCTGTTACATATTAAGAACTGGGTATCTTATGAAATTAGCAATTTGAATGGTGGAAGAGGGAAGATTAGGGTTTCAAATTTTGTTCTAATCTCACCATGATTCTAAGAATGCTTTGGTTTCTGTTGCTATTATTGGGATTAATATTGGAAAATGGGTTATTATATGCAACTGGGGCTCATTCCAATTCCTCCACAAGACCTAAAATTGTGCACATTGGGGCACTTCTATCCTTCAATTCCACCATTGGTAAAGTTGCAAAAGTTGCAATTGAAGCAGCTGTGGATGATGTAAATTCCTCCCCACAAGTTCTTCATGGAACCCACCTCAAAATCTCAATCCAAGATAGCCAATACAGTGGATTCCTTGGGGTTCTTGAGGGTAAGTATCCCCTTTCTCTGATTACATCTTGTTTTGGCATTTTGATGCACTTCTTTCTATTAGCTAGATCTGATCTTCTGTTTCTTCTTTTTTTTTTTCAGCAATGACATTCATGGAGACTGACATAGTGGCAATAATAGGTCCACAATCATCTGCTATAGCCCATGTAGTTTCCCACATTGCAAAAGGACTCCAAGTCCCTTTGCTGTCATTTTCAGCCTCGGACCCGACCCTCTCGTCCCTCCCGTACCCGTTTTTTGTTAGAACGGGACTGAATGATCTTTTCCAAATGGCTGCTATAGCAGACATGGTGGACTACTTTGGATGGCGGGAAGTAACCGCCATATACACCGATGATGATTATGGAAGGAATGGGATTAATGCTTTAGAGGATAAATTGGCAGAGAAGCGGTGTAGGATAAACTATAAAGCACCTATGAGTCAAGAGCTAAGCAGAGAGGACATAACAAATGTGTTGTTTCAGGTTTGTTTTGTTGTTGTAGTTCTTTTTCCAGTGGGGAGAAAAGACATTTGGGTAACTTGCTCTCTCAAGGGTTCTTCACATTTTGTTTTGGATTCTCTGTTGTTTCAGGTGGCCTCACAAGAATCAAGGATCGTTGTTCTTCATACTTATAATAACTATGGTCTGGAGATACTTAAGCGGGCTCACTCTCTTCACATGTTGAATGAGGGGTATGTCTGGATTGCCACAAATTGGCTGACTGATGTCATAGATACAAATTCTCCTCTTCCTTCTAGTGTGCTCAGTGATATGCAGGGTCTGCTTACACTCCGTGTTCACACCCCTAATTCGCATCTTAAGAGAAAGTTCATGGCTCGGTGGGGGTTTGGTTAGAAAAGATAATGGGAATGACTCATTTGGACTGAACACATATGGCCTTTATGCCTATGACACTGTGTGGATCCTCGCCCATGCTTTAAATGCATATTTCGATCAAGGAGGAAACATAACATTCTCAAAAGACACAAGGTTAAGTCAGATTACCGATGGGGACTTGCACCTGGATGCAATGAGCATCTTTGATGGAGGACAAAACTTGCTCTCTAACATACATCAAGTCAACTTAACTGGGTTGACGGGCCCCATCCAGTTTGACCTGGATAGGAACTTGATCAATCCGGCCTTTGATATCATCAATGTGGTTGGGACAGGTCTTCATACAGTAGGATATTGGTCCAACTTTTCCGGTCTATCAGTTCAACTACCAGAAGTCCTGTCATCAAGATTACCCAACAAATCAAATCCAAGTCAAGAGCTTTCTGGTGTAATCTGGCCAGGGCAAACCTCAGTAAAGCCTCGTGGATGGGTTTTCCCCAACAATGGGAAGCTTTTGAGAATTGGTGTTCCAATACGTGTTGATTACCGTGAATTTGTTTCATATTCAACAAACACAGATACATTCACAGGCTACTGCATTGATGTCTTCACTGCTGCTGTGAATCTGTTACCATATGGTGTTCCATATAAGTTGATACCTTATGGAAATGGCAAAAATAATCCGCGTCTCACAGAGCTCGTAGAAAAATGAGAGCAGGAGTGAGTACAGAATGTTCAATTTGATTCTTACTTTGGGTTTGTCCATCTTACTTCGTAGTTTTAATCGATCTTATATTGTAGTTCTTTCATTGTTTTACTTAGGTATTTGATGCTGCTATTGGAGACATTGCAATTACCACCAACAGAACGAGGATGGCAGATTTTACACAGCCTTATATTGAGTCGGGCCTTGTTGTTGTGGCCCCTGTGAAGCGGATGGAATCTAATGCTTGGGTTTTCTTGAAGCCATTTACACCAATGATGTGGTGTATTACTGGCACGTTTTTCATTATTGTGGGAGCTGTCGTTTGGATTCTGGAGCATCGATTTAACGATGAATTCCGTGGACCACCCCGACAGCAACTGATGACAATGTTATGGTGAGTGTTGAGCAAATTTTTAGCTATTTAGTTTTGAGACTTGATCTGCATTAGCTGGGTTTTAGTCAACCTCATCATGTCAATTTAGACCTGGAAAAACTTACCTAGCCCTGTAACCCAACTGGAAACCAAAGCCGGAATAGATGAAAATACCAGAGAAGTGGTTTTGACCAAAGTTGATTTGACCCAAATTGAAACGCTTTGAAATGCAATCACATTTTTTGTGCTTACCTAGCCCTCATAATCGCATTTTATTTTTATGATGTATTCAGAGTATCCCTAATGCAGTTTTTGAGCTTATTTACATAAACAGTACAGATCCTTTATGCTATTTGCTACTCCTGCTTTGTTTCCTCCTTTATTTCTCTGTATTCTACTTTAACTAAGGCAGTGGAATCCTAATTATGTTTGACATTATCATTCATTTCCTTGTAACAAACGTTAATGTCGTTTGTTGTTATGCTTTATTTGCAGGTTCAGTTGTTCAACTTGGTTTTTTGCTCAAAGTAAGAATTTATGTGCCAATTTAGCAGTTATGCCTTCAGAGGAAATGCAAAAGAGACCAAAATAAACGCCATAGGGTGCTTATGTTCTTTATTTTCTTATACAGGGGAAAATACTGTTAGCTCGCTGGGCCGCCTTGTACTTATCATATGGTTATTTGTCGTTTTAATTATCAACTCAAGTTACACTGCAAGTCTGACTTCCATGCTAACAGTGCAACAACTTTCATCCCCAATCAAAGGGATACAGAGTTTGATAGAAAGCCATGATCCTATTGGATACCAAGAGAGTTCATTTGCTCAAAACTATTTGCACGATGAGCTCAGCATTCCTGAGTCCCGACTTGTTGCTCTCAGATCTGAAGCTGAGTATGCGGAAGCCCTGAGAAAGGGTCCGAAGAATGGTGGGGTCGCTGCAGTAGTCGATGAAAGGGCGTACATGGAACTTTTCCTCTCCACGAGATGTGAATTCACCATTGTGGGTCAAGAGTTCACCAAGAATGGCTGGGGATTTGTAAGTATCTTTATCTAACAAGGACCCTATATAGGGAGTAGGAATGATCAAAACAAGTTCAATTGATTGTAGTTACACAAAGAGTAGCATAGTTGTTTAACTGTGAAAAGAACTTTGCTGCAGTCTTGCTTAATGTCGAGGACCTAAATGGTTGAACACTGAACATCGGACTACACACTTGCAGAACTCCCCCCAAAAAAAAAAAAGAACCATAAACGTCTTTTGAGCTTGAAAACGTTGACATTGCATTGACTTCTTTAGTACCTTCAATAATTCAATATCAGAGGATGCTAAATTGTCATTTTATGCTTGGTAAGAAGGGCCTTGATGCCACATTATTGAACAACATAAGAAGCTAAATCTATGTTTTGTTTTACACATATTATACAGCCATGCTGTGCTTGGTGCAAAGTTCAGCTTGATTAATGATCATTATGGAGTTTTGGGGTGTCACACTTGTAACCCATGGTTTGTTGAGCATTAACCTTGGCTTGTATTATTCTTCTAAACCACATACTTATTATTTATGTGCTAATTGTTTTTCAAAATTCAAGCCTATTTCAGCGAAAAACTAGCAATACAACTCCTTTTGATCAGTGCTATTTCTGCACAACTTGTATACCCTGAATTGGCATTTTTTTTTTTTCTTTTTCATGTTTTCCCAGGCATTTCCAAGAGACTCACCATTGTCTGTAGACATGTCGACAGCCATTCTGAAACTGTCGGAGAACGGAGACTTGCAGAGGATCCACGATAAGTGGCTAATGAGAAGTGCTTGTAGCTCACAGGAAACCAAACTTGCAGTAGACAGGCTTGACCTGAAAAGCTTCTGGGGCCTCTTCCTCATCTGCGGCGTAGCTTGCTTTCTTGCTCTTGTTGTGTATCTTGGGGTAATGGTGAGGCAGTTCATGCAGCATTGCCCTCCCGAGGAGGCTGAAGCCAGTGGCCCTACCCATACCCCTACCCCACGGTCTTCCCGGATTCAGACATTCCTCTCATTTGCTGATGAGAAGGAAGAGGCAGTCAGAACCCGGTCTAAGAGAAGGCAATTAGAAAAGGCATCAACTGGGTCCAGCACTCTTCATCAGTACACGTCAAACAGAAGTATTGATTTCTCACTCAATGGTTCTAGGATAAGTCATGTGGAATTTTCCCCCAGCCAAAGTGAGGGTGGCAATAATGAAGTGTAAGTTCCTTAGGTACCCATATCTAACAGTCATGCTGACATGAGTATCGACATTCCACACTTCTATATATAACAAAAGCATACAAAATTTTTACAAAGTGGGAAAGTTTGACAAAAAAGTCGGGTACCTGTGTCATGCACTTGTAGCTGAGTCCAAGTAACACAAGCTACTACATGAAACCACGACATTGAAATCAGCAATGGGACAACAGTGAATATACTTATATACATACATCCTTTGATTCAAAGTTTTCGACCCGTAAAAGTACATATGTAACATGGTAATCCGAAAATCCCAGTGATTGGTCATGGTCCAGATATGGATACACTGATGTTACTAGTCAGCAATCTGAGCACTGTGAGGCAAAGTAGCAGCTCATGGTTCTGAACAGATCTCTTCTTACAGTATGCTGATCTTCTGCATTCTTCTTCTGTGAAAGACTGATTGGGGAAAAATGCATCGATCTGCATCTGATTTGATATGTAAACACAAAACTTTTGTCTTTAACTGGCACATGAATTTATTTTGCCGACTGATATTGATTATCTTCTTTTTGCTATTTGATTTTCTCTTTTCGATTGCATCTCTTCATCTGAGGAGTTAGACCGTGCCAGCGATGTTATATTGTATGGGCAACTCTATATGTTTAACAACCCAATTCAAAACTAACAAAGTGTCAGTTAAGGTGGTATGATCTCACCTGCTAGAAGGAAAAATATAAGTTCACATCCCCAGATTGTGCTTATTCAAAAGACTTTTACATTAAGGTCTTGTTCGATGTTTATGTAGCGGATAATTGTTTAGGTAACTGATAACTATTCTAATTTACCATTAGCTGATAGATGTTTAACTAGTTGTTTGAAGAATATGTGTTCGGTTATATTATAGGTTACATCAGATGAAAAACATTAAATGACGAAAAAGGACACGCCGTTTTTGTGATTATTATTGTTATTATTCTCAATATTAATAATAATACCGTCACCTATTATTATTATTATTATTATTATTATTATTATTAGTAGTAGTAGTAGTAGTAGTAGTAGTAGTAGTAGTTTCTTCAATAGCACTCAATTTATATATATAACAATCACTTAAAATTTCTTTACTTGATAAAGTGCTTTTATCAATTGTGGATTTGTCATTGATGCAATCAATGATTAAAAAGAATTACCTTGATGATGCTGGTTGAATAAATAAGAGTACAAGAGTATGATTGCAAGACAAATTGGAAACGTTACTCGCTTATGCTCAAACGTTAATACTTTTAACGTTTGAAAAATGCTTCAGTTCAAACGCTACTTATTATATTAAATGTTTATTTACTGAACAACTAAAATTATATAACGTCAAAACACTAAACGTTACCTAAAACACTGTTACCGAATATGACCTAAATCTCATACCCAAAAGGGATTACACTCTTAGTGTAAAAATAAATAAATCCAGTCCAACCCAAAAAAGAAAATGAAGAGGTAATGCCATGTCTTGAGGAAAGGATGATATTCACAGAGTCTAAAAGTTGTGTAGCCATTTATTTTTTGCCAGGGGAATAAGTTTTCGAATAACTACCCTTATACAATCCCAAAGTGACTACTGTGAAATGAGTTTTTATGTCGTGGCATGTAAAGCATGATCATGGCTCGTTGATGCTTAAGCTGGTTGTAGAGTGCTTATGGGTTGTGACCCTCACGAAGATTGGGTCTTGGCTCAATGATGCGCCTCTAATTACGTTATGGTGATGTTTTGACAGAATAAAGATTGGGTGCATGCTTGTGGTAGATCACATTTATGTCCATGTAGAATTTGACAAATTACTTCGTCAGTTTACTTAATTAAAAAATTAAACTCAAAGTTAAACTAAAAATTTGAGATTGAAGTTAAGCTAATCTAAGCTAATGAGCCTTCATGAGTCAACACAACCCATACTTCACATGTTTTCACTAGCTAATAGCTATTGTTATGAAATGAAAAAATAAAAATTGAATTTAAATAGTTTAGGAAAGAATAATTTTTAATTTTTAATTTTTCAAAGAAAACTTCTCCTTATGCTTACCCGAATAATGATATAAGAATGCAAAAGAGGAGTTGTTTGGGGGAGAGGGTTAGAACTGCTATTATACTAACAATGAGTTAATGAGAATGGATCTTGTAGTGATCGTGGATTTAGAATCGTATAATGGTGATAAATTTTTTGAGCTTCTTATCAATTAACTCGCAATATATTTTCAATTTCAACATTACCCGTGAGACAAGGATATTTTTATTTAATATTATATTAGTAAAATATAAAAGAGAATAGAAAACAAACAATAACTTTAAATACACTAATAAAAATAAACAATAATATACTAACATAATGTGCCGTAATTTAATAAAAATTATTATTATAAAATATATATTTTTTAAAAAAGTAAAAATTAAGATTTTTTTTTGGATAGAAAAAAATTAAGATTTTTGTTTTGATCAAATAAAATTTAAAATTTATGAGCGTTGTATTTTGGTTTGTAAATTGTAACATACGTTAAACAAAAACCCAAAAAGTCCAAAACCCCAGTTTCCCCTGTTTCCCCGCCCAACCCTAGGAGGGAGAGAGAGAGAGTCCCTCCAATCATCAAACCTAGCAGGGTCTTCCTCAGTGTATTGATTCTGATTCAAACTTGTTTTAGACTCTACTCTACTCATTCTTCCTGCTGCTGAAAAGGGCATTCAATTCGACCCTCATATTCAAGTGACAAAGTTTCCAAGAATTTTGCAGCAGATATGCTGCAGAACAGGTCTTTCGTCAAGAAAACTAGGGAGGCAAAATCATCAAGGTTTGTATTCAATCACCAAAAACCCTAATCCCCTTTTTCACTTTTCACTTGATTTTTGGTGGGCTATACTCATTTATGGATTACAACAGCAACTTCGAGAGCACTACCTCCGGGATGATATCTCCTGCGGAGCTCCAGTTTGCAACGCTTGTGATTCTTCGAAAGCTCGTTTGAGTCCTGATGCTTCCACTATTATCGTTCTTGACACAAATGTCGTTCTCAATCAGGTAAAATTTGAATTAATCGTTTTTGTTATGATTAGGTATTTGCTGATAAACTTCTTGTTTGAGTGTTATTAATGTTTGATGATATTCGTTTTGATGGTTTTTTTGGGGGGTGTTTCAGATTGATTTACTAGAGAATCCTGCGATTGATAATGTGGTGGTGTTGTCGGTGGTTATGGACGAGGTTAGGAATAAAAACATGTCTATTTACAACAGGCTTAGGGCTCTTTGCAGCAGCTCCGTAAGGAAGTTCGTCGTTTTCTCGAATGAGCACCACAAGTAAGTATTTTCTCAATCAATTGAATGACTTACGGATGAGTTTATGCTTATATCGACTTGGAAAATATTCATGTATAAAAAAGGGGCAGAGCTAGTCGACGTGTAATTCAAGTTAATTTTTTTATTTGAACATGAAAGAATCTTCTAATAAAATATCATATATTTCAAAAAGCATTTCATGGGCATGCCAAGAAACACAAGAATGTGAACCCATGAATGTGATTGATAAATGCCCGTTTGTTCTCCCTAAATTCGTTTCAAAAACTATGGAGTCAGGCCCTCTGCACTATGCTGATACTGATAAACATTTCCTGTTCATCTCTTCAATGCAATAGTGTGCATGCGATTGAAGTTTATTTCCACAGTTCTCACCAATTTGAGTTTCTGTGTGCTGTTTTTATGGATAAAACCATGTTATGATCCTGTTCTTGTTTTATCATGGTCATTGGTGGTATACTATATTTCAAAACAGAAATATATGAGGAATATTCATGAGATGATAATGCTATTATTCTTTCACATCAATATTTTTGATCTTGCCCTTGTCTGTGTATTAGGGATACATATGTCAAAGCTATGGTTGGTGAAAGTCCAAATGATAGAAATGATAGAGGTTTGTTTTCTGCTACTTCCTAAAATGGAATCACATTTTGCACCTACTATCTGTATGTAATGGTTGTTCTAATTTAAGTTAGATAAGAAATTTCCAGATGGAAATGGATTTGACAAGAACCACCCTTATTTGGCTATTTGTTTTCTTAACCGAAGTGGATTCGAACTGCCGTGGTTTAGATTGATTATTTGAATGGAATCATGTCCCTCATCTTTGACCGCTGCTGTGATGACCACCCATTTATCTGAGTATTGCATCATAATTAGCTCTGTGTCTGTCGTTTCAGTCTATATATCAGTATGGGGTGAACTGTGGAACAAGTTGTTGGCTTTCATGAACCAATGAGCGCATGAGTGTCAGGTATCGTGTAGAGCTCCTAAAATGTGAGTTCTATCCAGAAAAATTAGAGAGGAATACGAGCCATGAACACGTGTTTGAGGGAAAGTAAAGAAGATAATGTCTAATCTTCTTTCTTCTACGTTACCTACTGTGTGGTATCCCCCTCTCTCGCACTGTTTAGCCATCCCTGCTTCTCACTTTTTGCTCGCACTTTAGCTTAGTGGGACAGGGACTGCTGACGACCACCTAGCCCACCAGTGGTCCTACTTGGAGCTTACTGGAATCCTGGCCAAGTGGTCTACTGATTATGGGTTACACAGCCATAAACCTCGTTGGACGCTTCAACAGAGATGTTGACAACCATTTGTGTCTGATTGCTAGCTGATTATGGTATGGATTAATAAGATAAGCACATGCAGCCAACTTTTTACCACTTTCTTCGTTATTCTTAACACTATCCCTCTCCTTCGCTCCACTTCCTGCCCTACCCTCTTTTCTTCAGTAGCCTATCAGGTAAAGCTGTGCCACCCACTGATTACTGGTGCTGGCGGGATTGCCTTAACCATTCTTCCTTTGTCCCACTATCCTCCTTCTTTGCTTCCCCTTACCCATCCCGACCCCCTTTTCCCTTCTCCCACTCCAATGTATGTGACTCCTCTTCACATTCCTGCTCTCTTTGCTTATCTCCTCCATCTCAACCCCTATATTCTCCACCCTCTCTTCTCTCTATCATCTTCTCTTTCTTCTTGGGGTTGCTGGGTCGGTGCCTATCAGCTTATCCAACGTCTCTACTAACCATCACTAGCTCATTATCACTCTCCTTTGTCATCCTCACCTCACCTCACCTCAGCTGACACAGACACTTACTCTTACTCTGCCTCCTCCAACAGTTCACCATGGCTGTCCTTTGTTAATTTTCTTTGGTTTTGTAATATATTTTAATTTTTGGAATCTATATTCTACTTAACCACATTTCCAGCCTTTTCTTCTCTTTGGTTATTGATAGTTTTGCTCTTGTGCCCCATTGTCTCCTGATCATGGAGTTACAAATTTGCTTTAATTTGAGTTAGCCTTGTTCAGTCTCTTTTTCTCGCCATGATCAGTTTAGAATTTCTATCAGCTATTCATGATTTTTTGGGTGGGTTTTGGGTTGGGCCAATTTGGTTAGCATTATTCCAGGTATGAGTCGATTGACAGGAGGCCAACTTGTGCTTGTGGCAATGATTCTAGAAATGTAAAAGCATATAGATTTGTCAATTTAAGTACGACGGGCTATATATGAAGGTCGTGTGTATTCGGGTTCGAGTATAATACGGGTATTCAAGTTTGGGTAAGGGTAATAGGCGAACATATATTGGGTTGTACGGGTTTCGACCCAATGGATTGAGAGCGCCTTTTTAATAAGTTAATTTTTCTTTTGTCAATTATAAAAGCTCTGTATATTTTTGCTTAAAATTGTCCATAGTTCTATGAAAAGGTATAGTATTTGTAGTACTATTTAAAAAATATTCAAAAATATTCAAAATTTTCATTATGGTATTTAGCTGAGGATCCCATTAAATAGAGCGGTTTGGCCACTTGACCTGGTTAAATAAGGTCAATGACAGGTTGGGTTGGTAATGGGTTGGATAATAATGAATTGTTCTATTAGTAGCTCGTTTAAGGTGCTGACGTTTGTTTCATCTCTTTTATCATATTAATTCACATATTACACTTAGTTAAATTTATTATCAATAATTTATAGTAATAAAGATCAATATTATAAGAAGGTTTTTATGCATATTTACTTCATTTTAAAACAAATCAAGAAAGGGTGTATCTAGGTTGGCTCAACTGACCCATTTTATTCACCGGCTTAACCCGACCCATTGCCCATCTTAGGTGCTATGGTTCAAAAACATCTAAAATAGTTTCAAATAAATGAGAATTAGAGATTTGCAATGAACTAAAACTATTATTTTTAATTATAACATCAAAATTTTACGTTATTATAGTCATACTGTTTCTATTAAAAAAAAATTATTTAAGATATGACAAGGTATATTCAATTCACAAAAATACGACAGTCTTGTGCATTTTTAATATTTTTAATATATCACACCATTTGAATTCATGCATATTTATTGAAATTTTACTATGTATATTTTTGTATATAATGTTTGTTTATGAGAAATAAGTTGAGAAAGGAAATAGTATTAATGTACGTTTGTAAATTATTGTGATAATTATGTATTATCTCTCTAGATGATGTGATATAATAAATAACCATTTTCTAAATAAGTGATAAAGTGAAAAGAAAAACATATACTAGATATAAAACATTCGATCAATAAGCCACAAAACTAAAACTGTTGTTTTAATTGCCTTGGCCCAACAAGTTAAACAGGTTCGGGTAAGAGTTTGGACCCGCCAATTTATGGGTTTTTCGAGTTCGATATTTTTTCAGGTTCAAGTGGAGAAAATCGTGTTCAAAACCCAAAAATTTCGGTTCGGGTCGGGTCTTTTTCCTGGCAGCATACTTTCATAGATGTTGCATAAGGGGTGGTATGTTTCATTTGCTGAAGTGCCTTACCACGACCACAAATGATTTTAAAAATAGAAGTCAGATAATATCTCCAAATGATGTTTATTTTGATTAACAAAACCCATTGTGTGAGGCTCTCATGCAAAAATTGATTGTGCAAGGCCATTGCAACTTTCAAATGTATGATGCAGAACCCTTCTGTTGGAAATGGTCCTATTGCGGATTGTCGAGTCCAGATAATCAAATCCAGTGGTTAATGTAGTGGTCGTAATTTGTTTCTTACCTTTGAGTCGCGTACGTGGGCAAATGTCAGTTTTACTTGGTTTGGTCACAATCCATGTGCCACTCACAGGTTTTGCATGATTGAAAAGGGACAGTGGAATATAAGATTTATGTTAGTGGGTGAGAAGACGATGACGTGTTACCAAGAAGCTGGGATGGTGTTGATCTGCTTGATCTTTGATCCAAGATTATTTAGTTGGGTGTTTAAATTGAGCAATTCTTGGTTCGTGATACTTGTGTTTTCTTCCTCTGATAGAAGTGCTTATGCTTCTAAATTGTCATAATTGTCAGGATGCATTCTATTTTTTTGGTTTGAAGTTCTGATATGCTACCATTGGTTCTACAGCTATTCGTGTGGCAACTCAGTGGTATCAAAGACATCTAGGCTCAGCGGTACGGGTTTTGCTGATTACTAACGATAGGGAGAACAAGAGGAAGGCGGATGAGGAGGGCATATATGCAGAAACAAGTAATTCTTTATTGTATTTTGTTCCCCCCCTTTGCGATGCCTTAATGATTTGTTCAAACCGTGCTGCAGTTGAGTCATATGTCAAATCACTGGATCGGCCAGAGTTGCTTGATCTGCTTGTGCTACCTGCCTCGGTGGACGTTGTGATGGATGATGTTGAAGACTTGAGACCTTCCAAGAGGAAACTCATTTACAGTGAGGTAATTTCATTGAAGTGCTGGGCATCGCAGAACCATGCATGATGCATCAACGTTCAATGTCTCTGCAAAACCGTAAGTCTTCGATTGCTAACCTGCTCTATTTTTCTATTGATGCAGCATAAACCTATGTCTGAAATCACAGCTGGTTTACATCGTGGTATTTACCATCAAGGGAAGCTTCGTGTTAATCATTATAATCCATTTGAAGCATATGTTGGGAGTGAGAGCATTGGTGATGAAATAATTATATATGGGCGAACAAATATGAACAGAGCTTTTGATGGTGATATAGTTGCTGTAGAGCTTTTGCCTCAGGATCAGTGGCATGTGGAGAAGGCTCTATCCATAGCAGCAGAAGGTATGCATTTATTTGTGGCATTGTATTATCTGGTTTTTAACTCGAACTATCATCTATTTTTTAGCTCACGACTCTCCTATGCTCTTGATCCAAATTTTTCTATCAATTCCTTGTCTTTGTTCATCTTGTCTGGTTGGAATTTCTAAATCCAATTTTTCTATCAGATCTTGATCCAAGTTTTTCTATCATTCCTGAAATTTGGGGGAATTTCAAACAAAGTAGATTTTGATTTTCCATCTATCTGGAAATTGTTAAAGTTGATGCAATGAATGAAGCTCTGTGTGTTGTAGTCAACAAAATTTTGCAAGGCCAGGTTGAAAAGAGTCAAAGAATGCAGTGAATATGACCGATTATGCACCAAAAAGTATTTGTAGAAAACAGTTTTCCCTTCTTGCTCCGCAACATTGTACCAAATGTATCCAATAAAGACCTGATTATTTTTTGTTGTTTTCCTAGTCGAGTCAGTTTACTGTATGTTCGTCTTTGGCATGCTTCAAGGTCTAATCTGCTGAATTAGTAATTGCTTAATTGCTATGTAAAATAATAATTAATGCTTTTGAAGTTGTCTTAAAGGGCGTGTGAGCTCTGAGAGGGAGTCGTAAGCTTTATCAGTTTTTGTTTGTGGCTCTATATGAGACTGAATGGTGACTTCTGCCTAACAGAAGATGAGGAGGATGAAGATGTACATCTTGTTCCAAATAGTTCTGATGATGCTCCTGGAAACGCAAGTGTCCATGGCTCTAGTGCAGACGCGCCTCCAACTTCTGCTCGACCATCTGGACGTGTTGTGGGTATCATAAAACGAAATTGGCACTCGTAAGTTCTATTTTTCATTTTACAAAATGATGTGTTACCCATAAGCATTTACAAGTGTCTGATGAGGGTACATGTCCACTTGCCAAACAATTTTGCAAAATTTTTGTTGGTCTCTGGGAATTGGGCTTTTGCTTGTAAGGTTAAGGACTTAAGGTTATAAACATGTGGATTTCTCTAGCCTCTACTTGGCGAGGAAGGGATCCATATTTTTTTTAAGGGGGGCAGATACTGGTTATAGTTGACCAATCTTTATATCACCTACTCTTGAGTATTTCAGAGTCAAATCATTGAATATTTAACATCATTTTCGACATCTTTTTTTTTCCAAGATAGTTTCATTTGAAGGATTTGACATGTTGTACATGCTTTGTTTTCCAGTTATTGTGGATCTTTGGAGCCAATGCCTTTGCCTGCTGGTAGTGGTGGCACTGCTCATGCTTTATTTGTTTCAAAGGATCGAAGGATACCCAAGATACGCATTCAAACTCGACAACTTGGCAATCTTCTGGATAAGAGAATTAGTGTGGCTGTCGACTCTTGGGATCGTGGATCTCGCTACCCCTCTGGTCATTATGTACGAACCATAGGAGAAATTGGTGATAGAGATACCGAGAGTGAGGTATGAAGAGACATTTCCCTCCCAGTGTGCTTTTGCTTTCAGCGTCTGACTAAGAATCCCTTTTAATGCCATCCATTTGCCCTTTCTTTTCATTTAAAATTTTTTTTTCTGTTGATGGGACATTATGTGTGAGTTTTTAAAATTTTTTATTTATATTGCTGCAGGTGGTATTGATAGAAAATGATATCAATTCTAGACCGTTTTCTGCCCAAGTTTTGGCATGCTTGCCACCGTTACCATGGTCAGTGTCTCCAGAACATCTATCTGATCCTAACAGAGAGGACTTGAGACATGTACGCGTCTTCAGTGTTGATCCTCCTGGTACTTGATTTCTTCCTTGTATCTTTATTTATCTTGCTTTGACTTGTATGTTTCTTTACCTTTTAACACTTAACTGTTGATGTAGGTTGTCGGGACATTGATGATGCACTACATTGTACACCTCTTCCAAATGGAAACTTTGAAGTTGGAGTCCGTATCTTTCCATCGACCTATCTCTGTGTTAATCTGATTAACAACTTGCATTTCCTTTCCTACTGTGCTGTTTATATCTATATAAGTCTGTGAATTTAATATTTGACTATGATGCCAATTTTTGCAATAGGATGCACCTGTAGGTTTAATAAATGATTGTTGCTGGCTTTTTCATGCATTGTCCTTTGGTAGAATTGAACAGAAATATTCATGTTATTGTCTTGTTCTGAGTCTGTCTAGTTACTGGCCTTCTCGTGTAATTCTTTTCTTTTTGATCCCATGCGAAATACTTCGAATAATGAGTTGCTTCTGTGGAGTTTAATTTAACTGATTGCACACTCGTGTTGAACTATACGTTCCCTGGATGCCCTTGACTACATTTCAGATATTGCTGATGTAACTAACTTTGTACACCCTGGAACTCCCCTCGACGATGAGGCTTCACAAAGGGGAACATCTGTTTATCTTGTGGAAAGACGTATTGACATGCTTCCGAAACCTCTGACGGAAGGTGTTGCTCTTGCAATTTGTAGTTTATGAATAACAATTCCAGTATCAGAATTGAAAATTTTGGTGCGGAGATGTGTTTACTGTTTTTTTTTGTCTTGCAGACATATGTTCTCTCAGATCAGACGTGGAGAGGCTGGCTTTCTCTGCTATTTGGGTACTCTTATGATGTTTACATAATAGTTTGGCGGCTACTATTTGTGGCATTGGACATTTTAATTGAGAACAAATTTTGCACACATTTTCTGCTTAAATCTGCAAATTGTTTACCTTCCAGGAAATGACACCTCAAGCAGATATCATATCTACTAGATTTACAAAAAGTGTCATCAAGTCATGTGCGGCATTGTCTTATGTTGAGGCTCAAGCAAGGATGGATGACAGGTAGTCGCTCGTTTCTTACATTCTCTAAATGTCTTGTAAGTTTACCTGCTTATGGAGAAGCTATTCTGTGTATTTTCTGATCTGTCACTGTCTAGTTTACTATTACCTAGGATTTTTGTGTGGTACTTGCATGATATTAGCTGCTCGGCTGGGCTGAGCTTTGCACTTTACATGTAAAAACAATGTTTGAGACTGGAGATGTTATCCCTTTGTGTATATTTATACGGCTAGAAATGATTCAAATAGCCTTTCTTGCTAGCTGTGGTCAAAGTAGTTGATTTGTTGTAATCTATCATTTCTTTTTGAGAAGACTAAAGGACCTCTTCTCAGATGAGTATTGAAAGACGTTTATTACAACTTTCTATAATTACGTGCGAAGTTTGCATTTGCATTCTGGTTCTGCTCAAATGACTGGGGCCTACTGAAGCTTCTGCAATGATTTTTCATGTGGAGGCCTGCTGCATGGGGGAAGGGGGTGTGTCTTTTTCCGCTTTTGCTTCGTCAAAATTTTCTCAGGTAATGGCATGATGACAGAAATTATTAGATATTAGATAATGTCAAAGTCTGGCTAACAATTTGTCTAGATCCAACCTCAGTTAACTTTTGATGGATCCCTACCATCCAAACCGACACTGTTGGACTTTCTGTTGGTTGATTATTCCAGATACATACCTGCCATGACAAACGAATTGATATGTAAACCATGACAAACTCAACCCATACCCTATCCTATGTAGGGACTGGTGCTTTTTGTTCCCCATGGCGTTTGGAGAGGGTGATGTGAACAAACTTGCCAGTTGTACAGTGTGATGGCAGAGAGGCTATTTCGGTTGATCTTAAGATTCAGAAGGGAATTTTCTGCATGCTACTGAAGATCAAAAGAAGTAGAGAAACATTCTGGTTTATCCACTATGACCTGAAGCTGAATCATATTATCCAATAATGACTTTCTTTCTTTTTTTGATAGAAAATAATGACTTTTCAGTTGCCTATAAAGTGCATGTGAAAAGCAAGCTTTATGATGAACTTTGGGAATTTTTTTTGTTTTATTTCAGTATCTAATACTTCTCATTTTTAGCTGGATAAGAAAATAATGATGGAACCTTTTGGAATATTTCTCCAATTGCTGTGAGTTTAAGTTTCTATTCGTTCTGCATTCTTTGGACTGAGAAACATTTTGTTTTTCACTGGAATGAATGTGTTCTCTAACAGCCCAATTGAAGTACCTATAAATCTCTGATAATGAATGTGTTCTGAAATACCAGCTTCTATTCATTTCCTGGGTCTTGAGGAAAGTGAAATTGTCATGATTGTGGCTTCTTGTGTGGCTCTTATTCTAACTAGTGACACTTTCTTACTTGCAGCCGATTGGTGGATCCATTGACCACTGATCTGAGAAATATGAATGCCTTAGCAAAGGTTTGTTATGTGCATTCTGCTTTGTTCTGTTCCCATTGTACAATTCATAGCTTATGATTTCTTTTTGTCCAACCAATTATGAAACGTCTCCATTGATGTGTAATCTTGCAGAAAATGAGGCAGAGGCGTATTGATAGAGGAGCGCTAACTCTTGCTTCTGCTGAGGTCAAGTTCCAGATTGATACTGAAACTCATGACCCTCTTGATATCGGTATATATTTTTTCCTTCACATTTTGGGTTAAAGATCATGGAGGATTGGAGAAAAGGGCATGGAATGCGTTGATGACAGTGTAACTAAAATGAAGTATTGAAACTCGAAAGTGGCTAAAATAGCAAGTCCTGGAACTTTGTTTTGTCCTAATTTGTGATGATAGGGGGTTATCTTGGGCAGTCTCTTACGCACAACTGAATTTGGGCCTTATCTAGCCATGTGAATCTGGAATCTAACCAATGAACTGTTTAAATGTGGAATATTTTCGATATGGATGAAAATCATTTTGACAGATTAATGTGAAAAAGATCTGTGGTTGTTAAACTGTGAAGGATTCCCTCCTTATTTTTGTAGGAGGCACATTATTCAGTCAAGAAAAAATGATTGAAAAACTTATTATGTTAGCTTCTAAATGTTGCATATTTCTAATATTTGTGCTGATATTCCTATTTGGTTCTTAGCAGGTTAATACCGTAATACATAGTCTATTAGTTTAAATGTCTGCTAAACCATGAGACAAGCATGAAATTGATCATTCTTCATTCTTTATCAGATTGATTTGAGTACTGTAGTAATTTAAATAGGGTTGGATGAAGCTTTATGATCTACTAGTACTCCATGTTCTTCCTTATGTTATTCTTGTAGAGATTAATAGGAGAAATTTGGACAAAAATGGTGAATTATTTGGAATTATCAGTTCACTTTACCTTTCTGGCTTTGCCATGTATACGAGATCTTATCAGTGTGGAAAATTTTCTGTAGGTATGTACCAAATTCGAGAAGCAAACCAAATGGTCGAGGAGTTTATGCTTGCTGCCAATGTTTCAGTTGCACAGAAAATTTTAGAACATTTTCCATTTTGTTCACTACTAAGGTATGCTGCCTCTGTTTTCTTATGTCTCTTTTTGGTTCCTGTAATACAAAGCTTCTATATTTTTTCGAAGTTGTGTTAAAATTTGTAAACTATGCTATGGTACTGTTGTTATGAATGTGCATGAAACTTTGTTCATATTATTAATGTGATGGAGGAAAAGACTGTAGATATCTATATAGTCATCAAACATTGTTTGAGGTTTAACTTCTGGAAAGATTTATTGTTTAGTTAGTAAGACTAGTTGGACATATGGCTTTTGTAATCTTTAGTTTGAGAAGAATTAAGGGCTTAGGCTCTGATTACTCTACCTTTTTAACCTCTTAGGATGTTTCAAATTATCGCCTAAAAAATATTTGATGTGCATAAGGGTTCCACTGGAACCATCTTGTAGATTTTAAAGTGTAGTTCAGAAATACCTGAAATGAGTAGGCTTTGAGACCAGTGAGGTGTCATAGAACAACCTCCAACATTTAGAGGGATTGGGAGGAGTACATAGCCGCTGGCATCTACTTAAGACATTTTTGAAAATTTCGAAAACAGTTGATAATAGCCTCTGTGCTGGGGCCTCCTGGGAGGCTGTACTCCCTCTGCCAAAACAAAAGCCTCTACCCACTAAACATCCTGGAATGTCAAAATTTTCTCTCAAAGCATTTATAATGAGCATGATGGTCTAATTATCACCATCTCAGATAGTCTAAGGTATGTTATAGGGAACATGATATAAAAAGGGCAATATTGTGGTCAATGCTATACATTCTGAAGTATTTAGATTATGCCTAAGTTGTCGTACATTGTCTTGAGGGGCCACTGTTGGCAGATACTCAGCATTTGACAGCTTTGTGGGCATTTCTTTGAAAATTCTGAAAACATATATGATAATCTTTGTTTTGTGGTCCTAGGAGGTTCTAGCACTGCAATTCTGAAGCCTCTGAGGACATTCCTGTATCTTAGAAAATTTTAATGAGCTTAATGACTTAATTGTCACTTTCTTGTAAATCCTAAATTGTGATTCCAAAAACCCAAAATGAGTGTCATGTGGTATACAATACCTATAACTTGGTCTACTATAATACCCCAAACATTTTTAGTTTTTAAATGGTGTACAACGTATAGTTACCAGTTGACAACTAATAGAATGTTCTGTATAAATGCCGTAAATCATATGCATTACTCAAGTATTGGTATGCAGTGCCTAAGATAAAGCAAATTCTCCCTTTCTTTTCAACCGGTTTATTCCTGCAGGCGTCACCCCACTCCTACGAGAGAAATGCTTGAACCTTTGCTGCGGACAGCTGCTTCTGTTGGCCTTGATTTGGATGTATCATCATCAAAAGCGCTTGCTGACTCACTTGACCGCGCTGTGGTAAGTATTAAATAGTAGCCTGTTCACCCTTCACCCCCCCAATTGTGGACATATGAGAGAGAGAGAGAGATCATGTTGCTAATGTTCATGGTTTAAAATCATCAGGGGAATGATCCTTATTTCAACAAGCTGATTCGTATACTGGCGACAAGATGCATGACACAGGTATAGGTGTCTTGATATATCCGCGGATCTTTGAATTCTTTGGAGGGTAGATTTCTAGATTGTTAAAATTTTCCCATTTCTATGACAACTCCAGGCAGTATATTTCTGTAGCGGGGATCTCAGCCCTCCAGAGTATCTTCATTATGGACTTGCTGCACCAATATACACCCATTTTACTTCGCCTATCAGGAGATATGCAGGTAAGTTTAAATATGAGCTGCTAACAGTACCTCAGTCCATTTATTCAGAGTAATAGTAAAACTCTGCACGTTTTCTGGATGCTGATCGTCTTTTTTTGTGTGTTTGTGTGCATGTTTTTTTTTTTGGGGGGGTAGGGTTGAACCAGTCTCCCCTTTGCACGAGGAGCTAGTTACCTCTGTTCCACGGGGCATTCTTCTAGTCTGTATATGTATCGAGTATTGTTATTTGAAAAACATTCTGTTGTGCATTTTTGTTTGCAGATGTAATAGTGCACCGGTTACTTGCTGCATCTCTGGGAATATCCAAGCTTCCAACAGTGTTCCAAGATAGGCCTCAACTTACTAGTATTGCTGACAGTAAGTCATGCATATACCATATGCTTAATCAAGTTCTGTAATATTATTGATCAAGTTGTAGTGAACTCCATTTTCACGTGTAATTGAGACATGGTTGAGTAGTGTGGCAGGGTACTCATTATGTCTCTGGATCTGGTATTCTGGATCCAGCTGACAGTTGACTGCCTCGTAAAGTTGATGCTTATGCTGAGAACTAGATATTACAGAAAGAACCTATTCTTTATATTTGATGCTAATAAACTTGATAGCAGCAGAATTTTTTCTGTGAATGAGCTGTAAATGGATGAATGGTTATGGTGGTGCTTAATTGCCAAGGGACTATATGATTCATAATTGTGATTTTGTATTGGAATCTAGTTATATTTTCTTCTGCTTTATCATTTCTAGTGAGTGAGTAAAGAAACTCCTTTGTCACGATCAGATAGATCATAAATGTTGCCCTAGCTGTTTTTCTTTCCCCCTTTTCTCCCATCCCAATCTCACTGCTGGTGATCTTTGTGGATTGACTGCAGATCTGAATTATCGACATAGAAATGCCCAGATGGCGAGCCGAGCCTCAGTGGAGCTCCACACGATCATATACTTTAGGAAGCAGTATGTTCATTATACTGTATTCATTTTCTTCTGCTAAAACCAGACGGGTACTTCTTCAGTTGTGTTGCATGGATGTGTCGAAGTTGTGATTTGTTTATTTGTGTTATTCTTGCAGTCCCACAGACACAGAGGCCAGAATAGTGAAAATAAGATCCAATGGATTCATTGTATTTGTGCCCAAGTATGCATCGCTTCTGGATTCTATTTTTCTTGAGTTTTTTTCTGTATTATTAATTTATTATGCATGCTTGGAGATATGACACCCCTTCTCAGCAAAAGAATTGTTGTTTGAGACAGATGGCAGAGTGCTCTTGAACCAAAACCTTTTTCTTGGATTTTTAACCAACGTATTTGAGGCAAGGCTGCATAAGTGCAGATATTTACTTCTTTTAATTTTTTTTATCTTGGGGGTGTTGTACTAGTTACTTATAGTCAAGTGCTTTTCGGGAGAAGGGAGAAAGGAAAAAAGGAGGGTGGGGGTGATAAGGGCGGATCTCTGTTGATGCCCTCCTGGTTACTTCCATTTTCAACAACCCCTGGAACTGTCCTTAACAAGCCCAAACATTCATTCACTATTAGCGAGCGAAGTGATCTGTGATTGGGAACACTATTTTTGAGAATGAGGGTAGTAGAACTTTTGATGGCCTTTGTGACCGAAACACTATTTTTGAGGATGTGCTTTTAACTTTTTGGATGATGTCAAAACAAGCTGAGCTCTTCTCCTCTTGGTAGGTATGCTTTGGCTTGGTTAGGTTGTTTGTACATGGTTGGTAGTGCAATTACTGACAAATCATGCGGGAGCACCATTCTGGTACCCTCATGTGTACCAGACAATTTGCCCCTGGTTTTCAGCTTGTCAATCCAATTTTCTTAGACTCATATCTAATACACTTGTGGTTTGCAGGTATGGTATTGAAGGTCCCGTTTATTTGACTGCAAGAGGTGATAATGGCACTGGAGAGTGGGTGGTAGATGAACAGCATCAGCAAGTAAAGAAGGCAGATGGAAGCATCTCTTACAGTGTTCTACAGATGGTGAGAATTCATTTGGAAGTGGTTGAACCCCAGCCAAACAGGCCTAAACTTCAACTCACTCTTATCTAAGAGAGGCCTTATTCGATTGCTTTTCATTTCTTGAGTAATATACTTGAATCTATAAACAGTTGTACCAAACACAAATAGAGAGGCTAGATAGTATTCTTACATTCTTTTCCAATGTAATCCATGGATGTATTTAATCGATTTCTAAAATTTCTCTGTATGGCAATTCCACTGTTTTTGGGCTGTGTAGTGTTGCTGATGTATCATGTATGATGATATTGAATTTTCCTTCAAAAGGATTTGTTTTCTCCGTGGAGGTTCCTGAAAAATTTCCATTCATCTTTGCATATTGAATTATAATCGATGCATTTCCGGACAGAGATGAGTTCTGTTCGTGTTCAAGCTCGCTTTCGCTCATGTAGATTCATTCCACTATTGTCAATTCGTCATCCTACTTAAAGTTTATAATGAGAGCATCCCCATGTGTAGTTGATTACTTAGCAATTTATATTTTGCTAGTTTTAGCTTCTGAGTCACCGGTTTGCTGAAATGATATCTGTCTTTTTGTATCACTTTTTTGAATTTTGTCACACTCAAAACGAATGTTTCGTGAAAATTTCGGATCGAGAATTGAGTTTTCAATTTATCTACGAATGGAATGGGAAGAATCCAAAACGAAAAGGAAATATTAGAAGAATGGTTTGGACTCCGCAGACAACCAGACGCTTATGCGTAATCGGTGAACTGGAAATTCCTACAACAAAAATGAGGACAATATTCAACAAAATTATATCCAATTAAATGGTTCGACTCGGTGGTGCATAAAGGATAAATTATATTTCTTCACTTGATGGATAATGGCAATGGCAGGCAACAAGACAAAGAGCAATAAGGCCATCATGGAATCTGTTGAAGCATGAGCCATGAACTTTAATGATTGGATGTCCATATAACTTTTTTTTAGGGTTTAGATCAAGGTTATTCTCGATTTTGTAAGCTTAATCCTTTTTGGATTCAAGTGTTTTAAGTAAAAGTTTTCCGAGCGAATTTTTAAAAATTTGAAATTGTGTTTCTCTTTTTATCTGGTGAGGCTCCTACTTAATACCAGTACAAACAAAAAACAAAAAAATCTTTTAAATTTGCTAATAGTAGAATATACTTAAATAACACTTAAAATGAAACAAAATGATGTGCAGTAATGAGTGCCCAAAATCTCTAACTTAGATTTTCCTATATATATCAGCAAATGCCCTGACTTTATAATTACAACAATGAATTCCCCTCCCCTCTCACCAAAAAAAGGAAAAACTACAAACCCACAATAGAGAATACAAGTGCAGAATTCTACAGGATGACTTCTACAGAACAGAATAGACACCATCTATTCTTAAGAACGCCCACCGGAGTTGCACGTGAAGATGGACCTTCAACCAGAGCTCCAAGTGCCCAACTATATCGAAACTAATCCCCAATTCAAATCTTCAACGGCAGCGAAATTCCGGTGGCAAAATATTGATGGTAACTCAATATTTTCTGATAATGAGCTTCATGATGCTGAACATTTGGCTGCCTTGAAGATTCACCGAAATAATATTGATATGGATGCTTATGTTCATTGCTTTTTAGGAGAGAATCCACATAAACACAGTGGACCAGATAGTAAGTGCAAATGCAGCAAAAACATATGTCCACAAGAATATCACTGAGCACTCCTCGTTTCCCACATCAAACAGCTGTGTCATTGTCCCTGAAACATTCATAACCAAACAACACAAAGATTAAGCATATCGAAAACTCGAAACTTTTTGATCCCCTATATCCTGTCAAAGTTGAATTGACCGAAGTGAGAGGACTTGACAGAAATGCATCCTTACTAGGGTCTGAGGAGGTCAAGATGTACGTACTCACATACATATTAGTCCACCTGATTACCCAAATTTGTGGGACCGAGAAAAAGGAGTACGTTCATGAACTTTTCAGTTGGATTATCTCATCTTTATTGTCCACATGTCATTTTAAGATCAACCTCAAAACAGAACAGTCTAAAACCTATAAGAAGTTTTACTCACCGATACTCATGGCCGGAGGTAGAGTGAACTGAAGCATCAACACAAACTGATACAAAGGGTCTGCCGGGAGGAAGCCGAAAGCGCCAGCTAGTTTCACCACTCCAATCCCGATCACAGGGAGCAGCAAGTACCTCACACAAATGATCCCTATGATCACTGACATCTTAACTTTTGATGCTCGCAAGCCTGTTAGTTTTCAACATATGGTGAGAGATATGTCTTAATCGTCTAGACAATCACCCTACACAAAAAAGAACAAAAGAAATTTTTTTGAAGAATATTGTGATACTGACATACCTTCAATTAGATTACCACCCAGTATGAGGGTGACAGAAGGTATTGCAGCATCCCTGAAACAGATACAAAAGCACACTAAATTTCAGTAGGAAAATTCTGATTTTGCAATGTGATAAATAGAGAAATGATATGTAAGACAGACTTACCCAAGCAATTTGATGGAGTCTTGAATCACATGAAGAGGAGCACCTTGTCCTATGATGAGGTGTTTCAAAAGGAAGTTGCGCCAAAAATGAGTCCCACAATCTGAAATGGGTGAATCAGTTGGTTAATGGCTAGTATACTAAAAAATACAGCTTTTCTATATGGATTTCTAGATGCAGATTAAGCATTGAGAGTTGAGACAGGGTGTAGGTCAATCTATGCCAGAGGCATGCATGGTAATTGTTGAGCAAATAAAAGTTTATATGCTATATCCAAACACTCTTTTACTTTTTGAAGGGCACACATAATCAATTAGCACGAACAAGAGTAAAGCCCACCAAAACTGGTGAATGTACATTTTCGTGCAAAATTTCAAAATCCATCACTATGTGAAGGCAGAATCTTGACAGTAAGCCATGTCTTATTTGGACTTGGTTTCAAAGTAACTAAAATGAGTATGCACTCGGATGTTTGGATTGGCTCTTTTCGGGAAGCTTTTAACAATTTGGTATTAATTGAAGTGTCGAATGTCGACAACAACTTTAAAACATAAACATCGGGCGAATGATTCAAGTATTCGAGGTGAAATGAATAATCCAAGTAACATAGGCCGTTGACCCTATCTAGCACATCAAAGTTATAATCACACAAGCTGTACGCACAAAGAGAAAGAGAGGGAGCGAGACTCACTGCACCAACTGTGGGAGGTGCCATTAGTTCCTCAACAATCTGATGGATAACCTCTGCTATCTTCCTCCCAAGGGACTTGCTCTCCTTCTCAGGAAGTACCTATAAAATCGGTAGGTGCCAGACAAATGAGAGACCTATTTTTATCTACCCGAATGATGAAATTGTACATCAATTTATCGGGCAGTAAATAAAAAAGTAAGCAAACTAATTACAGGTGGCTTTCTTGGATCATATTCCTGAATTTCTCCATTGAGAAGATGAGCTTTTTCATTTGCTTCTAAATCCTTGTTGGGCTCCTTTGTAGCCTCCTCTTCAGCTGCTTGCAATTGCAATGCCTTAAACTTTTCAGCTGAACCCTTCACCAACTGGAAAGTGTAGGTCCATATGAAAAACCCACCAAGCTGCAAAAACCAGCAAAGATATTTTATTTCTTATGATCTTACAGTACAATACGTATTGTATTTTCTTGACAAGCTTACTAGAGGAACCAATAGGAAATGCAAATATGACCAGGACTCAGAATAATCAGACTCAAACCCGATATGAAATGGGAAAACTACTATGAGGCCATTTTTGTTCAACAAACTTGAGTTCAAGCTGTTTTTATACAGGCATGCATATGCATGAACTGTACAAAGACTTGCATTTTGGGTACAAAAAGGGCCTGAACTCAAGTTCATTAAGTAAAAGGGACCTCTAACTAGTTTTCCATATGAAATGAGATTAACCCACCTTGAACCACTCCTTTGCTAGGTAATGTACAAGACAAGGTACGAAATTTACGGCTGCAAAAGAGGAAACTTCCTTACCGCCATGGAGAAAGAGCCGTAAGAGAGGCCCAGTGAAGTACAAGCAGCATGATCGTCACCGAAAGGACTGCCATCCTCCTGACAAACCGCAGGGAGCACGATCAAGACGAGGTTTCCCAAGTTTGCTGGTTGAGATGCAGAATCAGAAACACAAAGTGTTAGCTTTTACTTGGTTTAACAATCAATCTAAGACAAATATTTGTGCCAAGAAGAAAAACTAACCAAGCAAATGGAATTTGATTAAGTTTACCTGCTGAGCAACAAGCAATCACTAGACCTTCCAAGTGCAACCCAGGTTTCAACAACTTTACTGCTACCCACCCAAGGGCTCCTCCTACGAAAAATGTTAAACCAACATTGATGGGCATGAACCACCTGCAATTTTTCATATCCATAACAGCTGATGTAAAACTTGCTGAGATCAAATATACAAATTCATGATTACAAAACAATCACAACACACCCGATGTGGGTCCAAACGTAGACAGTCTTACCCTTGCAAGCACTTTAGCAAGCAAAGAGACTATTATTCATGATTATGTGAAGTATAATTAGAGATACCCTTTAATACAATTCCAACAACCGATTCGTTAAGCTAACCCAGAAGTTCAGCACCTTGATTCACAGGAAAGGTGGAAAAGAAGGGGAAGAAGAAACATATTTAAGATAAACTAAAGATATAATTAAGAAGAAATTAAGATTAAGATGGCTCATTACCATGCAATGATGTCTTGCAAAGTAACAGTCTTGGCAAGACTTGCAAACATGAGTGCTGGAGTGAACACCACATACACTATCTGCAATCACAGTTGCCAAAATATTGCCTTTTTAGAAAATTTTTGGTAACACTATCTGCACTCACAATTTCAGCACTTTTTGGAAAATTTTTTATCTCGAAACCTTTTCAATAATTAAAAAAATCCCATTCATTACCTTATTGAAAGGCCTTCTGGCATTAGCAGGCAAAACATTGCAATACCCAGTTGCCAAGAAAGCTCCCAATCCACTTATTATTAGCGTTTGTATAACTGGCATTGATGCCACCTCAAATAGACCCCAAAAACCCATCTTTTTTTTTTCTTTTTTTTTTTCTCTTCTTCCTTCTTCTTAGCCTTTTCTGGGTTCAGCAAGGTTCCTGCAAGAATTTCAATAGCCCAATTAGTACTTAAAAATCAAACCCAGAATATGGCCAAAAAGTCATTTTTCCCATTTTCCCCCTGAAAAAGGAAAGATATTGAGTTTTGTCAATAGCTAAAAAACAGAGGAAAATGTGCATGAAATTTCCAAAAATTGACAACTTATGGCTATTTTCTTCACTGGAGGCTTCCCAACCCTACAAATCTCTTATCAATTGGGCCCATGTTGGTCGAATTCCTTTAATTTGTTCAAACTGTTGCATATCATATTCTTGGCTCTTGTTCTTCATCGTGATCTACCTATCTACCTTCTTCTTCTTTTATTTCCTTGTGCTAATAAAATATAGGCCCTGTTCGTAGAAAATGAAACTGCTTGAGTTACGGATAATTGTTTGTAGTAATTGATAACTCGTTAGATTTTAGACTGTTAGCGGATAATTGTTCAATTAAGCGGTTGAATAAATGTGTTCGGTAAATTTAGCGGTTGAGTTAGTCGATTATTGTAAATTGACGTAAAATGATATAAATAATTTGTCAAATATAAATGAATAAAGGGTTTTTTTGTCAAAAAATATGAAATGCTACTTTCAAATGTGAAAAGCTAATATTCTTAGCTTTTCAAAAACACTACTTGAAATGCTAAAAGCTAATGCAAACGCTAGTTAAAACACTACCTTACCGAACGCTAATATTTGGTTGATTAGTGTTTTGACTTGGCCAAACGCTAAAAGCCTACTTCAAACGTTGTTGCTGAACAGCGCCATAAAGATCGATATAACCGAAATTCAAACTTAATTCATCTATAATTTTAAGATAATGCTATCACATTTATTGTTGACAAATAGATCAAAGTAGAACTCCTAGAATATGAATTTGAGTTGTTGATTACAAGAGACTAAAATAATTATTAGCATTCGAAATTTTGTAATTATTTAAGCTGATTATTATTGATAAATTTGTAACAGTCATTTTCACATTTATAAATAAAAAAATAAATGGCTAACTAAAATCTGCAAGAAATGGAAAACTAATACACGTCAACCACGATTGATTTTGATAGGTTTCGTGGGTATAATAATTTCACAAATAAAAGGGCATCATAATTGACTTCTGGATAAAAATAATTTCAGAGTCGGGAAAATTCTAGATGACACATTTTGAAGACGTCCGAATTTTCTAGTCAAAGTTGAACCCAAAATTTCGTACTCTAATTCATTATTATTCTTTTCTAGAAAAAAAAAAAAAGAAGAGAGAGAAAGGTGGTCGCATAAAACGACAAGTAAAATGTGCCCGTACGACGTCTATTCTCCGCCCAGATCAGTGAGATCTTTGTCCTCGCCTCCATTTCTCTCTCTCTCTCTTACGCTGTCTCTTCCCTCATCATTGTTTCACGGCGTCTCCAACCTAATTTCCTTTTTTTCCCCATCTCTAATGCCCAGCCCTATCACAGGGTAACCCTATAGGCTTAGTGATCGGAGGAGAGGATACTGAAATACACTCATCCAAAATATGCATATATTAATTAGTTAATTAAAATTATATGCATTTTAAATTAAAAAGAGTATATATTAATTAATTAGGTCCAACAGAAATATACTAACTTGAATTCAAAGAGAAATTGGTTACGTTTAGGAAATTGGATATGATTTAAATCTATGTTTCAGTAAACAACCTCATCTAGATTGCGAAGATGAGTTTTCAAGAAAAGATTTGGCATATTACATGTGATAGGATACGGAGTTAGGATATTTAATTATATATTTATCGCATAATTAAATTAAATTATTAGCAGATGAGATCCGTGAGGGTTAGGAAGATTAGAATGCTTTTTTCCGGGGAGTTTCGAATTAGATCAATTATATATAGATACACATATATAAGCTGTAATAGGGCGGTATAATATAATGATATAATGTATTAAGAAGGCGGTGTTATTAGATCTAATCTAGTTCTCTAAGGACAATCATCATTCATAAAAGTTCATTCTCAGAACCGAGTCTAACAATCAAATGCACAACGGTATTTCTCGTAAATTCAAAGGTTTTTTCGTAAAGGAGATATACTAAAATATACAATCTTATGTGAACCTTATAGTAAGCTTAAACTTTTTACCGAGTAGGCTGCTAATAGTAGAATTCAGATAGTAAAATGAAACACGTACAGTTTGATTTGTGTACGATTATAGAATGCTATCTTGATCACTGACACCAAATTGAGTCAGCGAATTCCCGCAGAGCAAAACAGGAAACACAGATGATTTCAAACAACAATGGCAGCTATAACCTTAATCATCCCAGAAACACAGAGAAGAATGCTGCTTGTAAATAACTGGCATATAATTCACACGAAAAATCTTGGAAAAAAATGACGAACCTGAATTGAATCCTCCAGAGAAAGATCACCCCCTTTCAGAGAGAGAGAGAGAGAAACACAGTAGAGAGAGAAGGGGGGAAGGATGGTTGATTTTGCAGGGGGCTGTTTGGAGGGAATATAATTTATAGTGGAAAAAAAAACAGATTTATTTTTGAGAAAGAAATATGAGGTGATTCCGTTGTATTGTAAATATATACATTGAATAATTACTTTGATTAAATTAAATGAATTATATATTAGAACTCCTGCAAAAAGGGAGGAGATAAGAAGCCTCACTGGCAGAATCATCAGCAAGGAAATAATAAAAAAATGGGTCCTACTCATAAAGGTGGCATCCAGTCAGCATTTGTTGCTTTCAGGATATTTCTTTTAATTTTAATTTTCACACCTTTTGAATTTTTGGGGTAGGAATGATTAGGAATATATATGATGCTCTCCATTTCTTTTTCCTCATGTTTTTGGATTGTACAAATTATGAGACTCGTGTTGTTTTCACATTATTTTGTGGGCCTCCTCTATTCATCGAATTTATTTTTATAACTTATTAGGAAATTAAATCTTTAGTCCACTTTCAAAATCTTAACCGTTATATTTTTAATAAATTTTTTGTACGATGGAAAATTTTAATAGAGCACTCCAAATTTCTGTGATATAAGTATGGTTGCAAAGTTTTAATAGAGCACACACAATATTTCGTGCATCTAATTACAATTTTTATGTAATTATGAGGTGATTAATAATTAATTTAAGAATTATTAATTAGTAAAAATATCCCATGAATAAACTATCTGCTACATCATAATTACAATATATTCTCACCAAAATAATAATTACAAGACATGTAAAATTGTCTTACTTGATATCTACCATTGAAATGATATATAAAATGGTTATTTTAAGTGAATATTATTAAAAACTATGAGAAAAAAAAATTATCATGGAAATCACATGTGAATATGAGGTTGTTCTTTTATTTATATTTATTTATTCATTTAATCCATATCTCAAGAGACCTAATTAGATTAGCAGTCTCATAATTATATATATTATATGAAATATTAATCGAAATGATTTCTGATATAAAAGAGGTAATATAATGAATCCAAATAACATTAGAAGAAGATTTTTATATGGAAATCACAAGTCGAAATGAAGTTGTGGTTGAATGCAACATCGATGACATCACAATCAAGTTAAACACCAAACAAACAAACATAATAAACCCAGCAAATTGGAGTTGAAATCCAATATAAACTTGAATTAATTTTGATTATTGAGTGTTTGGTCTTTTGTGGTGGCTATATGCAGATGGGGTTCCCATGTGGACTTTGACTCATCAATGACAATGAACCCTTCAAGGATGAGGTTCTAGCTAGGGAAGGTTAATTAACAAGTGGGGGAAATTTAAGATAGGTTCCAGCTAGGGAAGGTTTGCTTGGCAAGTGAATATTAGTTGGCATATGTCTTCTGTATTTGAAATTCAAACTCTCTCACGTACGATATAACTTTCTATTTAATGGTTAAAATTTTTTGATTAATTTGTTGGCGATTAAATCATTTTACCATATTAAAAGTAAAAGAATATGTCGAAAAAATTTTAACTACTAAATAGAGAATTATAAGATTATAGTCATATCCTTATTAGAAATCTATTTTAAGGTTTTTTTTTTTTCAATCAACATTTTCATTTAGTAGAGATCAATCTTGTGCATATTAGCTAGTTGAGGAGTTTGTTCTTAAAAAGCTTGGGAAATTTTTAAAATAAATAGTTGCGATGTAACAAAAAGAAATTTAGAATAAGTTAAATAATAATTAATAATAATAACAACAATAGTAAACATGCCTCAAAATAAAATTTAAATATCAATATTTACTTTTCCAAACCAAAATTCTTAATTAACTACTAGTAATATTTTAGTAGCTAAAAAATTGCCTTTATACGAGGGTGTGACCACATACTATTATTCAAAAATTACAATCCTTAAGTATGACAATGAGGACATTTTAATTTAAGAATTTAAAATATAACAAAAAGGGAAATATTATTTAAGCTCTGCTCCTTTGTCCATAAATTTATTTTGTTTAAAATAGGGAAATATTATTTAAGTTCTGTTCCTTTGTCCATAAATTTATTTTGTTTAAAATAGGGAAATAAAATAAAAAAATTAGCGACGGTTTCCCTCCACAAAATGTTGCGTCACCAATGCGAAGACAGATCTCTTTTGTGCAAAACGACACAAGTGTATCCATTTACACACGGCCACAGGAGGCAATGCTACGGTTGGTTTTGCATATATATTATAATTATGTTCACACAATCACACAAAGGGCATGTACGTATCTTAATAAACAAAAACATATGATGAACGTGTACGCGAGACCTCGTCTATGTCGCAGCGAGCTATCATTTATCGACACTTATTTTTTTAAGCGATGGCCAGTACATAGCAACGGAGTTAGAGATTTAAAATAATATTTATACTACAATTAATTTAACACTTATATATCTTATATTAAATTTTAAATTTGAGTCTCATATATGGAAAAAAAACCTTATTAAAAGCTTCCCTCTTACATAATTCCGATTAAGGGAAGATAAAAAATTCCCTGGTCCAAGTGGCTAGGTTTGCATGTAGTTTGACGCCATCAGTGACATTGTTGGTGATTATAAATTAATGATTTGTAATTGTAACCTATGAGAAAGCTTTGTGGAAGTAGACAACCTTTGATTTTGTTTAGGAGGTGTCCCACTTATGCTAGCCTACCTCCTGGACTCTCATATATTTATTTCTATTTTTTTACGTATGAGCATTGGTCAGCTATCAAATAAATTGAGAGACTGATGGGGTTGCTCACTTTTTTTAAAAAAAAACAAAATAAATACATCGACTAAGTAGGTAACTCTTCTCGTAAGGTTTTTATCACGTTGTCCTCCATTAAAATGAAAAGGAAGGAAGATGAAGAAGGAAGAAAATCCCAATACAAAGAATGGGAGATAGAAAGACCTACTCATGCTACTCAATCTGCAGCCATATTACTCTCTCGATATTGATGATTGATAAGGACATGACAACAATTCCTAAAACACAAACGAATATCCCGAATCGGTGTTTGAATCTCCCAGGGCAGCTTGATATTTCCTGCATAAAGCCTTAATAACCAATTGGTGGGGTTACTCTTAGACTCATAGGTTTCTAAGTTTTTTATCAATTTCAGAGTGGAATAGGTAAATAATTCATACTATAGTTGAGACTACATGAGAGATAGATTTTAATAAGTTACTTTTTATTTTGTTTAGATCGGTTATAGGTCAAGTACAATATAATGGTCGTGGAGGGAGATAATCGAACATTGAACTTAATATACTCACAGACCTCACTTTTGATCGGTAAGTTAAGACCTTATTGGTATTTAAATAAATTACTATTAGTATTATGTAACATTTAGGCCTCGTTTGGTATGCAAAATTGGAATGGAATGAAACCAATGAATGATACCTGAGGGGTTAGGTATGGAACTTGAATATTCTCTTCAAGTGTTTGGTAAAGAATAGGAATGGAATAAATTTCCAATTCTTGTTGTTTGGTTGTTAATCATGGAATAAAATTAAAATTGTTTTATTTTTTAAATTATTTTATATCATTGTAAATTATTATTATTATTATTAAATATTATTATTATTTAATTATTATTATTAAATATTATTATTATTTTATTATAATTATTATTATTATTATTATTATTATTATTATTATGATTATTATTATCGTTTGATTCAATAAAAGTTGAAGCTCGTTAGCATATTTGCTGATATTGAGTCTTATATTTATTTAATTAACTATCTTGTAATTTTTTCAATAATTAACAAATTTTATTTATAATTTTTAGTAAACCTATTTTCAAACTGTAATGTTCTATCAAACAATATGAAAAAAATTATATATAATAAATAAACAAATAAATAATAAAAAAATAACAAAAAAATACCCCAACCTAATAACAAAAATAATAACAATAACCAAAATAATAATAATAATAACCAAAATAATAATAATAATAATAATAATAATAATAATAATAATAATAATAATAATAATAATAATAATAATAATAATAATAATAATATAGCAAATAGGCTCATTTTCCTTTTTTTAATAATTATAAACCGATCCCTAAGGAATTGAGAATTGATTCCCTCCTATTTGGGGGATTCAAATTCCCTTGTTTTGAGGGAAACTTGAAACCTGTAAATTTCAAGTTCCACCTTCAAAATAACCAACCAAACAATCGAAAAGGAACTTGAAACCGGAGGAATCAACTTCCATTCCAGCTTTGCCCAACCAAACAGGGCCTTAAATAATTAAATTTGTTGAAAATTTTCCTCTTTAAAAAGAAGATTTCCATTTAAAAATTTTCATACCAATGATACGCAATGAGGAAGGGAAATCGAATATGAGACCTAATGAACCTAGCACCTCAATCTTGATCAATAGGTCAAAACCTCATTGATTAAAAATAAACAATTTAAACAGAATGGTTTAATATTTATTCCATTTTTTGAATATAAATAAGGCGCAAAAATCAATATGTATAAACGAAATCCAGATTTAAGTATCTCTTACTAACTCTCAAAAATTTTACTAATCGAAATAATTAGCACCCATATTTATTCCTCTTATAATATGGTAATTGAATTCAATGCTCTGTTTCTTATAAACCAATCGTTTGCTTCATTTTTTATATAGAAGATGTGCAAATGGTACTCATAGTCTTGTGTTTTTGGGGACTTTAATACTAATATTGTCTAATTTGGAAAAAAGGCTACAGAGTACCCGCTTCATTTTAAAATACATGTCATTCTATCTAATTTTTTTGTTTGACAATTTTAATGATGTATTAGTAACTAATTTATCGATTTTATACTTATTAATTGCTTTTTTCTATCTTTAAAATTTTGGGACAACTTGATCTTTTAACACAAAATTTATCATAAATTTTTTATTTTATTATAATCTTAAAATAATAAGTATTTAAAATGATGTCAATTCATAACCGTGGGGCATTGTTAAATATAGACCTAAAAAAGCAAATTCAATTATTAAATTAGTGAAAAACATTAAAAATAAATGTAAGTCATATAGAATTTAGAAATCAGTCACTATATTTGTAGAAGAGAAGTTGAAACTTCATCGAAGGTGTGTAATTATCTGTGAGTGGATGAAGTGATAGAAAAGATAAGGCTTTATTGAGATGGTCCAACAAATAATTAGGAGGAAGGCGACAGAGCCTACGTAAGAATTGATGGGGGCTTCATCAACATAGATTGGTTTCTGAATCCTGACCATGAATATATATTTTATCTACTCCTACATTATGGGATACCATACCATAATCCTTTCATTTGTTTTTGGAGCTCATGGACCAATTTTAGGGATCACAATGAGCGGCATCCTATTCTTGCGGTGGAGAAAGAGTTGTGTTTAAGTATGTGTATTGGGATCAATATTGTCCATATTACCTAAGGGTTGTTTTAAGTATTATGATATGTGGAGTAGAGATGAGGCGCTTTCAAAGGCAGAGGATTAGGAACATTCAAGTGAATCAAGAGTTCGATAATTATGCTCGAGTCGCTGAAATATGATACGTAATTTCTCCCACTTTTCATTTGAGAATATACAGTTACATGACTTACTTAAGAAACTTTAGAAATTGGATTAGCTAGGATCATTTACCCGACTCGTAACAAATTCGGTTGAGTTGAGCTTCTTATGCAAATAAATGGGTTGGACTGCTAGAACTATCTAAGACATACTCGTTTTTCAATCCATTTTAAAACAAAGCACATATCATACAACACCGGCAAAAATCGGGTTCGGACAATTTGGACAAAAACACCATACCCGGACCCTGTTCGAATTGTAGATTCGGACGTATTGACCAGACCGAACCGGAACCCGAATGTACGAATCTCGGAATTTTTGATATGAACTTTTAAAAATTGAACTGAAATTATGTATGTGACCGAACCCGAACACGAATTTCCGATGTCCGAATATTTTATTGAAAATTTTGTAAATTTTAGACTAAATTATACGTAAACCCGAATGACCGAATATCCAAACCCGGTTGTCCGATTGTACGAACCCGAATAAGTCACAAAATTCGGACAACCCGAACCCGAATTGCCAAACCCGAACTCGACTCGAATTTTAATTCGGACATGATCGATTGTCCGAATTTAAAATTCGGATAAAAATTTATGATTGGATCCGATTTTTTGAATCGGACAAATTCGACTATCGGATCGGACGGATTTTTGCAGCGCTAATATCATATAAAAAACCTTCGTACACCAGTAATTATTGTCACGCATAAATTATAATATGTAAGTTACCAAAAGTTGGATCATTAAATCATTTGACCGACCTGTTGAATTGATTAACTTGTTTTAAATGGATAAATAGTCTGCTATCAATCGACCGTGATTTAAATAGATCAATCCTCTCGACTCAACGAAGGATCCGACCCACTGTCCACCCTAACCATGGAGAACAGGAAGAACAAAGATAATTGTCGGTGGGCTTAATGCTCGAGTACAACACAAAATGAGGCAAAGACGATTGTATTATTTTTTCTATTTCATTTATAGATATAATTATTCTGTTTAGAAAATTTTGATATACATTTTTGTTTCTTAGTATATTAAGACGTATAGTACAGATAGTAGATGATGGACACAGTTTTCCAAATTTGATAAACCTATAAATTCCTCATTTACATTCAGCATTCAACAGCAACCACACTTTGTACCTAGTTTTGTTATCAAACCTTCACCTTACATGTTTTTTTTTTTCTAGCACATATTGATAATACTAGCGCTAATAAAAATTTAGGTTTAGGTATAATTTAAGTCGTATAGATCTGTCGGTGTCTAAAATTTGAACAAAAGTTTTTGTTTGATGCTCATTTTTTTTCCGATTGAATAAATTGAATAAATCTAAATTCGGTTTAAAATTGGATACGGATAATATAACTAGAAAAATTTTGTGTTTAAATTTAACATTTGAAAGAAACATTCAAAATCAAGCCTACTTTTTTTTTTTCAGATTGAACAAGTTCCAAATAATCGAGTTTGACGACATTTTGACAGCTATATGATAGGTCCCAATACTCCCATGAGTAAAAAGCTTGACCATGAAATAAAAAAGGCTTCGTAATTGTGCTGGCCCACATTCTTTTTACGAGGGGGCCCACATCTTATTATGACATACATTGTTTTCCGTTTAAATTAATTATATAAAAATGAATTATATAGTAGTTCTTATAAAAAACTATTTTATTGAGATAAATATGTTATAAAGTCACTTATGCTTAATCATCCGAAAATCTCTAAAATTTTAACTTTTAAAAAATTTGTTTTACCGTAATACTTGACTACACTATCTCACTAAAAAATTGTGTTACTTACATCCCTTTTCAGGGCCCCCTTTTGGCAAAATATTTGACAACCTCTCATTAAAAATGCCTTAAAAAACTGTTGTATGAGAATATCATTACTACAAGTTTCTCCCACGAGAGCCCCCAAATAATATTGTTTAGCTGGCAAAAATTCGTATTATCCTATTACTCGAATTCATCCAACTTAAAAATCGAATTCGAGTATGACTTTTTTTGTCCGAATTTTAAATTCAAATATAAAATTTTCATATTTCTATTGTTCGAATCCGATTTTAATCATAATTTACGTTTGTTCTAATTGTCCGACCTGAAAAATGTCAGATATCATATAAAAATTCGCTCAATAATCGATTTGTCCAACGCGATTTTAATCTGAACTTTAACTTTTGTCAATGATCAAAATTATGGTGATGATTTCAGAGCAAGAAACACATCAAAACTGGATCGGAATGGGAGAAGATGGGCCTATAACACTAGACCCACTTACTGTGGTACGGAATACAACTTTTTAAGAATTCTTATTGGGTATACTCTATGGCTTGTTCTCGGATCAATCTGTCAATTAAGTTTGTAAAAAATGTGATTTTGGTACTTTTTTTTTTTTTTAATTTTTAAAATGTGTTTTTAATCACTAATTATGTTCGAAAGTGTCACTGGGCCACTTTTAAGGCTACAGTTAATTTTATGCATTAAAATTTTTTTTATAAAATGACACAGAAAATTAGGTTATTTTGCTCAAGATAAAAGGGGAGATTGTTTGCCTGCAATTAATTTTCATTTTTCTTATTCTAAGATATGACATTCTATTACTGTTTTTTTAAAAAACAAAAGCGAAAACACATAAAATCGGTACTTAACTATTGAACGTATCCTCCAATGGCTATTTTGAACATAAGCTAATGATTTTTACATTTGAACAAAAAAAAATTAAATTAAGTGGCAAAACAACATTTTTGACAAAATTTAGTGACAAATTGATGGAAGAACTCTAGAATAATTTGCCTTTGGTATAATATTAAGATTAATTGTACAACAATTTGTTTTATGATGTTTGGATTAGCTAGTTGAAGATTTTTTTTTTAAAAAAATACTAATTGTGGTTGATACTTTTAATGCTTTTCAGTCCATTATTTTGGATGACATAAAATGGGTGATAAATGAGGTGTTTCCTTTTATTTTATTTTTAAATTTTCTTGATTGACAATAATGTTTGAATTTTTGAATGGGAATAATACATATTTTTTTGTCATGAATAGTACTGAACTTTAACACTATTAACGATTTCAAAACACAACCGAGTTTGGGGACGGAACTCGTCGAACAGTTGACGTGTCAAGCAAAGTCAAAATTTTGACCTTGCATTTTTAGGTTTAATGGCGACATAAGCTAGTTTCCGTGTATTGGGGAATTAACTGGAAAAATGCTTGTTTATGTGACCATTAAATCCAAAAAATATAAAGTTAAAATTTTGACTCCGTGTGGCACGTCAACTTTATGACAAGTCCGACCTCCAAACTCGGTTGTGTTCGAAATCGTTAAATAGTGTTGAAGTTTGTACTGTTCATGGCAAAAAAAAAAAGTCATAATATTTTTAACAAATACTCCCAAAATTCATATTATTTCTATCCAAAAATCCATAATATTTATATAATTTAGCTTATTATTGTGAAAATAGTGACCTCATAAAATGCAGAAAATATTACCCCAAATTAATAGCCACCACTCAAATGCCAATTGTCAACCTTGAGAGATCGATGGACACTACAGGATTTCTTGTGAATCACCCATCAATAGGACCCTCATATTGAAACGAGAATCTAATATATTTCTTACCAATATCACGAAACTCTTATCGACTCTACTACTATATGTTCTTTTAAGAATAAATTTTATGTTTTATTCACAGTATGTTCAAATATTATTTGCTCCAAAAAACAATTTCAAATATGCTTCAACCGTGAAAAATGTTTTATAATTTTCCTTTCCTCTTTGTACATCTCTTTACATCATACGAAAATTGACAAAGAAAACTGAATAGTATGTTATTACATTTATCGAAATAGTTTTTGGTTTACATAATTACATAAATATAATTCATACCCTGTTCTTTTTGTTAGAAAGGAGCCGGAGGAAGTAGTAAAAGGTAGAAATTTCTTGAAAAGAAACCAGGAGTAGAAAGAAATGAAAAAATTAATACTTGAAATGAAAACTTTGAAGTGGAGTATAAGAAGGATTGTGAACGAGCAGGATGGGAAGAAATTTTCTTGGAAACAGTGGGATAAAATGAAAGGAATGACAAATTGTGACTTAGGACCCGTTTGAAGTTACATAAAAACGAACAAAAATAAAATATACATCATAAACGAACAGAAAAGAACAAAAATGAATAGAAAAGAGTAAAAATAAATAAAAAATAAAAATAAATGATAATTTTTATATAATTTCGAATATGCTCTTGCTTAAGAAAAAATATATGTGGTATTGGATTTGAAAAATTAAGAGTAATGTGTGGAGTTAGGCTAATAATTAAGATATAAGGGAATGCATGCCACGTGGCATGTGCTTGGTTTTATATTTTATACACATATTTTGGATAAATAAGGAAAATAAATATGTAAAAATATTCATTGTTCTTCTTGGTTATAAATTACATGAGAATATGTGAAGTTTTTACAGGACCACATTCATATATATTAATTTCACCATTTATGGATTGATAATGATGTAAATCTAATTGTGTCCCAATTTTGGACCGTTTAACACAAATAGTAAACCAAATTGCAAACTGAAATGGAAAATAATTTTATTCTAAACCAAGTTCAATGTATATTTATGAGGATTTGGTAACTCATAGAATCAAATTCATTTCAAAGTTGCAGTTTTTATTCGGTTCACTAAAAGATCTCATCTAAATATTTTTTAACTTAAATTATAATAGATGAAATCACAATAATTACTAATGTTTTTGCATAACAGATAATCAAATATTTTAATTTAAAATTATAACGGTAATAACTTCTCTTAAGGATGAAGTTGGTACATATAACTCTTATACCTGGACTGACTTTATGACATTTTTTTAAACAGAAGTAGGGTTTTAGTCAACCAAATATTTAGCAAAAAAGTGTTTGAATTTTAACCATGGACCCAATTCAACCCCACCCAATCTGATCTCCACTCCGGGGCTGGCGCTAATCCCCTCGCAAAAGTAGACCAAGGAACCCTAAAACTGAGGAGTGATTGGCTAAACCAAACCGCTATTCAAGTGTCATTTTCACTAATCCCTCTTTCTTTTGTTCATTCTGCTGGACCCAGAAACCGTGTATACACACTCTCTCTCTCTGTCTCTCTCCTCCACCTCCATTTCTCTCTCCATCTGATTGGGCAAGTCTTTCCAGCTATTTTCAATGGCCCTATCTTCGTGGACCCATTAAGGGGAAAAAGAAAGTACAAAAATCTCATCTTTGGGCCAAATTCTCCGACTCGGGGGAGGGGGAATGCAATTATACAACATGCTTACCAACCTAATTGTACTAAATTCTGCAAAGTGCATTTATATAAGTGGGTGCCCACTGCCCAGCAATATCCTTGTGTTCTTCTCCTCCTCCTTAATCTGGGTTTCAATCTTTAAACCTCTCTCTCTCTCTAGAAGGGGAAGTGGGCAGTGGCAATGGGAGGGGGTGGTGGCAGTGCAGATGGAGAGAGAAAGCTTGATCAAACACCCACTTGGGCGGTGGCTGGTGTTTGTGCTGTTATCATTCTCATTTCTTTTGTTTTAGAGAAGGGTCTTCACAAAGTTGGAACGGTTAGTTTTTCTTTCTTTTCTTTTTGTTTCTCAATTAAAGGCTTATAATCGGTTTCTCCTTGTTAATGGGTTCACAGTTTCTGTTGGTATTTTATTATGTGTCAATACAGATTTTCTTGAATTTGTTTCTCTGAGTCCTAAATGTTTTGCCTTGTGTTGTTTCACACATTGTTTTTAAGATGTGATTTAGACATTTCTGTTGGTTTTGGTGTTGCCATATGACTAGTTTGTGGAAATTTGAGATTTTGTGCTTCCTCTTATCCTCTAAGATAGAGTGCATGATATTGTTTCATTAGTTTTCATTATTTATTCAGGCTCTTGTGATTTGAATTGGGTAGTTTTGATAAAAGTTACATAGCAAGAGGTGGAAATTTCCAATTAGCATTACTAACATGACTAGAAATTGGTTGTGTCTCAGTGGTTGACAAAGAAACAGAAAAGAGCTCTGTATGAGGCTTTGGACAAGGTTAAAGGGGTAAGAATACATTACCAGTGCCTTGACTATTTATTTTCTAGGAAGCAACTTGAATAACGAGTTCTACTGTTGATAATCATCTAGCAGTTCCTTTGTTTATGGAGCTTATTATGATTCATTTTCTCCACTCCTGTGCTGTTCAATCACTGTAGAGTTGATGGTCCTGGGATTCATTTCGCTTCTGTTGACATTTAGTCAGAGCTATATATCCAGAATCTGCATTCCTGCCGGAGTTGCACGGACCATGTTACCGTGTAAACCCGAAAATGATAACCCTACTCCCAAAGAAGAACATCGACGGAGGCTGTTGTGGAATGATCGGAGGTTTCTAGTTTCTGGTGGCTCCAGTGAGACGTGTCACCTGGTGAGATTACATCGTCATGTTATTATACCTCTGGACCATCCTTATAAGTTATAATTGACATTGCTAAGTGGCATGGTGTAAAAGGCACAGTATCTATTTGGTTGACCAGATCAGCTTGCTAGTTGTAGTCGGTTGATTACTTAGCAGCAGCATTATTTTAATCAGGTCACAGACAGAGTTGCTGGCTTCATTAGTTTTAGCATGATTCCTTGTGCAAATACTTTAATTTGTTGAACCCACCCTCTTCATCAACGTTGCTATATGGATTTGATTGAAATGTCAAGTACCGTGATTCCGCCCAAATCGAAACAAGGGGTAGATGATGCTCCAAATCTAAATAGTTACATCAACAATTACGATGTCTTGCATTTTAAATACATGTGATAAATTCTTTTAGCATTTTCTGACAGCCAATCTGACACCATGGTGCTCAATTGACTTAGTTTAATATGTCTTGGGAGTTGTTAAATATAATTATTTTGATTCTTGTGTGGGTAGGCCTTGAAGTTGTTAGCTCTGATTATTTTGATCCGAGCAAGCATATGCGATATTTTTTGGCATACTTGGAGTTTGGATTTATGCTTTGAGCTTCGTATCCAGCTAGAATTGATGAACTTGTGATTAGCACATCCACATTGTGATACTTAGCTCTGATACATTGAATTGCTTCACATTCCAGATCCCCTTATAGCTTTAAGAAAAACAATTTTTTTTTAAAAAATATTAACAGGCTTTGTCAAAGTCCTGTTGTATAGCACAGAAAATGATGGCTAAAATTGACTTGTTTGACTTTACAGGTTAAGCTATAGAACTTAGAATGGACTGGAGGGAATAGTCCCTTTTTGCATGTTTGGTTTCCCCAAGGATAAAGGTTATATTCCTTCTAGCCTAGGTTGTTTGCCTAAAAAGAAAAAGATCCAACAAACAAATGCATATGGAGGGAGTAATTAAGCATGAAAGTTATATCGGTCATTCTTTTTAGTAGCAGTTTTATTATGTTGATCCACTGTGCAATTTCCAACTAAATTCTATTATCTTCTATTCACAAGTTTTTGAAAATACCCTTTACACTTTATCCATATTTCACTGTAAAGGATGGTAGACTAGGAGGATGACACTGTTTACCAAAATGGGAAACTTCACCTTGAATTGATTGTTAAGCCTAAAAGATATCTCATTCTATCTCATGGGATATTGTTTCACAAACACATGCCAGAACCAGTGCTTTTTTCATAGAACATTCATGAATCCCAGATGAATGCCCTGGCTTCCAGCAGAAACAGGGCAATGAAACAGTCTGGTGATGATCTAGCACACCAATAGAGCTTGCAATAAGTAAAATTCCAGGACCTATTGAAAAATGCTTGAGGTGTGCAATGAATAAAATTCTAGGACCTATTGAAAAATGCTTGAGGGATTACAAATGAGTGACATTTAGGCTTTTACCTCTTGTTTCGTTAGGCATTGACCAGCTTAAGAACTCCATGACATCTCAAAAGCAGCAGCAAATATACGCGAATATTAACATCGCTACTTTGTTGTCATAGGGACCTTATTGCCTTGATATCATTAGCAAATATACATGAACTCCATGACATTTAGGCTTAAGAATTCACTGCCATTTTTACCAGGACTGCTGTTTCCACCTTGACCTTCATCCAAAATAAAAAAAGATGTAGAACTATCATGAGACATGCTTAAGATTACTATAACTTCAAACTGCACGATTATGTTCTCACACCCTTTTCCTATTTTTTTCCCTCTCTTTTGGGAAAGTAATTTTCTGAATGTGAACTAGAAAATGAAATATTAGTTTTTGGTCAGAGAATTGTAGTTCAACCTGATGAATGAATGGTATAGGTTCTTTCAGAGTATCATTAGCTATTTGAATGTAGTAATCCCCAGTAAAATAGCAATTCCCATCATCTATCTTTTACATTTGTCCTTTGTGAGTCATTTGTTCCCTCAAATGTAATTCTTCTTTTCTTTCGACAGGGATATGAGCCGCTTATAACTGTTGAAGCTGCTCATCAGCTACACATTCTCATATTCTTTTTAGCAGTCTTTCATGTTCTTTACAGTGCCATAACAATGATGCTGGGAAGATTAAAG